>VDFB02086081.1:347306747-347318895 GCA_007258455.2 Sequoia sempervirens | reverse complement strand
ATCTGCTTTGTCTGCTACTCCCAAACAATACTGATATTTATCTGTTTTTCCGTCTTTGCCTCTTCACAGAAACGTACAGTCCTTTCAAACATAACCGGTTCTCCACCTTTCACTCCCTTTGAATTATGAATCTGTCTTTTCATCTGTACGAATCTCTGTCAACAATGCCAAAATATCAATCCCTGTAAGAAGAAATCATCAATCGATGATAGAGACTATGGTTTTCAAGGTACCTACCTGTAAAACCTTTTCCTTCAAAAACTCTCCTATTTATTAGTGGCCAATGATGGTAAGGCCTCATTTCATGGTTATCCATTCACCATTGTTTAGTCATTGATGCTGATATAAAAAATGGACTGGGTTTTAGGGTTAAAAGAGCACAAATATAATTAGCAGGTTACAATTTTTCTAATTTATGTCCGCAAATAAAAATATTGTTTCATGAAATATGAGTCAATTTTTTTTATTCATGTTGGTCTGTCCATGGAATTTTTTTTTGTCTTATCACGAATTACGAGTCAATTTTTTTAATTTATATCAGTTTGTCCATGGGAAATAAATGTGTTGTCATGAAATACAAGTTAATTTTCTAATTTATGTCTCACTCTGATGGCAAGAGTGTTCTTATTGGATTTCATTGCGTGTTTTTTATGGATTTCATTGCGCGTATTTATTTGCATCAACGTTTGGGATCACACTCCATGATCCATTATCAAGATGAAAGAGAGAGCTGAAGAAAAAACACAATGTCTCTAAGTATGCTCCATGATCCATTATCAAGATGAAAAAGAGAGCTGAAGAAGAAACATAATGTCTCTAATTATGCCACTCTATTGACAAGAAATAAAAAGATACTCTCATGAAATATTAACCAATCAATTTGACTAAAAAACTACACAATTAAATTCTGAAAGAAATATCACAATAAAATACACTTAAACACACCATGGGAAATAAAAAATGTCCTATCATGAAAAATTGATGGGAAATAAATATGTGCTGTCATGAAACATGAGCTAATTTTCTAATTTGTCCCTTGATGACAAGCACGCTTTTTCTACATATAATTGCATGTATTTATTTGCATCAATGTCACTCTGTGATCCATCATCAAGATGAAAAAGAGAACTGAAGAAGAAACACAATGTCTCTAACGATGCCAGTCTGTCATTAAGAAATATAAAGATACTCTCTTTAAATATGAATCTATCGATTTGACTCAAAACCAGGCGATTAAATTCTGAAAGAAACATCATAATAAAAGTACAATTAAACACACCCCACCCCATCAAGCAATTGAACTCTGATAGAAATATCATAATAAATCTGCAGTTAAACACACACCATCAGGCAATTAAATTGTGATAGAAATATCATAATAAATATGCAGTTAACATGCCCTATCAATCATTCAGAGCACTGACAGAAGGCAAGAAAGGTAGGTAATAGGTATTTGTGAAGTGAGTGTGTTCATAGATGAAGTTGGGGAATTGAGGGTGTTGGTGAATGGAAGGCAGGTGAAATTAAGAAGGAATGTGGGTGTACCTATTTGAGGTGAGTGTCCGAACAAAAAGGCTCGTAAAGAGCTGTTAGTTGGTACGCCATTTTACTCGCAGACAAAACTGTCGGTAAACTGTGAGGAGGCCCGCACATAGTGAGGCCCTGAGCAAAAGCGTGCTACGGTCTGCAATGATCTCTCAAAAAGAGGTCCCAGATGGAATGCTCACTCGTTTCTCATATGCGTCAAATATAGGCTAATATTGTTCAGAAAAGTCAGTTTTCCTGGTTCAGAAATAGCACGGCAATGAATGTGAGATACATGATAAGGATTTTTAGGTTTTGGAAAACTTAAAAATTACTCTCTTTACGGAGTGATTTGTTAGTGAGAGGTTAGTTGTTTCAAATTTAGGGTTTTGTTTGTAGTTTATTTTTTCAATAGAAATTTAGTGTATCTAATGTTGATGTATAAGAATTTTAGGTTTTGGAAAATTATCTTTAAAATTATTTTCTTTATAATTAATGTAATTTTATGGAGTGATTTGTTAGGGAGGTTAGTTGTTTAAAATTTAGGGTTTTGTTTGTCGTTTATTTTTTCAATAGAAATTTCGTGTGTCTTTGTTATTAAGGATGTAATAAAGATTTTAGGTTCTTAGAAATTATTTTTAAAATTATTTTCTTTATAGATAATGTAATGTTATGGAATGATTTGCTAGTGTGAGATTAGTTGTTTCAAATTTTAGGTTTTTTTTGTCTTTTTTTCAATAGAAATTCATTGTGTTGTTTGTTAATGTGGGAGATGTAATAAAGATCTTTAGGTTTTGGGGAAGTTATCTTTAAAATTATTCTCTTTATAGTCAATGTAATTTTATGGAGTGATTTGCTAGTGAGATGTTAGTTGATTCAAATTTAAGTTTTGTTTGTCTTTTTTTAATAGAAATTTTGCGTGTTGTTTGTTAATGTGAGAGACATAATAAGAATGTTTAGGTTTTAGAGTTAATGCAATGTTATGGAGTGATTTGCTAGTGAGAGGTTAGTTGATTCAAATTTAGGTTTTGTTTGTCTTTTTTTAATAGAAATTTTGCATGTTGTTTGTTAATGTGAGAGACGTAATAAGAATGTTTAGGTTTTAGAGTTAATGCAATGTTATGGAGTGATTTGCTAGTGAGAGGTTAGTTGATTCAAATTTAGGTTTTGTTTGTCTTTGTTTAATAGAAATTTTAAGTGTTGTTTGTTAATGTGAGTGATGTAATAAGAACGTTTAGGTTTTGGATTTAATGTAAAGTTATGGAGTGATTTGCTAGTGAGAGGTTAGTTGCTTCAAATTTAGATTTTGCTTATCTTTTTTTAATAGAAATTTTATGTGTTGTTTGTTAATGTGAGAGATGCAATAAGAATGTTTAGATTTTGGGGAATAATCTTTAAAATTATTGTTTTTATAGTTAATGTATTGCTATGGAGTGATTTGTTATTGGGAGGTAGTTCCAAATTTAGGTTTTGTTTCACCTCTATTTTTCCAATAGAAATTTAGGGTGTTGTTTGGTAATGTGGGAGATGTAATAAGGTTTTTTAGGTTTTGGGGAAATTATTCTCTTTATAGTTAATGTAATGTTATGGAGTGATCCATTAGTGGGAGGTTAGGTGTTCAAAATTTTGGGTTTTGTCGGTTCTCTTTTTTCTAATAGAATTTGAGTTTATTTATTCCCCCCTTTGACAAATGGAAATTTAAGTTCCATTTGTCTTCTCTCCAAATAAAGAAAAAATTATATAAAGCCCCTTGAAAATCAAAATTACAAATTCACCAAAGGGTTGTTATTCAATTGGTGATGATGGTGGTATCTTCCTTGATAACACCATCCACTAAGGTTCAAATCCCTAGAGGTATGATATTAGGGATGTGATTGGGATTGTACCCTAGACGACTTTGGCGGAATGGATACCACTTAGTTCTTGAATCTTATCTAAAGAGGTATCATCATAGGTTTGTGCTCCCATATAACATAGCAAAACAAACATGTAGATGATATAAAATCCTCCATCAAATTTTTTTTCATCAAATTCTCCTCTAAAAGCTATTTATATTATAGAGTGATTAGATTGTCTAAATAGAAGAGAAACTAAAATCTTATTTATTTTTAGAGCTTGAACTCATAAAAGGGTTAAACTTTAGATTTATTTTTTAAAATCCTAAAAATTTCCTCATGTTATCCTTAACAAAGCTTTCCCCTAAAGTCAACCTCCCTAATTAGTGGAATTATTCATTGCAAGAATAGAATGAATATACATTTGTATATTTTTAAAGAATAAAACACTTTTTATAGTTAATTTGGATAGTCAATCTAATACAAATAATAAATTAGTAATTACAATTATGTTTTGAAAGTTATATTGGAAAAACTAAAACATTGAGTATATTGAGAGAGGTAAAATTGAAATTATGAGGCAAAAATAAGGCTTAGTTGAAAGTGTACTTATCATTAATATTAAATATTTTAACCTAGTGAGATATTGTGACAAATTTGGAAACTAGAAATTGATATTGAATATATGATTAGAGACATGTTATGAATGCATTCTATGATTTTGGTACTTGGAAATAGGTTATGCATACATTTTGGCCCATGGACACTTTTTCTTGGCATAGTTTTGTTCACTATAAAGTTTAAGCTATATGACTTGTAGAACTCATGTGCTAGTGCATGTAACAAATTGTAATGCCAATGATTTGAAAATATAAATGGAAGTAAACTAGAATACAATTTTCCTATTCAAACGAAGAAAAACCTTGAGATAGAGCTCAACAAAAGAGAATTCAACAAAGCATAACATCAAACAATCAACTTAAATGTTACCAAAGACTCCATTGTTGAATGATTTTATCCAATGATAATTTGTATGTGGATGCTTCTTTTTCTTGAAGATTGCCAAATTTGACAACATGAACTTAGCTCAAATTTAATGGATGATGAAATGAGTGAGAATGTATCTCCATTTATATAATTTTGGAAGAGGCAATGGAAAGTTGAGATCTGATGGTGATATCAACAATGAAGGATTATTTAGAGGATTTACATAGGATAAATGAGAGAATGGAGGGTTGAGATGGAGGTTGTTGGAATTTGGAGGGCTAGGATGCACTTACTAAATTTGGTAAGTGGTTCCCACCATAAGATGAATAAGGGATATGTGCACCTAGGAGCCCTATATTCATGGGTTTGGTGGATATAATATTGGAACCATAAGGACATGTGTTCTTAGGTGTCCTTTATTCTTGGAATAGGTTGAGGGAATATAGGCATAGTTAAATAATAATATTTTTTAATTATTTTAGCCATGTGTAAGGTGGAAAATAGGTAGAAATGGTAATTATTTATTTATTAATGTGAGGAGAGATGAAATGAAAAAAGGTGATTGTTAAATAATAGGATTATTTAATTGAGTAAGGAATATTAAGTGAAGGTAACTTGGTCTAGAGGTGATGGGTTTGGTCGATTAAGACTAGGTACAATAGGGAAATATTTAGGTGTTTACATTTTACCCCTCTTTAAAATAATGTTGCATCTAAGTGGTGTTGTGTCAAAGAAGAATAAAAATTAGGATGAGAGTGAATATTTGGTGACAATAGTCACTTAGATGATGGAAGTGATGCCCCCTTAAGAGAGTTGTTGGAAAAAATGGAGCCTAGGATGTCTCTTGAAAAAATAAATGATGATTAAAAAAGGCGTGTCAAGATGACTTAAGAGAAATCATGTGGGGAGGGTGTACATGTCATGGATATAGATATGATGATGGATAAGTATTGGGTAGATTGATTGATGTTGTTGAGATGATTGGATGATGGAATTCTATATTGCAAAAATAAAAATGTTAGATGAGGAAATATCACAAGGATGTAATGTAACTATAATGATGCATGATTTAGACTAATAAGGAATGAAGATAAATGGTAGAATGGATGATGGCTAAATGTTGTCATAGTAGCATCATATGAAAGGATTAACATTTTATTTTGGTGTGGAACTTAACATTATGCACCATGATATTATGGATCAGAGTGATGATGTTCCTTGTGCATACAGATCAACACACAAAAAAAGAAGTCATATATAACATAGTGATCCAAAAGACACATTGTCAAGGCACACCATCATATGAAGGATGAGGGTGACTGTGATGATGTAATAGAAGGAGCACTAATCCTATAGGAAAATTGGAGGGAATTTCCCATTCACCAATAAGCAATGAGGAACCTCCTCCAAGAGAGTAGCAAGTTCATGAACAATACACTCTTCCCCTTCTTCATGAAATGTGTAATTCATGTTTATAGGGCTAGGAGTGTAAGGTTAAATGTGATTCTTTGCAATAGGTTCTTCCTTGATGGTCAATTTTTTACCATACCTTATTCTGAATAACATATGGGATTTTTTCAAGGATAACAAGCACCCCACCAAATTGCATGTGGTGTATGACAAGAGTAAGTTGTCAACATTGTGGGACTAGGTTTGCCTAGTGATAATGAAATATTTAACTATAGAGGGTAGGTTTAAATGTTTTTATTATTACCATATACCTCTACTAAATTATTTTATGCACTGTCTACTTATAAGATTCCCTTTTTTCCTCCTTTAATCCCTTAAACTTTCTATGAGAGAGGTTTTCTAGCTCTTGGATAAGAACCTTGAGAAATCCCCTATCATGCTCCATCAAGGGCTTATTCTAAGGCTTTACCATTTTCATCTTGCACTCTACCCTCCAAAACCTATTTACACTACCCTTGTGGAAGAGGAGCTAGATGTTAACCCCCCCATTGAAACCCCCTGCACCCCTTCAATGTTGCCAAACCCAATATCAAGAAGAAGCTCAATCCTACTTCCAACCAACCCATTCCTAAAACCAACCCTAAGCCTTTGACCAAATAGTCTAAAAAGAAGAGAAAAAGTAACAATGTGTAGAGCCAAAAATTAGTGGTAGTGGGGTTTTGTGAGCTAAAGAATACTCTTGTTAAAAAATTTAGCAAGCATGCAATGAAGAAAAACTCGGATAATAAAAAAAGAGCTCTATCACCTTCTATGTTGAAGAAGCAAACTCTAAGGACATGGAAGGTGAAGATATCACTAATGACACTAGTGATGAGGAAAAAATGATTGTTAACGAGTTTAAAGCTAGTTTTGAGCCTGTTAGTGTAAGAAGATCCAATAGGTTGGCTGGAAAACAAAAGACAAAGGCAATTATTGATGAAATATCTAGCAATTCTAAACATGACACCAAACAAAATAACAATAATGAGAAAATGGTGAAGGATGTTGAAGATAATATAGATGGTCCAAGCCACTTCCCTGAGCTCAATAAAATTATTATGGAGTGTTGGAAGAATAAGAAGATTTTCATTGGTATGCCTACCAACAACATGAGCATGAGGGATAAGTGCATTATATTACAGTGTTGTCATTGATGTCAACATTGTATTTTGGTATGAAGATCATCATGCAGATCAATTTGTACAACTTAAACATGTTTGAAGATGGTAATCTAGTGGAAATTTTCTAGAAGGTTTGATCTGGTGGAGATATATGAAAGAGAAATTGGCTAAGTATCAAAACATTGTTCTCAGTGTACTTAAGACATCCAGTATTCTGGTCTGCATTGGTCCACTGTGTCAAATCTTGCTCCATGGTTTTAATATAATTTTCTTGGATGTTAAAGGAGTTTATATTTAGAGTTTATAGTGTTTCGGTCTCTAGTGTTGAATATATGAATGAAAAAAGCTCTGGTTTGGTAGCTATAGTGGTACCAGTACAGTATGTATGTTTTGGTGAATCCACTCTTCTTTGCTAATTGCTATTTGGATTTGTAGATTTATGGAGATATTGATAGGTGTTAGTAGAGTGTGAATTCCAAGTGGCATGAAGTTTTGAGGTTTGCGTGTCAATTTTTGGATGTACAATTGGTGAATTGTGTTATTAGGTCATTATTGGTGCTAACCTAATAAGTTTTGTCTATTGTAGAGTTTTAATAAGTACTAATTCATTATGTGGGAGATATTATAGGTCAATGTTGACCTATTTTTATTTTTTATGAGTTTTGGATCTTGGCACAAAGTATGTATGTGTATGTTGAGCCGACAAGGAATATTTGATATGATACATCTAATTAAGCCGACCTAATTGATGTTGGCATGAAATCAGTATAAGTATGAGTTTATTTCAATGTTGGAATGATGATGTTAGAAAACAAGAAAGTGTGATTGATGTGAATTGTGTGAGTATAAGGTGAGTGCAGAGTAGTGTAGAGTGCGAGTGAAAATTAGTATGAAGTGTGTAAAGTCAGTATATTGAGCTTCAATGGAACTATATTCCAACATGTTGTAGATGCACTTGTAACAGTTCAAATCCTAACTGTGTGCCACCATTCTCTTCTATCTTTTCTTCTTTCAGTGGGTAGTGAGTCCACTTGGACAGTGATTCCACTTGGACAGCGAGTCCACTTGGACAATGAGTCCACTTGGACAGTGAGAACTTTTGTAATATCTTATAATCGGTTATAATATATTGTGAGCTAATCCTCACCTTGTTTTTTCCCATTTTAGCTTTTCCATGTAAAAATATGGTGTTCATGTGTTATGTGCTTTGATGATTTCTTTCATACTTTCCTTTTCTGCTACAAATTGAATATGCTATGTGGAATGAATTCTTAAATGTTTAAGTGGTTTAAGAGAATATTGATTCACCCCTCTTCTTAGTATTCTAGTGTTAAAAATTTTGTATCAAAGCTCGGTTCCTTGGAAGAAGCTTAACTGCTTGGGGAAGATCCTAGAGGTTGAACACATGGCTGTTAGAAGAGATACTTGTTGTTGGATTTATAGAAGAAGAGTGCATGGTTGACATGAATGGAGAACTCAAAATTTCCCTTGAAGATCTAGAAAAGACTGAAAGTGAGAACAAAGATCTGAAGGAAAATGTCAAGAAGCAAATGAATGTATCAAAAAGTTGAGAGAGAAAATCAAGAAGTTTAGTCCCAAAGATATAAGGAGGTCAATGAGCAGCTAAAGCAAGAAAATGAGATAATTACCAATTTAAAGGTGCAATTTGAAGAAGGAAAAAGAGTTGAGGAATGTTTGAATGCAAAGATAAAAGAAAATATTAGGAGTGTTTAAAACATGAAAAAGAAGTTGTGACCTTAAGATCAGATCTTGAGAAAGAAAGGAGTCATGAAGACAAATTCAAGATGAGTTCTACAAAGCTTGATGAAATGATTGCAAATCATAAAGGATATAAAAACAAAGGTGGATTAGGGTTTGAGATATCAAAAAGTTCAAAGGAAAATAAAACTCCAATTTAGGCTGAAAAGAAGATTGAGGACAAGAAGAGTAATGGAAATTAGTTCCAGAATCAAAGGAGAGGCTTTAAAAGACCATCTATCAGACAACCAAATGCACAAAGGTGCCCATCTTTTAATGGTTTTTGTTATTCTTACAATACATTTGGACATAAGGCTATGGAATGTAGAAGTAGAATAAATTATAATGTTCCATCTTTCCCAATCAATATTTTACATGCAAAAGATTTGGTCATAGAGCTAGTGAATGCATAAATTCAATGATGAATGACTATAAAAATGGTATGAGGTTTCAATCTTTTAATGGCTATTGTTATACATTCAATGGATTTGGGAATAAAGCTAATCAATGCAAATCTAGAATGAATGGAGGTAAGCTTTTAAAAAGAAATTCATATGTTATAATTACAGTAAACCTGGACATATCTCTAAGTTTTGTAGAAGCAAGAATGTGAAGAAGAACAATCTGGTAAAGAATGATAAACTGGTGAAAAAGGTTGATCCAATAGAGATGAAGAAAGAGATGGATAAGATTTGGATAAAGAAGCAAGATAGTGATACTAAGCCTGAGTTTGTACCAGCATTTGGTGCAAATGTTTCCTCCAAAAACTAAGAAGAAAGATTTGGCTCAAGGGGAGCATTAATAGAAGATTCTTTATCCCTTGCTAGAGAAATAGTGTTGATGCTTCAACACACAAATATGAGGTGTGGCTCAATATGTTTGACCTATTAGAGAAAGAACTGATGAAAAATATTGAACTACAGAGGATTGTGAAGCATTTAAAGTTAACTATGCATACAATTAGGGTTTGACAACTTTATTGAATGAAGCAGTTAATGCAAAATTAGGTCAATCTCTGAAGGGTTTATAAGAAATTTCATTCAATCAAAAATCATTTACAAATGAAAATTCAAGAAGAGAAGAGCAAAAAAAGAGTGAAGTGAAGTGATCAAAGTAGTTGAGATTCAGTGCAAGCGAAACCCTAACCAAAGAGAAAGTTAAAAAGTGTTTATAGTTTCCATTTTTTATAATTTCTAAAAGCACTTTCAATTTGCTACAAATATGTATACACTACAAGTGGTGGAGGTTACATAGTGTCTGCTCCCTAAATTCAAATGGCATCCTAATAAATTATTGGTGGATGATTTAGATGGTGCATTTTCACACATCTCGTATGGTTTCTTTCACATGGAACATGTAAGGGGATACATTCATGTTAAGGGAAGGTGCAAAAAGATGGGTAGCCAATTTGTGGCCAATTTACTTTTTCATCCTGAAATAGCAAAAACGCGAGCGCATTATAGTAAAATGCGCTTGCATTATAGCTTGGTAATTACCGAGCCTAGGATCATTCAGTGCCAAGCCATAATGTGAGCACATTATAATACACTCGTGTTATGGTTTAAATTTTAAAAAATGTGTGCATTTTGAGTCCAAAAAATGTGTGCATTTTGAGTTCAAAAAACGCGTGCATTTTGAGTTCAAAAAATGTGTGCATTTTGAGTTCAAAAAATGTGCATTTTTTGAAATAAAAAAAACATTTCCAAAACGCGAGTGTGTTATAACATGCTCATGCTTTGGGATACATTGAATTTTTTTTCTTCTCTTTTTATTGTCTCTTTCTTCTTGTTATCATGATGTTTGAGAGTGGTTTTGGATCTCTAGGAGTTATAATACAAATTCTAGTTTTTGGAAGATCTCAAAAATTTTAGACTTAGTCAAATTTCAGTAATCAGGAGGTCAAATTTCAATAATCAACAAGTTGTATCATATTTCTCTCTCTATCTCACTCATTTTTTATCCCTTGTGCTCTATACCTCTCTATCACACTCTCTCCTTCCCTCTATACTTTTATCTATCTAACCTCTCTCTCCTCCTCCATCTCTCCCTCCTTTCCTCCTTCCCTCCTTCCCTCTCTAATTTTCTCTATCTCCCCCTATCTCTCTCTTCCTTCCTCCTTCCACTTCCCTCTATGCTACTTCACTCTATCTAACCTATCCCTCTCTACCTCTCTCTCTCCCTCCCTCCTCTCTCTCTCTCTTCCTTCATCCTGAACACCTTCCCTCTCTACTTCTCTCAATCTAACCTATCCCTCTCTACCTATCTCACCCTCCCTCCTCTCTCTCTCAATCTCTCTACCTTCCTCCTTCCCTCCTCTCTCTCTCATTCTCTTTCACACTTCTCTCTCCCTCTATCCCTCCCTCCTCCCCTCTCTATCTCTCCTTCCCCATATACTTCTCTCTACCTCTCCCCATCTCTACCTCTCCCTCCCTCTCTCCCTCTCTCTTAATCTCCCAACCTTCATCCTTCCCTTTGTGTTTCTCTCTCTCATACACTCTTTCCCTCCCCCATCTCTCTTTGTTTGGTTTAGGCTTTATGGTTTAGGGTTTAGGGTTTAGTATTTAGGGTTTAGGCTTTATGGTTTATGGCTTAGGCTTTAGGTCCAACCCCCTCTCTCCCCCCCTCTCTCTCAGGTCTATCTCTCCTATCCCCCCACCCCCTCTCTCTCTCTCTCTTAGGTGTCTCTCTCTCTCTCTCTCTCTCTCTCTCTCTCTCTCTCTCCCTCTCTCGGGTCTCTCCCTCCTAGGTCCCCACTCCCTCTCTTAGGTCTCTCCTTCCCACCGTAATGAGAGAACACACACACACACACACTCTCTCTCTCTCTCTCTCTCTCTCTCTCTCATCTCTCCCTCCCACCCCCTTCCCCTCTTCTCAAGTCTCTCCCTCCCACCCTAACTAGAGACACATAGACTCTCTCTCTCCTAGGTCTCCCTCCCACCCCTTCTCCCTCTCTCAAGTCTCTCCCTCCCACCCTAACTAGAGACACATAGACTTTCTCTCTCTCTCTCTCTCTCCTACGTCTCCCTCCCACCCCCTCTCCCTCTCTCAAGTCTCTCCCTCCCACCTTAACTAGAGAATCTCTCTCTCTTCCTCTCAGCCCCTATATCTCAGGTCTCTCTTTGCCACCCCCTCTCCCTCTCCCAGCCCCTCTCACTCTCTCGAGTATCTCCCTCCCATATTAACTAGAGAACTCTCTCTCTCTCAAGTCTCTCTCTCCCACCCTAACTAGAGAACTCTCTCTCTCTCTCTCTCTCTCTCTCTCAGGTCTCTCTCTCCCTCTCTTAAGTCTTTCCCTCCCACCCTAACTAGAGAACTCTCTATCTTTCTCTTTCCCTCCTTCTATCTCCCTCTCCACTTCTCCCTCACTCTCCCTCTCTCCCTCTCTCTCAGGTCTATCCCTCTCACCCCCTCCCTCTCTCTCAAGTCTATCCCTCCCAACCCCTCCCCTTCTCTCAAGTATCTCCCTCCTACCCC
>VDFB02086081.1:347279168-347306647 GCA_007258455.2 Sequoia sempervirens | reverse complement strand
AATTTTCACTTAAGATGTGGCACATAAGAGTTGTACAGATGGTTGTCATTGCACCAAAATATTGACCTATTAATGCTCGATACAACTACCAAAGTTAATGAATCCATGGGAGGAAGTTAAGCCATGTCAGCGCTATACTACAGAACACAAGGAGACCAAGGGCAAACACCTTGCAATAATCCCCCTAAGCACAAGCAAGGGGTTTGAACCTATGAGCTAGGCTCTAATACCAATTATTTCATAGATGGTTGTCATTGCACCAAAAGATCAACCTATTAATGCCTGATACAACCACCAAAGTTAATGAATCCATGAGAGGTGGTTAAGCCATGTCACGAATCTGAGTGTTGCATTGCACAACACAAGGATACCAAGGGCGCACATCTTGCAACAATAAGGTATAGTCAATTTAAAATGGTAATTTCACCATTTAATTAACTATTCTATTTTGAGATATTAATATAAATTTATATTATATGTTTTATTAAGTTATATTATTTAATAAATTGTAATGCATAACAAACATTAATTTATAAAGAGATACAAAGTTCTTAATAAAGCATGTATAAAAATATATACACCATATTTAAAATTGTTCAATAAACATTTATTAAAATTAAGTTTATTTTTGTTATATTTAAATTAATAGTAATTAAAAAAAATATCTTAATTTTCTTTTCACAAAATTATGTAGACAAAAAAATATTTAATTATATAATAAAATATTTTAATTTTGAATTTAATGTATAAAAATAAAAATATGTATATAATCTAATTATTTATACACTACTATTAAAAAATTCAAAAAATGTCATAATAAGATATGTGTGTGTAAGTATATACATGCATATAGCATCCTGTTGCAAGCAAGAGGTGACAAGGTCCAATCTCCCCTATCCCCATGGTACTAGAGAGCGTGTAATACACTAGTCATGTGAAAAAAGTTTACCAAACACACTAAAATAAGAAGCGATATGTATATATATGGAATATTCAGACACACTAAAATAAGAAAAGATACATATATATATATATGGAATATTCAGACACACTATAATAAGAAGAGATATGTATATAGATGGATATGAATATTTTTAGTGATTCAAATTTATTTCCTATGAAATTATGCATAAGCATTATTTTCTAAAATTATTGAAAATGGTTGATTTATGGTTTAGGACATAGAACAACATGTTTCACAACATTCATTCAAGGAAAACCCTAGAGATCTCAATCTAAAGTATGCAAAGGAGAAAGAGATCTTGCAATAGGGTTGTCCTAGGGTCTAATTATAAACTAAAGAGGGGTTCACCACCAAGATAGGGATTGGAAAGACTAATGAAATGCAATACCTAATGCCTAAACCTAATGCAATGCAAGATCTCACTAAATGACCTACAAAAGCATGTAAACCAGAACAATAAGTTGAGAGATGAAAGGTGTGCACCTAGAAACTTGAAGACGATTGGATGAAGACTTGAAATGCTAAAAACACTAAAATTAATGCCTATTTGGAATCATACGCTAGTCTGGGCGATTTAGTCCCAAATTAGGGTTTTTGGGCAGGAAAAAAAATCTGGCAGAGATATGACTGAAACTCCTAAAATCTACAAATTTGACTAAACTGGGACTCATATGTTAGGTTGCATATCAGTCCTGTTAGGGTTTCCTGGAAACTCAAAGTCTGATTCTACTCTTCAATGTCTGCTCTATCCTTTCCAATTGATTTTCAGATTCAAAACTCTGATTTGCAATCTATAGATGTCTTTCAATGATCTCCAATGCAAAGTGACAACTTTGACAACTTTGAACACTTGAAAATTTTCTCCAAACTTTCTCTTCAATATGTCTTCAACCTAGATCTACAAATCACACACTAAAGAGAGGGAAAATTGTTATTTTGTTAGTGGAAAGGGGTTTTCCTTGGTCAAACCCCATTTTGGTAATCAAACCTTGAAATGAAATGAAATAGGAAAGGAGAATGATGAATGGACAAAATGTAATGTTGCAACTCACCAAACTGAAGAAGAAGCGCCAAACATGTGCATGTTCGATAGATGAAGCCTGACCTGTTTATCGATATAGATCTGAATTAAATGCCAGCTTGAATCAAGAAACCCTCCACTGCAAATTAGCTTCAAATGATGATGCATGATGAATCGGATAATGATGCTGAGCTGGAAATACTACTTAAAATACTGATAATCAGTCATGAAGACTCCACATGTAAACACTTTGAATGCCTGTAACTCAATTTTCTAGAATGCATGAATACTTGAAATCTTAGGTCACTTGATTGCTTGTTAGATGAAAAATGAGTGAAATAACCTTGTATTTATACTTGTTTATGCCAAATTTCTCGAAATTACAACACTACAAGCTGACATCAGATCCAGGAGAATAAAATCTCGCCAAGAATTTGAACTTAATTTGATTTTTAGTCACACAAAGACTACATATATGTTAGAAGCAGAGTCCCATTAGCTTAACCATATGGGGACACATTTTCAAAAATGCTAGAATGATGTGAAAATATAGATTAAGGTCCAAAAACCTAGGTGGGACTCATATGCCCAATCAACCTAAAAATACTTGAATTATGATTGGATGTTGGTTTATGTCAAGATTATCCTCGAAAAGATGCATTAAATGAGGCTTGTGGATGAAAAATAAGGCCAATTAAAGCATAAAGAACCCCAATTATTTAATAAAACCCTAGAAAAGTGTGAAAGTGTGTTACAACACTTTACAACACTCTAAATAAGGAACCAATAAACTCATTTAGTTCACAAGGGCCCAAGACATAATGTGAATATGTTAGAAATATTACAACACTAAATCAAGGCCATGTTAGGGAGTACTTTTTCCATGATTACATCTAGCCCCCACTTGAGTGAGAGGAGGAGCTTGCTTCCAACTCACACTAAAGTAGATTAATTTGCATCAAGAGGGCTCCAAATGTACCAATTCTAGTAAGATAGGATGACAACAAATCTAGAGGGTTATGCAAGCCGCCAAGACCAAGGTCCTATGGAAAACCAACATAGGTACCAAATAACACACACAAAAATGATATAATGAGAAATAACAAGGCATAAGCATACATTTCCAAAGACAAAGAGAAAATTAAAAAAAACAAAAGAGGGGGTGGGTCAAGCTTCGACCATTTGTTAGATAACATGATGTGGGTTAAATCTAGGTTGTTTGTCCAAAAAATGCACACTCACTCTAAGGCAACATAACTTCAAGTTGTCTATTGAGTGAGTAATCCAAGAAGGTGAGACACATACACATGCGTTTGGTATGTGCTCACAAAAACATGTGAGTGGCTATGGGAAAGTCATTTCTCGAATTGGCTTCCTGTCCAACCATACCAAAGTTATACCTCCTAATAAATTTGATAAGGTTCTACGCAATAACAAACATCGAGCTTCATGAGGAAAGAAAAACTTCATATGCTTGATACTCATGAACAAACAAGATGGCTCCACAGGCATGCAAAGTGTGTTATGCAAGGTGGCCATATAACCAAAATTGCAAATGCAATAATAATGTAAAGAATGTTCAAAGGAGTCATGCTTAGTTCATATGAGGTATTAACTTAGGGGACATCATTCCTAATGTCTCCAAGAGAGGACCAATTAATGAATAGAAGATTCATAACTTAGGGGATGCAGTGTGTCGCATCAAGCCACTAAGAGGAATGTAATATGCTAAGATATATCACACTCTTGAAGGACATCACATCCAATGTCATCCAAAAAATGAAGACACATCACATGAAGCAAGAAGACTACACCATGAAACATGAAAAAGAAAAATGCAAAAGAATAACGCCAATGTATGCCCCCACTTTAAAGAAATTGCTAAACACCATGTTGTGAGCAATTACTTTAAAGTAGCCAATGATAAATGCTAACAGTAAAGAGGACATGAGAGCTAACTTGGAAAGCCCTATGCCAAGTCATATGTTTCCAAATAAAGCTAGATGTCATGCAAAAGGAAAGGGAGGGGTCACCCCCAAAATGAAACTCCAAACACATAAGGGATCTATGGATTTGGGGATAGTATGTTCTTGCTACATTGTTTTTAAGAGAGCTCAGAACTATCATCATTCCATAAATACTCATATAACTAGAAGAATGACACAAGGAGAGTGAAAACAAAGAAAAACCTTTTAGGTCAACATGGAAGAGACACAAATTTCTCGACGCATTGTGTCATCCCCAAAAGGAAAACACAAGACAAATGAAAAAGATAAATAAAAAGCTTTTGGGTCAACATGGAAGAGACATGAATGTTTGGATTCCTTGCATCATCCCCAAAAGGATAACACTTGAGACAAATGAAAAAGATAAAAGATCTATGACATAGAGAAGAATGAAGGTACAAATAGAGGAATGTCACAAAGAGAGAGAGATACACCAAACAAAACAGTATGGGGGATCACATTCACACATGCAATCACACAAAAGAAATAATGAAAAAAGACTAGTAAGGAACATGTGATTCAACCTAAAGTAGGTTGTTTGCATCCCACCTCGGTCGGTATAAATGAAAGGTGAACAACTAACCAAAGGGACAACAACAAATGTGTTACTAGGACATGCTATCTAATTCTTGCCCCCACTACATGTGAGACAAGAATGAGATGAGGTATGTGATGAGAAGGATTGTGTAATAGTGAGCATACAAAGATTCTACAACTATTTACATGATAGGAAGAAAAAATGCAAATAGACCTTAAGGGATGATTTCTATGAGGTCAAATTGTTGAAGTATCCTTATTAAAGTATGACACTCATCGATAAGATGTCTAAGAGTTTTATGGTATGCACAATACTTCATGTTATATTTAGGAATTTTTCTTCTAGTAGGGGGTGGTAGTTTAAGCCGGCTTGTGTCTATAAGGTGTTCCATGTTAGTCGTTCAATTTTTGTTTGAGTATGTAAGAATGGTAATGGTTTGATCTTGTAAGGTCTTTTTTTTTTACTAGATTCGCCAAATTCTCAAGTTGAATGTTGAGGAGGAGGACCTAAGATGATATTTTCATCCTTATCATTATTACGAATCATTGGTTTTTCTTTAGGAAGGAGGACACTCATATCAAGAGGATGATCTTGATATCCTAACCCTTTAGTATTATCAATTGGTATTTGTTCTAAGAGTTGATGAATTTCATGTTCGCTTGTTGTATCACATCCTTGTTTACTTAATATTGTGAATCCTTTTCCATATGCCTCTTATAGGATGATGGGAGTATTTTTCACTTTATTAACTGTAGACAAAGATTTTGGCACCTGCAATTCTCAAACACTTCTAGGGTTTTTCACCTTAAAGGAGAGAGGTAGGAAAAAATTTGCAATGTCCCCACTCAAAAATATGAAAGTATGAATGAAATATGCCTAAATGAAGTGATATAAATGCAGAGAATTGGTAAGATATATTGATTATTAAATGAAAACTAAAGAAATGCACCTTGTTTGAAAACACAGTGATGTATGCAAAAAGACCTAGAAAGATGAATAGAAATGCAAATAGGATAGAACAAGAAAGAAAAATAGAAATCATGCACCTAGAAATGTGTTGCATACTAGAATGGAGACTGCAAATGCTGTTGATCCTAAACATTTGGCCTACTGGGACACTTTTGCCATTCTGGGCAACCTAGTCCCAAATCTGGAAAACTGCACTAGAGCCCATTTCAGCCAAATGTGTATCCAGATATATAGAAAACTCTAAAAAACATGTGCATTGGGACTAAGTCACCATTTTTAGTGACTTAGTTCACTTTGGCTTTTGTCAAAACCTGAAAGTGGAAACAAAGGCCCTCGGCCTGTACTTCGGTTCCTTACAGGTGTTCAGATTTGAAACTTTGATTTTCAGCATTATAATTGACTTTTTTGTGGATATTTTGACCTAGCCAGCAAGGAGATGTTTTTAAAAAAATTGTAACTTATCCTTCAATGATTCTCAAACCCTAAAAAATGCCTAAATTTGCAAACACACAAGGAAAGATAAAGAAATGTTGAAGTTAGGGCATGGGGGTTTTCCTTGGTCAAACCCCCTTTTAGGTAATTAAACCAAAATGAAGAAATAATGTAATGAAGCATGAAATAATGGAATTAGAGACTTTCCATGATGATAGATCTTGAATTTTTGTAGCAATAGATGAAGAATCTGCCCTTGAATTCCTTAGAAAGCTATTTTAATGACTTAGAATGCTAAAATCCTAGCTTGTTTAACTTGAGAGAGATGATGAATGAAAATGATCATGTTATGAATTAGGGTTTAGAGGCTTGTATTTATAGGAAATTATCCTAAAATTCCTGTTAATTTGATCCCCAAGGTTGACATGAAGGAAAAATAAACTTAAAATCCATTTTTTCCCACCCGAACCTCAAAAATAGCCCAAATGGAACTAAGTCGCCAAGCTGGGTGACTTAGTCCCACCTGGATGGGACTAATTCACCTATATGGGTGACTTGGTCCCACATGGGTTATTTTTCCAGCTGAATTTTTGGGGGATGAAGAAAACATGTTTATATGATGATTTTATTAGGTCTTTGATTAAATTAATCCTCAGGATGCACAATATGGGGCCATAGGGGCGTATTAATGACGATGTAAAGGGTAATTAGGGCTAGGGACACAAATTTCAATGTGAAAGTGTGATTAAATACACTTTACATCATTAAAATGAGGTCGATGTAGCCTAGAAAGGTACAACTTCCAATGTGAATGTGTAAAACACATTACAACACTAGATTAGAATTAGGTTTAATTTACAAGCCTTCTAGATTAATGTAATAATTCCATTAAATACATTTTATAACATTGAATTAGGGGAAGAATAGGTCCATTAGTCTATAAAAGTGTGAAAGTCTTTTACAACACTTTACAACACCTTTACAAGACATCGTAGATGCATTTTATTCAGTTTGCAAGGGTCCAAGACCTAATGTGGATGTGTAAAACACCTCACAACACTAGATCAAGGTCTCATTAAGTCTAATTTATCATTAATTACTCCCAAATCAACCAAGCAAAAGGGGATACTTTTTCCATGTCCATAGTTAGCCCCCACTTTAGTGAGAGGATGAACTTGCTTCAAACTCACACTAAAGTAGACATTCAAGAAGGGTCTAATCATACCAATGTGGATGACAAAGGATGAAAAAGATCAAATGAGGTTGTGCAAGCCCCCAAGATCCTAAAACATAAGCACAAAAGGATAGACACAATGGTGATTGATTTGTATAAAAACAAGATACACGATCATGCAATGGCAAGAATAAGAAGGAAGAGAAGAGAGAAAATAAAAAGGTGGATCAAGCTTTGACATTTGTCCAACATGATGTGGATCAAATCTAGGTTGTTTGTCCAAAAATGCATTCTCACTTCGAGGTGACAAAACTCGTAGTTGTCCGCCAGGGGTGAAGTGCTAAGAGGTGAGACGCATATGGCTGATATGTGCTCACACACACGTGAGTGCCTATGGGGAAATTCATGCCTCAAAATGGATTTCTTGCTCAACAATACCAAATTTATACCTCCTGATAACTTTAATAAGGTGCCACACAAAAATGGTCTTCGAGCTCTATGAGGTAAGCTTAACTTCATATGCTTGAAACTCATGGACATTGTAAATGCAAGATAGTCCAAGGAATGTTCAAAGGGATTTTGCTTAGTTCGTGCAAGGTCTCATCTTAGGGAACATTGTGCCTAATGTTTCCAAGAGAGGATGTGTCAAAGAAGTATCATGATCTTGGAGGGAATCAAGCCTAATGACTCCACCAAGAAAAGGACACATCACAAGAAGAAATAAATCATGCAATGAAAAATGAGTATCTATGTATGCCCCCACTTTAAAGATGTTGCTAACACCATTGTTGTGAGAAATTTCTTTAAAGTAGAAAAAGGAGACATGAGAGCTTATTCAGAAAGCCCTATGCCAAGTCATATGTTTCCAATAAGCTATGTCATGAAAAAGGTAGTATGTCAAATGTGAGTCAACTTCAATCATGTCATCCACATCCCAAGCTTTCTCTTATATGTTCATGAAAGGTTAATGACTAGCCAAAAGAGGCAACGATTAGTGACATACAAGGACAAGGCTACCTAACCCCTTGCCTCCACTTTAGTGCAAGACAAGAGTGAGCTGAAATGATTGAGAAGATGCATGGTAGAGTGAAAATAAATATCAATTAGAGGAATTAGGTGCCTCCACATAAGGAAGGACACCAGACTCCTTAAGATGTTGGATTTTACTACTCAAAGCCTTAAATTCATTAGTAGAATGGCTGTGAACTCTATGATAGGCACAAAATGAAGTTTTGTAATAGAATTTATTTCAAGTTCTTGGAGAAAGGGTTATCAAGTGATCTTGGAGGAGTCTCAACAAAATACCCTCTTGATCAATGGTAGAAGGCATTCTTGTAGTTTGCGACAAAGATACCTCTTGCTTAGTACCAAATGTCATACTTACACAAGACTCATTAGATTGTGATATTTTGTTATCTCCTGTATAGGAGGGTGTAAAATCTAATGAATTAAAATCATTAGTGTTTTGTGAGATGATATTGACATTAAGTGAAGATTTCTTTGTTTGGTTCATTTCATGCAAAGGATAACTTTCAAGACCACTAGTGTCTATCAGTTCAGGATACACTACTGTTAAAGTTGTCTAAGAAGGGTGTTTTGTGATAGTGTTGATGTTGAGTGAAGGCTTGTTTATTTCTATCAAAGGACAATAACCAAGACCATGATTTTTTTGTTGAGTGAGAGGGTCTATAGGGTTGTAGATACCTTGTTCATTAGCACCATATCCTTTTCCACTATATCCAAGTTGTTTCATAAGCTCATAACCTTTTCCATAAAGCTTTTTCATTGCTTTTGGATTAGGTGGTCTTTCGTTATTAAGTTCGTCAAAATTTGTTGTGTAATTTGCTTCTTTGTCTAAAATGGTTGAGGTGGATGCTTGTGAAGGGTTGTCTGAGTTTTGTGTTGACATAACTACTTTTTCATTTCCCTTAGTTGAATCTTTGTTTATGATCTTGTATTCTCCCATGAATGTTGGTGTGAAATCTAAGGAACCCAAATCATCTTCTAATAGCTTTGTCACTTGTCCAATATGTTATTGTTTGTCATTTTGTTGTACGGGCTCCACTTGTGTAGTTGGTGACACTGTGTTTAAATGATTTTCTTTGTTTTTCTCAAAGTTCAAACAACTATTTGGGTTAGGGTCAGCTTCAAGTATGTGCACTTTTTTGTTGTAAATGTATTTCATTTTATGATGAAGAGTAGATGGCACACCATTCATTGCATGAATCCATGGTCTACCTCAAATGAGATTATATGAAAGATCATTAGGCATAACATGGATTGGTGTATCTAATGTAACCTACCCAACTATAAGAGGCAAAGTGATCACACCAAGCGGTTGTTTTCCTACATTGTCAAAGCCACGGATAGACAAGGAATTAAGCTAAATTTTTGATTGATCCACATGCAACCTATCCAAAATATTTACACTACACACATTCAAGGTTGAGCCATTGTCAACAAGGGTTCGCTTGATCCCTATTCTTTTATATTGAGATATTATTATGAAAGCTTCATTTTGTTTTTGCACTTCCAAAGGGGGGAGTTCACTTTGGTGGAAAAAAATGCCAGCATTCAATCCTTGAATTAGGGTTGCTATGTCATTTGGTTGTGCAGTAGAAGGGATAGAATTTTTTTGTAAGGTTGTTTGAAGCATAGCGTGATAGTTAGGTGAATTTTGAAGGTCCCAAATGGATATCTTTGTGGGAGTGCTCTTAAGTTGCTCAACAAGATCATACTCCCTTAATCGAGGAGCACTAGGCAATATAGAATTGGGCAAAGGTAAGGAGGTTGGGGTTGGTTGAATTGGTTGCATATTATTTCTAGTGTTATATGTATGAGCAATGGTATTATGACTTGGTTGCTATGACACATTATTTTGAGGTGGGTAAAGGATAAGTTTAGGTTTTTTGTAAGTTTGTTGTTTGTGTGATGGTGGGTAAAGAATTAGAGGATTCTTAAGATTTCCTATGGGATATGTAGGAGGTCCATTAATCAAGGGGGATATAATGAACACTTGCGCATTCATAACCTCAACAGTCTTGGTTTGATGTATCTCTAATAAAGGGCAATCAAGAATCACTTTTTTATCATTATCTAAGGAAGACACATTTCTATTGTTTCCATTTTCTAGCACCATGATAGTCTCACTAGGAGGAGAGGTTTTAGGAGAAATATGAATCGAATGTTTTTGACATTCATGGATTGGTTCTTCTAAAATGACTTCATTGCAAGTAGGGGAATGATCAATGGTTGAATTATCTTGCTCAATAAGGGTTTCCTTAGGTGAAAGGTGAAAAGTAAGATTCTCATGATTCTCATTGGTTGAGTTTTCTAACATCCAAGCATCTTTCTTACAATGAGGGGAGATACTAGGAGAAGAACAAGTATGATTATCATGATCATGTATGGCTTTATTCCTTTGTTCCCTAATGTCTTCCAAAATAGGATCATAAAGAGGGTTGTTATAGATCAACATATCCTCATCATTGCTAAGCTTTTTTTCCTTGAAATCACTCTCACAAGCCAAAGGAGAATGGAAATTAGGTAAGGTGATGTTTAGGAATGTGTCTATGATTTCATTATCTTGTGCTTAAATATCTTCCCAAAGGGGATGAGGAGAAGGACAAACAAGATCCTCATGATTTTCAACAATTGTATCTTTTGTCGCCAAGATACCTTTGTCATAAAAAGAAGAGGTATCATGAGAAGAACAAATATAATCATCATGGTTATCTATGTTTTCATGCATTTCTATCACATCATCCACACAAGTAGGAGAGATAGGAGGGGGTGTAAGTTTAGGGAAAGTAATATCATTTTCACTTTCTTGTACTAAGAGACTTTCATAACTAGGGAATGCATTGAATGAATGACTGCCATGCTTATTAACCAACTTTTTCTTTGCAAATTTGGAGAAGATTGAAACTAACATTTAGAAAAAGTAGACTATGCAAACTTGAAATGCAATGTAAGAATGTAAAATGTAAGAATGTAAAATGAAATGTAATTTTCAGTTTTCAAGCAAGATAATTTTTTGGTTACACAATGCAATGATTTGAAAATGAAATGTTGGAGATGCAAAATTGAATTTGAGTAATGCATGAAATGAGCCAATTTAAGCTAAATCTAATGAAATGCATGTTACAGAAACTCAACCAACTGATATAGATAGGTAAGGGTAGCAAATAAAAGATTAAAAATAGGGTTTTCAGCTTTGCAAAAGGCAGTTTTAGGGGGGAAAAGGGACTAAGTTGCCCAAGGTGGTGAATGAGTCCTAGTGGTGATTTCTTTTAGAATTTTAAGAATTTTTTGGTTGATTTTTATGTTTTATGTGTTGTATGATGCAAACCTAAGATGCAAATGCAAAATTTCATAATTTTTTAATGATTTGAGATGAAAAAATGCAACCTATATGCACTTCCACTAATGCAAAATTTGAAACCCTAGATGCCAATTAACTAATGCAAAATGAAATGCAAGGTAATTCTAGGATGATGATGGACTCCAAAATTAGAAAATGTAATGTTCTAAGGTTGGTTTCACCAAAATGCAGACAAAGATTTTGGCACCCATGATTCTCTAACACTTCTAGGGGTTTTCACCTAAAAGGAGAGAGGTAGGCCAAAATATGCAATGTCCCCACTCAAATCTATGCAAGTATGAATGAAATATGCCTAAATGAAGTGATCTAAATGCACATAATTGGTAAAAGATATCGATTATTAAATGAAAACTAAAGAAATGCACCTTGTTTGAAAACATAGTGATGTATGCAAAAAGACCTAGAAATATGAATATAAATGCAAATAAGATAGAACAGGAAAGAAAAATAGGAAGCATGCACCTGGAAATGTGTTGTAGACTGGAATGGAGACTAAAATTTTTGTTGATCCTAAAAATCTAGCCTATTGGGACACTTTCACCATTTTGGGCAACCTAGTCCTAGATCTGGAAAACTGCATTGGAGCCCATTTCAACCAAATGTGTATCCAGATATATAGAAAACTCTAAAAAACATGTGCACTGGGACTAAGTCACCATTTTTGGTGACTTAGTCCACTTTGGCTTTTGTGAAAACCCGAAAGTGGAAACGAAGGCCCTCAGCCTGTACTTTAATTCCTGACAGGTGTTCGGATCTGAAACTTTGATTTTCAGCACTATAATTGACTTTTTTGTGGATATTTTGACCTAGCCAACAAGGAGATGTCTTCAACAAGTTTGCAACTTATCCTTCAATGATTTTCAAACCCTCAAAGTGCCTAAATCTACAAACACACAAGGAAAGAGAAATAAATGTTGAATGCTAGGGCATGGGGTTTGCCTTGGTCAAACCCCTTTTTAGGTAATTAAACAAAAATGAATAAATAATGTAATGAAGCATGGAATAATGGAATTAGAGACTTTCCATGATGATAGATCTTGAATTTATGTAGCAATAGATGAAGAATTTTCCCTTGAATGCCTTAGAAAGCTATTTTAATGACTTAGAATGCTAAAAACCTAGCTTGCTTGACTTGAGATAGATGATGAATGATGAATGAAAATTATTAGGTTATGAATTAGGCTTTAGAGGCTTGTATTTATAGGAAATTATCCTAAAATACCCATTAATTTGATCCCCAAGGCCGACATGAAGGAAAAATAAACTTAAAATCCAATTTTTCTCGCTGAACCTCAAAAATAGCCCAAATGGGACTAAGTCGCCAAGCTGGGCGACTTAGTCCCACCTGGATGGAACTATTTTGCCCAGATGGGCGACTTGGTACCATAGGGGTTATTTTGTTAGCTGGATTGTCAGGGGATGAAGAAAATAGGTTTATGTGATAATTTTATTAGGTCTTTGATCAAATTAAGCCTTAAGATGCATAATATGGGGCTATAAGGGCCCTATTAATGATGATGTAAAGGGTAATTAGGGCTAGGGACATAAATTTCAATGTGAATGTGTGATTAAATACACTTTACATCATTAAAATGAGGTTGACGTAGCCTAGAAAGGTACAACATCCAATGTGAATGTGTAAAACACATTACAACACTAGATTAGAATTAGGTTTAATTTACAAGACTTCTAGATTAATGTGAGAATTCTATTAAATACATTTTATAACATTGAATTAGGGGAAGAATAGGTCCATTAGTCTAGAAAAGTGTGAAATTTTTTTACAACACCTTTACAAGACATCTTTAGATGCATTTTATTTAGTTTGCAAGGGTCCAAGACCTAATGTGGATGTGTAAAACACCTCACAACACTAGATCAAAGCCTCATTAAGTCTAATTTATCATTAATTACTCCCAAATCAAGCAAGCAAAAGGGGATACTTTTTCTGTATCCACATTAACATTGAATGGTTGAGTGTTTGCTTGATTAGAGGAACTAGGTTCACCTACTGTAGCCTGGAACTTAGGTTTAACTTGTGTCTTAGTTTTAGGATGTAAGTAACCAAACATCTTAGGTGGTGGTATTATAGGGGGTGTTGGTTTTTTCATTGATGGATAAAAGGATGCATGACTTCAAGGTTGTTAAGGCATTCATTTAAGAATTTATTCATGTTGTCATCATCTTCTTCAATGATGTCAACATCATGAGGACATGCATTAGGAGTTGAGTGAGCATGAGTAAGTTCAATAAAAGCACAACTTGACACATCCACTAATGATTTCAAAGAGATCCAAAGCTTACCAAAGCACATATCCATGATGAAATGTAATTTAAATTTTAAACTCTAAACAAGGTAATTACACTATGCAACAATTTTAAATAAAATACAATTAAGCAATGCACAAGATGGACTAATTTAAACTAAGTGCAATGGAGTTAATATAGTAGAAACTATGTAAAATGAAACAAAAAGTTATCAATAGCAAACGGGAGCACAAAAATAGAGTTTTGAATTTTGGAAAATGCAATTTAAAATATGCACTGGGACTAAATTGCCCAAAGGGGCGTATGAGTCCTAGTGAGGGTTTTTTTCACAAATTTTAAAAAAAATTAATTTATTTTTTATGATTTTTAGTTTGGATGATCTGTAGAATAAATGTAAATGCATATTTTAGATGATATTTAGTGATGCAAGATGCAAAAATGCAACCTATATGCACTTTCACTAATACAAGATTTAGAAACCCTAGATACAAATTAACTAGTACAAACCCTAATGCAAAGTTAATGCAAGCAAGATCTAGGACTATGATGCACTCCAAATCAGAAATGATGTGTTTTAAATGCAGGTTCAAAAAAGTGAAATGATTGAAAATGGTTGCTTTATGGTTTAGAACATAGAACAACATATTTCACAACATTTATTCAAGGAAAACCCTAGAGATCTCAATCTAAAGTATGCAAAGGAGAAAGAGATCTTGTAATAGGGTTATCTTAGGGTCTGATTATAAACTAAAGAGGGGTTATCCATCAAGCTAGGGCTTGGAAAGACTAATGAAATGCAATACCTAATGATTAAACCTAATGCAATGCAAGATCTCGCTAAATGACGTAGAAAAGCATGTAAAACATAACAAAAAGCTGAGAGATGAAAGGTGTGCACCTGGAAACTTGAAGAGGACTGGATGAAGACTTGAAATGTTGTAAACACTAAAATTAATGTCTACTAGGACTCATACACCAGTCTGGGTGATTTTGTCCCAAATTAGGGTTTCTAGGTAGGAACAAAAATCTAGCAAAGATATGATTGAAACTCTTGAAATATGCAAATTTAGCTAAACTGGGAATCATACACCAAAAGTGGTGTCTTAGTCTAGTTAGGGTTTTCTAGAAAGTCAAAGTCTAA
This sequence comes from Sequoia sempervirens, assembly GCA_007258455.2. Classification (NCBI taxonomy): domain Eukaryota; kingdom Viridiplantae; phylum Streptophyta; class Pinopsida; order Cupressales; family Cupressaceae; genus Sequoia; species Sequoia sempervirens. The sequence goes on along the minus strand of VDFB02086081.1, from coordinate 347,291,750 downwards.
TATGCTCTTCAATATTTGCTTTGTCCTTTCCACTTGATTTATGGATTTGAAACTCTGATTTGCAATGAAATAGGAAAGGAGAATGATGAATGAACAAAATGTAATGTTGCAACTCACCAAACCCTAGCAATAAAGTGTTGCAAACATGTATGAAGTGGCTCTAATGGATGTAGATCTTGAATCTTGCTTGAATGATATGGATCTTGAATTGAATGCTAGCTTGAATCATGAAACCCTACATCACAATTGTTAGCTCAAAACTAAACATGATGCATGAAGACTTTGACATGATGCTTGATGCTTGAATAATGCTCTAAAACACTTGATAATTAGCTCTTGAAGACTCTTGTAAACACTTGAATGCTTTTGTAAACTCCAATTTTCTATAATGCATGAATACTTGAAAGCTTAGGATGGAAATGAGTGAAATAAACATGTATTTATACTTGTTTATACCAAATTTCTCAAAATTACAACACTACAAGCCGAAATTAGATCTAAAAGAATAAAATCCAACTAGGAATTTGAATTAAATTTGATTTTGGGCCGCACGAAACTCATACGCTAGAAGTGGCGTATGAGTCCCATTAGGCTTAACTATGGGATACATTTTCAAAAATGCTTAAAATGATGTAAAATCCAGATCAGGGCTTAAAAACCTAGGTGAAACTCATACGCCCAAGGTGGTGTATGAGTCCCAGATCACCAAATCTAGGCCATACAACCTAAAAATACTTGAATTATGATTGGATGTTGGTTTATATCAAGATTATCCTCAAAAATATGCATTAAATGAGGCTTGTGGATGAGGCCAATTAAAGCATAAAGAAGCCCAATTATTTAATAAAATCATAGAAAAGTGTGAAAGTGTGTTACAACACTCTAAATAAGGCACCAAGAAGACATGTTACAACACTGAATCAAGGTCATGTTAGGGAGTACTTAAATTTCCACACAAATCCTCTTTTTTTTTTTAAGACTGTAGGAGTCCCCCTATAAATTGTAGTGCACCTAGTAAAAAAATTTCACGTGACCAATAATGCTAGTGTGGCATGCCCTTTGGTACCACGAGGATAGTGGGGAGACTAGACCTCGTGACCTCTTTCCTACAATAGGATGCTTTCGCCAATTGAGCTACGCCCACCACCCCCCACACAAATCCTCTTAATGCCTAAGAATTTAGGCAATTAATATAGATGGGGGGAGGTGTCAAAAAATAATTATTTTACAGTTTTCATTTTTAAAAATTCTCTTTCAATTATTTTATTTTAGTTTTGATTAATTTAGAAAAAATATATACGTAATTTAAATTTGATGTATGGGAGTAGAATATTAAAAATGTGATTTTTTTATATTCTAATCTATCTAAATTAATGTGGCACATTAAATTTCGTAATCTTTCATGAAATATTAACTATATTTAATATAAATATCTTAAATACATCTAAATATCATTTTGTTGCTATTTCATTTACTTAAACGTTATTTTATTTTACTTTGAAACTATCTTATTTATTATATACATGGAGACATAAGTTTTACATGTTGCTTAGTTTGGAAATGTTATGTTTATTACTATTAAATATTAATATTGTGACATATAAATAACTATCCAATTTAAAGTAAAAATAAAAGTTTTTGTTAGCACACTCACACCATTACGCTCATCCCTTTACTACTATCATTATTAAATATATTTATTTATTTTGTAACTTGTAAATTATACCAACTACTTTTCTCAAATAAAATTATGCGTAACCATTATTTTCAAAATGCTTACATTCAATTATTTTTAGTCTTTTTTAATTAATTTCTCATGGCCAAATTCTTGTTAATGTCTAATATTGAATACATCTTTGTTAATATAAATATTTTAAATACATCTATCTAAAAAAAATCAAGAAATATCAATTTGTTGCTATTTTATTTTATTTTGAAACAATCTTATTTTTTATATGCATGAAGACATAAATTTTACATGATATTTAGTTTGGAAAAATTATGTTTAAATTATTATTAAATATTAATATTGTGGCGTATAAATGATTATGAAATTTAAAGCAAAAATGTCATCCTTTATTACCGTTATAAAATATTTTACAACCATTGTAAAATAATTAAATTTCGGATTAAATAGAATACACTTCGAACAAATATCTCTGAACATGTTTATACACACTGTTATTACGAAATTTCTTGTATCATACTCTGCCTACGTAATAAATTTTCACCATCCATTGGAAATTGACAGGAAAAGCGATATCTATAATAGCTTACCTCTTCACGTGTCAAGATAACGTATGATCTGCTTTGTCTGCTACTCCCAAACAATACTGATATTTATCTGTTTTTCCGTCTTTGCCTCTTCACAGAAACGTACAGTCCTTTCAAACATAACCGGTTCTCCACCTTTCACGCCCTTTGAATTATGAATCTGTCTTTTCATCTGTACGAATCTCTGTCAACAATGCCAAAATATCAATCCCTGTAAGAAGAAATCATCGATCGATGATAGAGACTATGGTTTTCAAGGTACCTACCTGTAAAACCTTTTCCTTTAGAAACTCTCCTATTTATTAGTGGCCAATGATGGTAAGGCCTCATTTCATGGTTATCCATTCACCATTGTTTAGTCATTGATGCTGATATAAAAAATGGACTGGGTTTTAGGGTTGAAGAGCACAAATATAATTAGCAGGTTACAATTTTTCTAATTTATGTCAGCAAATAAAAATATTGTTTCATGAAATATGAGTCAACTTTTTTTATTCATGTTGGTCTATCGGTGGAAAAAAAAATTTGTCTTATCATGAAATACGAGTCAATTTTTTTAATTTATATCAGTTTGTCGATGGGAAATAAATGTGTTGTCATGAAATACGAGTTAATTTTCTAATTTATGTCACAATCTGATGGGAAGAGTGTTCTTTTTGGATTTCATTGCATGTATTTATTTGCGTGTTTTGGATTTCATTGCGCGTATTTATTTGCATCAACGTTTGGGATCACACTCCATGATCCATTATCAAGATGAAAGAGAGAGCTGAAGAAAAAACACAATGTCTCTAATTATGCTCCATGATCCATTATCAAGATGAAAAAAAGAGCTGAAGAAGAAACATAATGTCTCTAATTATGCCACTCTATCGACAAGAAATAAGAAGATACTCTCATGAAATATTAATCAATCAATTTGACTAAAAAACTACACAATTAAATTCTGAAAGAAATATCACAATAAAATACACTTAAACACACCATGAGAAATAAAAAATGTCCTATCATGAAATATGAGTCAATTTTTTTAATTTATATCAGTTTGTTGATGGGAAATAAATATGTGATGTCATGAAACATGAGCTAATTTTCTAATTTGTCTCTTGATGACAAGCATGCTTTTTTCTCCATACAACTCCATATATTTATTTGCATCAACGTCACTCTGTGATCCATCATCAAGATGAAAGAGAACTGAAGAAGAAACGCAATGTCTCTAATGATGCCAGTCTGTCATTGAGAAATATAAAGATACTCTCTTTAAATATGAATTAATCGATTTGACTCAAAACCACGCAATTAAATTCTGAAAGAAACATCATAATAAAAATACAATTAAACACACCCCATCAAGCAATTGAACTCGTAGAAATATCATAATAAAACTGCAGTTAAACACACACCATCAGGCAATTAAATTGTTATAGAAATATCATAATAAATATGCAGTTAACATGCCCTATCAATCATTCAGAGCACTGACACAAGGCAAGAAAGGTGGGTAATAGGTATTTGTGAACTGAGTGTGTTCACATATGAAGTTGGGGAATTGAGGGTGTTGGGTGAATGGAAGGCAGGTGAAATTAAGAAGGAATGTGGGTGTACCTATTTGAGGTGAGTGTCCGAACAAAAAGGCTCGTAAAGAGTTGTTAGTTGGTACGCCATTTTACTCGCAGACAAAACTGTCGGTAAACTGTGAGGAGGCCCGCACATGGTGAGGCCCTGAGCAAAAGCGTGCTACGGTCTGCAATGATCTCTCAAAAAGAGGTCCCAGATGTAATGCTCACTCGTTTCTCATATGCGTCAAATATAGGCTAATATTGTTCAGAAAAGTCAGTTTTCCTGGTTCAGAAATAGCACGGCAATGAATGTGAGATACATGATAAGGATTTTTAGGGTTTTGGAAAACTAACTTAAAAATTACTCTCTTTACGGAGTGATTTGTTAGTGAGAGGTTAGTTGTTTCAAATTTAGGGTTTTGTTTGTAGTTTATTTTTTCAATAGAAATTTAGTGTATCTAATGTTGATGTATAAGAATTTTAGGTTTTGGAAAATTATCTTTAAAATTATTTTCTTTATAATTAATGTAATGTTATGGAGTGATTTGTTAGGGAGGTTAGTTGTTTAAAATTTAGGGTTTTGTTTGTCTTTTATTTTTTCAATAGAAATTTTGTGTCTTTGTTAATAAGGATGTAATAAAGATTTTAGGTTTTGAGAAATTATCTTTAAAATTATTTTATTTATAGTTAATGTAATGTTATGGAATGATTTGCTAGTGTGAGGTTAGTTGTTTCAAATTTTAGATTTTTTTTTGTCTTTTTTTCAATAGAAATTCATTGTGTTGTTTGTTAATGTGGAAGATGTAATAAAGATCTTTAGGTTTTGGGGAAGTTATCTTTAAAAAAATTCTCTTTATAGTCAATGTAATTTTATGGAGTTTAATTTTTTTCTCTTTATAGTCAATGTAATTTTGTGGAGTGATTTACTAGTGAGAGGTTAGTTGATTCAAATTTAGGTTTTGTTTGTCCTTTTTAATATAAATTTTGCATGTTGTTTGTTAATGTGAGAGACGTAATAAAAATGTTTAGGTTTTAGAGTTAATGCAATGTTATGGAGTGATTTGCTAGTGAGAGGTTAGTTGATTCAAATTTAGGTTTTGTTTGTCTTTTTTTAATAGAAATTTTAAGTGTTGTTTGTTAATGTGAGAGATGTAATAAGAATGTTTAGGTTTTGGATTTAATGTAAAGTTATGGAGTGATTTGCTAGTGAGAGGTTAGTTGTTTCAAATTTAGATTTTGCTTATCTTTTTTCAATAGAAATTTTATGTGTTGTTTGTTAATGTGAGATGTGTAATAAGAATGTTTAGATTTTGGGGAATAATCTTTAAAATTATTGTTTTTATAGTTAATGTAATGTTATGGAGTGATTTGTTATTGGGAGGTAGTTCCAAATTTAGGTTTTGTTTCACCTCTATTTTTCCAATAGAAATTTAGGGTATTGTTTAGAAATGTGGGAGATGTAATAAGGTTTTTTAGGTTTTGGGGAAATTATCTCTAAAATTATTCTCTTTATAGTTAATGTAATGTTATGGAGTGATCCATTAGTGGGAGGTTAGGTGTTCAAAATTTTGGGTTTTGTTTGTTCTATTTTTTCTAATAGAAATTGAGTTTGTTTATTCCCCTTTTGACAAATGGAAATTTAAGTTCCATTTGTCTTCTCTCCAAATAAAGAAAAAATTATTTAAAGCCCCTTGAAAATCAAAATTACAAATTCACCAAAGGGTTGTTATTCAATTGGTGATGATGGTGGTATCTTCCTTGATAACGCCATCCACTGAGGTTCAAACCCCTAGAGGTATGATATTAGGGATGTGATTGGGATTGTACCCTAGACGACTTTGGCGGAATGGATACCACTCAGTTCTTGAATCTTATCTAAAGAGGTATCATCATAGGTTTGTGCTCCCATATAACATAGCAAAACAAACATGTAGATGATATAAAATCCTCCATCAAATTTTATTTTCATCAAATTCTCCTCTAAAAGCTATTTATGTTATAGAACTGTGATTAGATTATCTAAATAGAAGAGAAACTAAAATCTTATTTATTTTTAGAGCTTGAACTCATAAAAGGGTTAAACTTTAGATTTATTTTTTAAAATCCTAAAAATTTCCTCATGTTATCCTTAACAAAGCTTTCCCCTAAAGTCAACCTCCCTAATTAGTGGACTTATTCATTGCAAGAATAGAATGAATGTACATTTGTATATTTTTAAAGAATAAAACACTTTTTATAGTTAATTTGGATAGTCAATCTAATACAAATAATAAATTAGTAATTACAATTATGTTTTGAAAGTTATATTGGAAAAACTAAAACATTGAGTATATTGAGAGAGATAAAATTGACATTATGAGGCAAAAATAAGGCTTAGTTGAAAGTGTACTTATCATTAATATTAAATATTTTAACCTAGTGAGATATTGTGACAAATTTGGAAACTAGAAATTTATATTGAATATATGATTAGAGACATGTTATGAATGCATTCTATGCTTTTGGAACTTGGAAATAGGTTATGCATACATTTTGGCCCATGGACACTTTTTCTTGGCATAATTTTGTTCACTATAAAGTTTAAGTTATATGACTTGTAGAACTCATGTGCTAGTGCATGTAACAAATTGTAATGCCAATGATTTGAAAATATAAATGGAAGCAAACTAGAATACAATTTTCCTATTCAAACGAAGAAAAACCTTGAGATAGAGCTCAACAAAAGAGAATTCAACAAAGCATAACATCAAACAATCAACTTAAATGTTACCAAAGACTCCATTGTTGAATGATTTTATCCAATGATAATTTGTATGTGGATGCTTCTTTTTCTTGAAGATTGCCAAATTTGACAACATGAACTTAGCTCAAATTTAATGGATGATGAAATGAGTGAGAATGTACCTCCATTTATAGAATTTTGGAAGAGGCAATGGAAAGTTGAGATCTGATGGTGATATCAACAATGAAGGATTATTTAGAGGATTTACATAGGATAAATGAGAGAATGAAGGGTTGAGATGGAGGTTGTTGGAATTTGGAGGGCTAGGATGCACTTACTAAATTTGGTAAGTGGTTCCCACCATAAGATGAATAAGGGATATGTGCACCTAGGAGCCCTATATTCATGGGTTTGGTGGATATAATATTGGAACCATAAGGACATGTGTTCTTAGGTGTCCTTTATTCTTGGAATAGGTTGAGGGAATATAGGCATAGTTAAATAATAATATTTTTTAATTATTTTAGCCATGTGTGAGGTGGAAAATAGGTAGAAATGGTAATTATTTATTTATTAATGTGAGGAGAGATGAAATAAAAAAAGGTGATTGTTAAATAACAAGATTATTTAATTGAGTAAGGAATATTAAGTGAAGGGAACTTGGTCTAGAGGTGATGGGTTTGGCTGATTAAGACTAGGTACAATAGGGAAATATTTAGGTGTCTACATTTTACCCCTCTTTAAAATAATGTTGCGTCTAAGTGGTGTTGTGTCAAAGAAGAATACAAATTAGGATGAGAGTGAATATTTGGTGACAATAGTCACTTAGATGATGGAAGTGATGCCTCCTTAAGAGAGTTGTTGGAAAAAATGGAGCCTAGGATGTCTCTTGAAAAAATAAATGATGATTAAAAAAGACATGTCAAGATGACTTAAGAGAAATCATGTGGAGAGGATGTACATGTCATGGATATAGATCTGATGATGGATAAGTATTGGTTAGATTGATTGATGTTGTTGAGATGATTGGATGATGGAATTTTATATTGCAAAAATAAAAATGTTAGATGAGGAAATATCACAAGGATGTAATGTAACTATAATGATGCATGATTTAGACTAATAAGGAATGAAGATAAATGGTAGAATGGATGATGGCTAAATGTTGTCATAGTAGCATCATATGCAAGGAGTAACCTTTTATTTTGGTGTGGAACTTAACATTATGCACCATGATATTATGGATCAGAGTGATGATGTCCCTTGTGCATATAGATCAACACACAAAAAAAGAAGTCATAAATAACATAGTGATCCAAAAGACACATTGTCAAGGCACACCATCATATGAAGGATGAGGATGACTGTGATGATGTAATAGAAGGAGCACTAATCCTATAGGAAAATTGGAGGAAATTTACCATTCACCAATAAGCAATGAGGAACCTCCTCCAAGAGAGTAGCAAGTTCATGAACAATACACTCTTCCCCTTCTTCATGAAATGTGTAATTCATGTTTATAGGGCTAGGAGTGTAAGGTTAAATGTGATTCTTTGCAATAGGTTCTTCCTTGATGGTCAATTTTTTACCATACCTTATTCTGAATAACATATGGGATTTTTTCAAGGATAACAAGCACCCCACCAAATTGCATGTGGTGTATGACAAGAGTAAGTTGTCAACATTGTGGGACTAGGTTTGTCTAGTGATAATGAAATATTTAACTATAGAGGGCAAGTTTAAATGTTTTTATTATTACCATATACCTCTGCTAAATTATTTTATGCACCGTCTACTTATAAGCTTCCCTTTTTTCCTCCTTTCATCCCTTAAACTTTCTATGAGAGAGGTTTTCTAGCTCTTGGATAAGAACCTTGAGAAATCCCCTATCATGCTCCATCAAGGGCTTATTCTAAGACTTTACCATTTTCATCTTGCACTCTACCCTCCAAAACCTATTCACGCTACCCTTGTGGAAGAGGAGCTAGATGTTAACCCCCCCATTGAAACCCCCCTGCAACTCCTCAATGCTACCAAACCTAATATCAAGCAGAAGCTCAATCCTACTTCCAATAGCCCACTCCCAAAACCAACCCTAAACCTTTGACCAAATAGTCTAAAAAGAAGAGAAAAACTAACAATGTGTAGAGCCAAAAAATAGTGGTAGTGGGGCTTTGTGAGCTAAAGAATACTCTTGTTAAAAAAATTAGCAAGCATGCAATGAAGAAAAACTCGGACAATAAAAAAAGAGCTCTATCACCTTCTATGTTGAAGAAGCAAACTCTAAGGACGTGGAAGGTGAAGATATCACTAATGAAACTAGTAATGAGGAAAAAATGATTGTTAACAAGTTTAAAGCTAGTTTTGAGCCTGTTAGTGTAAGAAGATCCAATAGGTTAGCTAGAAAACAAAAGACAAAGGCAATTATTGATGAAATATCTAGCAATTCTAAACATGACACTAAAAAAAATAACAATAATGAGAAAATGGTGAAGGATGTTGAAGATAATATAGATGGTCCAAGCCACTTCCTTGAGCTCAATAAAATGATTATGGAGTGTTGGAAGAATAAAAAGATTTTCATTGATATGCCTACCGATTACATGAGCACAAGGGATAAATGCATTATATTACAGTGTTGTCATTGATGTCAACATTGTATTTTGGTATGAAGATCATCATGCAGATCAATTTGTACAACTTGAACATGTTTGAAGATGGTAATCTAGTGGGAATTTTCTAGAAGGTTTGATCTGGTGGAGATAGATGAAAAAGAAATTGGCTAAGTATCAAAACAGTGTTCTTAGTGTACTTGAGACATCTAGTATTCTGGTCTGCATTGGTCTGCTGTGTCGAAACTTGCTCCATAGTTTTAATATAATTTTCTTGGATGTTAAAGGAGTTTATATTTAGAGTTTATAGTGTTTTGGTCTCTAGTGTTTAATATATGAATGACAAAAGTTTTGGTTTGGTAGCTATAGTGGTACCAGTACAGTATGTATGTTTTGGTGAATCCACTCTTCTTCGCTAATTGGTATTTGGCTTTGCAGATTTATGGAGATATTGATAGGTGTTAGTAGAGTGTGAATTCCAAGTGGCATGAAGTTTTGAGGTTTGTGTGTCAGTTTTTGGATGTACAATTGGTGAATTGTGTTATTAGGTCATTATTGGTGTTGACCTAATAAGTTTTGTCTATTGTAGAGTTTTAATAAGTACTAATTCATTATGTGGGAGATATTATAGGTCAATGTTGACCTATTTTGATTTTTTATGAGTTTTGGATCTTGGCACAAAGTATGTATGTGTATGTTGAGCCAACAAGGCATATTTGATATGATACATCTAATTAGGCCGACCTAATTGATGTTGGGATGAAATTAGTATAAGTATGAGTTTATTTCAATGTTGGAATGATGATGCTAGAAAACAAGAAAGTGTGATTGATGTGAATTGTGTGAGTATAAGGTGAATGCAGAGTAGTGTAGAGTGTTAGTGCAAATTAGTATGAAGTGTGTAAAGTTAGTATATTGAGCTTCAATGGAACTATATTCCAACATGTTGTAGATGCACTTGTAACAGTTCAAATCCTAACTATGTGCCACCATTATCTTCTATCTTTTCTTCTTTCAGTGGGTAGTGAGTCCACTTGGACAGTGATTTCACTTGGATAGCGAGTCCACTTGGACAGTGATTCCACTTGGACAGTGAGTCCACTTGGACAATGAGTCCACTTGGACAGTGAGAACTTTTGTAATATCTTATAATCAGTTATAATATATTGTGAGCTAATCCTCACCGTGGTTTTTCCCATTTTAGGTTTTCCATGCAAAAATATGGTGTTCATGTGTTATGTGCTTTGATGATTTCTTTCATACTTTCCTTTTCTACTACAAATTGAATATGCTATGTGGAATGGATTCTTAAATTTTTAAGTGGTTTAAGAGAATACTGATTCACCCCTCTTCTTAGTATTCTAGCGTTCAAAAATTTGTATCAAAGCTTGATTCCTTGGAAGAAGCTTAACTGCTTGGGGAAGATCTTAGAGGTTGAACACATGGCTGTTAGAAGAGATACCTATTGTTGGATTTATAGAAGAAGAGTGCATGGTTGACATGAATGGAGAACTCAAAATTTCCCTTGAAGATCTAGAAAAGACTGAAAGTGAGAACAAATATCTGAAGGAAAATTTCAAAGAAGCAAATGAATGTATCAGAAAGTTGAGAGAGAAAATAAAGAAGTTTAGTCCCAAAGATATAAGGAGGTCAATGGGTAGCTGAAGCAAGAAAATGAGATAATTACTAGTATAAAGGTGCAATTTGAAGAAGGAAAAAGAGTTGAGGAATGTTTGAATGCAAAGATCAAAAGAAAATTTGAGTGTTTAAAACATGAAGAAGAAGTTGTGACCTTAAGATCAGATCTTGAGAAAGAAAGGAGTCATGAAGAAAAATTCAAGATGAGTTCTACAAAGCTTGATGAAATGATTGCAAATCATAAAGGATCTAAAAATAAAGGTGGATTAGGGTTTGAGATAGTAAAAAGTTCAAAGGAAAATCAAACTCCAATTTAGGCTGAAAAGAAGACTGAGGACAAGAAGAGTAATGGAAATTAGTTCCAGAATCAAAGGAGAGGCTTTAAAAGACCACCTATCAAATAACCAAATGCACAAAGGTGCCCATATTTTAATGGATTTTTTATTCTTACAATACATTTGGACATAAGGCTATGGAATGTAGAAGTAGAATAAATTAGAATGTTCCATCTTTCCCAATCAATATTTTACATGCAAAAGATTTGGTCATAGAGCTAGTGAATGCATAAATTCAATGATGAATGGCTATAAAAATGGTATGAGGTTTCAATATTTTAATGGTTTTTGTTATACATTCAATGGATTTGGGAATAAAGCTAATCAATGAAGATCTAGAATGAATGGAGGTAAGCTTTTAAAAAATAAATCATATGTTATAATTACAGTAGACCTGGACATATCTCTAAGTTTTGTAGAAGTAAGAATGTGAAGAAGAACAATCTGGCAAAGAATGATGAGCTGGTGAAAAAGGTTGATCCAAGAGAGATGAAGAAAGAGATGGATAAGATTTGGATAAAGAAGGAAGATAGTGAGACTAAGCCTGAGTTTGTACCAGCATTTGGTGCAAATGTTTCCTCCAAAAACTAAGAAGAAAGATTTGGCTCAAGGGGAGCATTAATAGAAGATTCTTTATCCCTTGCTAGAGAAATAGTGTTGATGCTTCAACACACAGATATGAGGTGTGGGTCAACATGCTTGACCTATTAGAGAAAGAACCGATGAAAAATATTGAACTACAGAGGATTGTGAAGCATTTAAAGTTGACTATGCATACAATTAGGGTTTGAAAACTTTATCGAATGAATCATTTAATGCAAAATTAGGTCAATCTCTGAAGGGTTTATAAGAAATTTCATTCAATCAAAAATCATTTACAAATGAAAATTCAAGAAGAGAAGAGCAAAAAAGAGTGAACTGAAGTGATCAAAGTAGTTGAGATTCAGTGCAAGCGAAACCCTAACCAAAGAGAAAGTTAAAAGGTGTTTATAGTTTCCATTTTTCATAATTTCTAAAAGAACTTTCAATTTGCTACAAATATGTATACACTACAAGTGGTGGAGGTTACATAGTGTCTGCTCCCTAAATTCAAATGGCATCCTAATAAATCATTGGTGGATGATTTAGATGGTGCATTTTTGCACATCCCGTATGGTGTCTTGCACATGGAACATGTACCTTGGGGATACATTCATGTTAAGGGTGGGTGCAAAAAGATGGGTAGCCAATTTGTGGCCAATTTACTTTTTCATCCCAAAATAGAAAAAATGCGAGTGCATTATAGTAAAACGCACTTGTGTTATAGCTTGGTAATGACCAAGCCTAGGATTGTTCATTACCAAGCAGTAATGTGAGCACGTTATAATGCACTCACGTTATGGTTTAAATTTCAAAAAATGCACGCATTTTGAATTCAAAAAACACATGCATTTTGAGTT
>VDFB02086081.1:347189479-347279068 GCA_007258455.2 Sequoia sempervirens | reverse complement strand
ATCTCCATATACATCTAGTTCAAGAAAGGAGGGGAAATGACCCCTAACTTCTCTCGGAGATACTCAAAAGTATCTTTAGGAAGAGCGTTGATAAATATATCAGTAATTTGATACTTCATAGGTACATACTCAAGCTTTACTTCATCCTACAAAACCTTCTCTCTCAAGAAATGATACCTGATAGATATATGCTTTGTCCTCAAGTGCATCACTAGATTCTTTGAAATGTTAATTGCACTTGTATTATCATAGAATATAGAAATAGGATCTTCATACATTACTTTGATGTTTTTCATTATTTGTTTCATCCATAGAACTTGTGTACAATAAGATGCAACAACAATATACTTAGCTTCAACAACAAATAAGGAAATTGAATCTTGATTTTTACTCAACCATGCCACCAATCTGCAACCAAGAAAGAATGCACCACCACTTGTACTTTTTTTGTCATCCATACATCTAGCCCAATTTGCATCTATATAAGAACTTAGTGTAAATCCAACATCTATAGGATACCATAAGCCATAATCTAGAGTTCCATTCAAATATCTAAATATCCTTTTAATAGCAGCAACATGTGTTTCCTTAGGATCTTCTTGAAATATAGCCACAAGATAGACAACATGCATAATATCCGATCTAGTAGCAGTCAAATACAACAAACCTCAAATCATAGATCTATATTTGCTATGACAGCTTTAGGTTAATCATCATCTTTTCCTAATTTTCAACTAGTTACCATAGGAGTGCATACTAGTTTGGAACCATCCATCCCAAAATTCTTCAACATCTCTTTCACATACTTAGAATTGAAATAAAAATACCTTTCTCTATTTGATTAATTTGTATCCCAAGAAATAAATTCACCTCTCCAAACATAGACATCTCAAATTATTTTTGCATTTCTTCTGCAAGTATCTTACATGTAGTTTCATTTCATCCAAAAATAATGTCATCAACATATACAACCACAATCAAGACTTTGTCATTTTCAATTTTAAAATATAGATTACTATCTACCGTACCTTTGTTGAAACCTTGCTAAATTAAATACCTATCTAACTTTGCATACCAAGCTCTAGCAGCTTGATTCAATCCATATAAAGCTTTCTTCAATCTATAGACCATGTACAATTTATTTGATAACTAAAATCCTTCCGGTTGTTCCATGTAGACCTCTTCTTCTAGCTCATCATTCAAAAATGCACACTTAACATCCATCTGATAGACCTTGAAATCTTTATGAGCAGAAAATGCTAAGAACATCCTAATAGCTTCCATTCTTGCCACCAGAGCAAAAGTCTCCTAAAAATTTATGCCTTCTACTTAAGAGTAGCATTTACACACAAGCCTTGCTTTATGTCTAACCACTTCTCCATTCTCATTCAACTTATTTCTGAATACCCACTTTGATCCAATTATGTTTTTATTTGTCAGTATTGGGACCAATTCTCAAGTTTGATTCTTCTCTATCTACATAAGTTCTTCCTTCATAGCTTCCATCCAATGCTCATCTTTACATGCTTCACTTACAGTCTTTGGTTCAATTTTAGAGAGTAAACATAGATTTATCTCAGCAGCAACAACTCTGCTTCTTGTCAATACTCCTTTTGTCTTGTCTCCAATGATCTAATTTTTTGAATGATTTTTCTACAAATACTTAGGTGTTTTAGGGGACACCACCAAAGCTTCATCTTCTACTTCTTCATTCTCCTTCTCTTGCTCACCCTTCTCCTGTTCTTCCACAATTTCTTCAATCCTTATGCAATCAAGCTCATCAGATACATATCCATCAACATTAGTTGAATTCTTCATTGCTTCATCAACCTTGACATTTGAGATTTTTACAATCTTCCTTAGTCTTTTATTGAAACATCTATAGGCTTTTTTTTTAGTAGAATATCCAAGAAAAATTCCTTCATCACTTCTTGCATCAAACTTTCCTAAATTTTCTTCATCCCTGCTGATATAACATTTGCTTCCAAATACCTTGAAATATTTAATAGTAGTAATTCTTCCACACCATAGCTCATAGGGGGTCTTTTTGTTGTTTTCTCTTGCGTGAATTTGATTGAATACATAAACAATAGCGTGAATAGCTTCTCTCTAGTAAACTTCTGGTAGACCTGCTTCAGTAATCATTGATCTAGCTACTTCTTGAATTATTTTGTTCTTCCTCTCAACAAATCCATTTTGCTAAGGATTTCTCAGAGCAGATAACTGTCTTTTTATTCCATGAACTTCACAATACATATTAAAGTCATGGGAAGTGAATTCACCACCTCTTTTAGATCTTAAGCATTTTATCTTGAAATTTACTTAATTTTCAACCATAGCTTTGAATGTCTTGAATCTATCTAATGCATCATATTTTTCTCTAAGAAATGTAACCCATGTATACCTAGAGTAATCATCAATAAAAATCATAAAGTACATTTCACCTTGTAGACTTCTCACTCTTGTAGGACCATAGAGATTTATATGAATTAAATCCAGTAGTCTAGTAGTAGATTGTTCCTTTGATTTGAAATGATTTCTTGCTTGCTTTCCAAACTAAAAATTCCTGCAAATAGCATTAACAGGCTTTGTAATCCTTGGTAAATATCTCACAACATGAACTGCACTAATCCTTTCCAAGTTATCAAAATTCATATGACACATTCCCTGATGCCATGTCCAACTGTCATTAATCTGAGTCATAAAGCATCGTCCATCAACATCCTTAAGTTGATATATATTTCCTTTAGATTTCTTTCCTGCTGTAATCACTATTCTAGAGTCTTTCCTGATTTCACATTTTTCATCCTTAAATACAAAATTATATCCTTTACTGCACATCTATCTAACACTCAAAAGATTATGCCTTAAGCCTTTAACATAGTAGACATCATTAGTATTATGCTTTCCATCAAAACTTAATGAGCCTATCCCATGAATTTTAGCACCAATATCATTTCCAAACGTAAATAAGCCACCGTCATATTTTTCAAGTTAAACAAACTTACTCTTATCACCGGTCATGTGGTGTAAACAACCACTATCAACAACCCAATAGTTCTTTTCTTGTTTAGCATGTAGGGTAGAGATTACAATACCTTCACTTTTCTCCTTCAACTGTGTTTTAGAATTAGCAGAAGTAGATTCATCTTTTATAGCCAAGAACAAGCATTCATTGTCATTAGGATCTCCATAATCAGATTCCTCATTAGAAATACTAGCATCGTCATTCACATAATATTCCTTTTTGATCTTCTTTTTGTTATTTTCTTTCGCATGTCTTTATTTATTCCTCTTAGCTCTCTCTGGACACCTCAAATCGTAATGACCTATTCCTCCACAACTAAAGCATTTAAAGGGTAACTTACCTTCATACTTACTAGAGCCTTTCTTCATCCTTCTCACAAAGTTAGCTTCTACTTCATCAATATTTTCTTCATCTAGATCTTCAGCTTTTGTAGCCTTGAAAACAGTTTCTAAATTTGATCCATTTCTCAAATTTGACTTTCTTATTTCATAAGATGTTAGAGTTCCCAATAACTGATCTTTAGTATAAGTCTTGTAGTCTATATGTTCTTCAATAGCACATACATTTTCATTGTATGCATCAAGAAGATTTCTAAGAATCTTCTTTACAATCCTATATTCATCTACTATAACACCAAGTCCTTGCATTCCAGCCACTACCTCATCCAATCTATATACATGAGCTTTAACATTCATATCTTCAGACATATGTAGGAGCTCAAACCATGTCTCCAAATTCTGCAATTTTGCTTCTTTGACCCATTCATCACCTTCATGTGATTTTTCTAAAGTATCCCAGACCTCTTTAGCAGTCTTCAGATTTTGAACCTTAATCAACTCAGAATGTACAAGACTATTCTTCAAAATTAACTTCACCTTATTGTTCACTTCATGTGCCTTGATTTCATCAGGTGTACTCAGACCATTAGTAGGAGTGTAAGGAGTCTTATATGCTTTCTCCACATCATATTTTTAATACTCCAAATATTCTTCCATTAGTATTTTCTAGAAAGCACAAATAGTTCCATCAAACTTCGGATACTCAGAAGAAAATTTTCCAACCATCCCAGACCTTCCTTAAGCAATTAATCTCTTCTCCAAGGAACCTAGCTCTGATACCAATTGTTGAATAAGACAAATAAGAGGGGGGGTGAATTAATTGTAGCAAGTTTTAATCCTTAAAATATTCATTAGAACTTAGATCAATCACAAATCATTACTCTGTTAAATGATTAAACATTCAATGCAAAGACAGAAATTGAAAAGAATCACACATACATAATAACACTAGATTTACATGGAAAACCAAAGAAGGCAAAAACCATGGTGAGGATTAACTCATAGAATAGAGAATATCAAAACCGATTACAAAAGGCTCATTTCCCAATAAGGCTCACTGCCAAAACAAGGACTCACTATCCAACAAGGGTTAACCACCCAAAGGGCTCACTGCCACAGAGATACAAAGAAGATATAAGAGATATGTTACACAAAGAAGAAAATATACATGCAAGAGATATTTCCACCATGATTCACTCAACCACTTGTAGACATGCATGAATGATACAGTCCACCTTCGGCTCATTGCATCCAGAAACTCAACATTTAAGATTTGCACTGATCTTCCACACTTGAATCACACACATAAATCTCGATCTATATCTTTCACTATCTCTTTGCACTTCTTTCACCACTAACTCATCCTATATTTATACCATCTTCAAATTTGAAACATATCCAAAGTTAGCCATCCATTATTCAATTTGAAATTAGGTCAGTGCCAAAATTTTTTAGGGTGGAATTAGAATGAGGGTGACCCAAACACACACTTGATGAGGACCCATTAACTTCGAGAGTAGTGTTTAACACAAGGTCGACCAAACTAGTGTAGAACACAGAGAAAAATTATGAACACACAACTCTTAGCACAATCCAATCCTTCTAGATACTAGAATTATTTTCAACATGATCATAACAACTTAACTCTAGAACCACAAGTCATAAGACTCAACCAAAAAGAACTCCAGACCAACAATATTTCTTCCAAACCTCATCTAAACTAGTGAACATAACTCACAATGTTCAACAATCTAGAAGCCCAAATCCTGGATATAGTAGCTTCCAATAATCATGATCATCATATCTGAACCACACGAACATAGGATAAAATCCTAGAGCAAAACCCGAAGCAACTACTGAACATCTGCAACCTTTCTCTATTACAATTTTCTCAATATCCTTGACATATACAACCAATAACCTACATCCATGACATTAATGATAACAACAACCAATTGATAATTAGGTAACCAGTTGGTAGTGTCATGTGTTGTCATTGAAAAAGTATTTTTTTCTTAGTGTGAAAAGGGGAAATCAATGTAAAACATCTTCATTCTTGCAACATACATCCATCTGCTTGATTTCTAAATCATACGCCATTGCGAGTGATGATGAAAATCTGATAGATGTCAGCTTAGCTATAGGAGGAAATATTTCTCCATAGTCAATTCCCTCCACCTGAGAATATCCTTTCATGACCAACCTTTCTTTATGCTTCTCAACATTGCCATCCAAACTGATTTTCTTTTTAAATACCCATTTGCACCCAACAGTCTGTTGACATTCGGGAAAAGCTACCAGATCCCACATTTCATTTTTCTTTAATGACACCATTTCTTTATTCATGGCTTCCAACCAGGAACCTGAATCAGACATATCCAATGCTTCCCTAACATTCCTAGGCTCATCAGTGTTAGCAATCAAAGCATAGGCACAACTAGAGTCTAACATAGAATAACCAAACCTTTCAGGTTGTTGCTTCTCATGTGTAGACCTCCTCACAGGCCGAGGGTGATTTTCTTCTTGCTAATTTTTTTTAGATTTTCTTGAGCTCTCCTCATCTATAGGTCCACCAGGAGTTTGTAGTTCCTACTTATCTGGAATAAGAGGAATTTTAACTACCTCCTTCTTTTCTGCTTCTTTCATCTTTGGCTATAAATCAATAGTGGAAGGTTTTAGCTCATGAAAGATTAGAATTTTGATGTACATCACCTTCTCTCTGATTGGATTCCAAATCTTGTACCCTTTCACACCAATCCCATAACCAATGAAGATACATTTTACAGCCTTGTTCTCCAATTTAGATCTTTTCTCATTTGACACATATGCATATGCCTCACATCCAAATACTCTAATGTGTCTCAAAGAGGGATTCTTACTGTTAGCTCTCAAAAACGCAAGTTTGAACCACGAAAGGTTGCCAAGCTTTCACAACATTTAAGGGTAACAGAACAAGGCTTGAAACAATCAAACCTTCTACTCTTTAGGTGTTGCAAACTTGGGTGGGTGTACCTTTCTGAATAGTGCAGACTTAACTCGTGATTATCTTTTTGAAATGCTTTGTCCACAATGGCAGATAACAGTGAACAAATGAAACCAAACTTGATAGCTACCTTCTGATCTAAATCCTAGAATGCTTAATTAATAGATATAAAGAAACTGTAATGGATTCAAATAATGAAATTGCAGAGACCAGCGCCTTGTTGGGTATGCAGAGTCAAACGAAACAGAAGTGGACAACTTATTCTGGCAGAAAATCAAATTGTAGGCATATGATATGTTCATAACTTGTATAAACAATGCAAGATTATGACTACTGAGCTCTACTTTAATAATCCAAATGAATCTCCCTAATTACTATGATTACCAAAAAGGATTTAATCCCTACTTGAGAGAACCAAATCAATTAACCACACAAATGCAACAAATGTGCATTGATAAAATGAAAATAAACTTGTTACATCAATTTAAATAACCAGAAAGAATCAACATGGAGACAGCTTCAGCAATGCTTTTCAATGAACTCGACACATAATTGACACCAGAACAAAACTACCACACAGTTGAATTTCATTGAAACCACCATTTGAAATCATGCACATAGTCTCTGAAAAGAGAAAATTATCCTGCTATAGCCATCTGACTACCTACTGCTTTCTATCAAAAATTTGATCCTTCAATTACAATCCAGGTGCATATTTATACCCAACATTAAGAAATAAAAAATTTGAAATATCATGTCGCCCCTCCAAAGAATTCGGGTTCCAATCGAGCTGGCAAGCAACAGTCATCAAATAATTCATCACGTTGGCCACAGGAATTATATTCTATTTTTCACCAATGAACCAGTCGGGAAGACAATCGTGAAGGTATGCCGAAGGCAATTCATTCGCTTATCGCTCCATGCGTGCTCTTTTGCTTTATTTTCATTCGCTGTAACCTATCCGAATCGGGGAGATATCAAATCGACCACTTCAAGCTTCTCCGAGATGTTCCCCCTTCGCTTCATATATCGTTGTGACATCTTGACCTCGGGGTGACATCTTGTAGAGAATACTTCACTATATCGAAAGCCTTCCACTAGATTCATGTCGCTGTGACCACCATACCTCCCTGCCGACAAAGCTACCATTGTAATCCATTTGGCAAGACCTTGCAAAATTGGGGAGATGTCCCATAGAAGATTCCAAGTCACACTGATAGTCACCTCGGGTCCACATGCTGAAAATAAGTCAAACCAAAATGTATCCTTCACTGGCAGTCGGCGAGACAAATACATATCGCCAAGACCACCGCCCAAAACCTCCAACTCATAGCAATGTATATCAAAGTAAATCAACGTGTAAGGTTGGCGAGACCGAAGGTCACTCGCCAAGACCTTACACCGAAAGCTATAACTTATACCGATACACAACCTCCGCTCCTTTGGGTCAGCATGACATAACAAAGTCATTGAGACCCCCCTCCGAGGAATCCAACTCTCACCGAAATGACCACTTAGGCACCGGTTGGTAAGACAAAAGAAGATCGGGGAGACTTCAACCCGATAGCCATAACACATGCCGATAAGGTTCCACCCACCAATGTGATTGCCGAGACATGTGAGAAGTCCTGCTGACCACCCTAAAACACAGAAGTTAGCAAAAATGAGTCGGGGAAACAAAGAAAATGTCACGCCGACCTGAACCATGATGTAAAATATGCATGACTCAATGGATTCAATGGGACAAAGGGGAAAAATATGAGTGGAAAATGCACATGGTAGGATCAAATCTGGAAGTTTATGAGTAAAACTAACATGTGAGATCATCAGATTTTTACAGTTCCAACACTTACCAGACCACACTTCCAAAGGTGTCTTATCTACGAGCATCGAAGAGGGAGATCTATTGATCAAGTAACATGTTGTAGCCACAACCTCATCCTAGAACATATGTTCTAGACTAGCACTACTGAGCATAATTCTCGCCCTTTCCATTAGTGTTTTGTTCATCCTTTCAACAACTCCATTTTGCTGCAGAGTGTAAGGAGTGGTTTTATGCCTTTTAATTCCATTGTATTTGTAATACTTGTCAAAATTTGTAGAAAAAAACTCACCACTGGATTATCTTTCCTCAAGCATTTTATTTTTCTTCCAATTTGATTTTCCACCAAGGTTTTAAATTCCTTAAATCGAGACTGAAAACTTTAGTTTTACTTATGAGAAAATAAAAAAATGCCCTTCTTGAGTAATCATCAATAAATGAGACATAATATATAGACTTCGATAATGAAGGAATATAATTCAAGATTCTAGAAGATTTATGAGAACTAGAATACAAAAAAAACACAATGTTGCTTTCCATATATACAATGTTCATAGAATTTGAATTCAAAGTTAAAATCATCAATCCCTTCAACCAAGCTTTTGTTCTTCAAGGCTTTTAAACCTTTTTCATCAATGTGGCCTAGCCTTTGATGTCAAAACATTGTCTTCTCTACTAGGAACTTCACCTCCAAGGAATTCACACCCACATGAACAACATTTTTCTTCTCTACATGACTAGCTTTGCTTGAATTTTTCGAGGCATTGTTACATTGAACTGCATGTGAGTCCAACTTGTATAGAGTTCCAATTTGTGTACCCTTAGCCAACACAATTGGACTTCTAGTCATCTTACAAGCACTATTCGATAAAGAAATTTGAACACCAACATCATTCAACTTACTTACATAATTAAAATTTTGAGCTAGACCTAGTATATGCATTACATCATCGATTACTTTTACTTTTCCATCGGGAAACTGAATTATGACTCTTCCATGGCTGAATATTTCCAAATATGAATCACCACCCAAATACACCTTTCCACCTTTGTATTATTCATACTTCAAAAACCAATCTTTGTGGGATGTCATGTGAAAAGTTGCACCTGAGCCAATCAACCAAACATCATCTAATACTTGAGTTGCCAAGGTTGCTATGAAAGCATCTACATCACTCTAAGAAGAATCATTATCAAAAGAGTGGTTCTTCTTTTTCTTCTTTCTCTCCTCTTTGTAATCTTTCTAGATATGTCCTTTCTACCCACAATTCCAACATTTTACCTTGGATTTTTTACCAAGAGACTTTGATCTCCCCTCTGACTTGGATTTAGACTTCTTGTCTTTCTTCTTACCTTTCTCCTTTGATCTGTCTCAAACAATAAGGGCCTCCTTGGCCATCTTAGAGGATTTTATTCACGTTTCTTTTGATAGGAGCGAAGCAACCACATCTTCCATATTTAAAGGGGTTTTTGTTCTCCTAATAGCCATTACTAAATGATCTGATGTGTCAGGCAAAGAAAACAATAGAAGTAGATAGTAATCCTCGTCATCAATCTTCACACCCATAGATGCCAACTGAGCAACAATCATATTAAAAGAATTCAAATGATCTGCTATAGATTCCCCTTCTTCCATCTTCAATGAATAGAACTTCTTCCTCAGGAATAATTTATTTACTAGATATTTCCCTTGATAAATGTCACCAAGATTTTTCCACAAAGAAGAAGCATAATTCTCTTCATAAACATTCAAGAGCAGAAAATCAGCCAAGCACAGTCTGATGAGACCTTTGACTTTCCTATGCATAAGATCCTAGTCTTCTTGTTTCATGCCCATTGGTTTGGATCCAAAAACAACAATCCATAAGAAAATATTCCATTTTGAGTTTCCACGACTCAAAATTTCCACCATTAAAATTTTCAATTTCTATTCTTCTTGATGTGCTAGCCATCTCAAATATGTAACAAGTTTTCAAATTGATTCTCACTGCAAAACTCCCACTCAACAAAACCAACACAAAAAACCTGACTCACCCACAATGATAACACAACTGGTCAGGCTCTGATACCACTTGTAAGGAAAGCTAAGTGTAGAAATTCCTTCCTAAATGCCAATTTTATAGGAGAGAGATACAAAAAAATTCACAAAACTTTACAACTATAGAATATAGAGATGCACATGTCACGAAATTAACATAACATAGAATTAATACATCACACAATTGAACACCAATTTTAATGTGGGAAAACCCTTATAGGAGAAAAACCCACACACCAAAGCAATGCTCACTTATATTATATTAAAAAGTCATCTACATACAAGATACAAAGCTTTCTCTTTTAGGTATTAGCTTACAGAGTCAATTCTAATTCTGGTAACATAAAATTTCCCTTATCAACCTCTTGATCAACCTTAGATCATCTATCTGTTTTTATATGTACAATGCATTATGGCATTTGCATACAGTTTCCAGTCATTCCAGGAAGCCAAACGTTACATCTTCCTACCAAACTGAACAGTCATAATTGCCATTGCATTATCATGTTGGAATGTCGAGAAGAGACTGGGAACAATCTCTCTTTGAATTCCTAGTGTCACCTCGACATGCCTCTAGTTACTTCCTTTGCCAACACTTACCACCAAAGTATCGTAGAGACTTGAAATAGTCTCTCTTTGAAATTCAACACTTACTCCAATATGCATATATGCCAAGATGTTCAGTTACCATAGTGTCAAAGAGACACGAGGCCATGTCTCTTTGAACACTCAAAGTCACTTTGATACAAGCCCTTTGCTTTCTACTCCATCCCACTGGGATGTCGGGGGGATGTTTTAACACCTTCCACTGAAGTAGATAAGTCTCACCAATGTACCTATTTTCTACATTGACCATGGTCCCCACTGAGTACTTTATCCACCAAGTCATAGGGATTTCGAAGGGATTGACTTCAACATCCCAATGAAGGCTTCAAATTCCATTGAAGTAGTGTCTAAAATACCCAACGAGACATCAAAGAGACTCCATTCCATGTCTCGGTGACATGATCATCTCTCACTGATAGAACACAATGCCAAACTCATGAAGAGTTCTCAGACCATCGATGGGATTGTGTACTAAGTCCCACCAAAGTGGAGCTATCAAGATGATAAGGAGTTAAAAATCAACCCGTGGGAAGATTTATCAGGCCAGTAAGTTTGAGTCACATTTTCCAACACAACTCTCCAATTCTCTCTCCCTTTGATTTTTTCAAACTTCTCTCTCTCTCCTTCTCTCTGTGTTTTTCATACTTCTCTTTCTCTCCCCCTTTGACATCAATGGCAAAGGATAACACTTGTGCACTTCAATTCAAGCACAAAATGTGCTTCCCCTTACTATACTAACTAAAATTACCACTACTTGCTCCCCTTGAGAGGTAGCTTCCATTGGTCTAGGATAAATAATACATCTTGAATTGCTCCCTTGGAAATATACACAATCTTATGCATCTAGTTGAAAGGAGAGGCAATAACCCCTAGGTTATGTCTAAGATACTTAAATGTATCTTTTGGAAGAGCCGTTGTGAAAATTTATACTATTTTATCCTTTGTAGGAATATACTCCAACTTCACTTCCTTCTCAACAACTTTCTCTCTTAGAAAGTGATACTGAATAGAGATATTCTTTGTTCTTGAATGCATGACCAATTTTTTTAAAATTTTGATAGCACTTGTATTATCACACAAGATAGGAATAGGTTCATCATATGATATTTTGATATCCTTCAATGCCTGCTTTATCCATAGAACATGTGTAAAACAATATGCCACAACAATATATTATGCCTCTACAATAGATAATGACATTGAATCCTACTTCTTACATATCCAAGAAACTATCTTGTTTCCAATGAAGAAAGCACACCCAATTGTACTTTTTTCATCCGCACAACCTACCCAATCTACATCTATATAAACACTCAAAGAGAAATTAGTATCCTTAGAATATCATAGACCAAAATTTAGAGTGCCCTTCAAATATTTTAATATCCTTTTGACTGCTACCACATGTCACTCTCTAGGATCTTCTTGAAATCTTGCCACAAGACATACTGCATGTCTAATATCAGGTCTAGTTGTAGTTAGATATAGTAATCAAACAATAATGGATCTATACTTAGTCTAATATATCTTAGGAGATTCATCATTTTTCTTAATTTACAACCAATATCCATGGGAGTACATACTGGCTTAAATTCCTCCATTCCAAACTTCTTTAACATTTCCTTTACATATTTTGATTATAAAATGAATACATCTTTTTCTGATTGAATAATTTTTATCCCAAGGAAGAAATTCATCTCTCTAAGCATTGACATTTCAAACTTATTTTGCATATCCTCTGCAAACTTTGTACACATAGTCTCATTTCCTTCAAATATTATATCATCAACATACACACAATGAAAATTTGATCTTTCTCAACATTGAAGTAAAGGTTGTTTTCTATAGTACCCTTTTTGAATCCTTGTTGTAGTATCTTCCCAATCTTGCATTCTAGGCTCTAGGAGCTTGTTTGAGCCCATATAATGCCTTCTTCAACCTGCAGACCATATTAGGATCTTTTGATAACTGAAAACCTTTTGGTTGTTCAATTTAACTTCTTCTAACTTACCATTCAAAAATGTAGGCTTTACATCCATCTGATATACCTTAAAGTCTTTATGTGTCATAAAATCTAAAAGCATCCTAATAGCCTCCATTCTTGCCACTGGAGAAAAAGTTTCTTCAAAATCTATTCCTTCCACTTGTAATTAGCCTTTACACACAAGCCTATCCTTGTTTTTGATAACTTATCCATCCTCATTCAACTTGTTCCTAAAAAACATTTAGTTCCTATCACATTCTTGTTTTTTGGTCTTGGGACTAGTTCCCATGTTTGATTTTTCTTAACCCGAGTTCTTCTTCCATAACATTATTCTAATTTTCATCTTTGCATGCCTTAGAAACTATTTTAGGTTCTATCTTAGAGAGTAAAAAAAAGTTTACCTGTTCCTCTAGAATAACAACTTTTCTTCTTATCAACACACCTTTTCTCTTGTCTCCAATTATTTGATCCTCAAAATTATTTTTTCTGCACATACTTAGGGGTCTTAGGGTTCTTTTCCAGAGCTTCTTCCTCTTCCTCTTCCACTAGCACCTCTTCTTCTTCTTCTTCTTCTTCTTCTTTACAAAGGGGTTCATCATATTCATATCCTTCTATTAGCATTGAGCTCTAATAAGATTCTTCATCCACTTTGACACTTGCACTTTCAATTATCTTCTTTAGTCTCTTGTTGTAGCACTTGTATGCCTTGATATTTGTAGAGTATCCAAGGGAGATTCCTTCATTTGATATTGCATGAAAATTTCCTAAGTTTTCTGCATCCCTCATGATATAACATTTATTTCCAAACACTAAGATATTTCACTGAAGGAGTTTTTCCATACCATAGCTCAGAGGGGGTCTTTGAACTATTCACTCTCGCCTATCCTCTGTTGAGATGTAAACTATGGTATGAATATATAATCTCCAATACATCCAGTAGATTTTCCTCCTTCAACATGGTTCTTGATGCCTCTTGAACTATTATGTTATTCCTCTCCACAACCCCATTCTACTGTGGATCAGTCCTAGGAGTTGATAAATGTCTTTTTATCCCATGATCTTCACAAAAACTATTAAAATCATTTGAAGTGAACTCACCACCTCTTCCAGACCTTAAGCACTTTATTTTCAAATCCTTTTAATTCTCAACCATGGATTTAAATGCTTTAAACTTATCTAGAGCTTCTAAGTTTTCTTTGAGAAAGGTCACCCAAGTCATTCTTAAGTAATCATCTATTAATAACATAAAACACCTGTCACCTTGAGGGATTCTTTTTCTAATAGGTCCACATAGGTCTATATGCACCAACTCTAAAGGTCTTATAGTATAATGTTCCCTAGTTTTGAAACTGTTCCTTGTTTTTTTTCCAAATTGACACTCTTTGCAAATTGCATTGATAGACTTTGTAATCCCTAGAAAATATTTCACAACATGAGTAGAGTTTATCTTCACTAGGCTCTCAAAATTGATATGACCCATTATTTTGTGCCACAACCAACTTTTATTGATTTGAGTCATAAAGCACTTACCACTAGAAATTTTGAGCTTATAAATAATTCCTTTTGTCCTTGTTCCTACTACAACCAAGATTCCAGATCTTCTTTTTCTAATTTCACAACCATCATCCTAAAACACCAGTTTGTATCCTTTGCTACACATTTTTCCTACACTGAGAAGATTATACTAGAGACCCTTGACATAAAGAACATCATCCATATTATGCTTGCCATAAAAAATAATTAAACCTTTTCACAGATCTTAGTAGATGTGTCATCACCAAATCTAACACAACCACCATCATATTTCTCAAGGTTAACAAAATTACTCTTATAAATTGTCATATGGTTTGAACATCCGCTATCAATTATCTAGTAGTTCCTCTCCTCTCTTGCATGAAAGACAGCCAACATAGTTCCTTCAATACTGTGACCTATTTTTGGAGAAATTTCCTTCACACATCTCTCAAGGTAAGTAGAATTAGTTCCAACATTCAAATCCATGAACAATCATTCATCACTTTCATTATTCAGGTAGTTTGATTCCTCATCATTGCTACCTTTTTTAACATAGTAACTTTTCTTGATGGATTTACCTTTATGATCTTTATGTTTGTTATTTGAAGCTTTATCTAGACATTTTGAAGCATGGTGACCTATCTTTCTATAATTGAAACACTTGAAAGGTAACTTTCCTTTTTATCTATTAGTACCCTTTTTCAATATTCTTATAAAATTTGCTTCCACTTCATCAAAATCATCCATATTAGATTCATCATTCCTCTCTTTCTTGTTGAATTTAAAAGAAATTTCTTTCCTTGGAGCATATTTATCAAATTCTCTTAATTTAAAATTAGTTAAAGCACCAAACAATTGATCTCTAGTATATTGATCTGAATTCTAAGCTTCTTTAATAGTAAAAACTTTAGCACTATAGAATTCAGGAAGAGTTCTCAATATTTTTTTCCTAAATTCATTTTCCTCCAACTTTCCACCAATACCATTGATGGAGTTGGCAATTTCATCCACCTAGTACATGTAGCTTGCAATATCTTCATCCTCTAGCATCCTTAGGGTTTCAAATTTGGCCTTAAAATTCTACATCTTTGCTTGCTTGACCTTATCATCTCCTTCATAAATGCTCTTCAACTTCTCCCAAACCTCTTTAGTAGCTTTACAACTTATCACCTTCACAAGTTTTGAATATAAAATCCCACTCAAAATAGAATTCATCGCTTTTCCATTGTTCTCATTTTACTTGATCTCATCTTCACTTGTTCGAGGATTTTTAGGCATAGTATATCCATTTTTGATTAATTTCCATATGCCAAACCCTAATGCAGTGAGAAAGGCTTCCATCCTAGCTTTCCAAAAGGCATAATTTGTTCCATCAAACATAGGAGCTTTGACACCATTCCCATGCACCGTCTAGATCTACCTCAAGCAGATAATCTTCTTCCAAGGAACCTTAGCTTTGATACCAATTGTTAGACACACAAGATGTTGAACACCCAAAATATTGAGAGGGAGGGTGAATCAATATTCTTTTAAACCATATAAAAATTTAACCATGCAACTTATTCAACTTACAGTAATGAGGAAAACATGCAAACATCCAACAACATCACATAACACATGAACACCAAGATTTTTATGTGGAAAACCAAAAATGGGAAAAACCATGGTAAGGGTTAGCTCACAATATATTATAACCAGTTATAGTATATTATAGAAGTGCTCATTGCAGGTGGACTCACTATCCAAGTGGACTCACTTCCCATTGAGAAAATAAAGAGATAGAAGAGATTATGGCACATAGCTAGGATTTGAATTGTTACAATTGCATCTAACATATCCATGAAATAAAATTATAATGAAGCTCAAAATACATACTCAAAACTCTCCATACTGATCTAAATCATCACTCTACCCTTCTCTAGATTCGCACTAAACTCACACAATTTGGATCCACTAAATCTTATCACCTATTGTCATCTTCAGAATAATCTGATATTTATATCCAACTCATCCACAAACACTTAGAACATCAATTAGGTTAGCCTAATTAGATGTACCATTCAAAATATACAGAATATGACTTGTGAGCTCAAATTAAAAATATTTCACCTTTGTACCATAACCCAAGGCTTGTAATATATCAAGTAGGTTGGTATGGACTTGTAACAACTCCCACATAACTCCATAATACTTAATTAAGCTTAGTATACCTTCAAACCTATTAGGTCGACACCGTAGAAGACCAAATTTAAAAACTCACCAACTGTACGTCCACATTTGGACACGCGCACCTCCAAAATCCATGCCAACTAGAATACACACTCTATTGAAATCTATCGACATCTCTTCAAATCCATAGAGCCAAAATCCAATTTGCAAAGAAGTGAAAATTTTCTGAATCATATGCATAGAACCGGAAAATGCTTGTAATTTTCAAGCCAAACTTCTATTACTCATAACTTTCACATCAAGAGCCAAAATAAGATGAAACTTTGGAATTAGATACTTCTACCAACCAAAAAACATCATATTAGAACTGCAGAGCAAAGAATTGAATGGTGGATTGATGCATACCAAAAATTGGATGCTCTGAACATAAAAATCACTAGTATTAACACAATCAATTTCCATCACAATTGTCTTCACGGGATCAAACCTTCTTGAAAAATTACCTTACACAAAAATCCTAAAAAATTCTCATAACACCCAAACTAATTTGTACCATAGTATTTGTATGAGGATACAATGTTGACATCAATGAAAACACTACAATGCATAACTATATACCTTGTGCTTATCCCACATGCTCATGTTTCCAACAACAACATCAATGACAAACTCCTCATTCTTCTAAAAATCTCCCCCTTTGTCATTGATGTAAACATGCCTAAAAATATCCAAAATGACTCTCTCCCTTTGACATCAAGGGAAAAGGGTGAATACAATAGTCTACTTTACATGTACTGAATATCCCCTTGACAAATATATTCATATATACAAACTAAAAAATTGAACTAACTCCCCCTAAGAATGCTATAGATGAAAAATTATACTAAAAAATATGTTACACCATCTACATATGTATAGAGAATTTAAAACTGAAAATGAAAAGGTATAAATAATAAAGAAATGCTATCAACCAAAGGAAGTTGACCCTTGGAGCTTCTGTAGATGTGTCTGACATACTTGTTTTCCCTCTTCACAGATCTTCTTGTCCATCCCAAGAATTTTTCACTGGGTCTCTAGCTCCATTAGTATTTCTACTTCTTCCAGAGTGCTAGGTATCATATTGATCTTTGTAGCTTTGTCAGCACTTAATAGGGCACTTGAAACAAATATGAATTTTGAATTTAGCAAGTCCCTAAGATTTCTAAACTACATAATAATTTTCTCTTTTTGGGCCTGCAATTGGAATAATCTCTCATGCAAATCCTCTATTGTTGTCCTTGTATTTCTAATAAGGTCATGTGTCAGATCATAGGCACTAGAAGCATTATTGATTTGGGAATCAATGAAGTCCATCTCATTCTTTATGCTTTGTGTGGTTCTAGACCACTTCATACAATACTGAAATAGGGTCTTTGCTTCATCCACACAATTTTGTGCACCCTTGAAGTTTTCTTGAAACTTATTGTGTTCAAGAGAAACAATTCTTAGTTATCTCCATCATATTTTTGTCACTTATCTTCTTCTCAACCTCATTTTCAATTTTTCTCTTAAGACCAGTAGCATATTCTTTGAAAGAATCAATTAAATTTTTTAAATTTTCCATACTAGAGAGTGAGTTTTTAATTCTTGCATCATGTATGGCCTCTTGAAGAGTCTTTAATAATTTATCCATTAGTTCCCCACTCTTCTAATGAGTCTCTATTATCTCCTTTTAGGCACATGCATGAAATACATCTCCCAACTGAAGCTTGTGGAGAGGGGAAATCTTATCAAGGTACACATTCCCCTATTGCATAGGTAATAATAGTAGTTGGGTTGATACAACAGGTTGGAATTGGAGTTGCATGCTTAGTAATTTCTTCAAAGAATATTTGGAGGTGTCAGAGGATTCACCAGTAGCCTTCACACTGTCTGCAGTCTTTTCCTTCAACTCCTTTTCCTTCTTACCAAAGCTCACTTATGTCTCTAATTCTATCTTTGCATCTCTAGATGCATCTTCATTCTTTTCCTCATCATCCTTCTCATTATTTTCTTGGTCACCTTTCTTCTCAACATCATCACTCTCCTTTTCACCATCCTTATTTGCATTATCTTCAAAAACAAACTGATCTGTGTTATCTAGAGGAGTAACTATCTCCAGTTTTCCTTGTATATTCTCAACATTTTCTTCAGATACAAAGGAGTAGAAGTATCCTCCTTTTCAATGTCTTTTTTGATTGTTGCTTCCTCAACATTCTTCCCTATTTCTTCATATTCCTTTATCATTTCTTTTATTTCCAGAAGAACATTATCCTGAGCATATCCTTCATCTATTACATGCTAATATTGAGCATCAATACTCTGCTTCTTCTCCTATATTGAATTCTAGAGTAGTATCTTATTTTCTTTTCAAAGTAATTCCATATCTCTATGCTAGATCTATTATCTTATCCATTGTATCCTTTCAGAGCCTTTCAATCTTATTTTTTTCTCTTCCCGTAAGGGTGATCACCCTTTGTTTTGTCCTAAATTATTTGCTATACAATTTAGCCAATGTGGCTTTATTTTCCTCTAAGACAGGGGCACCAATCTTCTCGAATGCATAGGTTTTTCATTTTAGCCTCTTCATCTATTTCTTCTTTTCTTCTCTCCGTTAAGACATTCCATAGCTTTGCAGGAATTTGGTTTTCAATGTTCTTCATGTCAACATCTAAAACAACAATATACTTAATGATAACTTCTAAAATGGTGGCCTTATCCACCTCATTTGCTTAATTATATAGGGTTGTAGTTTCTAATAACATTTCATGCTATAAGATGCTATTGAACAGTACATCCAACTTCATGGGAGCATGTGTTTTTATTAGAGGTGTTTGATTTTGCTTTTTCTTTTCATCTGGAGTCTTCATATTTATAGCATGTTCCTTATTTTCTCTCACTTCTATCCTAAATCCTTCCTTTTCTTTTTCAACCTTAGCTTCTTCATCAATATCGACAACATCAACTTTTTATTTCCTTGAACTTGATTCACTTTGTGAAGCTTCACCTTTTCTTTTTTGGACCAATTTAGGTCCTTCATCTTCTTCTTCTTCTTTCTCTTCAACATTTACACTTATGTCTTTCACCCTTATTTTTGTTTTGTTCTATTCTTGGAAGGGCCTACAGGTGGTGTTATTGGAGTAGTCTTCTTCTTCTCAAGTCTTGTTCTCTACACAACTAGAGTACTTTTAGTTATTTTTTTCTTCTCTCCTGTAGGGGGCTTAGTCCCAGACAACTTCTGAATAATAGGAGGGGTGGTAGTTGTTCCACTAGATCTTCTTGTGCTTTTGAATCCTCTCACAATACTAGATTCAACCTTAGCCTTTTCAATCTTCTCCTTGGAGAGGCCCATAGCCTCCACAACAATAGAAGTCATCTTCTCCACAGTTTTCTTGATTTTTGATTGCCTTTTCTCTTGGTTTATGTTCAAATATTTCTTCTCATATGTGGCATAGCTCTCTTCTGAGGTATCCTTTGGTTTGCTAAGCATGTAGTTTGTAGATGTAGTAATTTCCTTCTCAATAATCTCATATCCCATCTCCAAGATCCATACTGTTCTTGGTTCTACTACTTGTATGATGCACTCATCTATTGTTACCAAGAATGTGATATCATCCTATGCCTTTGCATCACCAATATCTCTCAAAAAGTCTCTAATCTAATGAGCAAGAGGTCTACCTTTCAACCATACTACCCTTTTAGTTTTAAGGATTTCTCTCAAGAAATAGAAAAGTAAGCATATAATAAAAGTATCATACTTGAATGGATATTTCTTTTGTTGCAAGTATGAAGATGTTTTCATTGATGTCATGGATGTTGGTTATTAGTTATATATGTTGAGGATATTGAGAAAATTGTAATAAAGAAAGGTTGTAGGGTATTCAATGTTTTCTCTTGGTTTTTCTCCAAGATTTTTTTCTATGCTAGTGAGGATCTGTGGTATTGTTCATGGTTGTTGGAAGTTGATATATCTATATTTTTTGGTTTTTGGATTTTTGTACAATGTGAGTTATGTTCACCAGTTGTGAACTACGCTTTTTTGTTTATCTGGCTGAGGTCTAGGAGAAATGTAGTTGCTCTATATTTCTTCTTTTTCAGGTTTTATGACTTGTAGTTCTTAGGATAAGTTTATGAGGTCATGTTCAAGTGAAGTTTGTTATCTGGAAGATTGGATTGTGTTGAGGTAGCATGTGCTTAAATAATTTATGTGTTTTACATTGGTATTGGATGACCTTATGTTTTAAACACTACTCGAGAATTTTATGGAAGTATGTTGAAGTGTGTCGGGACTTATTTAGGTCCTCATTAAGTGTTTTTGTAGGTCGCCCTCATTCTAATTCCATTGCTAAATGTTTTAGAGCTGAACAAATTTGAATTAGTAAATAAAAATGGTGTGTGGTCAACCTTGGATGATTTTGAAAGTTGAAGACAATATAAATACAAGTTGAGATGTTTGTGAAAAATGAATGCAAGAGCAAGATAGATGTGAGAAAGATGTGAAATAGTGTGATGTGAGGTTGAGTAGATTAGTGAAAATTTCAAGTGGAGAGTTTTCAGAGGCAATGAGTTAAAGGTGTACTCTATCATTCAAGCATGTCTGCAAGTGTGTGAGTGAACCATGGTGGAAATATCCATTGCATTGAGATTTTATTTCTCTTTGTAACAAATCTCTTCTATCTTCTTTGTAATTCTATGGAAATGAGCCTTCTAGGTGGTTAACCCTTGTTGGGTAGTGAGTCTTGTTTTGGACAGTAAGTATTATTTTGGTAGTGAGCCTTTATATTCAGTTTGATATTCTCTATATTGTGAGCTAATCCTCACTGTGGTTTTTCCCTCATTGGTTTTTCCATGTAAATCTGGTGTTATTGTGTTTATGGTTTTTCTCCTTTCAGTTTTTGCTTTTGCACTTAATGATTAATCACATTAGCAGAGTAAAGGATTTGTGAATGATATTAGATATAATCTTTGTTGGAAGTTTTAAAGGTTAAATTTCCTACAACTGATTCACCCCCCCTCTCAGTTTTCTTGTTCAATAATTGGTATTAGAGCTTGGATCCTTGGAGAAGAGTTTAATCGCTTAATGAAGGTCCGAGATGCTGAGAAATATCACTATTGAGTGTCCTAGGTTTGATGGGACTGACTATTCCTTTTGGAAGACAAAGATGGAAGGATATCTGGAATACTATGGATATGATGTTGAGAAAGCTTACAAGACTGCATACATTGCTCCTTCTAATGGTCCAAGTATAGGTGATGAGATCAAGGTGCATGAAGCAAAAAATAATGCAAAGTTTATTTTAATGAATAGTTTTTCACATTCCAAATTAATTAAAGTCCAAAATTTGAAGACTGCTAAAGAGGTCTAGGATACATTGGAAAAGATTCATGAAGGAGATGAAAAGGTCAAAGAAGCAAAGTTGCAAAACTTGGAGGCACAATTCAAGATCCTAAGAATTTCTAAGGATGAGAACATTAAATCCTATGTACAGAGAGTGGATGAGCCGGTAGGTGGAATGTGAGGACTTGGTGCTACAGTGGATGAATCTAGGATAGTAAAGAAGATTCTCTGAACTCTCCTTGATGCATATAGAGAAAAGGTACCTACTATTGAAGAATTTGTATATTATAAAACTTATACTAAAGATCAGTTATTGGGTACTCTAACATCATTTGAAATGAGAAATCCTAGCTTAAGAAATGGATCAAAGTTAGAAACTACTTTCAAGGCTACAAGATTTAAAGATCCGGATGAAGAGAAATTTGATGAAGTGGAAGCTAACTTTGTAAGAAGGATGAAAAAGGGCTCTGATAAGTATGAAGGTAAGTTACCCTTTAAATTATTTAGTTGTAGAGGAATTGGTCATTATGCTTCAAGATGTCTAGAAAGAGCTAAGAAGAATAAATATAGAATAAGCAAAGAAAACAAAGGGAAGATGATTAAGAGAGCATATTATGTAAATGAAGATGTTGATATTTTTGATGAAGAGTTTGATTATGGAGCTTTTGATGATAATGAATTCTTGTTCTTGGCTATAAAAGATGAATCTACTTTTTCTAATACTGAGAGACATGTAAAGGAAAGTGCTCCAGAGAAAGTTGAAGATATTGTAATCTTCGTTCTTCATGCTAAACAAGAAAAGAACTACTAGGTTGCTAATAGTGGTTGTTCACAACACATGACTAGTGATAAGAGTAATTTTGTTAAACTTGAAAAATATGATGGAGGCTTAGTTAAGTTTGGAGATGATACTAGTGTTGGTTCTCAATTGTGTTCGGGTTGGTTTGTCCTTGATGACAAAATTCTACTTTGGGTATCATATCGACATGACATTCAAGTGGTCTTCGCGACAGAGGAAAGGTCTTTCGACATGACATTCACATGGTCTTGGCGACAGTGGATAGGTCTATCAACATGAGTTTTGTTCACCACTGAGAGGTTTTACCGAATGAGTCAGGTCTCACCAACTAATATATAAGGAGGTTCAATCGGCATAAGTAATCCTATCGGCATTGTGTCTTGGCAAGTTTGACTTGTTACATTGACTGACTATCACATTAAAGATTCACTTTAGCCATACATATTTTCGTCGGTATGTGGTCACAGTGAAATTGGTATGCCACACCGATTGGAGATTAAATGGAAACACATCGGCAAGAGTTTAAGGCTTCTGTGAAGGGTCATGGTGAGGTGGTTTTGTCTTGCCGATAGGGGCTCTTCATCAATGGGTTCTCGGGGAGTGTCTTACCGAACATCACATCTAGGGTTTCACTTTGGCCAGACTTGGAGTATTCAGATTAGTATCTTAGTGAATTCAAGTGTGTCTCATCGACCGTGTGCATATGGAGTCTTATTGGTAAAACTAATGGCTATCAATATAATGTCTTGGTGAGACATTGTTGTCTTACCGATCTGCAACAAATGGGTGCTTTTCGGTGAGAGATTTCATTCGATATAATATCTTAGCGAGGTTTTCTTGTCTTGCCAACTGACAACGTAAAGGTATGCATCTTGGTAAGAGTTGAGGTTTTCGGCGTGAGGTCTTGGCGAGTGACCTTCAGTCTCACCGACAGAGCACAATGGGGGATTTTGTCGATATTGGATTTGACTTGTTTTAGCGACACACAAGTGGATGAAGACTTTAGGAAAGACATGGTATGCTCTACAGGAGGTCTCCTCGATATCATAATGTTATAGTGAAGCACATAAGACAAAAGGTTTCTATCAGTGTGAGAACATTAATGTCTTGGCGATCTATTGTGAGCTCGGGGCTTTCGGCAAAACAAAGTGAATTATCTATAGGGTCTGCCTGATAACGAAGGGTCATGGTGAAATAGAAGGAAGCAAAGTATGATTAATGATTGAATTGCCTTCGACATAACTGGTGGATGTCTCAGCGACTGTTTCACTATGAATAACATAAATTCAAACACGGGGAAACGACTAGCGATTTAATTGCCTTCGGCATAACGTTACATCGATGGAAATGAGAGTTTAGGGAAAAATTTCATGATTATTCTTTTTGGCTGGGTATGGAACCCTAGCCTAGCCTCCATCATGAGAGTTTTAGTTTCTGTTGTTGCTGGATGTAACAGCTTTATCAGTGGTATATGGAAGCTTTATTTGGTGCATTTTTGGCTGAAAGCTCGACAGTGGTTGATGGAGCCATGGGAGTTGCAGATTTGTCTGTGGTGGGCAGTTGTGCTTTTTAAGCAGTCAAATGATCACATACATTTCAGATTTGGTGAGGTCGGCTCTTAGCTGGGTGAAACAACTCTTGTATTGGGAAATCAATTTCACCTCGACTAATAATCTTGCTAGGTACATGATGAAGATTTCTATTATAAACAGATTTTTTAACTTCAGTTTGAATATTCTCAGGATGGTTGTTCAGCCGTTACTTCCGATGACAGTTACTTATCTGGAATTTACATCACAAAGAGTTATCTTTTCTCTATGCTCCTTTGACCACAAAATTCATTGAAGATTTGATACCTAAAAAGATGTATAAATAGAAGCAAAAAACTATGTTTCTGTTCGGTTGTTGTAATTCTAAGATTATCATTCCTTGGCTGTATGAAAATGTATGGATAAACTCTGCAATAAAATTTGAATAAAATGATGTAGAGATATTGTAAATTTCTTGTCTATATAGTATTTTATGGATTCAATTATTGAATCTTTAAGGTATTCTATAGATGAGAAAATAGAGAAACATGTGCTTAACTGAAAACAGAGAAATCCTCTAAGTTATTATTGTTGTTCAAATCATAATTTGAGGGGTTGGCACTCCTTGAGATAGATATCTCTAAACGAGGGGTTGGTGCTCCTTGAGTGGGTGCTCAAAAATCAGCCTATAAGGCATTGTGAATAGTTGTTTAAAAGATTAAGCCTGGAAGGCATTTTGAGAGTGGTTTTTATACCCCAGGAGGGTTTTCCACTCGGAAAAATCTTGTGTCTCTTTGATTCTGCTCACTACTTTACAAGTTGTTGTTGTTTCAGTTCACTGTTGGTATTATTAATTTTCTCAATTCTATTTATGACTGATTACATTCAACTCATGAATGCATTAATTAGAGTAATATTGAGATCAAATCTAAGCTATGTTTATGAATTTTTGAAAATTGGTCAAATATGTTAAGACACTGATTCACCCCCCTCTCAGTGTCATTTTAACTCCAACAATTGGTATCAGAGCATAGGGTCCTCTGATAGGTTTTAATCACCTTGGATTGATCTTGGTCTTGGAGTTTGTTTAATGGCACATTCTCAAGATGGAGCCTCTGTAACCAGAGCTCTGTTATTTGATGGAACAAATTATGTGTTCTCGAGAATCAGAATGGAAGCTTTTCTTATTTCTTTTGATGTTGATGTTTGGAGCATTGTTATAAATTCTTACAATGTACCAGCCTCTATTCCCACTGATCCTGCTGAAAAAAAGAGGTATGAAACAAATGCCAGAGCTAAGCATGCCATCTTGTGTGGGTTAACTAAAGATGTGTTCATTAAAGTCATGCATTGAAAATCTAGTCATGAAATCTGGGAAAAACTTGTAACTATATATCAAGGGAATGAGAAAGTCAAACTGTCAAAAATCATTACACTCAAACATCAGTTTGAGGAGTTGAAAATGAAGGATGATGAAAAAGTGGCTAAATATTTCCTAAGAGTTGATGAAGTTGTCAATGCAATGAAAGGTCTAGGTAAAGAGGTTAATGAATTTGATGTGGTCACAAAGGTTGTTAGAACCTTACCATCCAAATTTGAATCTAAGGTTTCAACCCTAGAAGAAAAGAAACACTTTGATCAGCTTACCTTAGACAGTCTACAAGGAACACTTACTGCCTATGAAATGAGAACTAGCAAAAACATTTCAATAGGAAAAGAAATTGCCTTTAAAACTGAAAGGAAAGAAAAAGTCGAAGTCAGTGAATCAGAGTTGTCTGATTCTAAAGAATCCCATTTTGTTAGAAGATTTAAAAAGGGATCAGGAAAATATAAGGGAAAAATTCCCTTTAAATGTTTTAACTGTGGAAAAATAGGTCACTTTGCTGCAAAGTGTCCCTATGATGATCAAATCTGTGACAACGAGACAACTGAAAAATTGCCTAAGAAGAAGGCCTTCAAACCTAAACAAAACTTCAATTTCAAAAAGAAGAAAGGTCTGTTTAGTAAGGGTGAATCTAATATTGAGTCTGAGGATTCATCAGTTGAAGAAGATGAAACCTTGTTCATGGCTGAAATTACTTAGAAAAATTATTCAAACACTATTGATGTTGAAGAAGGTGAAGTAGATCTTGAAAGTGAGCTGAAACGTGCTTTACAAGAGGTCAGAAAACTCAGAAAACAAGTTCTTGCTCAAGAACATAAACCA
Source organism: Sequoia sempervirens (assembly GCA_007258455.2). Lineage (NCBI taxonomy): Eukaryota > Viridiplantae > Streptophyta > Pinopsida > Cupressales > Cupressaceae > Sequoia > Sequoia sempervirens. Next base: position 347,252,698 of record VDFB02086081.1, on the reverse strand, counting down.
AATCTAGAAATGGTCTCTCTGAAAACTTAGCTTGAAGAAGCTAAAAGAGTTGAAGACTACCTTTGAGAGACTGTAAGCTGCAAAGATCAAGCAATTCAAAAACTGGAACAAGAAGTAGTCTATCTTAGGAAGGAAATTGAAAAATATGAAAGCACTCTAAAACTGAATGAGATGCTTAGCAAGCAGAAGCTGTATAAAGATAAAACTGGTATTGGTTTTGAAAAGGGTGAATGTTCAATTGATAATACAAAACAAAACCCCTCTTCTGAAGTCAAAGGTTCAAGTTCAAATCAATCAAAATTTAGTAAGGATCATGTTCATTCTTTAAGAGGTAATAGATCTTCATACAGAGTTAATCCTTTCTTCTATGGTTATTGTTTTTTCTGCAACAAATTTGGCCATAAGGTGAGCACTTGTAGGCTTATGTATCCTAGAATACCCAGGTTTGGTCTTAGGCAACACTATGGTTTTGTTAGACAAATCATATGTTTTAAATGCAATGCTTTGTGACATTCTGTCAAACAGTGCAAAACTGATCTGCAATCGAAAGAACAAAAAATTAAAAAGGTTTGGAAACCTAAGACTGTTAACAACATTGAGCAAACTATGTTGGTTCAAACTGCTTTTCATTCCAAGAAAAAGGACCTATAAGTCCTGGACAGTGGATGTTCTAACCATATGACTGGCGACAAGGATAAGTTTATAAATCTTGAAGATTATGTAGGTGGTTATGTTACGTTTGGTGATAACTCTGGTATTCAAATTAAAGGTAGAGGTTCACTTCTTCTGAATGAAGACACTCCTATCTATAATGTGTACTATGTGGAAGGTCTTAAGCACAATCTTCTAAGTGTTAGTCAAATATGTGATAGTGGTTATCATGTTCTTTTTACATCGCAAGGATGTGAGATTAGGAAAAAGCTTGGAAAGGTTGTTGCAGCTGGAAGGAGGACTAAAGGAAATGTGTACAATATTCTTGACACATCAAGCAATGACAATAATCAAGGTATGTGTCTAATGGGCCAAATTGAAGAGAATTGGTTATGGCATAAAAGATTAGGACACATAAAATTTGAAAATCTGCTTAGAATCAGTAAAAATCAGAATGTTAGAGGTCTACCAGTTCTTAGCAAACCAGAAAACTCTATGTGCAAAGAATGTTTAAGTGGTAAACAAACTAAAATCAGCTTCAAAACAAAAGAACATTCTTCTTCAAAACCTTTACAGCTTGTGCATGCTGATTTATGTGGACCAACCAGAACAAGGTCTATTAATGGTGAAAGGTATTTTATGTTGTTTGTGGATGATTATACTAGAATGATATGGGTCACATTCTTAAGCACAAATCAAAAGCCTTTGGAAGGTTCAAAATTTTCCGTAAAATGGTTGAAAAGGAATATGATCTGAAACTTAAATGTCTACGATCTGGAAAAGGAGGTGAGTTCACCTCTCAAGAGTTTATTGATTACTGTGAACAACACGGCATTAAAAGACAGTATGCTGCAACAAAAACACCTCAACAAAACAGGGTAGTTGAACGTAAGAATAGAACTATAAAAGAAATGGCTAGAACCATGCTAGATGAAGCTAAGTTGTTTGATATGTATTGGAAAGAAGTTGTTCATACAGCTGTATACATTTTGAATAGAGTGCAGCTTAGGGTGAAATCTAAACACACTCCTTATGAACTTTGGTATGGAAAAACTGCTTCTATCAAACACTTTAAATTTTTTGGAAGTAAGTGTTTTATCAAGAAAGATGATGATAACCTTGGGAGCTTTCAATCAAAGAGTGATGAGGGTATCTTTTTGGGATACTCAACTCAAAGCAAAGCTTATAAATGCCTTAACAAAAGGCTTAACAAGATTGTTGGAGTTGTGAATGTAAAGTTTGATGAAAGATTACATTTAGATGTTGACATCTTGTAGGATAATGACGAAGAACGGCTTGAACTTGAATCAAATTCAGAAGAAGCTGAAACAACAAAGTCTTGCTGAATCAGCAAGCCCTAAAAATGAAATAGCAAGTCCTGAAAAGGTTGCATCAAAAGCTCTAGCTAAATATCACCCCAAAGATTAGATTATTGGGGATAAAAATGCAGGAGTTCAAACTAGAAGAAAGGCTACAGAATCTAATGAAAAGGCACAAATTTATTTTTGTTTAGTTACTCAGTTTGAGCCTAAAATTTTTAATGAAGCTCTCACAGATTCATGTTGGATTAATTCTATGCAGGAAGAAATTGATCAGATTGATAAAAATCAGACTTGGGAGTTAGTCCCAAGATCAGATGACAAGAATGTCATTGGAGGCAAATGGATATACAGAAACAAGATTGATGAAAATGGCAATGTCATTTGCAACAAAGCAAGATTTGTCTGCAAAGGCTATGCTCAACAAGAAGGTATTGATTTTGGTGAAACCTTTGCACTTGTTGCTAGACTAGAATCTATTAGAATATTCTTGGCTTATTCTGTTTACAAAAAAATTATTGTTTATAAAATGGATGTCAAAACTGCTTTTTTAAATGGCTATTTAGATGAAGAGGTCTATGTTGAACAGCCTAAAGGTTTTATTTGCAAAGATAAGCTTGATCATGTTTACAGATTGAAAAAGGCCCTCTATGGCTTAAAACAAGCACCTAGAGCTTGGTACTCTAGGCTGGACAGCCATTTGCTTTCAAGTGGTTTTGATAGAGGAGGTGTAGATAGCAATCTTTATGTTAAAACTGAAGGTTCTGATATTTTGGTTGTTGAAATTTATGTTGATGACACTATCTTTGGCTGCAACAATGTTACCTTGAGTAAAAAATTATCTTAGCTAATGGAATCTGAATTTGAAATGTCATTATTAGGAGAATTAAATTTCTTCTTGGGTCTTCAAATCTCTCAACGTGAAAATGTAATATTTTTTTCTCAAACCAAGTATGCTAGAGAGATGCTTAAGAAATTTCAGATGGATGAATGCCATCCAGTTAGCACTCCAATGGTTACTGGATGTAAACTTACTAAGGTTGATGATTCTCCTGATACAAATCAAACTGAATATAGATCAATGATTGGCAGTCTATTATATTTAACTGCTTCTCGACCTGACATCATGCAGGCAGTTTGCACTATTGCATGGTTTTAGGCATCACCTAAAGAATCCCATGTCACAGTTGTTAAAAGGATTTTTAAATATATTCAGGGCACTCTTGATTATGGTCTTTGGTATCCTAGAAGCAATGATTTCTCTTTGATTGCTTATACTGATGCTGACTGGGCTGGTTGTTTGGATGATAGGAAAAGCACCAGTGGTGCTGCATTCTTTCTTGGTGATCGTTTAGTGGCATGGCACATCAAGAAACAAGTATTTGTTTCTCTCTCTACTGCTGAAGCAGAATACATTGCTGCCACTTCATTCTGTACTCAAGTTCTTTGGATGATTCAAACTCTTTCCGATATGGGTATTGAAGTTCCTAAACCTGTTTCCATTCTTTGTGATAACACTAGTGCGATAAATATTTCAAAAAATCCTGTTATGCACTCTCGCACTAAACATATTGCTATCAAGTTTCACTTTCTTCGAGAAAAAGGTTTTGGCTAATGAAGTATGTTTACATTTTGTTGGATCACAAGATCAGGTGGCTGATATTTTTACTAAGCCCTTATCTAAAGAGTTATTTGAAAGGTTGAGACTTTGATTGGGAGTTATCTCTCAATCTTTACTTCTCTGATTTTACAAGCATTGGCTTAGGGGGAGCATGTTATATATTTTGATTTACTTACAGCTCTCCTACAATCTTGGTTGCTGCACTGGTACTCTTTTTTTTGCAGCTATTTCTCATGATATTTTGGTTGGATTCTTAGTTGTGTTTCATGGCAATGCACATTCTTCTCTTTAATCTCTGTCATTGAGGCAAAAAGGGGGAGAGTCATTTGTGTTTTTCCATCAAGGACAAAGGGGGAGTTTGTTGGTTCTCAGTTGTGTTCAGGTTGGTTTGTCCTTGATGACAAAATTTCTACTTTGGGTATCATATCGGCATGACATTCAAGTGGTCTTGGCGACAGAGGAAAGGTCTTTAAGCAAGAAATTCACATGGTCTTGGTGACAGTGGACAAGTCTATCAACATGAGTTTTGTTCATCTCTGAGAGGTCTTACCAAATGAGTCGGGTCTCACTGACTAATATATAAGGAGGTTCAATCGGCATAAGTAATCCTATCGACATTGTGTCTTGGCGAGTTTGACTTGTTACATCGACCGACTGGCACATTAAAGATTCACTTCGGCCAAACATATTTCTGTCGGTATGTGGTCACAACGAAATTGGTATGTCACACCAATTGGAGATTAAATGGAAACACATCGGCAAGAGTTTACGGCTTCTGTGAAGGGTCATGGCGAAGTGGTTTTGTCTTGCCGACAGGGGCTCTTCATCAATGGGTTCTCAGGGAGTGTCTTACCAAACATCACATCTGGGGTTTCACTTCGGCCAGACTTGGAGTATTTAGATTAGTATCTCAGCGAATTCAAGTGTGTTTCACTGACCGTGTGCATATGGAGTCTTATCGGTAAAACTAATGGCTATCAATATAATGTCTTGGCGATACCTTGTTGTCTTACCAATCTGCAACAAATGGGTGTTTTTCGGTGAGAGATTTCATTCAATATAATATCTTAGCGAGGTTTTCTTATCTTGCTGATTGACAACGTAAAGGTATGCATCTCAGTAAGAGTTGGGGTTTTTAGCGTGAGGTCTCGGCGAGTGACCTTTGGTCTCGCCGACAGAGCACAATGGGGGATTTTGTCGATATTGGATTTGACTTGTCTCAGCGACACACAAGTGGATGAAGACTTTCGGAAAGACATGGTGTGCTCTATAGGAGGTCTCCCCGATATCATAATGTTATAGTGAAGCACATAAGACAAAAGGTTTCTGTCAGTGTGAGAACATTAATGTCTTGGCGATCTATTGTGAGCTTGGGGCTTTCGGAAAAACAAAGTGAATTCTCTATAGGGTATGCCCGATAACGAAGGGTCACGACAAAACAAAAGGAACCAAAGTATGATTAATGATTGAATTTCCTTTGGAATAATTGGTGGATGTCTCAGCGACTGTTTCACTATGAATAACATAAATTCAAACACGGGGAAACGACTAGTGATTTAATTGCCTTCGGCATAACGTTACATCGACAAAAATGAGAGTTTAGGGAAAAATTTTGTGATTATTCTTTTTGGCTGGGTATGGAACCCTAGCCTGGCTGCCATCACGAGATTTTTAGTTTCTATTGTTGCTGGCTGTAACGGCTTTATTAGTGGTATATGGAAGCTTTATTTGGTGCATTTCTGGCTGAAAGCTCAACAGTGGTTGATGGAGCCATGGAAGTTGTAGATTTGTCTGTGGTGGGCAGTTGTGCCTTTTAAGCAGTGAAATGATCACATACGTTTTAGATTTGTTGAGGTCGGCTCTTGGCTGGGTGAAACGGCTCTTGTATTGGGAAATAAATTTCACGTCAACTAATAATCTTGCTAGGTACATAATGAAGATTTCTATTATAAACAGCTTTGTTAACTTCAGTCTGAATATTCTTAGGATGGTTGTTTAGCCGTTACTTTTGATGATAGTTACTTATCTGGCATTTACATCACAAAGAGTTATCTTTTCTCTATGCTCCTTTTACCACAAAACTCATTGAAGATTTGATACCTAAAAAGATGTATAAATAGAAGCAGAAAACTATGTTTCTATTCGGTTGTTGTAATTATGAGATTATCATTCCTTGGCTGTATGAAAATGTATGGATAAAATTTGCAATAAAATTTGAATAACAAGATGCAGAGATATTGTAAATTTCTTCTCTATATAGTATTTTAGGGATTCAATTATTGAATCTTTAAGGTATTCTGTAGATGCGAAAACAGAGAAACATGTGCTTAACTGAAAACAGAGAAATCCTCTGAGTTATTATTGTTGTTCAAATCATAATTTGAGGGGTTGGTACTCCTTGGGATAGATATCTCTAAATGAGGGGTTGGTGCTCCTTAAGTGGGTGCTTAAAAATCAGCCTATAAGGAATTGTGAATAGTTGTTTAAAAGATTAAGCCTGGAAGGCATTTCGGGAGTGGTTTTTATACCCCAAGAGGGTTTTCCACTTGGAAAAATCTTGTCTCTTTGATTCTGCTCACTGCTTTACAAGTTGTTGTTGTTTCAGTTCACTGTTGGTATTATTACTTTTCTCAATTCTGTTTATGACTGATTACATTCAACTCATGAATGCATTAATTAGAGTAATATTGAGATCAAATTTGAGCTATGTTTATGAATTTTTGAAAATTGGTCAAATCTGTTAAGACACTGATTCACCCCCCCTCTCACTGTCATTTTAACTCCAACAACTAGTGCTAAGATTTTTTGGATAGGTTCAGTCAGTTTTGATGGAAAGCATAATATTGATGATGTCTACTATGTTAAGGGTTTAAGGCATAATCTTTTAAGTGTTGGAAAGATGTGTAGTAAAGAATATAATCTTGTATTTAAGGATACGAGATGTGAAATAAGGAAAGGATCTAGAACAATGATTGTTGCTGGAAAGAAGTCTGAAGGAAATATTTATCAACTTAAGGGTGCTGATGGACATTGTTTTATGTTTCAGATTAATGATAGTTGGTTATGGCACCAAAGGATGTGTCATATGAACTTTTGATAATATGGTGAGAATTAGTTTTGTGCAAGTTGTGAGAGATTTACCAAGAATTACCAAACCTGTTAAGGCTATTTGCAAGGATTGTAAGTTTGGAAAGCAAGCTAGAAATTGCTTTAGATCAAAGGAACAATCTACTACCGAACTACTAGATTTGATTCATATAGATATTTGTGGTCTTGCAAGAGTAATAAGTCTACATGGTGACAAGTATTTTATGCTTCTAGTTGATGATTACTCTAGATTTACATAGGTTACTTTTCCTAGAGAGAAATTTGATGCATTAGATAAATTCAAGGAATTTAAGGCTATGGTTGAGAATGAAGCAAATTTAAGAATAAAATGTTTGAGATCTGATAGAGGTGGTGAATTCACCTCCAATGAGTTTTACATGTTTTGTGAAGTTCATGGAAGAAGACAGTTGTCTACTCCTAAGCTCCTCAGTAGAATGGAGTTGTTGAAAGAAAGAACGAAACAATTCAAGAAGCTACTAGATCAATGATAACAGAGGCAGGTCTACTAGAAGTCTATTGGAGAGAATCTATTCACACTATTGTTTATGTGTTCAATTGATTTCAAGAAAAATACAACAGTACGAAGACCCCCTATGAGCTATGGTGTGGAAGAATTCCTACTGTCAAGTATTTTAAGGTATTTGGAAGAAAATGTTATATCAGAAGGGATGAAGAAAATGTGGGAAAGTTTTATGCTAGATGTGATGAGGGTATCTTGCTTGGATACTCTACTAGAAACAAAGCTTATAAATGTTTCAATAAAATGCTAAGAAATATTGTAGAGAGCACAAATGTCAAGGTGGATGAAGCATTAAAGAATTCAATTGCAGTTGATGGCTATGTATCAAATGAACCTAATTACAGAGAAGTAGAAGAAGTTATGGAAGAACAAGACAAGCAGAATGAAGAAGAAGAAGCTTCGGTGGTGTTCCCAAAGACACCTTAATATGTACAAAAGAATCATTCTAAAGATCAAATCATTAGAGATAAGAGAAAAGGAGTATTGACAAGAAGAAGAGATGATATTGCTACTAAAATAAATCTATGTTTACTTTCTAAATTTGGACCTAAGATAGTGAGTGAAGCATGTAAAGATGAGCATTGGATGAAAGAAATGAAAGAATAACTTATGCGAATTGAGAAGAATCAAACTTGGGAATTGTTCCCTAGACCGGTAGATAAAAACATAATTGGATCAAAATGGGTATTCAAAAACAAGTGGAATGAGATTGGAGAAATGGCCAGAAATAAAGCAAGGCTTGTGTGTAAAGGTTACTCAAAAGAAGAAGTTATAGATTTTCAAGAGACCTTTACTTTGGTGGCTAGGATGGAAGCTATTAGAATATTTTTAGCTTTTCCTTCTTATAAATATTTTAAAGTTTATCAAATGGATGTAAAGTCTACATTTCTGAATGGTGAATTGGAAAAAGAAGTCTACATGGAACAACTAGAAGGATTTCAGTTGTCAAATCAACTGGATATGGTCTATAGATTAAAGAAAGATTTATATGGATTGAAGCAAGCTCCTAGAGCTTGGTATGCAAGGTTGGAAGAATATTTGATTCAACAAGGTTTCAATAAAGGTACGGTAGATAGCAATATTTATTTCAAAATTGAAATGACAAGATCTTGATAGTAGTTGTATATGTAGATGATATTATCTTTGGAGGAAATGAAACAATGTGCGAGATATTTTCTGAAGAGATGCAAAAGGAGTTTGAGATGTCTATGTTTGGTGAGATGAATTTCTTTCTTGGGCTACAAATCAATCAAACAGAAAAGGGGATTTTTATTTCATAGTCAAAGTATGTAAAATAAATTTTGATGAAGTTTGGGATGGATGGTTCCAAACTGGTATGCGGTCCTATGGCGACTGGCTGAAAATTGAGTAAAGATGATGATTCACCTAAGGCTGATCAAAGAAAATACAGATCTATGATTGGAGAACTGTTGTATTTAACAACTACTATACTAGATATAATGCATGTAGTTTGTCTTGTGGCTAGATTTCAAGAAGAACCTAAAGAAACACATGTTGTTGTTGTTAAAAGGATATGCAAATATTTGAATGATTCTCAAGATTATGGTTTATGGTATCCTAGGGATACTAAATTTACATTAAGCACTTACACAAATGCAGATTGGGTAGGTTATGTTGATGATAGAAAAAAGTACAAGTGGTGGTGCATTCTTTCTTAGTTGCATATTAGCGTCTTGGTTAAGTAAAAAGCAAGATTTAGTTTCCTTATCCATTAAATAGGCTGAGTATATTGTTGTAGCATTTTTCTGCACACAAGTTTTGTGGATGAGACAAACTTTGAAGGATATCAAAGTAAGGTATGATGATCCCATTTCTATCTTCTGTGATAATACAAGTGCAATTAACATTTCAAAGAATCCAGTGATGCACTCAAGGACAAAGCATATATCTATCAGGTATCACTTTTTGAGGGAGAAGTTCATGGAGAATGAAGTAAAGCTTGAGTGTATATCGATGAAGGATTAGATTGCTAACATATTTAGTAAGGATCTTCCTCAAGATAATTGAGTATCTCTAGAAGAAGTTAGGGGTCATTGCCCCTCCTTTCTTGAACTAGATGCATATGGAGGTGCATCTTTCCAGTGGATTTGTGGATATATCTTTCTTCTAGATTGATGTTTGGTGGCTACATCTTAAGGGGAGCAAGTAGTATCTTGTTTTGTTATTATGTAGTTTTCTGGGTGTACTTCTAAGGGGGAGTATTGAGTATTGAGTATTCAGTACTAGTAATGTCAAAGGAGGAAAACAATGTTAAATTTCTTCTGCCTTTTCCATTGATGTCAAAGGGGGAGAAAGTTTCATGTGAAAAAGAAAAGGAAGGAGGAGAAAGCACTCTAGAGTTTGATGGTTCAGAGCTACTGTGTTTTCTTTAATAGTTTTTCACATCATGTGTTGCCATCAATAATGAAGGGGGAGATTGTTACAAGTATGAAGGTATTTTCATTGATGTCAACTGGTTAACTAGTTGTCAACTAGTTGTTGTTGTCATTAATGTCATGGATGTTGGTTATTGGCTGTATATGTTGATGATATTGAGAAAATTGTAATAAAGAAAGATTGTAGGTATTTAGTGTTCGCTTCGAGTTTTGCTCTAGGATTTGCTGCTATGCTAGTGAGGATCTGTGATATTGTTCATGGTTGTTGGAAGTTTCTATATCCAAATTTTGGGTTTCTGGATCATTGTACAGTGTGAGTTATGTTTACCCATTGTGTATCTGGCTGAGGTCTAAGAGAAATGTAGTTGCTCCATATTTCTTCTTGTTCAAGTTTTATGACTTGTGGTTCTCACAGGTCGTGTTCAAGTGAGGTTTATTATTTGGAAGATTGGATCATGTTGAGGTAGCGTGTGCTTAATTGATTTAAAAGGTTTACACTGGTATCAACCAACCTTTTGTTAAACACTACTCGAGAAGTCTATGGAAGCATATTGAAGCATGTTGGGACTTATTTAGGTCCTCATTAAGTGTGTGTTTAGGCCACCCTCATTCTAATTCCACTGTAGAATTTTTTGATGCTGACCTAATTTGAATTAGTAAATACAAATGGTGTGTGGCCAACCTTGGATGAGTTTCAAAGTTGAAGATGGTATAAATACAATTTGAGATGTTTGTGAAAGATGAATGCAAGAGAAAGATACATACGAGATAGATTTGAAATAGTGTGATGCGAGATTGAGTAGATCAATGAAAAATTCAAGTGGAGAGTTTCTGGAGGCAATGAGCTGAAGGTGTACTCTATCATTCAAGCATGTATGCAAGTTTGTGAGTGAACCATGGTGGAAATCTCTATTGTATTGAGATTTTTTTTCTCTTTGTAACAAATCTCTTCTATCTTTGTAATTCTCTGGTAGTGAGCCTTCTAAGTTGTTAACCCTTGTTGGATAGTGAGTCCTGTTCCAGATAGTAAGTCTTGTTTTGGCAGTGAGCCTTTGTATTCAGTTTAATATTCTCTATATTGTGAGCTAATCCTCACCGTGGTTTTTCCCTCATTGGGTTTTCCACATAAATTTGGTGTTATTGTGTGTATGGTTTTGCTTCTTTTAGTTTCCGCTTTTGCACTTAATGATTAATCACATTAGCAGAGTAAAGGATTTTTGAATGCTATTAGATATAATCTCTGGTGGAAGTTTTAAAGGTTAAATTTGCTACAACTAATTCACCCTCCTCAGTTGTCTTGTTCAACATCTTCTCCTTTGTCTATTTCAAATTCTCCATTAACTATTGTCTCAACAATTCAGATAGATCATAATCATCAACTTTTTCCATCATTTGATAGGAATCATTGATGGGAGTGATAGATACAGAGCTTTCTCTATTTTTAAAGTAAATTTTGTAACCTATCATCATAACTGCATACCTCATAGCTAGATTTCTTATGTATTTTATTTTCATAGCCCTTCTGTGACCACTTCATTTTTCATGGATTTGAGTACCAAAACAGGTCTGATGGAGCATAAACCTGTAACTTCTCTAATCACATCCTTTGTGATCAACCCAGACATGTTAGTCCAAACAAACCTATCATGAATTTTGCTCAATGCAATTCTAATCCATTTATCATCAAAGAAAAAAATTGGAAACCCTTGCCACACATTAAGTTTCTTCACAACTAGATTTTGATATTCTAATTTCAGGGAAAAGTTATCTCTAGTAAGTTCATTCACCCATACATCTCCTAGCTTAGAATGATCATGCTCCTCTAAATTTTTATAAATATAAATCCTTATATCCTCTATATGTAAAACACCATGGGAAACTCTCAAAAATCCACCTATCAAATCGACCTCGATGGATTTAATGGGATGTTTCTTAAACTTAGGTCATGGCCTATCAGTAACCTTAATTTCCCTCAGTGTTTCCTTTGAAAATGATTCTAAAATTATTTTAAAAGAGTTATCTGAGAAACTAGGGAAAAACAAATACAGTAAATACCTTTTCCTTCATTTTTTAGACTAGGTTTTGTGTGCACCAGATCTCAATCACCTTGATCACTCCAAATCACTTCCTCCCAAATTTTCTTCTCAAATGCTTGTTGTAAATGAATTTGGTTAAGTAAAATCACTTATAACCTTTTGAAACTAATCTAATTTTGTATTGAATTCTTCACACAATAGAGTTGGAAAACCCTAACTATATGCATAGTCAACTTCAAATGCTCCACTAACTTCTACATGATGACATTTTCTACTAGAATCTTCTCCAATAAATAAAACTTATTGACCTACACCACATATCCTTTTTCTAAAGCATCAACACCATTTTATTTGGTAGGGGATGAAATATTTCTATTAAAGCTCCCCTTGAGCCAAATCCCTCAACTTAGTTTCTATAGGAAACATCTGCATCAGATGCTGGTACAAATTCATCCTTAACCTTGATCTCTTCCTTCTTTCTCCAAATATTATCCATCTCCTTTGTCTCTACCGGATCAATCTTTTGTACTCGATCATTCATCTTTACTAGATTATCCTTCTTCATATTTCTTCTATAAAACTTAGAAATATGTCTAGGCCTATTGCAATTGTAACATATAACATTCTTTTGAACTATTTTTCTTCCACTCATTCTAGATCTACATTATTTAGCTTTATGCCCAAATCTATTGCATGTATAATAGTAGCCATTGAAAGATTGAACCATTCTACTATTGTTATAGCCACTCATCCTTTGACTTCTACATTTACTAGCTCTATGACCAAATCTCTTGCATGTAAAACATTGACCAAAAAATGGTGGAACATTCTGATTCATTCTAATTCTACATTCCATAGCATTATGTTCAAATCTATTACAAGAATAACATAAACCATTAAAATATGGGTACCTTTGTGCATTTTTTTATCTGACCGATGGTCTTCTAGCTACATTCCTTTGATTCCTGATTTTCTTTATTTTGTCCTTCTTTTCTTCAATCTTCTTTTCAGCATTTGGTGTCTGGTCTACTTTTGAACTTGTTATCAAATTTTCACCACAACTCAAATTGATAAAGTTGGTTAATTCAAGTTCATTTTAAGGTGAAGAGTTTCAATTTAATTATGCAGTTGCTTTAACCATTGCATATATTTGAGTTTTTGAGTCTTAGAAAAGTGCAATGTGTTTAAATTTTCCATTCATCATTTGCAACATTAAATATTGCATGAAATGTAAAAGAAAATGCTTCATTTTGTATTCAGTTATTCAATACACAATATTTCATACATTTTTGCAAAAGAGAAGTACAAAATTGAACAAGAATTGTATAAAATGTTGTTTTGTATTCATTGGGATGAAAAGGAGAATCAAGTGTCCCACACAAGCCATGGGAATGGCTGAAACAATGAAACATAAGAAGTGCACTACACTATTGAAGATAAAGAAGGAAAAAAGCACATAAGAGGGAACATAGCCATCATTGCCTGAATATGTCTTCGAGTTGCCTCCAATGTTGTGAATCCCTCTTTGCTTCCATTCTCCAAGTGAACCTACAAGTGATTGTAATGTTTTTTAGAGCTTGAGTTATGAATCCTCCTACATGATCTATCAACAGTAATGTAGAACACTACTTATGGTGCATTAAATCAATTGAGTAAAGACAAGAAGTGTGCAAGAGAATACCAAGGAGGAAACATCATAAGAAACTTTGGATTTATTATTTTTAATCTAACATCATTTTTTTCTTGTTCAGGTATAGGAAAATCCATGTTGCTGATCTATTTTGAAAATTTATAGCATGTGGTGTAAAACGGGTTCCCACAAGGGTTGAGATCGACATGCTGCCCCTTAACATTCAAGAGAGGGGTTGAGAAAGGAAAAAAATCAAAGTTTCTCAAAAGAGATATGCATCTGAAGGAGTCCATCACAAGTGTCATAAGAACTCAAGCAATTGACCATTTAGGACAATCAAGTCTGAAAATGCAATGAGTCGAAGATCATAAATGATCAATTGCTCAAGTAGATAATCATAAGGAGTGCATCATCATGAAATGTGAAACTGAACAGACATACATAATTCCAATCAACAATGGCCATTGAATCAAATAGAGAAGCTTCAAAACACCATCATCAGGTGTTTGCATTTCAAAATCTTCTATGCATAGATCAAGTTTCATATAAACATTTGTTGCCTAAGAGAAATAAAAATGCATGAAGAGTATAGAAGGAATATTTTCTCCATCAAGAAACAGAATTGCAGGTGGTTGCAAATGGAGTATGAAATCCAAAATAAGTAAAGGAGAAAGAAGCATTATTGATTGAAAGTACAATACACTAAGTGCTTAAGCTGAATGCAACTTGAAGCAACATCATTCATGAAAATAGCTTGCAGAAACTCAATGCTTGTTTCAACATTATGAATGCTACAGATACAAAGGAATGTCTCATTGCAGTGCCACATGAAATTGTGGTAAAAAGATGAAATTTGAAGTGCATTTTTTGAAGCATTCAAGTGCATAGAATGGGTGATAATGGACAACAAGTGACTTACAAAAAATACCATGATGGTTGAATGCAGCCTTGCAAAGTAAATGAAATAGAGGCATCCATATGTAGGGAATTTGTGAGTAAATGGAGCTATTTCTATGTGTTTCATTAAGCAAGTGTGTGCAAATGTCATTGAACATTATGCTAAACAGTGAATGAGAAATTGTATGGAAAGTATGAGAAAGCATGTTTATTTGATAAGCAACTGAAAAGCATCAAATAAAGTTGAGCTTTATTGTGTTTATGCACTTCACGGAAAAATGAAAAAAAGTAATTGCTAAACAACATATGCAATGAAAAGAAATATTTTTTTTTTTTAAGCAAAAGGCTAAGGCCTACCATTATATATTAATGTGCATATAAAATTTACAGACTTAATCAGAATTATAGTACTAATTAAAACAAACCAAATCAAAATTAAGTTAAATAATTCACTCATCTATCCTTTATCAACTAAGATCCTCCAGTTTGTAACTTATCAACATAATATGTACGAAACATGCCACATACATATTAATAAGCATCAACAAATAAAAGATGCCAGTTATATAACCCACTTTTTGTAATTGAAATAACAAAAAGTACAAGTTTTAAACAACAAATTTTGGTTCCTCATTTTAACTTTTTTCATTCCTCCATATTAGTTGCGCGAGCCCCAAAGCCTTGCATACTATCCTCTGCATATGGTATTGCACAATTTATGCCTTGCTCTACATTTTGTTCTGGAAACTAAACATTCTCCATATTATTTTCATCCTTTCCTTCATTCAGACTTTGTTTCTCTACCTGTACCTCTTCACTTGGCCCAACATGAATGTTTAAGATATGAAGAGGACAACCATGTCTGTTATGGTGATTAAGCAAGTATGACAAAGCATAAAAATTTTCCATAAAATTATCCACCATTGGATTTCCCAATTCATTAGAAAACAAACTTAAAACTCTCTTCACTACCCAAGGATCATCATTTTTTAGCCCATTTCTCATTGCCTCGAAAGCTGCTCTGAAACATTGCTTTGACTTGAGGTATTTCTTAGGGAAAAGGCCACCTACAAGTCCTTTTCCTCTATCCAAATTATAAGCTTGCACACCTTGCAGAAGCTCATCTCCACTCAACACATCCGGAAGCACCACTGTATCCACTATAACCTCCAAAAGATCAAGAGACTGCAAAAGATCAAGTGCATTTGACAGAAAAATGAAGAGCATTTGGGATGGGAAAAAAATTCTTGGTGAACTTGGGGTAAGCACATGTTCTCCTATGAAAACCCTAATTCTCTCGACCAAATCAGGGCAAGACAATCTGAAAACAAAGGATAATTCAAAATCCTTAATCTCTTTCGAGAATGGACGTTCCCTTGTTCTGATTGTGATAGGAACCCTGAAATTTCTGACTGAATATTCCATTGCTTTCCTTTCAAAACCAAAATTTAAATCTTGGAAACAATTCCCAGACCTAGAAACTTAGAACTAGGTAAATACTTCTAATAGAACCAAAAGCATGCAATGAATCTCCTAGACAGAAAGCACACACTCAAAAAAAAGTATAGCAGGTTTGAATTATCCAGAAAGATTGCAACACACTCCATAAATAATCATTCGGCGAAAAACTTAAATCGAGAAAACCAACACATATACTTTTCAAATGACTAGCAAAGATTAGAAATTTTTACCACCATAACACTAGAAGATTGCAGCCATGTGTTTTTTGTCTTTGCGGCTCATAACCAGAACCTCCGCTATTTGATGAAGAAGAACTGATAAACTCTTGCAAAGAAAGTATCTCAACAAATGCTTTAAAATAAATTGAAAGAATTTCAAAATGTGTGCCTTCAAAAAGCTTGACAAATAACTCGCATGTATAGAAGGCCACAATCCTTACCATGATTAAAATTAGTTGCAATTTCCCATTTAATTCCATCATTCTCCATATAATATCAAAATACAGCCATTATGAGAAGTGGTGCAATGCAACATGAAGGTACCATGTGCCATCAAAAAATTTTAAGGCATAAAAATTAATGATGAAACCTATAGCCTATGGATCCTTGAACCACGTAAAAACCAACTTTGAATACACAAGCAAACCAACCCCCTCCAACCATAATGCTATCTTAGAAACAAGTAACACATGTGTCAATGCTAGACCCATTTTGACCATTCAATAGCTCACCAATTCCTTTGTGAAATCATCCTCCAACTGACATCCTTAAAAGCTCTAACATTAGAAGAAATCGTGCCTCCAAAATCTCTAATCATAAAAAAAGATTAAGGAAAATTTTGAATAACAAAAAAGTTACAATAATTGAAATTTCAAAATTTCAAAAACAAAACTCCTGCAACCATATAAAAAACATTAGTTAAAAAGAGGCAGATTAAGAAAGCCTAGCTTTCTCCAAATTGATCAAATCTTGAAGAGGTGTATTGATCCAGTTTGAGTTCAATCCATAAGAATTTTTTCTCTCATGTTGTTCACAACCAAGACTTTCAAGATGATCCACCACAAAATTTCCTTCCCTATAGACGTGATTCAGATCAAAAGATTCTAGAGAATTGAGAAAAACCCAAACCTATTCCAAAACATAGTGTATCTTCCAATTTGAGGATCTTTTGCTCCTACAGGAATTTATAATGAGTAATGAGTCACCTTCAATTGAAACTTTTGAATATTTGAGATGTCTAATAAATTGCAACCCAATAAGCAAAGCTTGAACTTTAGCTTGATTATTTGTGCCAATAGCACTTGATGAACAGATTTTTCTCCAATGAGGTCCCCAGAATGATTTTTGATCACAACCCCTGCACCTGACTGCCCAGGATTCCCTCGAGATGCACTATCAAAATTTAATTTTACAAAAACAACAGCTGGGGGAGACCAAACAACCTTTTTTCTATCCCGTTTAACATTATCCTTCAGTTGCCTATTCCCTTTGAAGGGGATACCAAGTGAAGGCCAAGCCTTCAACTGCTTAGAGTTCCAATCTGTAAACTCTGATCCAACATGTTTTAAATTATGTACATAAGTATTTACAACTTCACATATTGACCTTTCCAAGATCAGCAACACTTGATCCAGATTTGAGGTTTCTTTACAAAAAATCCTTTTATTTCTCTCCCACCAAATACACCAAACCACTAAAGAGGGTATGACTTTCCATAAACATGCAAATAAAGAACTTTTGCATAAAATAGGCCAGCTTGTGAACATTTCCCAAATAGTGAATGGTGAAGGAGAAAACCAACCTAATTTATGTTTCACAAACTCCCAGCAAGCATTAGCAAATGGACAATGTAAGAAAAGATGATCAATCTCTTCAGAAATTGTATCACAAAGCACACAGTTGAAAGGAGCAACTATTCCTAATTTCACTAGCCTTTCACTAGCCTGTCACTTGTCAAAACTTTGTTCTTTAGCGCTAACCAAGAAAAACAACCTGCCTTAGGGAGTACCACTAAATTCCAATAGAAAGACATGGCTCTTTCTGGTTGAACTTGAGCTTCCATATTCCTGATAGCCTTATACCCCATTTTTATTGAATAGTTCCCTGATTTAGAGGGAGCCCAAATTAGTTTATTTGATTTAGCAATACTAAATACCACTCTTTCACTTAAGATCCTGCTTAACTCCATTTGTTGAATGTCAGGTATTGAGGGATGTTTCAAATCTTTCCATACAACTTTCCTTGTATATGAATCAAAACTATAAATATAATCACTAACTTTCCAACCGAAATTTTGTGACCAATACAATTCAGCAAACTGAAAATCATACTGAGAATAAAGAGGAGGATAACCATTCCAGGAGTCTCTCTAGAAATTTTCTTTCAGGCCATCATGTATTTCCCAAGTTAAATGAGGAGAAATAACTTTCCTACATACCAACATAAAATTTCGCATTCCTGAGCCTTGAGGAGGGTTAGAAATAGTGAAAATACACTCCAAATCCCCACAATCTAAATATTTAGATTGCTTGATCTTACACCACTTAGAATGAGTTTTATCATCCATGTGCCAAACTAAATTTTCCCCCAAAACCAAATTATGAACTCCTGCTCCACCTATAATTTTATCTCTACAAACTTTTTCCAAAGAAATAAGCGAAATTTTCTTCTTGTTATCCAAATTTCCCTTCCATAGAAATGAACGAATCATCTTCTCAATAGTAAGAATTACAGATCTAGGAGCCTTTCAGACCACCAAAAATTATTTTGGAATTGAGGATAAAACTAACTTAACCAATAAAATTCTCCTTGAAAGAGAGATCCAACGCCCTTTCCAATTAGCAATTCTATTTTGCATACTATTGATGACCTTGTCCTAATAAGAAATCCTATTTGGACTAGAGAAAAAAGGAATGCCCAAATATTTGCATGGAAATTCAGCTTCTTGAAAACCCAATTTAGTTAAATAATTTTATCTTTCAACACGGGATTAGTGTTAAGAACATATACTTTAGATTTATTTTCATTTACACATTGATTTGAAGCCAAGGTATACTTATCCAACAAAACCTTAATCTGCTTTGCTTCAAATAGTGTAGGCACACCAAAAAGAAGTGTATCATCAACAAACAAAGAATGAGTCACTGATATATCCATAGATGGAATCTTAATTCCTCTAACAAGATTTTGTGCATGTGCATGATTTACAGACCTACTCAGTGCTTCAACTAAAATGATAAAAAGGAAAGGAGACAACGAATCACCTTGTCTCACCCCCTGAGTTGAACTGAAGAAGCTTGAGGGAATACCATTGACCAAAACTAAAAATTTTTCTCTAGACAACAAAGAATAGATCCATTTACACCACTTTTCTTGAAAACCAAACTTTCTCAAAATTTGCATCAAAAAGTCCCAGTTCACTCGATCATACGCCTTCAACATATCCATCTTGATGATTAGAGTAGAAATAGAGTTTGAAGATATGGAATGCAATACTTCATGAGCAACTATATCACCTTCAATTGTTTCTCTACTAGGGGAAAAACCTCCCTTCTCAATGGAAATAACTTTTGGAATGATATGGATCAATCTCATATAAATTGCTTTAGTAAAAATTTTATAAACTGTGTTACAGAGAGAAATGGGCCTAAAGTCAGCAAAGGAGGATGGAGTGTTCACTTTAGGAATAAGGGCTATGTGAGTCACATTGAGTTTATTCAACATACTATCCAAACTCCTAGACTCTTCCAATGCTTTCAACAAATCATTTGCAATAAAATCCCAACATTTATGAAAAAAGCTAGTAGTAAAACCATCTGGCCGTGGAGCTTTGTCAGGAGGCATAGAAAATACTACTGCTTTCAATTCATCAAGAGTAAAAGGCTTAAGAAAATGTACATTATCCTCCTGAGAAACAAGTGTTGGAATAGTATCCAACAACTCACTTTTAGCCAAATCCATCAGAGATGACTTTCTACCAGAAGCTGATAGCAATTTTGAGAAGAAAGCAACCCCTTTAGGCTGAATATATTCCTCTTTGACTAAGTTTTCCCCAGTTTGACTATCCAAGATGGAGAAAATAAAATTCTTAGACATTTTAACCTGAGTTGATCTATGAAAAAACTTTGTATTCTTATCCCCTTCTCTTAACAACAATTCCTGAGACTTTTGGCACCAATAAACCTCTTCTCTAGTTGCAAGATCTTCCCTTTCAACTTGCAACTTTTTTTGCAAATCAAAAGAACCTGGGTTAAGACCATTTTGAATAATATCTTCATTAACCTCCATAAACTTTTTAAAAACGAGTTCTTTTTGATGAAATACATTCTTAAAAACTGTAACATTCCACTGTTTAATCTTTCCCTTAACATGATTAAGCTTGCACAACAAACAAAACATGAAAGTACCATCCACCATAGAGGCTTTGATCCACCATTCACGCACCAGATTCACAAAATCAGGATGCCTAAACCACATCATTTCAAACTTAAAGGAGTATTTGGATTGAGAAACAACCTTTTTATTATCAATATGTAAAGCTAAAGGAAAGTGATCAGATCTCACCCAAGGCAGAATCTCAGAAGATAAAGAAACTTTTAGATTGATCCAAGAAGGAGAGATTAAAAATCTATCCAAGCATACAAAAATTTGAATAAAATACCTACGCTTGTTTGTCCAGGTATAATTTCCATTTCCTAGATTTACATCAGTCAAAGCATTATTACTTACAAACTCATTGAAATCCTCCATATTTTTTTGAGGAGGAATAATACCACCCTTTTTATCAGACTGACTAAGGATCGCATTGAAATCACTTTCTAAAATCAAAATTTGAGAATCTAATTGACTCAAAGATTGATTTATCTCTTCCCACAACTGTTTCTTGCCAGCTGTAGAAGTAGGAGCATAAACATTGAAAAGACCAAAACTCAAATCAAAATGAATAACCTTCAGAAACTGCAAATGTTGATTATTTGTTGAAGCTTCCACTAAGATAGTCTTAGGATTCCACAACACAATCAATCTCCCTGATGCTCCTTGAGCAACAGACAAACATGCATTCCACCTCACCCATTTCTTTATGAAACAATCAAAATTTTCTTGGGACAACTTGGATTCCTGAAGTAACACTATATCCGCTCCAGAAGCATCAATTTGATGCTTGATGCGAGCTCTTTTGTTAGGGTCATTAATGCCCCTAACATTCCACGTAATAATCCTCATTCAAAATTCAAGGAACAATTCGCTCCCCTCAATCATTTTTTGATACTACTATCTGAAACAACTTGACAATCCATGCCTGATCACTAATAGTCACCAACTCATTCAAAGCTGAAGCCACTTCACTTGCTTCCTTCTCTTGCAACTTAACAATATTCAATTTCCTTCCTTGTTTTCCAGGGGATTTGGTGAGAATTGGCAAAAAATTACTAGTTACTACACGGGTATTAGAACCATAACCATTCTTTAAGTCTTGTGCAAGAGTTAACAAAGCACATGACGAGTCCTTTATAATACAACCATCTAGAGTCAACTACCTACCAGCTACAATCTCCTCTTGAAATTTAACCATATTTGACTTCCTGCCCCTTTTACTTGGAGATTTTTGCTCATTAAATGAAAGAGCAGGGGTTTGAAAAAGAGAAAGAATCCGAGAAAAATAAAAATCTACACTTCCTTTCCCCAACTCCAACTTACTACTAAGAGACACCAATGAACTTGAGCCAACATCCTCCCCTTGAACTCCAAGTAAAAGACCATATAAAACTAGCCTATTAATGGAAACTGGATCTTCCTCAGTTTCCCCAAAAAATTCCTCAGATGAGGGAGCCATCAAATGAGAAGAATTTTGAGAGAGCCCCTCAATATTACCATCTTCTAACAAGGTTTGCATCTCCAGAAAATCAAGAGGACCCATAGAGTGAATATTCTCACAAAATTCATTAGAGCTTGCCAAAAAAAGTTGCTTACTGTTAGTAGGAACGAAACAAAACAATGTAGAAGCAATAGAGAAAACCTGTTGGAAAGAGATCACTAAATTAGGCAGATAAAGATGAAGAGAACGACTAGAAGAAAATAGTTGAGAAAAATGAGGTATAGAAGGAGGAAAAAGTATAGAAATTTTTCTTGTTGTTGTCAATCCTTCAAGATCCAAACCAATATTTTGTGCTTGATGTAGAGGAGGAACCCAATGAGAACAAGAAGAAGAGTGATCAGAACAAACTATGACCAAGCCCTTTTCACTTTCCAAAAGAGGAGAAAGATCTTGAACAATTAGGGGACTTTCACTACCCTTACAATCCACAGGACGATTAACCAAAGGAGAAAAAAATTTGCTTTGAATTTGTTTTTCCTTTACAAGATCTGGTCTTGTGACCCAAAATATGACAAAATTTACACACATTAAAAGGTGTCTCAATGAACACTTTTTGATTGAAGAACCCTGCATTAGATCTAATTTTAACATGTGGAAAAGGTTGAGCCATGTCCAACAAAACATAGAACTGAACTGAAAGATGAGGATTTTGAAAAAAGGACAAATCAAGCTTCAAGAAAATGCCTAAATGGTTCGCCAGAGTTTCAATAATGCATGGCTCTCTGTATTCCAAAGGTAAAGAATGTAGTTGCACCCAGAAGGGGATAAACCGAATAGTAGCCATTCGAGGGTTAAATTTTTGTTGCCATGGTTGAATAGACAAACTAGACCCCTCAGAAACCTAGGATTTCACTTTATAAATAGAAACCCTTAAATATTTTTGAAGAGAACAAAACTACGAAAAAACCATTGCCATTGTCAATGTAAAAAACTTTGGAAACCCCTTCCCAATCATGAAAAAGAAAATATTGAAGCTCAACAATTTGGGGAGAAAAATTCCATAACTTACAAATAAGAGTTGTATATTTCAAATCTTGAGACTGAGTAGATAACAAGTTATCTAGAAGCACCACAAAATTATTCAAGGAAGAGCTGTTAAAATTCTTACCCGCTGACGCCCAATGTCTCCTTTGTTGTTGACCCTGACCCTTCGAGTCAAACAAAGGGATGGAAGAACCATTTCCAAAAGAAACATTATTTGGGAAAGTAGCCAGAGATGGATTGTGCTTATGAGCCTGAAAGAGCCTCTACTTCATCAGATGATGCTAATAGAGATCTTGATCTAACACAATATTATTTGGAAAAGATAACTTCAAGGGAATGTTGTTAGGAAAAGATGAATGGACTTCATCCATAGAAAAATGAGAAGCAGGACGGTCAAAAGCCACATCTTCCCACGAGTGAAAAGAACTTGATTTTCTCATCAAGTTTGTATTAGGAAACATGGTAGCATGTTGATCAGGAATCCAAGCACCAATATGAAAAACAAACCCAGGAAGACCCTTAGAGCCATTAGCCATGCTAGACAAATCCTTTTTTGCCAATAAAAAAGACTTTTCATAAGAACCCAGATCAGATCTATTGGGAACTTTTATTAGGTGCATTGGGAACAACAACCGAAGAAGGCATTGGAGCAACTAAAACGCCATTATTCTGTACATAACGGGCAGGAAAATTCAAAAAGTTACATTTAAAGGAAAAGTTTGAACCCTGTTTCTTGTGGTCCCCCATGTTTTCTTTCCCTCAATCACCTCTTTTTAGAGTAGTCTCTTTTAGACCCTAGACTTAGCTAGTGAAAAGAAAGATTACAAATATCATTGGAGCAACATATCTTACAGAAAGAAAACAATGCAAATAAAATAGCTTGTTCCATTATGAATAATTTCTGAGTAAAGTAGAGCCTACAGTTTAGTGAAGCTACAGTAGTCTACACTTGAAAAAATGAAGTCATTGTTACTTTTCAAAAATAGTGAGCCAATGTCAAACAAGCCAGGGTTTCGAAGTGGAAACAAATGCATGGTACCCAGTTTGAGCTTGTAAGAGGAAACCCACATGGGTTTATGTTGTGAGACTTCAAAATGTAGAGATAAGGGTAGTTCAAGCTCATACATGAATGCCAAATAAACCCAACTGGACTCTCATGGCTGCAGCCTGAGAGGGAGTTTTCCTTCACAAATAAGCATACTCATTTAGGGTTTTGTGTTCCAAATTCAAATAGAAAGGGAAATGACTATGGTTTGAGCTCATGCCAGCATTGGAGCTCTCATAAAATGAAGATATTGAAATCAATGGTTGCGACGATGATGGGTTTTCAAGACCCAAGAAACAGTAAGAAAAGATATAAAGAGTTCTTTCATTTAATAAGTAATACCATTGCACATCATGGGTCGAGCCCAAAAAAGAGTTTATTTTTGTAGAAATAAAATAACACATTTGGTGAGGCCGTGGCCTAAGAAAGACCAACTCATAAATCTACTCATTTTTCTTACAGATTCTCAACTTGTTTTTGTTAAATGAGCCCAAATCGAGCCTTTTAGAGAAGGAAATGCACAAGGTGGAAAGGAAATGGAGCTTACCATGGATGGGAATGAAGAAAGCTAGTCCAAACCTGTGGCCAAGCCTTCTCACAAAGCTTGAACAAAACCCTCTCATGGTGGCCAAACAAAACAATGAAACAACAGAAACACAAAACACATGAAATACATCAAAAACCAATCATGGCCACAACCTATAGGCCTGATTTCTCTTTCAAATGGAGTGAGAACAACATCAAAATGGCAAAAAATTTCTTACCATCGAATGTAGAAGAAGATGCAACAAAAATGACAGAGAAAGTAGCTCAAATGGTGGAGTTCCAGGCTCGAAACCCTAATTTCCATGGCGGCCAAGTGTAGAGCCCTCTTCTCCAAAGTCGACCAAGTAAAATTATCATAAAATTTAGCGTGACATTTTGGTTTTGATGCTAGGGTTTTCCCCATGCCCTAATTCAAATGTAGTTTTTATCACATTCTTTTTTAAAAATCAAATCCCTTAAGTCATATATGCATTGCCTTTGTGAATGGTTATGCCTAGGTCGAGCCTAGCATTAATTTTTTTCTTTGATTTTTATAGAAAATCACATATGCCTTGTCCATTTTAGGTGATCCTTTCTAAACCTTGGGAGATATTATTGAATTGTTTTAAAATCAAGACAATGACCTTAGTTTTCTTGAATTTTTACCTAAAGTCTTGAACATTTTAGGGTTTCCCTTGGAGCCTTGATAGACCTATATGATGAGTGCCTAAGTTTTTATGATTTTTTATAGAAAAATCAAATGTATAGAAGTCTTTGTATAATATTTTTATCTTTTTGCAAAATATCAAATTTCACTCAAACCTCAAAAAATTAGAGTAATTGAAGTCAGGCTGGCATCAAAGAGAATGTAATAGGGCTTTCTATTTTGAAACTATAGACTGTAAAACATTAATGAAGCAATATTCTTATGAATTGCTTAATTAATTGTTATTTAAAGGTAGTACTTGAGTCCTCATTGAAATTTTCCATTTTAATTTGAGTTCACTTGGTCGAATTTGGAGGCAAAGAGGAAAAATGAAGTTTCCATTTTTTAGTTTCCAGCTATTTGCACCTAATTTTGTGGACTTTTTGGATCAACCCCTTGGAGGTGGAAAGTTTCTATCTTTTTGGTGTTGTTTGGAGTAGTTCATGACACTATTTTTCAAGATTTTTTCCTAAACTCAAAAATGGGAAAAATTTCTATTCACAGATGCAGTGAAGCTGATTTTTGGCTATTTTCACTATGGTGACACTTAGAGGCTATAATTTGGAAAAAAATTCTAATTTTTCAGAAGTTCAGATTGATGGTTTCTTTCTCTCCTAATCTCTTAGAGTTTTGTAAACTAGTTTTGTACTCAGATTCTAAAATTGACACTCCTTCAGTTCAATAAAATAGTAGAGTCTCTTTTCTCATCTACTTGTTCAAATTTATAGTTACAATTTGATGTTAGTTGTGATTCAAATGCATAATCCTTCTTATGTCTTGTCATTGTAGGTTTGTTTGCAAGGGTTCATGTGATTCAGGTTGCATTATGTGTTATGCTTAATTAACCTCTATGCAAATCACTTTTGGATTATGTGTTTAGGGTGGGATTGTGAAAATTAGAGTTTTAGAGATATTGTTGTGAGTGGAAAAAATTGTTAGAATCTTCTTATTGTTGGTGAATCACCTTAGTTTAGGATCTCTATTTTTTAGTTTTTCCTTCTACCCTTTTTCCCTGAAGGTCTAGTAGATTAGGTGTTTTACTATGGGAACCAACACACTCTGGAGATTCTCTCTCACCTATAGATTTACCCGCAAATCTGAGAGTGTTTCCATGTTGCAACAGGATAGGCAAGTCTGACTTGGTTAAGGGTGCAATCATGTTTGCCAACAAAACATTCACCTTTTTCAAATCCTAAACCTTCTTTATATTTGGAGCCTTTCTAATTTGCAATCATTTCATCAAGCTTTGTATAACTCATCTTGAATTTTTCTTCATGATTCCTTAATTTTTTCAAAATTTGATCTCAGATTCAAAACTTCTTGTTCAAGCCTTGTACATTCTTCAAATTTTATTTTCACCATTCTATTCAAACATTCTTCAACTCTTTCCTTTATTCAAATTGCACCTTTAGATAGGTAATTGTTTCATTTGATTTCTTTAATTTCTCACTAACATCCTTATGCATTTCTCTAAATTTCTTGATTTTATCCCTCAATTTTCTGATGCATTCATTTTCTTCTTTGACATTTTCTTTCAGATATATGTTTTCACCTCTAGTTCTCTCCAGATCTTCAAGAGAAACTTTGAGTTCTCCATTTATGTAAAATATGCAATCTTATTTTGTAGACCCAACAACAGGAAGCTCTTTCGAAGGAGTAGATAATCTTCTAACAACCATGTGTTCAACCTCCAAGATCTTACCCAAGAGGTTAAGTTCCTTCCAAGGAACCAAGCTCTGATACCAAATGTTGAACACCTGAAATACTAAGAGGGGGGTGAATCAATATTCTTTTAAACCATTTAAATATTTAACCATGTAAATTATTTAGTTTACAGTAATGAAGGAAAACATGCAAACATCCAACAACATCAAATAACAAATGAACACCAATATTTTTATGTGGAAAACCCAAAATATGAAAAACCATGGTGAGGGTTAGCTCACAATATATCATAACCGATTATAGTATATTATAGAAGTTCTCACTTTAGGTGGACTCATTGTCCAAGTGGACTCACTGCCCACTAAGAAAATAAAGAGATAGAAGAGATTGTGGCACACAACCAATATTTGAATTGTTAAAATTGCATATAACATATGCATGAAATATAGTTCCAATGAAGCTCAAAATATAGACTCAAAACTCTTCATACTAATCTAAATCATCATTCTTCCCTTCTCTTCATTCATAATAAACTCGTACAATTCACATCCACTAACACTTATCACCTTTCATCAACTTCAAAATAATCTTATATTATATCCAACTCATTTGCAAAACTTAGAACATCAATTAGGTCAACCTAAAATATGACTTGGTGGCTCAAATTAAAAATCTTTCACCTTCACTCCATAACCCAAGCCTTGTAATATATAAAGTACACTGACATGGACCTATAATAGCTCACACATAACTTTGCAATACTTAATTAAGCTTCACATACCTTCAAATGTATTAGGTCGGCACCATAGAAGACCTAATTTCAAAATTTTCCAACTGTACATCCACATTTGGACATAGAGACATACAAAGACCATGCCAACTAGAATGCACACTCTATTGACATCTGTCAACATCTTCTCAAAATCTACAAAGCCAAATCTAATCAGTGAAGAAGTTTAGATTTTCCAAATCATATGCACAAAATTGGAAAACACCTATAATTATCAAGCCAAAATTTTGTTACTCATAAATTTCACACCAAGAGGCAAAACAAGATGAAAATATAGAATTAGATACTTCTTCCATCCAAAAAAATTATACTAGAACCATAGAAAAAAGCATTAAATAGTGGACCACTGTGGACCCAAAAACTAGATGCATTAAACACATAATTATTGGTATTAACACTTAGTCAATTTCCATCACAATTGTCTTCACGAGATCAAACCTTCTTGTAAAATTTGCTTACACAAACACCCTAAAACATGTGCATGACACCCAAAATGATCTATACCATAGTCTTTATATCGAGATACAATGTTGACATCAATGACAACACTACAATACATAATAATATACCTTGTGCTTATTCCACATGCACATGTTTCCAACAACAACATCAATGACAAACTCCTCATTCTTCTAACACAAG
The DNA here is from genome assembly GCA_007258455.2 of Sequoia sempervirens. Lineage (NCBI taxonomy): Eukaryota > Viridiplantae > Streptophyta > Pinopsida > Cupressales > Cupressaceae > Sequoia > Sequoia sempervirens. Next base: position 347,224,828 of record VDFB02086081.1, on the reverse strand, counting down.
ACAATTGAGAGCGGGTGAATCAATTGTGCATTAAAACCTTCAAACTCTTATTAAGTATTAGCATGAATTTAAACAATTGAAAAAACAACACATCCACAAACACTCACAATAGAACACCAAATTTTTACATGGAAAAACTTAGAAGGGAAAAAACCATAGTGAGGATTAACTCATTATATGAAAATAGAAATTGATTAGAAGAGGCTCATTTCCTAGGGTTCACTACCAAGAGGATTCAGTATCCAAAAATAAAAAGGCTCACTGCCCAAGAAGATCACTTCTTTTGGATTACAAAGAAATAGTTACAAGGAGTTTCACTACCTTAGAGAAATTAGAGAATCCACCACAATATTTCTTTACCATCTGCAACCTTTGTCTCACTGCCTCTGACAACTTCTGGCACACTAAAATGTAGACACCTTCTACTCACTTCTTCTGGTAGTCTTAGGCATTCTTTCTCACACTTTAATCTCAACACATGATCATACACACACCATTCCATACCACACACATCTCCAAATATTTGACCTTACATATATATCTTATGCAACCTTGAATAACCTCCTCTAGGCTGGCTTCAATGAAATGTATTCGCCTCAAATATAAAACCACCAAATAGGTCAACACCAAACACCTCTGTAGTGGAAAGAAGTGATGGTGGACCACATCAAGGGTTAACCAGGACCCAAATCTATACTAACATGCTACACCAGGCTTCCAAAAATCATGAAGCTCATCTGCAAACAATGCTATCACATTAGGTCATCCAAACTGACATTAACACTATCAAACAACCAAATTCACACTTCACCAAGGCTGAAAAAATCCTACAAAATATTTAGCCACAGTACACAACATCCTAAAATATTCCAGCACCAAAAAAATATCCAAAAACACTAGCCTAAACATATGAAACTCATGAACCAAGCTTGTAGAACAACTGAGCACCCAAAAAACTAGGGGAAGGTAGATAAAATCAATATTAGCACATTCCCAAATCTGCATGACAATAAAATTCAGCGTGGATAAATGTGGAGCAATTCCATTACTCCCAGGTATCCTTCTTCACAAGCCAAAGATAATCCAACACACAATCAAACATATCTCCTACTGCAACATGATCTAAAACTTGAAAGTCTGGATGTAACATCTTCGAAGACCTTTAATCATCACTTTCAAATTGCACAAGCACATCGTCAAGAATGAATAAATGCACAGAGAATATAGAACACTTCCCAATTCACTGTGTATATTCTTTATGTAAGTTTTCTCAAAATAAATTAGAAACTAAGTGATCCTGCTACATCTACAACACCTACTCAACACCATACACACCTTCTCAACACATCCATATTAGAGGTGGACATCAATGATAACACTGATGAAAACATAGTGCAACACACACAAACTAGAATGTAACTTTCCTTTATATCTTCACCACCTTGTATTTAATTTGCACCAATGACCAACTCTACTTTACATAGATGAAATTATAATTCATGCAACCACTCTTGGATACATGGTGATGCATCTTGAATATTTGAAATATATACATTACATCACATTAACACTCTCCCATGTCAGAAAGGGATCCACAAACAACTAGGATGATATAAGATGGACTTAAATTCAAAATACATGAAACATGTAACGTAATGGTCCAAAATTAAATTTTCTTGCTAGTAAAGGAGCATGATACCATGTGCTACCATAGGAACCTTAAGTAGATCCTATCTTTACACCACACACAATATTTGAATTCCACACACAACTAGCCATTACCACACACAACTTGAACTTCAACTGGTTGACAGATAGACACAAATAATCTTCTGTTACTTCAATATTTTTCATGCTGAACATAACCTCTAAAAAACTTAGGAATCTGATAATACTAGTGTAGACATAATCTCCTTCCAAACTATAGAGAAAAAATGCATTTTAGAAAGAAATGTCAACCATTATTGTATTGCTAGAGAAATCTCTCTACCCAAAAGATGTCCTTGAACAAAAACATACTGATATAAACTTTCAGACCACCACAGACACATAGAATAGATGTAAAAAATATATTACAAGCATACAACACCAACTGATAATATATTTCTTGATTTTGTATCATGACAGTAAAATTACCAATACTGATCAAACATACAACACTTTAAGTCAAATGGAATATAATAAAAATTCATGTACACCTACAAACTCTTTCATCCTTGACAAACTTCTGACTATAAACTCTGAAATCAATGAAAAACTATGTTCAACAATCTCCCCCTTTGTCATTGATGGTGAAAACCAAAATGTTGGACCACCAAACTAGCCAACTACACATTAACACAAATCTCCCCTTTTGAATGATTTTTTTGTTGTACCATTTTCTTCACTCAATCCCCCTATGGAATATATAACATTCTAAAATCATTATTATTTCTAAGTAATTTAGCATTATGAGCTCAACATCTCCTCAATATAACATTTTGAGCAATTCAACATTTTGATCTGGTGCAGGAGCACCTTTGCAATAATGTAACTTCTTGAAAAGTGATCAATTTGGTTTCTTGACCTTGTACTAAGGTTAAACAAGTTATTTTGTACACTCTTCGGTAATTGTAAGGTCACTTGGTGTTTATTTGGTCCAAAAAGTGCAACAAATTGTAAAGGATGTAAAGTTGTCAACAAAATTTACAAAATTATAAAAGTTGCACAAAAAGCAACATTAGGAATATGAAGGGCCACCTTGGTTTTGGCATTGATAGGTGGTTAGGAGGTAGTTAGAAGTCTAGGAGTCAGCTGGAATACCTTTAAAAAAGGCTTGTGTACGTTGTATTTGGTGTAGGTGATTGAATTTTTGAATCAAATGATGGAAAAACTCTGATTTTATGCATATTTCTAGAAAATTCAATGTTTCCAAGCTTATGTATGATCTGTGCGGATTGAGAAATGTGTAAGATTGGTTGTGAATGTTTATGCTTTCAATCACCTTCCCTATGGTACATGTTTCATGCAATTTGGTTTTCATTTGAAGAAGTTATAGTAATTTTTTGTGAATATAGTAAAAAACCCTCATTAAGGTAACAATGTGGTTTGAAAATTGTGTTTCTCCTTGAATACCTAGTAAAAACCTCTGTAATTTGGTGAAAATATTCTATTGTGCATCTATTTTCATATTATCAAGGTTATATTTAATGAGAGCAAGGATTCAATGGTGAATAATTGTTACAATGTCTAAAAACTGTGTCTTAGATTGAGAAAAAATAGAGTTAGAGAGGTTTGTAGTTAGGGTTTGTCCAAATAAGCATGTGAATGATTTTTAAGTGGACTATTAAGCATGTATAAGTCAAATTCAATCTATTCCAAGCATTGGTTAGGTAGATTTGTGACTATAAATGCAAAAATCAATAAGCCCCTATCTGAACCAAGCCTATTAGGGCTATCTAAGAATGATAAAGCCTCAATTTGGATATCTTTCTTCAAAGTAACCTATATTGAATTTTTGATATGTTTAGAACCCTTAAATGGGTGTCCAAAACTCATTTCATAGTCTAATTTGGAGGAGGATCTTGCAAGATAAATGTTGATAGTCCTTTGTGAATTGCTATAAGCATTGGGCAGCCTTGATAAGGAATTGTCTATAAATCATGAAATATGAGTTCTTAGAATTGGTAAATAGTTGAATCAAGTTGTTTTAAACCTGAAAGGAACATCCCAAGTGTTAGATCAAACATATTTGTCTTGAGTGGTGAATTTGTGGTTGAAGCTTGTAGATGTTAATATAACTCTTTTGGGACAATCATAACAAGTTGATGTAATGTGAAAGGGAAGATGTTGTAATTGATTGTTTTTTATTAAGATAAAGTTGACCAAGGTGTTTTGAAGATCTTGAATAAGTTTGGAACTCCTATTTTGAATGTATGAGTTGAATAGTGATTTAGAGGGAAATATAGTTGAATAAGTGTGTCGAAAGACCTACAAATGGAAGGTGAGTTAGTGATGTTTTGAGTTAGTCAAGTTAAGATTGTTGAAGCTGTTGATTTCTTCCTCTGTCATTGCATCATGATCTTACTTTCTCCCCCTTTGACATCAATGGAAAAGGGTCAACATTCTCCCCCTGCAAGGAGGCACCACTTTTCCACAACGATGTTGACTTCTACATCCACATCCTTCTCCTCCTACCATCTATAAACCTTTTTCCCAAATAGAATCCCCCTGAGTCCATGCTTCACTACCTCTAAAAATACTCTGCAAGACCAAAAAACCTTCTTGTGGTAGGGAGACTAGGCTCCCCCTCGAACTATGCTTCTTCTTGATGCAAGGGAAGGGAGCAACAAATTCCAACTTCTATTAAAGAAATTCAAATGTCTCATTAGGAAGTGGATTTATGAATATACCTACAACTTGTTCTTTTGTATCCACATAATCTAATCTTACTTCTTTCTCTATAAAATTTCCCCCTCAAGAAAGGATACCTGATTAAAATGTGTTTTGTTCTTGAGTACATCTTCAAATTCTTTGAAATATTTATTGCATTGGTGTTATCACAAAGAATAATGATAGGGTCTTCAAACTCAATATTCATTTCCTTCAAATTTTGCTTCACCCAAAGCACTCAACTGTATAATGATGTTGCAGTAATGTATTCTACTTCTATTGTAGATAGAAAAATTGATTCATATGTTTTACTCAACTAGGACACCAAACTATCACCAAGGAAGAATGCACCACCACTTGTGATCTTCCGGTCATCAACACATCTTGCCCAATCTACATTTGTGTATGAAGTAAGAGTGAAATTTTCACTCTTTGGATACTAGAGTACAAAATATTTAGTAGCCTTCAAATACTTTAATATCCTCTTTATTTATTTAGCATGAGTCTCTTTAGGTGATGCTTGGAATCTGGGAACCATTCCAACTGCTTGCATAATATCCAGTTTAGATGCTCACATACAACAAACTGCCAATCATGGACTTGTACAAAGTCTGATCTATTGGAGCAGATTCATCATCCTTACTTAACTTACATCTAGTAACCATAGTTGTTCCAACCATTTTACAATATTCCATCCTAAACTTATTCAACATATCCTTTATATACTTGTGTTGTGAAATAAAAATGCCTTTGTTTGATTGTACAATTTACAACCCAAGAAAGAATGATAGTTCTCCTAACATAAACACCTCAAATTTATTCTATATTTCCTTCTAAAATTCTTGGCACATGTTATCATTGCTACTTCCAAAAATAATGTCATCCACATAGACCACATAGATTACTATCTACACTTCCTCTCTATAATCCTTACTATTGCAAGTATCCATCCAACCTTGAATACCAAGATTTAGGAGCTTTCTTGAGTCCATATAAAGCCTTATTCAATCTGAAAGCAAATTCAAGATTGTTAGAACAATGAAATCCTTCTGAATGTTTAATATAAACCCATTCTTCAAGCCTTCCATTCAATAATGTTGGCTTGACATCCATCTGGTATTCATTGAAATTATTGAATACTAAAAGAGCTAAAAGCATTCTGATTGCCACCAATCTTACCATCGAAGAAAATGTCTCATCAAAGTCTATGCCTTCAACTTGAGCATACCCTTTACATATAAGTATTTCCTTTTTCTAGATCACTTCACCTTCTTCATTTAGCTTTTTTTTTAACACCCACTTGGTTCTAATTACATTCTTGCCATTAGGTCTTGGGACAAGTTCCCAAGTTTCATTCTTCATGATCTGATTCAGTTCTTCCTACATTGCTTCTCTCCATCCTTTCTGTTTGCTTGCATATTTTATGATTTAGGCTCTATCTTTGATAGTAAAGAAAAGAGCACTTGATTACTTGCTCTCTCAAGTTTCTTTTGGGTCTGAACCCCATTAGCTTGGTCTCCTATGATCTGGTCTTTAGAATGATCTCTCTATACATACTTTGATGGAGTCTTTGTAACCACTCCTAAATCTTCAATGTTGTTGTGAATTGGTTCTTCATCATCTTCTACTTTTGGAATAATAGTAGACTAAATAGTCTCAACAACTCTCACATTTTCACTTTCAACTATCATCTTCAATCTTTTGTTATAAAATTTGTAGGCCTTCTTAAAGAATAACCAAGGAAAATTCCTTCATTGAACTAGAATAAAACTTACCCAAATTTTCTTCATCTCTCTTGATGTAGCACTTGCTTCCAAATATTATGAGGTTTCTTAATGATGTCAGTCTTCCTCTCCAAAGATCATATGGTCTCTTCTTAATTTTGCACCTGATCTGGACTCTATTTAGAATATATACAATAGTTTGTGTAGCTTCTCTCCAATACATGTCTAGTAGATTTTCTTGACATAGCATAGTTCTTTCCATATCTTGTACACTCTAGTTCTTTCTTTATGAAAATCAATTTTTCTGTGAAGTTCTAGGAGTTGAAAATTTCCTCCAAATCCCATGCTCTTCATAAAATATGTCCTACTTCTCAATGGTGAATTCTCCACCTCTGTCAAATCTCAATACCTTGATTGTCCTAGTTTCATTTTATACTAATTCCTTGAATACCTTAAACTTCTCAAATGCTAATGACATTTCTTTCAGAAATGTATTCCAAGTCATCCTATGTAATCATCAATGAGCATCATGAAATACCTATCTCCTTGTGTACTTTTGGTCCTCATAGTTCCACACAAATTTGTGTGAACTAGATATAATGGTTTTGATGTGGAATACTCCTTAGCAAGATATGTGTTTCTTGTCTACTTCCCTTCATGAAATGGCTTGTAGCAGATTGATTGAGGCTTCTTAATCTTTGGCACATCCTAGACGAGTCCTATTGAACTAATCTTTACATTATCATAAAAATTCATTTTCCTAACCTTCTGCACCAAAGCTAGCTTTCATCTTTCTGCACAATGAGACAACTATGTCCATTCAATTCACTGAGATGATAAATGTCAGTGTCTTTCATGCTTCCTTCTGCAATCAGTTCACCATTACTTGATTCCTTTATTTCACAACCTTCAATACTAAAAGATAGCTTGTAGCCTTTGTCACACATTTGATTGATTCTTAACAAATTATTCTTTAAACATTCAACATACAAAACATCATAAGCCTTTGTTTTTCCACCATCAATACTTAAAGTACCCTTACTAGAAATTTTGGAAATTAAATTATTTCCAAGGTTCACTAAAATACCTTCAAATTTCTTGAAATTCATGAACTTACTTTTTATCTCTAGTCTTGTGGCTAGAGCAATCGCTATCTATGATCCACATATTCTTCTCCTTTTGAACATGTAGTGCAGTTTGGGAAATCATTGACTTTGATGACTTCTTCTCTCCAAGAGCCTTCTTCTAGATGTTTTTTGATTCATGATTTTTTCTCTTTGCTACTTTTCTTCCACTTTATGACAAAGGAGGACTCACAAAATCAATTCTATAGTTCCTTGCAATGTGTCCAAAGCTGCATTTGAAAAAAATGATATTGAAATTGTATAGAGGTGCAAATGCATTATTGCTTGCAAAATTATTTCTTCTTACTGGAGCTTTCGTATAGTCTACAACCTTATGTCTAAAATTATTGCAATTGAAACAATAACCAGAAAAAAGGGAAATTTAACTTGGTATTGTATCCATGTCTTCTAGATCTTCTTCTCTTGTTCTACACTTGAATGAATCCATCACTGTGTGTCATTCTTTCATCACTTGCCATGGTTCTTTCATACTTCAAACTTCTGGAGCCTGTCACTTCTGAAATTTCCTTATAGTCTTCATAGTCTATTATGTGACCTTCTGATCATCAAAAACTAATAGGGTTTTGACATACGAAGCTCTCTGACTTCCCAAAATATGATCTAGGGTTTTAGTACTTTTAACAAACTTCACCTACAACTTCTGGTTCACTTTCTCAAGCTCTTTTCTTATTGTCACAATTTCTACTTCAAATTTTTCACAGTCTTTATCTCTTGATAAAAACTTTTCTATTAGAACCTCTTCAACTCTTTTTGCTTCTTTAGTCTGGGTCTTCAAATCAACAGTCATCTTTTCTACATTCTTCAATTCTTTTGATACCTTTTAGTTGGCTCTCACTTCTACAATTTTTTTATTCATCCTTTTGATTTTCCAACACACATCAATTCCTCCATAATATCTACTTCTTCTTCATTGTTTCTAAAACCCATTTCATCATCTCCTTCAGAGGTCTCAAAATACATGAACATAGCCTTTTCTTTTTTAATGTCTAGATACATGTTCATCTTTGTCTTCAGTGGAGTAGTCTTCTTCCTCATTAGTGTAGAAACTCTTATGTTTCCTTTGACCTCTAAAATTTCTCTGAAATGAATTCTTTCCATTCTTTTACTCAACAATGTTAGTATTCTTATGGGGACACTTAGCCATAAAATTTTCTACTACCCCACAATTGAAACACTTGAAAGATAGTTTTCCTTTGTACTTATTGGAGCCTCTTTGTAGCTTCTTGACAAAATTTTCTTCTTCTAGATCTAATCGAAAATCAAAATCTTGATCAACCCACTTCATAGACACTCTGAAAGTAGCCTCTTTCCTTATAGAATCTTAATTTGCAAATATCATCTCAAATATAATCAAATTTCCATGAAATTCAATCAGTTTTAAAGTATTCAGGTCCTTGGCTTCCTCAATAGTAGAGATTTTATGATCAAGCCTTCTAGGGAGAGATCTAAGTACCTTCTTTACAACAATATTTTCTTCCAGACACTCACCAAGGCCTCAGATATGATTGAAAACTTCATCAACTCAAAGCATGAATGTATCAATGTTATCATCTTCTCTCATCTTTAGACCTTAAAACTAAGCTCTATAAGTTTGTAGCTTTTCCTCTTTGAATTTTTCATCACCGTCATATATTGTCTCCAATTTATCTCATATTTCCTTTATTTTTTTGCACTGCATTTCTTTCACAAACTCAGAATTAGTCAATCCACATAAAATAACATTTCTTGCCTTAGCATTGACTTCACAAGCCCTCTTTTTTGGTGCAGGGGCACCATCACCTTGGAATGTAAGGGGGATTCTTGAAGGTTTATGGAGTGGATTTGAATATTTTTAAACAATATGCAATGAGGAAGTTGCAAAATATGTTAAAATATGTTGCATTGTAATATGTTGTCCATGTATGTCTCATTGACAAGGTGATCTTGGTGGATAGGATATAATGTAGGTTTGGTTTTCATGTTTTTTTCCTTATGAATAATGTCTCAATGAACATTTTTTATGTATTGGAAGGATTTTGGGGTCTTAGTAGGTCAGTTAAGAGGAATTTACAAAATCAAGTTGTAAGGGGATGATTAAGGCCAAGCATTAGCAAATGGTCATTTTAGAGTTAAACAAAGGGGTGGTTAAGGTAGTTGGTCAGTTCTTGGAAGTGGTTGAAGTTGATCCAATGATATATTGATGTAATTCCTTGAGTTTTAGGTTGTTGAACAAGTTTGGAAGAAGTTTCTAAGAAGAAGTTGCTGTTTTTTTGTGTTTTTCATAAAGAAATTGCTGATCATGTACATTGTACGACATGTATGTGTTGTTCCATGCTCTAATCCTATAGTGGTTGGATAGATAATTGAATAACCTTTCTTTTGGCGTTGGAATGGTGTGATTTAATGGATAATTGAGTGAGATATTCCCATTTTACTACTGGGTGGTCTCAAACCACATGTTTTTCCTGTAGAATTTGTTGATCACGTGCTTGGTACGATCTGTACGTTTTGTTTTTTGCTGAAATCCTATAATGGTTGGAAAGAGAATTGAATAATATTTCTTTTGGTGCTGGATTGGTGAGTTTTTATTGAGTATTAAGGGATATATCTTAATTTTACTCCCGGGTGGTCTGAAAACCCTTAAAATCAGGGTTTTGGGTGAAAAATGCATATTTCTTCCATTCCCACATTGTAAAATTGCTAAATCTCAGTGGGATGGAAGATATAAGGGTGCACCATCATGTGATAATGGTATTGGAGAATTGCAGGCTCATTGGAGGAAGTGGTGTAAGACTTGTGGCTTGACATCTCTATGTGGCAAGCCTAATTGACAAACAAAAAAGTGAGTTTTTGCTTGATTTTGAAGAATCTGTTTAAGAGGAACTTAGGGATGATATTTACAGGTGTAAATAACCTATAGGAGTCTAAATTATGGCTTTGGGGTGCAGGGGTGAGCCTAGGTAGTCAAAACCCAGGTGTAGGTCTTTGGATTAGGCCTCTTGGAGCAGCAATAGAATAGGCCATTGTGGATTATGCTTTAACAGTCAAGAAGAGTGGGTTTGAGGCTTTGTAGGAGTCTATTTTGGGAGCCGAATCTCAGTGATTTGGTGTCATAACAGTCCTCCATGTGGATTTCAAATTGACTGTCCTGCCGAGTGAAGTTAAAAGCCTTCAAGGTGAAAGAGGCCTAAGTCATTGGAATGAATAATAATTGTTGTTCCCTAGGTGTAAGGTGGGTTGTTGAACCTTGATTTGGTCTGTGTAAACATGTTTAAATTTTTTCTAAATCCCTTGGGTGGTCTGAGTTTATAACCTTAGGTGTGATAGGTTTATTCCTTGAAGGAATAGTGGAGTTTAGGACTCTTCATAAGAGTATTTGAGAGAAGCATTGTGTAGAGTGTCTTTTCCATTTGTGGTTGTGTGTTTTCCTTCCCTGCCACTTTGCATCATTTTTGTCCTAATCCCTAAGAGGGTTTTCAGGAGGCTCATATATTTCTACAACTCATCTAGATGTTCATTCCTAAATCCATCAAATAAGACTCCATCCCAACCTTCCAAAAAGCAAAATTGGATCCATCAAAGATTGGTGCTTTTTTTTAAGAAAAAAACTTTCTTATGCCATCCTAGACCTATATTAAGCCATTAGGCTTCTTCAAAGGAACTTGGATCTAATACCAATTAAAGGGAACACAATCTACTAAGAGGGGGGGTGAATCAATAAATCAAATCCATTTAAAACTCTTAACTAAAATGCTCATATCAGAAATTATACTTAACAAAATTAGAAAGCTAATGATCAAGGAACAACATAAGAGCACACATCTGCACAAATGAACACCAAATATACGTGGAAACCCAAGATGGGAAAAACCATGGTGAAAAAAATTACTTGGATATACTATCCAAATCTAGCCTCACAATACAAAAATATACAAGCAGATTTTACACATTGAAGTAGGCACCAATCTATCTGAGACAACAATCCCCTATTATTTTTGTAGGCACAAACCTACTAGATACACCAATCCCTAACTGAAACATTACAATAGGTAGAACACTAGTCTTATGAGAATACAATGATAAAGCTTGTATATCTTCAACGTAACTGAACTCATGAAAAAGTTACAAATAACTCTCTTCCTCACTGAATATTATCTTTTGATACAAAAACACACACTGGAATGCAACTATCATTTATATCTTCACCTTCTTCTCTTTAATTTGCACCAATGACCAACTCTACTGCACATAGATGTAATTATAATTCATGCGGTCACTCTTGGATACATATTGATGCATCTTAACATTTGAAATATATACATGACATCACATTAAAATTCTTCCATGTCATCCAGGGAGTTGTAAATAACTAGGACAACATAGGATGGACCTAAATTCAAATTACGTGAAACATGTAACACAATGGTCCAATATTAATTTTTTTTTCCACCAAAGGAACATAATACCATGTGCTACCACAAGAACCTTAATTAGGTCTTATCTTAACACCACACACAAGATTTAAATTCTGCATGTAACTAGCCATTACCACACACACCTTGAACTTCAACTGGTTGACAGATAGACACAGTGAACCTTCTATTACTTCAATATTTTTGCATGCTAAACATAACCTTCAAAAACTTAGGAATCTAATAATACTAGTGTAGATATACTATCCTTCCAAACTGCATAGCAAAAAATGTTGTAAGAAAGAAATACTAACCATTATTGTATTGCTAGAGAAATATCTCTACCTAAAAGATATCCTTGAACAAAAACATATTGATATAGACTTCTAAACCATCATAGAAATAAAGAATAGATGCAAGCAATATATTAAAAGAGTACAATAAAAATTTATATAATTCTTAAATTGTTATCATGACAGTAAAATTTCCAACACTGATCAAACATACAACACTTTAAGTCAAATAGAATATAATGAAAATTCATGTACACCTACAAAATATTTCATCCTTAACAAACTTCTGACTACAAAATATGACATCAATGACAACCTATGTTTGAAAGATTATTTACTCATATAGATCAAATAATAGATTCTATTGCCAACTATGAGATAATATCCATATGTATTTTTAGGATAGAACCAAATTCATATTGTGGAAGTAGACAAAAATAAATCTACATTTAATTCCTCATGGAGATTTTTTTGTTATGTGGTAATGCATTTTAAACTAAAAAATTTGGATCCACATATCAAAGTACTATTATTTAAATCTTCCATGGTCTTATTCAAAAAATAGTGGAGTCATATGTGGATTATTTAATAAAAAAAATATGAAAATATTTGAACATAGGACCTTTGTACAATATTTGAAGGCATATGAAAGTACAAAGTTAAGCTAAATATGGAGAATTGTGTCTTTGGGGTTATAGGTAGAAAATTACTTGTCTTTATCATTTATCATTAAGGAATTGATGTTACCTTTGCTAAGGTGAAATTTTTAGTGAATGCACTACCAACTACCAATGAATCAATTATCAATTTTTTTTGGGTTAGTTAGAGATGATTTAGCAATCCATACCAAACTTAACTTTCAAAATTCACCTAATCAATCAATTTCTAGAAAAAGGATGTTACAATAACCTAAGAATGGATTTTAAAATAATTTTTATCTACAAAAGTTTCTTCTCACTCCTACCATGCTCATGCCACCTATGTTATACCGACACTTAATTATTTACTTTAGGGATGTAGAATTATCAATATCATACATATACACATGAGAAGATGATGAAGAGCTACTTATTCCATTACCAAAGCTTATTAAATTATGAAAATAATTATAATCAAGAAAAAAAGGAATGCTTTGCTATAATATTTGTCATGTGATGTCTGAACTATATTTTAAATTAGGAAAATTGAGTCATCATCAGATCAAATCAATTGATTTTTTGTTCAAATATAATCGATGCTATTAAGAATATCTAGGTGATTCCTAAATTTTCTAAGTGAGTTTGAATTAATATAAACTTAAAAAAATTATTAAGGAGCAAGTGATCACTAATTGGCTAGCAGATAATTTGGTCACCCAAGAAGAGCCTAGAAGTAAAATTTTTCTAAATGAAGGAATATGTTCATTAACCTATAAAATTACAAACCATTGTATTGTATAAAAATATTATTATTTTTTTATAAAGATATTTGTTAGGAGATTAATGTTGTATGTTTTAGTCTTAATATATGTAATATTTAGTGACATCATGCATTTATAGGTTTAGATGGAAATTTTATTTGATGTGTTTACAAAGATAAAGAACATAAAAAATTGGAGGAATACCACAATGGTATTTGAGAGGGACATTTTGGTAGCCATATTGTTGTAAGGCTTACATTAAATTTTTCCTAACCTTGAAGGATATGCGATTAAATTTACAAATAAATGATCAAAATTCCAAAAAGTATAAAAATGCCCATCATACTTCTACTCAAGATCTCAAACCAATTTTTATGCCTTGACACTTTTCCATGTAGGGACTATACTTAGTTGGGAAAATTTCTCCATCATTGATAGATGGTCACACACTGATCATAATGGTAACAAAATACCTTAGAAAATGGATAAAACTCATTTCCTAAAGAATAATTTAATGAATAGTAATTTTGAAGTTCATCAAATGTGGGATTTATGAGAAAGGTTTCATGGTAGCTACAACTCTACATTATTTTATTACCCTCATGAAAATTAACAAGGAAAAACAACAAATAAAATATTAAAATTCATCTTTGTCAAAATTGTTTAGTATCTATAATGGCATCCTACTCTTTGGGATTATAGGAAGAGTTATCAAATACTGGTGCAATAACCCCATATGATATTAATTTTGGATAAGAAGTAGACCTATCTCTAGAAGTGTAATTTTATCAAGTCTTTGCATATCTATACAAGGAATCTTGGATGAGAAATAATATTCAGTGGTTAGGATAGTAAAATTGGAAATACTAGATGAAATAAGACTAAGAGTAGTAAAAAACCGCAAATCATACATACCATGAATTAGAAATAATATAATGCAAAGGTTGTCCCTATAACATGTGATGTTGGAGACCTCATACTTATAATTTATTTCTGAATTGATAAAAGAGATGGTCAAGGCTACAAGTTTAGGGAAAAAAAGATAGGTCCTTATGTAACTAAAGAAGATGTTAAAAATGAAGCCTATCTCTTGTACATGATGGAAGAGAAATAATTTAGTGAAACAATAAGTCCCCTCTATCTCAATAAATATTGTGTAAAAAATATAAAAAAAAAACAAAAAAGAACACAAAAATGCATAAAAATCATTTATTTATGCATTACATTCTATTCCACCATTGGATTTGTTACTAGTTTTCTCTTGTTCAATTCTTGTCCTAGAAGGGAGTCTAAAATTTTTATTATATTTTTCCTTCCTAACCCATAGTTTCATCAACATATATTTCTCCTTTACATTTCCAATAATTTTAAAATAAAATTAACTTTTAGCTTTAAACTAATCTTTATCTTAGCTATCACTTAGTCTAGTCTAAAGAAAAGAAAGTTTTCAAAACTACAATACCTAATATAAACTAATAGGTAGATCTTCATAATTATCCATATCAAGGGGAAAGTCTTAGGAGTTAGTTGCCTTTTAGTTCACCTATTTTCTTAGGTGCTTTTCCTAGCCTTTGGTGGCCAGCCCTATCTTTTTACTAGTAGCATGGGTTATGTTAAGGGGTCAAAACCCAATTATACATGATAAAAAATAACAAATCCACACCCCTATAGTTTAATATTTTGTGATAATCCCTCACATATTACTAGTTTCATGAGATTAGATTATGAGGATGAAATCACAATGTAAAATATGTAATCTAATGGGTGATCCCACAATACTGGTTTATAATTTTTGGTCAAACTGGACATTGAATTGATTTTTTTTAACTAAATCTTCACTTTTGGGCACCTATAGCTGCTAAACCATGAGGAATTTGAAGATGATGAAAACTAGTGATTTGTGACATTTTGTCTATAGATTCTAAATATATATTTTATAATTTTTTTTTAATTAGATTGCATTTCTTTTTCCATCTCCTTTGAAAACTACTTTTTTAGTAAACACCATTTTTAAAGAGTGATGCTCACCGTAAACAGCATAACATTTTTTCTATGAAAGATAAAATTCTATTTTTTTTCGAATTTAGCTTTGTAACTACGATATCTAACAAGTTCATTTGGTTTCATAGTGTTTTATTGAATATTTTTTTCTTAATCAAGTTTTTAAGTCAAACCAATTAGAAATTAAGACACAGGTGGACCGTAAACAACATAAATTTTTTTGTATGTATCAAAATTCTTTTTTTTTTACTAGATCAAGGAAATCAATACCTAGCATGAACACACTTTTTAGAATTTTCTTTTGATAATCTACTATTTTTCCACATGTGTGGGACAAAGAGCTTGATTTTCATTGAAAAACCTACATTCATAAGAAATAAAAAATAAATATAATAATCAAATTAAATATATTTAAAATTATGCTTTTTGGGAAGATTATAATAAGGATTACATACTTACAAAAAATAAACTTTAAATGAATTCATTTGATCCCCTAAAAGGTAAATCAAAAGTGGTTTTTTATCAGCATTTTGATAGGTGTAAAGGAGACTCCTTTATAGGTATGGTTTAAAACTAGTGGGGTTCTATCCAAGGGGGTTTGATCTAAGGTGGTTTGATCAAACCCTCTTCAATTATAATCCTTTAATTGGAACTTTTCAAGGCTTAAATCCTTATATTTTCTAAAAATATGTGATTTCAACAAAAATCAGGATGTCCCAAAAAGTGTAGACCACTATTGTGGGATCACCCTAATTTATTATTATTTTTTTAGATGCAAGAGCATCCTAGTGAGGACTACCACATTTCACCATATAATATTATTTCAAATCATTAAATAGAGATAGATTTTTGTAATAGATCACACATAAAATATTCATATTTTAGGAGATTTGAACAAGATTATAGACAATTATCATCACCAAAAGTAACATTGAGTTCACATTTTAGAATGATCAATAATTGATTCAATGTGTGTGGTTTGTGGGACCTTCTTGTAACTTGAAATAATAAAATAAACATCTTAAAACGTATTATTGGACTAGAGGGGCCTTTAATTGGAATTACATAAGAATTCATTAACTCTTCTGGCTTCATCGTCAAATTTAGGCCGACCTAAACATTTCATAGAACATCAAGATTTGGAACATTTGTGATTGATGCAAATCATTTCTAAAAGAATAGAATTATTATATGAATTCCTATTAGATTCATTCGAAAGTCGTCAAAGTTAGAATCTAATTTTTTAGAGTATGGGTCTTAGATTAGAAGAAAGATAAGTAGAATTAGATTAGAAGTAGAATATTTGAGAATTGTACTCAATTATATATTTATAATGATAATGTAGTATGACAATGTACCATATTGTAATCATTGTATGGTATTAAATAAATGATAATTTTCCTTCTATTTTGTATTAATTTCTTTATGTTTACTTTAAGATACAAATCAAACTATCATTTCTTTAAATTCTCCATCAATGAATGCATCCAGTGGTAGCAAATATGTTTTTGATCTATTGAGAGGGAATTATAGTAGATCAAAAGATGAATAGATAATTGGATTGAAGAAACCTAATTTTTTTTGTTAATAGAGTGTTATCTTTGTGGTAGTTGCAACCTTGTAGCTAGATCATTGACTTGAGGTAGTTGTATTAGATACAAATAAATATTCCACCAAGAAGAATGCTTGGTATGAACACCGTGGAATAATGGAAGATATTTTAGACATGATACATAAAATGAAGATTTTATTTTATGGTATAGAAGATAGGAAAAGTGGTCTAATCTATAGACATGCAAATGGGAGTGATGATGATGAATTGGGAGCTCAAGTTGTATATTTGAATGAAGAAATAATAGAGGAAGAAGAAGAAGAAGAAGAAGAAAATCATATCAAAATATTGAAATCCATCTCCAATATTGGCAAGATATCTAGAATTGAGATTTCAAACTATGTGAAAGATTTGAATACTTAAGAATTGATTGATTGGATAATTTATATAGAAGTATACCTTGAGTATGAAAAAATTGAAGATCCAAAAAAATGTGAGGTTTTAAAAGCCAAGTTGATAGGACATGTGACTATTTGGTGGAAGGAAGTTTAGTTGATAGAAATAGGAGAGAAAAGAAAAGGATCACAAATGGGATAGAATGGTGAAAAAGATAAAAAAAAAAAAACCTACTGATTATGAGCTAGAATTGTCAAAGTGGCTACAAAACCCAATGAAATAGTAAAAGATAGTGAAGGAGTACATTGAAGAATTTCATACGATGATCATCAAGACTAGACATAGCAAAGATAGTGAGGAGAACATTATACAGTACATAAATGGCCTCATAATAAAAAATTAAGAGGAAGTAAGTTTAGTAAGGATGAAAACAATTGAAAATGCACACCAATTTGTACTAAAAGTTGAGAAAAAGATTTAAAAAATGATTTGAACATAATTCATTGAAGGAAGGTCATATGTAGAGCATAACAGGGAGGGAAGCCCATATTGTGACAAGAAAGAGGAAATGAATTTTGAAGGAGGAATAACTAGAGTTTCTATCACAATGAAAGAGGAAGAAAAACACCTACTACAATGAAGGATAATATAGGAGTGAAAGGGTATTGGAAAAAAGACCATTTAGAGGAACCTATTTCAAACACAGGATAAAATCTAGATAATTTGAATTTTACCAAGGGAGTTCTAGAAAAAGAAAAAAGAATAGTGCAATGAAGAAGATCCTATTGCATCACCAAGTTTATTATGAAAAATAGAAAAGAGTGAATTATCGATAATTATAAGAGATTTTTTGTAGACAAAAACACCTTAGGAATCAGTGTAATGGCACTTTATAATTGAGTGCAATATCATTTTTCAATAAAATGGGCAAGTGATATTCACTTTTACAAAATCATTACTCAATGTGAGTAGCTAATCAAAAGATATAATAATAATTTATGCCTAATTTTTCACTTAGAAACTTAAAGTTTTCTTGTTAAAAGAGGAGACAAAATTTATTTTAAAAAGAACACATTTTTTAAATTGTCTTGATGCTAGTTTATCTAGCTCAAAAAATATTTTTGATGACTATTCATAATAGAAATTTTGAATTCCCATTAGAAAGTTATGAAAAAATGAAAAAAATCCCTCCCTTATAAGAGTTATGTGGAGCTTGGCGATCAGTCTAGAAAAATTGTCAATTTTGGCAATTAACTAACTACTAACTAGTGCATGTTGAACACCTGAAATACTGAGAGGGGGGGTGAATCAGTATTCAATGAAACTCATTAACTTTTTCAATTCAAACATCTATTCAAATCATCATATTTAACTTGTAGTAAATGAAAGGAACATATAAAGCATGTATCACATCAAAGAACACAAGAATACTAGATTTACATGGAAAAACCTTGAAAGGGAAAAACCATGTTGAGGATAAGCTCACAATATATCATAATTGGTTACAATGTTTGATACAAAATGGTGGACTCACTGTCCAAAAAGAGAATGGATCACTATGGGTGATTCACTACCCAGAATAGAAAGAGATAGAAGAAAGTGTGGTTCACTACCAATGATGAATTGCTAAAAATGCATCTGACATATGCTAAATATATAGTTCCACTGAAGATTAGAAAACTGACTTAACACACTTCATACTTTACCACAACTACAATTTACACTTATTTCAAATTTACACACACACATTATTGCCTCATTCCACATTTCCACACAATGAATTAACCTTGTATATATATTGCAACCAATAAAAAACATCAATTAGGTTAACTTAGTTAGATGTACCATGCATCCTCATAATGTGTCAACCCAAAATATCAACACACATGCCTTTCAAAAAGAACCAAGGCATGAACACCAGAAAAATAGTTCAACATGACCTATAATCACTCCCATGATTCTAATTCATACACAATTTAACTCCACACAGCCGCAAAACCTTTAGGTCAACACTACTGGTGAAGTAACAATAGAATGCACCAAGTGTTCACTCACAACTCGACACGTAGACCACTAAATCACTTGCTAAATGGGGCATAAACACTACTGACATCCTTAAACACTTCCTCAGAACCACAAAAAAGTATTTATCTATGGTGGAATGCAGAGCATCCCAACATACACTCTATTACTACAACTCTATCATTTCTAGAGCCAATACTCTGTCAACATTATCTTCAACTACAAAAGAAATACAAGCTTGAATATTTGGATTTAGACACCTTCAACATGAACAAACATTACCTTAAAACCACATGACTAGATTCTTCATAGAGGAGCAATGCGAACCACAAAACTGGTTCACTAAACACTAAAAATTGTACATCGAGACTTAGGAGAATCTACAAAACATTTGGTTTTCTCTAGATGAACACTACTATATCTCTATAATGGGTTGTCATCAATAACAACACCATAAACTGTCATGCTCATCAATCTTCAACAATCTCCCTACACCATACATCAACATAATATATACATTATCATGCTCATGTTGCCAACAACCCAAGTCTTCAACATTCACCCCCTTTTTCATTAATGGCAACATGCTCTCATTCTTTAAAACTACTCAAAATTCTCCCCCTTTGACATCAAGGGAAAATGGTTCATAATATCATTCTTTTCAAACTACCCCCCCTTAATTAATATAAGTATATACACATGAGAGTAACTCCCCCTTACTACTTCACTCCTATACTCAACACTTCGACAATTTACATTAGAGTGGCTTCCCCTAGCAATGTTATCCATCAAAAATAATAAAAAAGTACTACAACACTTATCCACTAATTCCGCATATGTACATAAAAATCAAAAACTACATAAAAAATAAAAATGTACACCATCAACTGTCAGAGGGTACAACACCCTTGTTAGAAACCTTCAGTTTGGTGAGGTGTGCCTCCTAGTCCTTCTTCACTATCTCTTAGTCCTTCTTGGAAAAGGAAAGTATACTACATTTCCTCTTAAACTAAATAAGGAGATCTTCTCCTTCATCCGGGGTACTGGGCACTAAATTTGATTGTGCTATTTGATCTACACTTGCTAACACTTTGGCCAAAGATGTAAGCTTTGCACTTACCAAATCTCTAAGTTGACTATATTGCATAATGATATTTTCTTTCTATTCTTGTAGTAGGAAGATATGTCCATGCAAATTCTCTATTATTGCTCTTGTCACACCATCTGCATCAATTTCCATATCATATGCACAAGAGGCCTGAGCAATTTGTTACTCTATTGAGTCCATTTGGTCCTTTATGCTCCTTGTAGATTTAGGCCATTTTAAGAAAAAAATGAAATAAAACATTTTCTTCATCCAAAAATTTATGAACATCTCTCAAGTTGCCTTGCAACTCTCCATGTGCAACACTGCACTTATTAGATACTTTGGTCAATCTCTTATCATTTTCCTTCCTTTCCATTTATTTTTCCAATTTATCTTCCAAATCAGTGGAATAATCTTTGAAAGAATCTAACAACAGCTTCAACTTCTGTAAGGAATCATCAATAGTTGCACCAGGAATACCTTCTTGCAACACCTTAACAACTTCTTGAATCATTTATACAATATTTTGGTGGGTTTGCAGTATTTCAATCCTTGCAAAGGCATGAAATACATCACCAAGATGCAACTTGTGTAGGGGAGAGATCCTACTCATATTGGTGCAGGGGCACCTACAACCATGTTTCAAAATTTGAAATGGTGATCGGTAATAAGGTGACTCTTTGGTGTCTAGGTCATTTGAGGGAATGTTCAATGTTTTCTGATGTCAGATAAGGTAAATTAAGACCATTCATAATATAATAAGTTGGTTTGGGATCATATAAGTCTAAGTGTTATAAGTTGCACAATAATATGTTAAGTGCAATAATAAAGTTGTTATGAAAGATTAGCATGGAAGGACAGTTGAGGTCAGTTTAGGGGCAGTTTTTGAATTGAAAATTTATAAAATACTCTTGAAGGCTCGAATGAGGGGGTTCAATCAATTTTGAAAAACATTTCCAATAAAGAAGCCAACGTTTGTGAACAGATTTTTTGAGTTTTAATCTTCCTTGCTGTGTATGGCCCAGTATAGGCCTCCAATGATCTAAAACTCATATAATAATGTGGTAACATGTTTTAATATACATCTCCTTCTATTTTGAGGTTCCTTTAATTGATTTGTGAAAGAAATCTTCATTTTTCTTGCTCTACCTATAACAGGCCAGTAGGGTTTGAGTTTTCATTTTATTTAAGAATGGATCCTTTTCTCCTATTGCGATGACCTGTGATTTGGAGGAAAGGCCTGTACTATGTTAATTTAAGTTCCCATGCTTTATTGGAACCTTGGCAAGGCATCTATAGGGCTGGGTAGTGTTACCCTAGGCTGGAAATGTGGGTTTTTGACATGAAAAAGAGAAACTAAAGTAGTGATTTTGAAAATTAATGATGTTAAAGGCCATGTGAGTGTTTATTATGTTTGAACGGACCCTATAAAAGTTGTGTGATGTTTTGGTTAGGCTTGGAAAGCCTTGGAAGGGTGAAATGCAGAAAACCTTAGGTGTTTGTGAGTAAATTGAAGGTTTTGGAGAACGATAACTTAGAGGGTGTGAAATTGTCAAAGACCTATGGATTTGGGTGTTTTGTGACACATTTGGGGATTTTCTAGGAGATTGAGGCATTGGGAGAAGTTTGAAGGGTACTTTGTTTGTAAAATAGGGCTAATTCTAGTAGCCTTTCTGCAAGTCAGTTGGGTGTTTCTCAATATTGGTGTAAAGGAACCCCATGAAATATCTTAGTATGTTAAAGAAATTGGTAAAAGGTGTCTGAAAATCCAAGGGTTTGAGGTCTTGAGGTGTTTTTAGAGCTTTATGCCATTTTTTTGTGTTTGGAACCCTATAAGGGTTTTGAGGGTGAGTTGATGTCTAAAAATTAAGATCCTTTGGAAGAGTGTTTTCCTTGTTCAAATTGTGATCAGGCCGAGGTTGTTTGAGTGTGTTCCAAAACCCTCTGCATCACATATCAACTTTTCCTTGTTGCATTGGAATATGCAAGAGTTGTGCAAACACCACCAGTTCAAACTATAACTCTATATCTAATAACTCCTTTAAAGAATCTCCAGAAGCTCCAAAGGATTCACCAATAGCTTTTGAATGTTCTCCTTCCTTCTGCTTACAATTATCCTTTTCTTCATTACCAGAGTATTCTTCTACATTCTCCTCTTCTTGTGTAGACTTCTCATCATCTAGATGAGGAAAATCTTCTTCTTGTGCCTCACACTTCTCTGGGACTTCTTTTTTTTGCTCATTATCCTTCTCCATATCCAGAGGGGGAATTTTTTTTCTTGTGATTTATCCTTCTATGGGATATTCTACATATCATCATTCTTTTCTTTAATAATAATATTCTCCATAATTGGATGGGTATTACCTGTAATCGTCTTCCTGTACATTCTCATCTTCAGGCACATGCTCATGTTGTGCATTATTGGGCCCATTTATTTTTGGGATAGATGAATTATGCCGCATTTTTAATTCACTATCTGGAGGGATTCCCAACCCTTTAGCAAGTTCTTCAACCTTCCACATAGTCTCATTCTTTAGTTTTTTAATTCCTTCTTTGTCTCTACTCATAAGAGTGTCAACTCTTTGTTTTATTCTAAATTTATTGTTGTACAATTTAGATAATTTGCATCTATCCTCAAGTGTTAGAGAAGAACCAATCTTCTCCAAGGAAAAATCCTTTATCTTTGCATCTTCTTCAATGGCTTCCTATCTTCTTGTAGTTAAAACATTATTTAGATCATTAGGTAATTTTCTTCAATTTTATCTAAGCTAGTGTCAAATGTTACGATGTACTTAATGATGGCCTCTTCAATGATTGCTTTATCTTCATTATTAGACTCTAAATACATTTTAGCTATTTCTTCCCAAAGACCAACCTCTAAAATTCTATTAAACAATGCTTCAAACTTCAAGGGGCTATGCTACCTTGTCAGAAGGGTCTTCTCTTTCTTCTTCCCCTTTCCTTTAGCTGATTTTCCTTCTTCTTATGTCTTCTTTTCTATTTTCTTAATAATAAAATATTTATTTTCTTTTTTTACCTCTTCTTCACTCTTAGTGTCAACAATATCAACTTTAGCTCTTTTTGCACTAGACTCTTCCACAATGGCTTGATACTTTATGCAAATCAACTGGGTTCCTTCATCTTCTATATCCTCTTCATCCTTGCAAGTGATGTATCTTTCTTTGGTGGCCTTTTCTTTTCTTCTCCTCTTAGGAGGAATTTGTTGCAGTTATGGGCTAGATGTTTCTCTCTTCTTTGATCTTCCTTTAGCCTTTGTTCCAAAGGATTTTGGAATATTTGGAGAGGGAAATGAGGTCCTAGATGACCTTATGTTAGGAGTACCCTATGGAGAGATAATAGTAGCTTTTGATTTCTCTGTAGAAACCTTTGGAGTGTTCACCATCTCCTCCAAATCTACTTTCATCTTCTCCACATTCTTCTCAATTCCCTTCCTCTTCTCAAGATTTACTTTAATTGATTTATCTACATAAGTTCCAAATCTGTCTACTGACGGATCTATTGGCTTGCTCAACACAACTTCAAAAAAACCAATAAGCTTTGCTTCAGTCACCTCATATCCAAGCTTTGGAACCCAAATAGTTTTTCATTCAAATGCTTCCATAATGTACCAATCTCTGCTAACCATGAAGGTGATTTTATCCTTGTACTTCTCAACAAATTTTTCTAGTATCCTCTCTCTTTCTTGTATTTTTCCTTGAAAATTCTTGAAGAAACCCCATAACATGGTTTTTTGGGTTTCCAAATTCCCTAACCTTCTCAAATGGTCTATAATCTAAATAGAAATAGGGATATTATCCAACTACACAATGTTCTTTGTATCGAGAAATTCTCTAAGAAAGTAAAATAATAAAAATACAATTAGGGTACCATACTAGAAGGGATACATATATTCTTTGGTCTTTTGAAGATTCTCCATCAACTCGTCTTAGGAGTTTGCACAAATCAATAGATAGACCTTCTTTCACTCTTTGGTGAGTAGTGTGTAGAGTGGTAGCCAACATAGAGTTCTCTCTATTGGTATAAAATATATTATACCCAATCATCATCGTGTTGGAACACAACAATCTACTGAGAGGGGGGTTGGATCAGTAGATCACTTATAATCTAGCCCTAAATTGACTTAGTAAATTGATTCCTTTTAATCTCTTTTAAAGTAGATTAAAACAATATATGTAGAGAGATAAAAATGCACATTCAGTAGCACATAACATAAGATATACATGGAAAACCCAATATGGGAAAAACCACAGTGAGAAATTCTACTAGGAGAAACTATCCTAATCCAACCTCACAATCAAACTTCTGAATACAAAGTTTAAGGGTACCAATCCTAAGGAGACACCAATCCCTTGGTTTTAGGAGCACCTACTCCAAGGAAGCACCAAATCCCTACTCTGAGCACGTACCTAGATATTTGATGGCACCCACCAATCAAAATTATAATGTAAGTTATTACAATTTATTCTATTGAACATAGTTCAATGTTGCAACACAATTTGAAATTGCTCAATTCACCATTGCAGCCTCTGCAACTTACTTCTCTATTTTGCACCTCTTTTGTTTTGCACTTGGATATAAACCCTAATTAAGATCTTCTACCTTTTATTTGGGTTCCGCTCATTCACAACACCACTATACTTTCCCTTTTTCTTTTAGTGCATTTTTTTCCTGCCTTAAAAAGCTCATAAATACACCACTCAGTTCTATTGCACCTTTTCTATTAGTGCATTCTCTATTTGCCTCAAGATACCATGCACACACTCTATAGTTCTCTCTTCTCTTCCTTTATAGTGAATTCCCTATTTGCCTTAAGAGAATTAAAATAATATTCTACTACATACACTCAACTCTTTGCTACTACAACAACTACCCAAATTTTAATTTTCACTTTTGTGTACATTACTGACTTGTAGTAGTTGCCTTTAGATTTGCACACCATACAAATATTCTGCTAGGGTTTTCTACTTATCTTCTATCATAAGCCACCAATCTATTGAGCCATGCATACACTTATCTGGATTCAGAGCTTTTTCTATTTTTAGCATATTGAAAAGCTAGGGTTTTAGTTTCATTTAATACATATCATTTGTATCATATCACAATCTAATTGTTTTCCACCTACATATCCATGTTGCTGATTTAATCATCTTGTCACTAATAAAAACTAGTAGATGGAGCGTTTGGACCAATTGAATTCATTCACAAAGTTGATTTGTAGTCAAAACCATCATTCACACTATTGTAGCCATTGAGGACTCTTAATTTTAAATTTGAGTTGTTGATTTACTACTTTCATGCCATGATTTGTTGATCCATATTCATTGCTCAACTTTAAAACACAACCATCAAATTAAAGATTCATTTAATAATCATCGTGAATCTCCATCATATATAGCTTACATAGTGTGGGGTCCACCAAGACACACATCACAAACCCACTATCCTACGAGCTAAAGAAACTGGCCCACTATTTCCCAATGTGCTGGCAAGCTAACACCATTTGTCATCTTCATCAATGCACTATAATTCACAACATCGATGTGAATTGTCATATCGAGCAATCATTCATCAAAATTTTTCTTCACACATCATCATCCACTTCCATTGCTTCATACTTTATCTAGTCCCACTTGACACATGTTGCAAGCCCACTATACCACAGGGCTAGACGAGGACCCACCAAATCTCAATAGGATGGCAGGGAGATCATCGATCTCCAAGACTTGATCACAACCATTGATCAAACTAAGGGAAAATATTTTACATGCAACTTAGGAAACATTATAGTTGTTGAATATTTTCCAGACCAGTAATACTAGGAAAGGGGGGCCAACCACCTAACAAACTTAATGGCTTAAGTGATGACTTAAGAAACCTGTAACTACCTATAAGCAGTCAACTCAAAAATAGAATTTATGATGGTTGCCATGACTGTTAGACCTAGGGCTTATTTGCCAAACCCTAATTGGAACAACTGGAATAATTAAATATTTTCTAAGCTTATTCATTCATCTCTGATCAAGTAGACCACATCAATCGAATCGTCTTGATGAACCCATAACCAATATGGCATTAGTTTTCTCCTTTGACCTTTGGAAAAAGACTTTGTAGTGTCATGTTTTCATTTCATGACAACCTTGCAACATTTCACCAAACTTCCAGAATTTGATCCATTGATTATGCCAACAATCTCCCATGTAGTATATCACACAAATATACCCTTTTGACATCAATGACAACATTATGCCAACAATTTCCCCCTTTGTCATTGATGGAAAAACCTAATGCTCACATAGGTGGATCAATTTATGCTTTGTACCAACCGAACCAATTCACTGCTCTATTACTAATTAAAATTGAATATTTCATGAGTGCTCAAACATAACATCTCCACCTTGTTGAACTCCATGAGAATTTTCACCATTCTCTCCCCCTTTGACATCAATGGTTAAGGGCAGCCACAATACTAACACACTTACTCCCCTTGGGAGTATTCTCTACCTTTGACAATCAATCCAAAGAGAAAGAAATTTGTAAAACCATCAAGTCATTAGAAATTTGTAACACGAGTTTTACATAACTTAATTTATCCTTTCAATTCTAGGGATGAATGAGATACCAATGAATATACCCCTGGACCTAAATTTAGTGATATGATGTGGGAGCAACTACTCCCAATTTTTCCTCAGATATTCAAATTGATCCTTGGGAATAGGCTTTTTGAATATGTTAGCAACTTTTTCTTTGGTGGAAACATATTCCATGCTAACTTTCTTGTTTGCAACCTTGTCTCTAATGTAATGATACTTGATTGAAATGTTCTTTGCCCTATAGTCCATCACTGGATTCTTTGAGATGTTTATTGCACTTGAATTATCCCAAAGAATAGAGATAGGTTCTTTGTTTTCCACCTTGCTATCCTTAAGTGTTTTCTTCCTCCATAAAACCTGACTATAACATGCTGCTACTGTTACATACTCTACTTCTATTGTAGATAAGGTGAAATATTCTTGCTTTTTGCTCATTTAGGACACAATGTTGTCACCTAAGAAAAATGAAACACCACTAGTGCTTTTCCTATCATCTACATTACCAACCCAATCAACATCTATATATGCAATCAAAGTGAAATCTTTTCTCTTGGGATACCATAGTCCATAGTCTACAGTGCTTTTGATATACCTAAAAATTATTTTCACTACATTGGCATGCAACTCTTTTGGAGCAGCCTGAAATATTGCCACCATACATACTACTTGAGTAATATCTAGCCTTGATGTGGTTAGGTATAACAAGCTTCCAACCATTGACCTATACATTATCTGATTTGTATCCGACAATTCATTTGATTTGCTCAATTTACAACTAGTTATCATGGGAGCACTAATTGGTTTGCTATCCTCCATTCCAAATTTCCTAAGCATTTCCTTAGCATACTTAGTTTGAGATATAAATATACCATCATCAGTTTGTGCAATTTTTAAACCAAGGAAAAATGACAATTCTCCTAGCATTGACATCTCAAATTCATCTTGCATATTAGTAGCAAACACTTTACACATTTTTTCATTGCTACCACAAAATATGATGTCATCCACATAAACTACAACAATAATAATGTGCTCACCTTCATATTTAAAATACAAATTGTTGTTTGCACACCCTTTCTTGAATCCTTTTTTGTAGATATTGGTTCAATCTTGAATACCATGCTCTAGGTGCTTGTTTTAGATCTTACAATGCTTTCCTCAATCTAAAAACATAGTCATTCTTTTAATAGCTAAAAAACCTTTGTTTTTTGAATTTAAACTTCTTCTTCAAGGTTTCCATTTAGGAATGCAAATTTAACATCCATCTGATACACTTTAAACCTTGGTACAGGGGCACCTATTCAACTTTGGTCAATATGGTCACATGTTTGGTTTTTAGGTGTTTATAGTCATGTTGGATGTAATAAGGTCACAATAGACCATTTTCAATCTTTTCATGTCATTTTGGGTTGGTTGTAGTTGAGTTGTCAATTTTTTTAAAGATGTGTAAAATGTTGTCAAAATTTGCTTTGCAACTTTGCAAATATTGTCACATTTGAAAGATGAACGGTCATAAATTCAAAATTTTGTTATGGACTGTTATTTTTGGTTGGGTGAAGTTTAAATACGCCTCAAAAACTTTGAGGAAATCTTCTAGAACATATTTTGGTGCACAAGCAATAAAACAACTTCAATTTGCTATGTGTTTTCTTCAAAATCTATTGCTATAGGAAGTTTGTACGACCTGTACAACTTGGTAATGAAGTGAATCTTCTTGGGATTGATGCAAAGAAGGGGTGGATATTTTTTTATCAACCACAATTCAATCAACCTTGACCAAATTTTCAACCTTGAAGACCTTAACTTGGATGACATAGGATGACATAGGAGGACATTAAGAGACATGGAACTACTATTCAAGAGTTGATCTCAGGTGGAGGTTGAGATTCTGTTCTCCCTAGGCGTATGGTGCAGGGGCACCTAGTCAACTTTGGTCAATATAGTCACATGTTTGGTTTTTAGGTGTTTAGAGTCATTTTGGATTTAATAAGGTCATAATAGAACATTTTAAATGTTTTCATGTCATTTGGGGTCAGTTGTAGTTAATTTGTCAAGTTTTGTAAAGATGTGTAAAATGTTGTAAAAAGTTGCTTTGCAACTTTGCAAATATTATCACATTTGGAAGATGAACAATCATACATTAAAAATTTGGTTTTGGATTGTTGTTTTTGGTTGGGTGAAGTTTAAATATGCCTCAAAAAATTTGAGGCAATCTTCTAGAACACATTTTGGTGCACAAGAAATAAAATAACTTTAATTTTCTGTGTGTTTTGTTCAAAATTTGTTGCTACAGGAAGTTTGTATGGCCTATATGGCTTGGTAATGAAGTGAATATACTTGGGATTTATGTAGGAATATTTTTAGAATCTTTTGGTTTTTATTTGAAGTGTTTTTATAAAGTTTGAAGCATTTGGCAAGCAAATTTTTGGAAGCGGGTTAGAAACCCTGAATTTTGAGGGTTTGTAGTCAAAATATGAAATAAAAGACCATTCCACTGGTGAAATTATCTGTAACTCGGTGGAATGGCACTAAATAGGCTGATTTTCATGTTTAGTAGGATTTTAGTTACAGGGGATGGAGTTAGGGCCATGTTTGTGCAAGCCCTAGCCTAATATCAGCAAGTATTAGGCTAGATTTGATAGGTAGAAGTAGGGTTTTGTAAATAAGTGAAGCAGAGACCATTCTTGTTGATGATAATTGCAATTTCAGACTTCATATGAATTTTTGAAAGTCCTAGAGTAGATATTGGAAGTTTGGTTTTTGAAAATCATAGACTTGCTTTGTAAAAGTGACCTAATTAAGACTAATTGCTATTTAGCAGTCCATTTTTGGAGGGAGTGTTATGAAAAAATCCCATGCACAAATTTGGTATGTTCAAGAAGAGAATAAAGGGTATCCTAAATGGTATTCCTTTCATGGGCTTGAGGCATTCTCTAAAAGATATGCCCAAATTTCATAGTTTGATGTGCTACAAGCAAAATTGAGAAAATTGAGTGAAAACACCAAGTTAGGATCTTCAAGGTGGAAAAGTTAGTCAAGGTTGATTTAATTGTGGTTGATAAAACAATCTTCACCCTTTCACTGCATCAAACCCTTTGTAAACTGAAAATACAAGAAACATTCTTATTGCTTCTAATCTTGCAACTGGTGCAAATGTTTCTTCAAAGTCAATGCCTTCAACTTGTGTGTAACCCTTGCACACTAATCTCACCTTATTTCTTACAAAAAGGGCATATTCATTGAGTTCATTCCTGAACATCCATTTAGTACCTATTACACTTTTTCTTGGGGGTCTAGAAACCAATTCCCATGTCTTCTTCTCAATCTGATTTAACTCTTCCTCCATAGCCTTTATCCAACTTTCATCCTTGCTGGCCTCCATGTAACTCTTAGGCTCAATTTTTGACAAGAGATAAAAATTCACTTGTTCCTTATTCTTAGCAAATCTTATTCTTATCTAAACTCCTTCATTTTTATCACCAATAATCTGATCTGTAGGATGATCCTTTTGGACATATTTTGTAGGTTCCTTTTCAACTTCTTCAAAATCTTCTTCTTCATTTGAAGCATCTTCTTCTTGACAATCTAAATCCTCTTCAAGGTTATTCTTATCACATTTGACATACTTAATGTTCTCATCAATTTTGATATTGATGCTTTCTACAATCTTGTGTAGCCTCTTGTTTTAGCACTTGTAAGCTTTGTTTTGAGTGGAATATACTAGAAATATTCCTTCATCACATCTAGAATCAAAGCTTCCTAGGTTATCTTCTTCTCTATTAATGTAACATTTTCTACCAAATACTTTGAAGTATTTGACTGACACAAGCTTACCATAGCAAAGTTCATATGGAGTACTATCATTGCTTTCTCTTATTTGAACTTTATTTAAAATATACACTGTTGTATGAACTGCCTCTCTCTAAAACATATTTGCTAACTTGGCCTCATTCAACACTATTCTGGCCATGTCCTTTACCACTTTGTTCTTTCTTTCTACTCCTCCATTCCGATGTGGAGCTCTTGGTACAATGTACTATCTTTTGATTCCATGTGCTTCACAGTACTCAATGAATTCACCTGATGTGAATTCTCCTCTATCTAATCTTAAGCATTTGATTCTTCTACCAATCTCCCCAACCATTTTCCTAAATATCTTGAATCTTTCAAATGCTTGGAACTTGTCCTTTAGAAAGGTTACCCATGTCATTCTTGTATAGTCATCGATTAAAAACATGAAGTATCTTTCACCTTTCAGCCTCCTTATTCTTGTAGGTCCACACAAATCATTGCGAATTAGTTGCAAGGGTTTTGTGGTTGAATGTTCTTTTTTTAAAATTTGACCCTTGTTTGTTTTCCCTGCTGATATTCTTTGCAAATGATATTTGCAAGCTTAGTTATCTTAGGAATGTGTCTTACCAGACCTTTCGAGCTTACTTTCACTAAATTATCAAATTTACATATCCCAATCTTTGATGCCACAACCAAATCTTATTAGCTTGACCTATCAAATAGCTCTTTCATTTTACCTCAAAGTGATTGTAAAGGTTGGAATCAATTCTTACTTGTAATGTCACATAATTGCACCTAGGGGAAATTCCACATTTTAGCACTTTGCCTAGCATTTATGACACCTAAACACATTAATGGAAAAAATCCCATTGGTCAAAATTTTGCAATTCTAGCTCCATGTGCACTAGTGGAAAAGCAACAACAACCTAATGATACATTTGCTGAAAATTGATGTCTTGGATGCCTGTGCAACATGTGGATGTTTGCACGCTGTGCTAGCATCCTGTTAGTTTTTTAGAGTTTGAAATGAAGAATCTTGAATCTTGACTCTTGACACGTGTCCTAGCAGTCATATTTTCAAGTGTAACAACTCTTTGCCACCCTTGCATGCAACAAAACCCCTCATTTTCTCTCATTTTGGGGGTTCATTCATTCAATCAAACTCTCTCTTCAACTTCACTCTTGAATCTCTTTCATTCTTCACAAACAATACTTCTACAAGTGAAGCTCTATTGGATTGAGGTCCCTCCAACAACCAAAGCTCTCTAGAAAGCATTCAATGGTGAGTCTATGTGTTCCTAAGGGGGCCAAGGCTTGTGGGTAACACATTCTCTCAATCTTTCCTATTAGCATCTCTTGTTCATTTACTAGTTGGTGGTGCGGGTTCTACTCCTAAAGCGGATTTTCCTTTCACCACTCCTTTTGTCCATTTTGGTTACACTCTCTTTCTATCTGGCTATCCGTGGAGGTCGGAACACCAAAGCGGGGGTGTGACTATGGCAGGCCCCTATACAACCCAAAAATTTTCCCCTTGTTCATCTTGTTTATAGGTTACAAAGTGGAGCTTGGAATGAAGACCCAAATGGTCGATTGAGGGTAACTTTTCTCTAAGTTCTCCTTGTACTTTTCTCATATTTTCTGCTCTCTACCTTATTATTCTACTTAGTAGACCTCAGACTTGAGCTAGGAAGTGAAACCCAGTTTCTCCCACTTGAGTTCTTGAGCTCCCTATTGCTCAGGATGCCAATGCACCACTTGGACGACAACACGCCGCACTGGCGTCCTAAATCTACACTACCTTCCTTTGGCTAAGAGCTCCTCTATTAGTGGTAGAAATATTGAAGTTTCACTCTCTCAATATCTAGAGTAGTTTTCTCTGAAAGTTAACGTGCGTACAT
This sequence comes from Sequoia sempervirens, assembly GCA_007258455.2. Taxonomy (NCBI): domain Eukaryota; kingdom Viridiplantae; phylum Streptophyta; class Pinopsida; order Cupressales; family Cupressaceae; genus Sequoia; species Sequoia sempervirens. The sequence continues at coordinate 347,192,146 of VDFB02086081.1, read as the reverse complement.
TTCTTTTATAATTTCTTCATTTGGCTTACATTGAGGTGAATAAGGGCAGTTCATTCCCTGGGAATCTCTTGAGAATGAAGAGACTTATGTGCAGTGAATCCCTCTTATCTCACATTTTGGTGAACTCGCGTGAAGATGTTGGATCTATTTTTATAATGTTTTCATGTCTACAATAATGCTTTCTCTAAGGAATATTTTGACATGTTGAATGATACTCTAGAGTATTTCTTAGAAGTGTCTTCCCCTATCCGTAAATCTTCCAAGCAAACCTATTCTTCACAAGATGAAGAGTCGGTAAATGTTGTGGTGGTCTTTGTGGCTCCTCCAAGCCCTCAAAAGAATATCATTTACTTGACTCCAGCTAGCCCTTCTCCAAGGAAGGATCATTCTGTCTATGGGATTTCTTATCAAGATGATTCATTAGACTTGTATTCAAGGTTCGTAAAATCTATAGACTACTTTTTACTATGCTATGGGGCACACATATAATACAAGAAGAAACAAACAAAATTTGGATCAACAACCTTTTTTTCCTACATCTCAACCTACTCAAGTTCTTACTTCTTTACCACCTTCTCAACCAAGTCTTCCTTCAACACCTAAACCTATGACTAAAGCACCGGGTGATTATGATATTGTTGAGCAACTTTGTGTTATTTTAGCTAAGATCTCAACTTCGGATTTGCTTCAGACCGCTCTAGTTTATCAAGAAATACTTTAGGAAGCCTTGCAAAAGATCCTCTTTCCTACCTCTACTAGGCCTTCAGATGTTAATACTTTGTTGGTTCATATTTGTGTGGATTCACTGAATATTATGTCTCATCTACGAGAACTCCCACCTTTGGATGTGCAGAAACAAATAGACCCTTTAATTATTATAATTAATATTAGTAATATTGGCATTAGGTGTACCCTCATTGACACCAGCTCGGATCTCAACGTTTGTGGTATCAATCCATTGCCTAAGATTAAAGTTGATTCATCTTCTCTAGCTACCTCTTCTTTATACATTCATGGGTTTTATAATGTCTATCGCTAAGCTCTAGGCACGATAATACTACCTTTGCAACTAGGTCTCGTTACCTTACCTGCTTTTTTTTATGTGATGCCTAGCCCTTTACCTTACAATATTATTTTGGGGAGACCTTTGATTCATGCTATGGGTGTCGTAACTTCTACTTTACATCATTCTTTGAAGTTTGTTGCAAATAATCAAGTGGTCACGGTCAAAGCTGACCCAAAAGTTGTTCACCTTTGTTAGTTAGAGGCTACTAGTCGAGCTTCAATTGTATCCACTCTTGAGAATTGTATTCCACCCTTAACTACTGATGTTGTGACATTTTCCTAGGCAATACCCTCTATGGAGGTTGTCCCTAGAGCGAATTTCATTAAAGATGAACCACCTAAAGAAAAAATTCCTAAGTCTTCCCCATCTACTTCTTCTAAATCAAATGCTTTCTTTGGTGATGATTGGGGATCCTTGGAATTATCTAAATTATTTATTGGAGAATACAAAGTGAATCCCACTCATCTAAAGCTTCCAATAACCTCGAATGCCTATGATGAAAAAGCAGATGATAAATCTGTGGAGGAAAAACTGTAATCATGTTCAGGAGACTAGTCCTTCCCTTGCTAAGGAAGATAATTCTTCTCACGCAAAGGAGGTTAATGTTTGTGAATCAAGGAGATGTTTGTGCTCTCATTGATGCGATTGATGTTCGTGGTAGATAGCTCGAAATAATGGAACCGCGCCCTTACGAAGTTTTGAAAACCAGCTATGGTTCGAGACTTCGGTGTAACTGAAAGTATGGTATGGGAAAAAGGCACGGATAATGAACAGGAATCCAGGACCCTATCAGTTCTAAAACCTTGTAGTGATACTATGCGGGTTTGGGATAACTCTATTAGTGATAGTCTAAGCAAAAATTAGGGTGAGTGTTAACATGATTTTTATTTGAACTGCGCGAATGTGGGTCCATCCCCAAATAATGGGAAGAAGAGATATTAACAGGAAAGAGGTCCCTTTGGATGTCTTCTATCTAACGGATGAAGCACTTGAAAATTGATAGATAATGCCTACTTTCCATTTTCCTGCCATCGCAAAAGAATATTCTGCATCTTGAATGAGGAATAGGCTTATTTTGGAGAATCCTGCGAGTGTTGATGAGGGAGGACCCGCCCATAACTTAATGTTGAGGATGACATCCACGATATCATCAGAGATTGTAGTTCCTCCCAAAAAGGAAGTACTACTAAATCATGGATCTAATATTTGAAAAGGTGGTGATAAGATTGAAGAGGTATTATTCTGTCTTCAGGAAGAAGTGAAGAAAATCATTCTAATATCCTACGTCTCATCTAACTGCATCTTTTCTTGGACATGTATATGAAGGACGTATTACCCGATTGAATGAGGTTCATGATGGTTCACAATATCATCTTATGTCTGATAGTATGATTAACCAAATCCGAAAGATCAATCCCAAGGTTGCATTGTTGGTTAAGATCAAGATAGAGAAGCTGTTAAAAGTGGGCTTTATCCATCTGATTGTCTATTCCCATTGGATCTCAAATATTTTCACTGTTAGCAAACTTTATGGTTGTATTCATATATGCATTGACTTTTGTTACCTAAATAAGGCCTCTCTTAAAGATGATTTTCTATTA
>VDFB02086081.1:347054386-347189379 GCA_007258455.2 Sequoia sempervirens | reverse complement strand
AAGAAATGTACAAGAATAATTTAGTAACACTTGGTTATTTCATTCAAAGAACATTATGTACTAGATTGGAGACAACTATGAAGCAATATGCTATTCATACCATCACAATGAAAAAATACAACTTTATGATCTAATGACTTACAGACATATAAACCTTCACCCACTAACAAACCACTAAGAAATTTTCCCTTTTTAGTCTTTGTCCATCCTCCAAAAAAATTTAGAACCCTAACAAATGAGACAAAGGTTGTATTTTATGGAGAAAAGGGAAAACCTAGATTAAACCCCCAATTGACACCTAGCATACTCTAGCTCATTGATCTTGCAATTGACTAGCATATGGAATATGCCATTGCACCTTTTAATTTCCCTCTTATTTCCCTCCATTTGTAAACTAAAGAATAATTTTCCCCATTCTGTTTGCAATCCCATGCATGTATTTAATTGTGTGTAAAATTAGTTCCAAACTGCATTTTCACCAGACAAGTGAAAATTTTCAACTTCTGACACTTCCCACCTTACTAGTAGTAAAATCATGCTTTAATCACAATTTACACCTTGAAACATCTCTATTTCCTCTGCAATTAGCCGGACATTTGATCAAGTAGTTAGCTGGTAACCATTTCACACTCACATTTTACCTACAACCATTATTTCCACTTTTGCATTTTCTAGTGATTGCATTTCAATTCTTTCTTTCTGGACATTGCTAATTATTTAATACCCTTCGATATAGAAGACCCCATGGATTGTTTTGAAGCTTGTATAAAGCATTTGAGGCCATCCTTGAATATATAAAACCTCAACACAAAGCCAACCATAATAAAACTTATGCGACAGCTCTTAACATATCTAAGGGTACATTGTGCTTTGCAGAGGTACCATTCTGCTATGTAGGGTGTTTGGAAAATTTGTAGGTCATTTTCAGCTTACTGGCATTGATAAAACATTCACAAATTGACCAAATCAATACCTGGACGTTTAAAATCTCTCCCATACATTCTAAAAAGAGAATGTAGTACCCTTTTATCGCCACTATTGCATTGAAAACATGTGCAAGTCATGAGAAATGATCATAGGTACTTTAGCTTGTCTGACACTCCAAAAAAACAACATTTAAATTGTTTCCCAAGTCTTAGAAAGTTCTGAGGTTAGAAAACATTTACCAAACTTTTTAATGTAATCTCTAAATTCTTCCCAAAGCTTCCTACGTGGTGAAATTTTGTTTTTATAGTAACTTAAAAGTTTATGGTGCCATTTCACTTTGCATCCTTCTCTGTGCAGGGAAACCAATAGAAAACTAGCTAAGGACAGAGATTCCATTTATGTGTTGGATGCATCTCATCAGCTCTAGACATATCACAACCTTGCTCTTTAGCCTTTCTATACTTAACTTGTGACAAGCAGTGGGATCAATTGCCAAGTGGATTATGACTTTTCAAATTAAACTGAGCACTCCTCTCATTTGTTGTGTCATGATGACTTGGATGGGGAGAAAGAACAAGGCTTAAAACATTACTAAGGCACGTGAATGGCAGAAATATGCTAAGTGCCACCCTTAGCTGAGTCAAAAAGATAAACCAATCACATCCTATTGCTCCCCTCATGCCCATCACAGCCTTGCTTTAGTCTACCCTTTCAAAATGGTGACGAAATCAGAAATGCCATAATTCCACATAGAAATGTCTTGCAAAGCAAGCAAAGACTCAGCAAAAAGTGACCAATAGAAAACATCTACTTAAAAAATTCATTCTCCATGTGAAAAATGCACTTGAAAGGGTAGTGATTTATTTTAAAAACAATAAAGGTGCTCATAGGAAGAGCCATGAAGGAAAACAATTTAAAACCCATTATTTATGCCCTTCAAAAACATTTAAAATACTCATGATTTTAAAATCATGAATAAATTGGCACTTAAATTTCTCTGCAAGATAAATGATAGAATCAATGCCACAGTGAAAATGGTGTCTGGGAGCTAAGAAAATTTGCGAGGATGATTTATTTTTAATCTGATCTTTGTAATGTCATCAAAAATTACATAACAAACAGATTTTTGAGACTTATTTTGTAAATTGGGCTCCCAGAGGCTATTATTTCCATTTTTTTTGTTTTGTTTTTTAACTCCTCAAAACTTCTTTCCAATCAACATGAAACTGGAGATGGATGCTAGTAAAGACAAATAAACAACTGCGGTTAAGAAGTTCCAAAATAGAGATATTTGAAATTTTTATGCAGACCTTATGAACCTTCTTGGTAAATGGTGACACATTAAAATTTGGCTCAAAACATGTCCAAAAACCACATAACTAGGTTTGCATGATCTCCATGAAATATTAAAACTTTATGCCAAACAAATTTTCATGACAAGCCACAAATTTTAAAATTTTAATGCTAGAAGAATTTAGAAAACCCTGTCACCATGAGGCTTAAAAATGGGGTTATTTCACCAATCGAAAGGTCATCAAACACTAGAAATGAAGGAAATTTCTAGGTGCTAGAAAACCTAACATGTAGTTCTTGATTGGTGTAGTTCAAATGCACACCAAAATCCCACAAAGAGTTTGAAGAATGCAAGGACACTAGATCATGTAGTAAAAGAGTCTAGAGTCTAGATTTGCATACATTTTGAGTCTAAATTTTAAACCCCCCCTTCTCTCTATTAGTTGAAAGTATCAACTAATCCATTTCGAGTCTAGAGTCTAGATTTAAGGTCCCAAGTTCTGTAGATCAGACATATGCTCTCTCCTATGCCTTGAGTGATCTGGATGATCAGAAATCTGTATGCATGTTGTAACCAAAGTTTGCAATAAAAATATGCATGTCAAGTATTCTGCAAATTGGTATCAAAGCCTATTGTTTCTAAAGGCCTGAAGAGATTTTTTCTATTGATATTCATCTTGGGTCTGGATCTGATGTTTCATGCTCTGAATGCTTTAACTCTAAGCAATTCCTAAGATTTGTTTTAGGCATTTAGAAAAACTCTCTTCAGGCATTTAGAAACAACAAGAAACCCTCCATCAATCCTTATCCTTGATAATAGGTGTCATATACGAGACTAGGCCGTTGTAGCCCAATTCAAAGGAATCCTTACCAAAGCCTCAGATGAACAAAAAGGCAGAGACGGTCACATTTCTGTCTGCCCAAACTTTACCATTAGTTTAGAAGATAAATATGTCCAATTTTCTTTTTGCCTTCTTTTCTAGGTTAAAGGTGTTGAGCTTTAGCCTGATTCTATCTATGCTACAATTGGTGGTCATTGTATCTATAGGTTATTGAACACTGTGTTTCCACCATCCAATTTTCTAGCTAGGTAACTTTACCCATAAGGAAACTCTTAATATCCTCTTTATTTTGGTTGACACATTAACCATGAAGGAATTCTATAGCTGTTTTTCCTATTATTAAAAACTGATTAACCAATCACAACTTAGATTCTAAGAACTTCCTACTCCATCTCATAGGTTGTGGTCCAGTAAATTCTGTGTGTAGAGTCGATGAGTTTCCAACATTAATCTTAGATCTTTTCCTGATGAAACTCTTTTTGAACAACCTAAATCCTCCACTAGCAGTAGACCCAAAATGTCTAAAAGATCTTATTCTTTGTCTAGAAATTTCCCAACTACTTCCAATAAGCCATACATAGAATATAACCCTGAAGAAGAACTATGATCATCCAACCATTTCCCTCTTTACAGGAAATCCTCCACCAACACTTATCCTTCTAGAGATTCTTTAGCTACACTCTCTGACTTTTAGACATCAATTGTAGCATAGATAGAATCATGCTAAAGCTCAACACCTTTAACTTGGAAAAGAAGGCAGAAAGAAGACTGAACACATTTATCTTCTAAACTAATGGTAAAGTTTGGGCAGATAGAAATGCGACCATCTCCACCTTTTTGTTCATCTGAGGCTTTGGGAAGGATTCCTCTAAATTGGGCTACAATGGCTTGGTCCCATATACGACACCTAGTATCAAGGATAATGATTGAAAGAGGGTTTCCTGTTGTTTCTAAATGCTTGAAGAGAGTTTTTCTAAATGCTTGAAACAAATCTTAGGAATTGCTTAGAGTTAAAGCATTTGGAACATGAAACATCAGATCCAGATCCAAGATGAATATCAATAGAAAAACTCTCTTTAGGAATTTAGAAACAACAAGCTCTGATCTAAATTTATAGAATACTATCAATTTGCAGAATACTTGACATGCATATTTTTATTGCAAACTTTGGTTACAACATGCATACAAATTTTTGATCATCCAGATCGCTCAAGGCGTGGGAGAGATCATACATTTGATTTGCAAGACTTGGGACCTTAAATCTAGACTCTAGACTCTAATCCAAAAATATTTTGATGCCAAGAATGAGGCGTCCCCAAAAATTTATAGAAGGGGCAGCGCTTGTAACCTCAAGGAATTTTACAATTGATTTTGGAATCCGTCCATACAAGAATGACACATGTCCCACCACCTACCACACTATGGAGTAGACAACTATTAGGATGTCTATCGTAAACACTAACATAGTGGAGAAAAGAAAGACAATCACTTTTTGGACACCTGTGAGTGAGAAGGGCCCACTTAACACCCGTAAGTGACTACAAGGATCGTGATTTTTAAAACAGGGTTGTGTCCTGTTGTCACATTTTAACGTGTGTGATGTTGCGGAATAGACAAGCCCATGTGCTAGCTCCAAGGAAAAGGTATTGGGTCTATTAGTTCTGTTGGTAAAGGTGCAAAGGCCAATTCCCAATCTTGAGTATATGCATTAAAAAAATAGTCCCTTTGTACAACATAATCCTAGGAATAGGATCGATCCATTTCGATTCTTTTGGCCATTATTATAGGTTTGAGAGTTATCTCCAGGTCTTCAATTTTGACTTTTGGGTGCCATTTATCTTCTAGTGGATATAACACAATTCTGGGAATATCATACCCAGTGTGAGGATAATGTGTTAAGTATTGGTCCATGCACTGAGTCATTTTTATCCATAATTGGGGATGGATGTGCTCAATAATTCATTCATATCTTCATTGAACCTTGAACCAATTAAATCTGTGTATTCCTCAAATGAATCCTAGTGGAAAGTAATCCTGATTATTAACCCATACTTAAGACATTTGAGCAAATTCATCTTGCTTTTCTTGTACCAATTCATTCCAAAGAATTGTCGTATCTTTATATGGATGCAACCATATTTGTTGCATCGGTGTCTTAATGGGGAATCTAGTAATCCCAAAATTGTTCAGAAGTCTTTTTCTTCATCAGAATCAACTAATCCTTGCCCATGAAAGTATTGAATAGTTTGTCTAAGTTCTTAGAGTCATTTATTGAGAAAAAATGATTCAAGTAATTTTACAACTATATCCTCTGGTAGGTAAGGGAGAACCCTTTTATTTCCTTCATCTTCTAAGTTCTCATCATCTTCATGGACAAACACTGGAGTTCCATCTGACTTGTAGAATGCAGGATTTCTAAAAACAAGACCGGTATAGATTGATCCTACAAGCTCTCTGGTTAAGGCATCTGCTAATGGATTATTCTCGCCTTTTATCCATTCTATATCAAAGTTATAACTAAGAAATTCAAAATACCATCTTGCTACTCTTCCTTGGGAAATGTCTTTATTGGGCTTCTTTTTTAAGAAACTTCTCATTGCTGTATTATTTGTGCAGACTGTAAATTTGACTGGCTTGAGCAAAATTTTGAATTTCTCCATTCCTTTCTTTACGCCAGTATTTCTTTTTCATAAATATGGTATTTTCTTTCAGTGTCATTCAAAGTGTCAGATCTATAGCCGTAGATATTCCTTTTCCCATCTTCTTCTTCATGTATGAGTACAACAAACCATGTTGTATTAGAAGCATCAATATACAAAAATAATGGTAAATTTGGAGCTGGGATTTGGAGAGAAGGCAAATTTTGGCACTTGGCTTTCATCCTTTGTACTGCTTCAGTAGCCTTCAAAGACTATCCTTCCTTTTTCCCTTCTTTGAGATGCTCCTGGATTGCTTTCCTGTATTCTTCCAATCCTTTGTAAAAAGGGGATACATAATTCAGGAATCTAAGAAACCTTTGTATTTGCTTCTTATCTTCTAATATATCTGGAAATTCTTGGATACGCTAGAGAATATGTGGTTGTAGCTAGAATTTTATCCTATCAAGGTGAAGACCAAGGAAATCTACCTGAGATTGACCAATTACCATTTTCTTAGTAGACAAAGATATTCCATGTTTTCTGATAGCTATATAAAGCTCCTCTAGGTGCTGCAAATGATCAGTTTCTGAATCAGAAAACACAAGGATATCATCAATATAAACTGTACAAAAATCCTTTAAATGTTTTAATGCCTGGTCCATTCTTCTCTAGAAATAGGCTGGTGTTGTACAGAGACGAAATGGCATAACATTCCATTCATATAATCCCTGAGGGACTGAAAATGCAGTTTTGTACCTATTTGATTCTTTAGCCTTTATTTTCCAAAATCTAGATTTGTAGTCAAACCTAGAAAACACTTTCTTATTTTCCGCCCGTCTGATCAAATTTGAACTATATGGAATTGGATAAATAAATGGAAGAATGATGTCATTAAGAGGCTTATAATTGATACAAAATAATTTTTTACCTCTTTGTTCAACTCTTTTGTTTACCAGAAATGTTGGGCATGAAAATGGACTTTTGCTTGGTCTGATAAAATGTCCTTCAAGAAGCTTGTTCAAGTGTTCGTCCATTTATTTTACTTCTGTAGGGCTCATTAAATAAGCTGGTTCATGTGGAATTACATATTGACATTCTGATCTGATTTGGATTTCACATTCTTCATGCTCTTGTGACTAGAACTGTAATGGGTTCATACTACAACAATCTTTCTCAAATCTGTTCTTGATTTCAACAAACAATTCTGCAGATGATTCTATTAGTTCTTTAACTGACTCTTTTTTCTCTTTTTTCCCACTATTTTCAAACTTGTGATTAACTATTTTGAGTGTAGGTATTTCTACCTGACTATCTTCATCTCTCAAAGATATTTTATGCTTCCAAAAGTGAAGCGATTCATATTTAGTGAGGAATAGAAAATATAACAAAACATCATCTTCAAGATCATTATATTCAATAAAATCAGTTACGAACATTTTACCCATTATCTCCACATGTACATCTTGTGCATATCTACCCATATGAATCCTTTCTCCATAAATGGCATAACTATGTGGCAGGTTTGGTCTTGACTTCCAATAATCTGGAGGTATGGAATTTGTTTTAGCCAATGACCTTGAAGATTCAGTGTCCACAAAAGCATCCATTGTAATCTTCTTGAAACCTAGAAAACAAAAGTTAATCCTGATATAATTTCCATTATTGGCCAGTAGTAGAGAGGAAAATTTCTCCCTTGTTTTCTGAATTAAACTACTGCTACTACTACTGCTTTCTTCCTCTATTTGCTCAAGTTCTAATTGTTCAGAATTTTGTTGTTCTGACTGGTGATCAACTTTGAACAAAATATCTTTGATTTCTCCCATAGTGGCAGAAAGATTTCTCAATTCTTTTTGTTGATAGCACGTTTCATATTAGCTATATCATCCATGATAAGATCAAGTTTCTTAAAAACAACAATAATATCAGTGTTTGTAGATATTTCTTTATGCTTGGAAAAAGATGATTTGTCTTTTTTCCCTGGCGGAATCTTGTAACCATGGTCAATATCTTTAGCCAATCTTTTACTAGGTTTCTTTTGCAATTTCAATTGCTTTTGGAGTTCTTCTTTTTCTGACTCTAGTTTCTTCAACGTTGCCAAATGTTGTTTTACAACATTTTTCCTTTCTTCTTTTGTTCTCATGGTTTTGTAAGGATATTTGGATTTCTCAATTTGAATTTTAAGCTTGACATCATCTAAGGTGTGTTTAAGCAAAGAGACCAAATAATCTTCTTCTTCTTTAGAAGGATATTTTGATTCAAAAGATGACCTTTTGTCATAATGTCTTTGCCTATCCTTAAGATCCTTAAATCTCATCATATAGCTAGTATCAGGAACTATCTCAAGCAATTCATACAAATTATCCATATCAGGGGAAACATCTTTACTATTTACTATTTCCCAATCCTAGTTTTCGTATTCAAACATTGCATAAATTTTTATGCCAAGATTTAACTTTTTTGGAAAATTTGTTGCATAATGAGGTCCTTTACAGATAAAACATTTGAATCCTTTGGGGGCCTTCCTATTCCATTTCTTTAAAAAGTATGGTGGTGGTTGTTTAGAAAATTGTCTTCTTTTGTATGGAACCACCTTATATCTTCTTTTACCATGTTTTCCAAATTTACTCCTTTTGAATGTATGCTCTCCTTCATACCTGTTTTGGGAGCACTTTTTGCATTTGCATCTTTTTCCACAAACTTTCCTTTTGAATTGTTTGAGTTGTTGGAAGTCTGCAATCTGGTTGACAGGTGGCAAGTCACATAATTCTTTCAAATTATATGTATAATTATATTCTTCTTTATTAGCTTGCAAAGCTCCTAATAAGCATTGTTTTTCAAGCTTGTAGCCAATAACTCCTTTCAATTATGCAAAAGTGCATTCTTCTACTATCTTATGCTCTTTCCTTATAATATAGTCTTCTGACCAAGTTCCTAAACCACAAGGTAATGAATTCAGATAATATTGTTTTGTGGTTAGGTCATGCAATTTGTTGGCTACTATCATGAAGGCTTCAAAGACTAAATTGTATGAGTGAAACTTAGCCAATTTTTTTAACTTTAAAGTTTTTAGTATCTTATTGGCTTCAGTTATTTGATTTGAAGTTTCACCATAGAAAAGATCAATTAGTAAGCACCTAAACTCTTCAAAACTAGCAGAGAATATATCATATTTTCCCACGTCCTTCTACTTGACATAATCAGTGTTTTCGTCTAAGGGGGTTCTTATACCATGATCTAGTAGGTTGTTCCACTAGTTTCTAAGGTTTCTAGACAATAATTTGACTGCATACAAAACTTTTGTAGGCTTGTCCCAGGAACCACTTTTGTCAAACATGTTTTCAAGTGTATCTACCCAAGTGCAGATAGTATCAAAGGGATCCACAATTTTATCAATATTGAGAATATATCCACTTACTGCAAATGGCCTAAGTTGCTCAAGCTTAGCATTTTTTGTTACTTCATCCATCATCTCAATATTGAAATCAACAATTTTCTTTATGGATTCCCAAGGCTCAACTTCTTGCAAATTCTTGTAATAAAAAAAATCTAACTCTAATTTATCAAAACCATTATTATTATCTACAATATTTATAGACATTTTAGATTCACTAGTAGAAACTTAAAAAGTATTTACATCAGAAAATTTCTCTTCTTCAGACTCTTTATTGGAAAACACAGGCTCATCCATATACACAGGTTCTACATCTTCTTCTTCTACTTCTAGTTCCTGCAACCAATCACGTATTTTTCCCTTTTCTTCCTTGTTAGCTAAACTATGTTCTTTGACTTTGGGCATGGACATTTGTGCAAATAGTTGAGTTCTTTTAGCAGATGTTTCAATGATTTTTTTTTTTCATCTTTTCTTGTTCTTCTCTAGACTATTATTCTTTTTTTCTTTGGGACTGGTTGCTCTTGTGTTTTGTGTTTCCTTTCTATTTCTTCTTCCTCAAAATTGTCTCAGCTAGTTTGTATTTTCCTAATTTTCTGGGCTACTAGCCGAATTTTTTCTAGCTTTCTGACTACAACATCTATAAGTATTTTTTGGTCTTCTACATCTTGTTTTCTGGCATTTTCAAAATGCTTCTGATTGTCATGGATGGATGTGATATAACTATCTTGATGAGTCTAGTTTGTTATTATAGTTCTAACATCCTATTGTGCTTGACTTACTTAGTAGTTGACGCTAGAAAGGTTGTTTATAATAGAAGAAGAGTGTTGCTCAATCTTTGTGATAGAAGAATTAAATTTGCCTTGGGTGGAAGATACATTGTTAAGCTCAATCTGAGTCTTTAGACAATTATTTCTAGCACTTCTGATATCTAAAGCCATGTCATCAATGTTGTCTTGAGTTGAGATCATCCACCGGGCTAACCAATTTTTCTGTGCTTTAGAGTTTTTTTTTTCTCTCCTAGATCCACATGAAGTTTGGCTTCATATCTACCCCAAATTTGTTTATCTGGATTAACAACTATAAATGTCTCAAGGTTTGGCCATCTACTAGGTCCATAACCTATGACTTTTTGCTCCTTTCCCTTCATTTCCATTTTATAGATACTTTTCTTTTCAACTTCTGCTCTAGGAAGCTTTTCTTTCATCATGCAACCTTTTTCACCCATCTTGGTGATTTTGATTCCTTTTCCTTTTTTATCTTGTTGTTCCTCTTCTTTGGATGTCAAGGCTAGTTTTTTGCTGACTTGTCTAGCTAATCTATCCATCAGCTCAGGATTACTACTCAAGTCAGAGAGTGTAGCTAAAGAAGCTCTAGAAGGATAAGGATAGATAGAGGGTTTCCTATATAGAGGGAAATGGTTGGATGATCCTAGTTATTATTTAGGGTTATAGTCTATTTATGGCTTATTGGAAGTAGTTGGGAAATTTCTAGACAAAGAATAAGATCTTTTAGACATATTGGGTCTACTGCTAGTGGAGGCTTTAGGTTGTTCAAAAAGAGTTTCATTAGGAAAAGATCTAAGATTAATGCTGGAAACTCGTTGACTCTGCACACCGGGTTTGCTAGACCACAACCTATGAGATAGAGTAGGAAGTTCTTGGAATCTAGGTTGTGATTGGTTAATTAGTTTTTCAATAACGGGGAAACCAAGGTCAAATCCTTCACAGTTAATGTGTCAGCCAAAATCAAGGATATTAGAGTTTCCTTCTGGGTAACTTACCCCAACTAGAAAATTGGATGGTGGAAACACAATGTTCAATAACCTATAGATACAATGACCACCAATTTTAGCATAGATAGAATCAGGCTAAAGCTCAACACCTTTAACCTGGAAAAGAAGGAAGAAATCAAACTAGACATATTTATCTTCTAAACTAATGGTAAAGTTTGGGCGGATAGAAATGCAACCATCTCCTCCTTTTTGTTCATCTGAGGCTTTGGTAAGGATTCTTCTAAATTGGGCTACAACGTCCTGGTCCCATATATGACATCTAGTATCTATGAGACTACCAAAATATTCTGACCTATATCATAATTGAAATGGGGATGAACTATGATATCAACATAAGAAAAGTGGACATGGAAATATCCTTTTTCTTTTTATCATTTGATGTCTGTAGGAAGTAAGAATGGAAGATAGATTGGACAAATCTTGGTTCTAGACACTTTAAGATTTAATTCAGATTGTCGAACAATATGCATTGATTTAGCTATTATGCCTTTTTCAGGATAGAGATCTGATATCTTGACATTTGGAAACTTAAAATTTCCATTTTCATCTACATATTCCTCTTTATCCTCAAAGTAGTTATGTATGACAAAAGAGAGAGAGAGCTAATTACACTCATTGACCTTTGGCTAGCCATTGCAAAGAGATTATAACTTACTCGTGTGTTTTGATCCTTTTGCTCCTACATTTTTTGACTTACTGTTCACCCTTCCATGCCTATCCTTTAGCCTTCAACACAATATTTATGGTCTTACTATGGGTCCACAGCTACTCACGATCTATTGGGTAGGTTTTAGCTCCATATCTATTCTTAACAGTTTGTCGATGGCTTAGAATACTCTTGGCTAACTTACTTATAGAAAAGGTACAAAACTATGGCAATGAGGATGAGGATAAACAAAGTGCAGATGAAAAAAATCTTAGGAAAGATAAATTCCTTAGAGTTAAAGCATTCATAACATGAAACATCATATCTAGATCCAAGATGAATATCAACAGAAAAACTCTCTTTAGGAATTTAGAAACAACAGGCTATGATACCAATTTGCAGAATACTTGATAGAGCTTTATACAACTATAAAAAAAAATGGAATATGTTTGTTTGCTAAGAAAATGGTAATTGGTCAATCTCAGGTAGATTTCCTTGGTCTTCACCTTAATAGGGGAAATGTCTAGCTAATTTTTCCATCAACTCAGGATTACTGCTCAAGTTAGAGAGTGTAGTTAAAGAATCTTTAGAAGAATAAGGATTGATGGAGGGTTGCCTATATAGAGGGAAATGGTTGGATGATCCTAGTTCTTCTTCAAGAATTTAGAAACAACTGGCTCTGATACCAATTTTCGGAATACTTGAATGCATATTTAGAAAAACTCTCTTCAGAATTCTAAATTCCTTAGAGTTAAAACATTTAGAACATGAAACATTAGATCCAGATCCAAGATGAATATCAATAGAAAAACTCTCTTTAGGCATTTAGAAACAATAGGCTCTAATACCAATTTGTAGAATACTATCAATTTACAAAATACTTGACAGAGCTTTATACAACTATCAAAAAGCATGGAATATGTTTGTCTGCAAAGAAAATGGTAATTGGTCAATCTCAGGTAGATTTCCTTGCTCTTCACCTTAATAGGGGAAATGTCTAAATAATCTATCCATTAGCTCAGGATTACTGCTCAAGTCAGAGAGTGTAGCTAAAGAAGCTCTAGAAGGATAAGGATTGATGGCGGGTTGCCTGTTGTTTCTAAATTCCTAAAGAAAACTCTCTTCAGGCATTTAGAAAAACTCTAAATGCCTAAAGAGGGTTGCAGGTTTTCTATTGATAGGAATTTAGAAAAACTCTCTTTAGGCATTTAGAAACAACAGGTTTAGATACCAATTTGTGGAATACTATCAATTTGTGGAATACTTGAAAGAGCTTTATACAACTATCAGAAATCATGGAATATGATTTTCTGCTAAGAAAATGGTAATTGGTCAATCTCAGGTAGATTTCCTTGGTCTTCACCTTAATAGGGGAAATGTCTAGCTAATCTGTTCATCAACTCAGGATTATTGCTCAAGTTAGAGAGTGTAGCTAAAGAAAATGGAGGGAAAATTGTGACCAATTTCATTAGTATAGGTTAACCACACCTGATCCATACAAATTCGAGACATATTTAACCCACTAAGCATTAATCCCAATAAGATCATTCACTATAAACAAAGAAAAAGAAGCCATTAAAACTAACATTCTAAATCATGAAAGCTTGACAAAACTCTAATCTAAGACATTTAAACTTATCCTATAAGGACGACACCAGATTTGGAAATGAAGTTAATTAAAATCCGGGAAAGATGAAATTCAAAAAGAGGGTCCTTGTTAAGGGAGGACCCATTCACCACCTTGGGCGAATGGGTCTTGGCTCACTTTCTAGGACCAAGCTTCGGGGGGTTGAACGAAGGCCAAAATCCCATTCCAAATCAATTGAGAAAGTGGGGTCCTATTAAGGGAGGACCCATTTTCCATCAAGGGTAAATGGGTCTTGGCTAAACTTACTAGGACCAAATTTTTCCCAATGAAATAATTTGTTATTTAATTTATGATTGTTGGGAAAGATCCTCAAGAGGTGTCAAAATTAAGGCCTAAAAGGGGGATTAATAACTCCAATTAACCACACTTAATTAAGACCACCTAGATAAGTGTGAAAAGTGCCTGAAAACACTTTAAAACACTTAAACAAGGTACACATTATGTACATTTACATTGAAAAGGGGCCCATTAGGATTAATTAAGCAAATAAATCCATTCTTACTTTCTGCAAATTAGGCGTATGCTCTCTCCAATCGTGTTGTTTCACCTTAGAAGAGCTGGAAGAGGATGAAGCCCCTCTGTAGACAAAATCTAAATGAACTCTAGATTTCATGTTCTAGATTTAAGGTGAAACTAGATTTAAGGTGAATCTAGTTTCGCCTTATTACAACGTTTTTCTCTAATCGAAGTAGATTTGAGTTCCATCTAACCTGTAGAATGTAAGATTTCTGAAAACAAGGTGAAACTAGATTTAAGGTGCTGCAAACTAGATTCACGAGTTCATGGATATTGCAGATCAGACGTATGCTCATTAAATTCTGAAAACAAGGTGAAACTATATTTAAGGTGAATCTAGTTTCACCTTATTACAATGTTTTTTCTCTAATTGAAGTAGATTCGAGTTCCATCTGACCTGTAGAATGTAGGATTTGTGAAAACAAGACCGGTATAGATTGATCCTGCAATCTCTTTAGTTAAGGCATCTACTAATGGATTATTCTCACCTTTTATCCATTCTATATCAAAGTTATAACTAAGAAATTCAAAATACCATCTTGCTACTCTTCCCTGGGCAATGTCTTTATTGGGATTCATTTTTAAGAAACTTCTCATTGCTTGACTATCTGTGCGGACTGTGAATTTGATTGGCTTGAGGAAAATTTTGAATTTCTCTTTTCCTTTCTTTACCACCAATATTTCTTTTTCATAAATATGGTATATGCTTTCAATGTTAGTGAAAGTGTCGGATCTGTAGCCACAAATATGCCTTTTCCCATCTTCTTCTTCCTATATGAGAACAACAAACCATGTTGTATCAGAAGCATCAGTATACAAAAATAATGGTAAATTTGGAGTTGGGATTTGGAGAGAAGGAAAATTTTGGCACTTGATTTTAATCCTTTGTACTACTTCAGTAGCCTTCAAAGACCATCCTTCCTTTTTCCCTTCTTTGAGATGCTCCTAGATGGCTTTCTTGTCTTCTGCCAATCCTTTGTAAAAAATGGATACATAATTTAGGCATCTAAGAAACCTTTGGATTTGCTTCTTATCTTCTAATATATTTGGAAATTCTTGGATACGCAGGAGAATATGTGGTTGTAGCTAGAATTTTCCCCTATTAAGGTGAAGACCAAGGAAATCTACCTGAGATTGACCAATTACCATTTTCTTAGTAGACAACCATATTCCATGTTTTCTAATAGCTGTATAAAGCTCCTCTAGGTGCTGCAAATGATAGGAAGTTATTCCATTTATTGAAAAAAAATGATTCAAGTAATTTTACAACTATATCCTCTAGTAGGTAAGGGAGAACCCTTTTATTTCCTTCATCTTCTAAGTTCTCATCATCTTCATGGATAAACATTGGAGTTCCATCCACCCGACGTGTGATTTCCAAACAAGATTCCAGAGGATCGACCCCAAGCTCCAGCATAGTATTTATAATGGACTATTTCTGCCTTTTATCCATTCGAGACAAAGAGAATCTAAGAAATTAAAATACCCATCTTGCTACTTCCCGGGTAACTTTATTGGCTTCATTTTTAAGAAACTTCTATTGCTTTGATTATCTCGCGGTGGATCAGAATTTGAAATCGCTTGAGGGAAAATTTTAATTTCTATTCTTTTACTTCACTCGTATTTATTTTTTCATAGCCATGGTATCCGCTGCGAAAGCAGTGAAAAGCCGGATCTAGAGCGCTACAATATTCTTTCTATCTTTTCTGATACCTGTCCTACCCAACCCCAAGGTACTTTTGGGATACTTTCGAGCGATTCTTAATTGCTTAAGAGTCTTCTGAAAGACCATCCTTCCTTCTTCCCTTCTTTGAGATGCTCCTAGATAGTTTTCCTGTCTTCGTCCAATCCTTTGTAAAAGGGCGATACATAGTTCAAACATCCAAGAAACCTTTGTATTTTCTTTTTATCTTCTAATATATCAGGAAATTCTTGGACACGCTGAAGAATATGTGGTTGTAACTGAATTTTTCCCTTATTAAGATGAAGACCAAGGAAATCTACCTGAGATTGGCCAATTACCATTTTCTTAGCAGACAAACATATTCCATGTTTTCTCGATATATATAGTGCCCTCCGCGTCATAAAGTCGACGTAAGATAGAACAACAAAATTCCAACAATCAAAACCCTGCGCAAATAGAGGAAGAAAGCAGCAAGAAGGAGTAGGGTTTACTCCAAAACAAGGGAGAAATCTACCTCTACTACTGTCCAATAATAACAATTATATCAGGATTGACTTTTGTTTTTTGATTCAGAAATTGATCATTTGTAGCACCTGGAGGAGCTTTATACAACTATTGGAAACTAATCATTTGCAGCGCAAGAAAAAATGATTTTTTGATCATCTAGATCACTCAAGGCATAGGAAAGAACTTATTTCCAAAGATTTCAGAATGTTTGTCCATGAAGATGATGAGAACTTAGAAGATGAAGGAAAGAAAAGGGTTCTCCCTTACTTACCAGAGGAACATATTTAGCTATATCCTCCAGGTGTTGCATGTCTAGAGTCTAGATTTAAGGTCCCAAGTTCTATAGATCAGACATATGCTCTCTCTTGCACCTTGAGCGGTCTAGATGATCAAAAATATGTATGCTTGTTGTAACACATGATAGTTGTAGAATGCAAAAGAAATGGAATTGGATTTGCTTCTTATCTTCTAATATATCTAGAAATTCTTGGATACGCTGGAGAATTTGTGGTTGTAGCTAGAATTTTCCACTATTAAGGTGAAGACCAAGGAAATCTACTTGAGATTGACCAATTACCATTTTCTTAGCAAACAAACATATTCCATTTTTTCTGATAGCTGTATAAAGCTCCTCCATTTAATTATCCAATTCCATTTATGGTCCAAGAAAACATGAAATATGTTTGTCTGCTAAGAAAATGGTAATTGGTCAATCTCAAGTAGATTTCCTTGGTCTTCACCTTAATAGGGGAAAAGTACAACTACAACCACATATTCTCAAACGTATCCAATAATTTCTAGATATATTAGAAGATAAGAAGCAAATCCAAAGGTTTCTTGGATGCCTGAATTATGTATCCCCTTTTTACAAAGGATTGGCAGAAGACAAGAAAGCCATCTAGGAGCATCTCAAAGAAGGGAAAAAGGAAGGATGGTCTTTGAAGGCTACTGAAGTAGTACAAAGGATTAAAAGGATGGTCTTTGAAGGCTACTGAAGCAGTACAAAGGATTAAAACCAAGTGCCAAAATTTTCCTTCTCTCCAAATCCCTACTCCAAATTTACCATTATTTTTGTATACTGATGCTTCTGATACAACATGGTCTGTTGTGCTCATACATGAAGAAGATGGGAAAAGGTTTATCTGCGGCTACATATCTGACACTTTCACTGACACTGAAAGCATATACCATATTTATGAAAAAGAAATACTGGCGGTAAAGAAAGGAATGGAGAAATTCAAAATTTTCCTGAAGCCAGTCAAATTTATAGTCCGCACAAATAGTCAAGAAATGAGAAGTTTCTTAAAAAAGAAGCCCAATAAAGACATTGCCCAGGAAAGAGTAGCAAGATGGTATTTTGAATTTCTTAGTTATAACTTTGATATCTAGAATGGATAAAGGCCGAGAATAATCCATTAGTAGATGCCTTAACCAAAGAGCTTGCAAGATCAATCTATACCGGTCTTGTTTTTAGAAATCCTGCATTCTATAGGTCAAATGGAACTCCAATGTTTGTCCATAAAGATGATGAGAACTTAGAAGATGAAGGAAAGAAAAGGGTTCTCCCTTACCTACCAGAGGAACATATACAACTATATCCTCTAGGTGTTGCGTGTCTAGAGTCTAGATTTGAGGTCCCAAGTTCTGCAGATCAAACGTATGCTCTCTCCATGTTTTCTTGGACCTTAAATGGAATTGGATAATTAAATGGAGGAGCTTTATACAACTATCAAAAAACATGGAATATGTTTTTCTGCTAAGAAAATGGTAATTGGTCAATCTCAGGTAGATTTCCTTGGTGGGAGCTGAGAAAATTTGTGAGGATGATTTATTTTTAATCTGATCTTTGTAATGTCATCAAAAATCACATAACAAATGGATTTTCATGACTTCTTTTGTAAATTAGGCCCTTCGGTAGGCCCATTTTTTTTTAAACCTTGAAACTTTTCCAATCAACGTGAAACTGGAGCTGGATGCTAGTGAAGACAAATAAACAACTGGGTTGTCTCCAGAATAGAGATATTTGAATTTTTTTGTGAGACCTTATGAACCTACTTGCAAATGGTGACACATTAAAATTTGGCTCAAAACATGTCCGAAAACCACATAACTAGGTTTGCATGTTCTCCATGAAATATTAAAACTTTGTGCCAAACAAATTTTCATGACAAGCCACAAATTTTAAAATTTTAATGCTAGAAGAATTTAGAAAACCCTGTCACCATGAGGCTTAAAAATGGGGTTATTTCACCAATCGAAAGGTCATCAAACACTAGAAATGAAGGAAATTTCTGTGTGCTAGAAAACATAACATGTAGTTCTTGATTGGTGTAGTTCAAATGCACACCAAAATCCCACAAATAGTTTGAAGAATGCAAAGACACTAGATCATGTAGTAAAAGATTATT
This sequence comes from Sequoia sempervirens, assembly GCA_007258455.2. NCBI lineage: Eukaryota > Viridiplantae > Streptophyta > Pinopsida > Cupressales > Cupressaceae > Sequoia > Sequoia sempervirens. The sequence goes on along the minus strand of VDFB02086081.1, from coordinate 347,171,086 downwards.
GAACTAGGTTTTGCATTTGTTAGAGGAATAAAATCTTCAAACACATTTCTTTCTTATCTTTAAATTTTTTACAAAACTTTCAAAAGGACAAAGGCTTAATTTTTTATTCTCTATCCAATCATGATGAGATTTTAGCATTGGGGTCAACCAATTTTGGGAATGTGAATGATTTTTGAAATGTTGACATTGGGGACCAACTTTAACCTAAGCAAAAGAGAGAGGGTCCATATTTTTCTAGAAAAATATGGGACATGTTGAGCAAAGGAAAAATAACTAGCAATCAAATAAAACCAACAAATATTATAATACAATTTGAAGACAAAAAGGAGTCTAGATATAGAATTTCCAATTCTACTCACTAATAAAAATTTCTTATTATTAACCCCCATGTTAAGGAATTTATTATCCGTATTGATATTTGGATTCCCTTGTGTTAGGTCAATCTTGTCATGTGGGATTGATCCAAAAACATGTAGTATCGACCCAAAAATTTGAAACTCCAAATTTCAAATACCTGCCAATATATATCTATTCTAGTAGTTATTATAAATTGGGTTGGTACATATTTACATGATTTTATATTTATGTATTATTATTTAAAGGAATTCAATTTATGTATATATTATCATCCAAAAAATCATTAAAAAACTGATGTATTACAAGAAGCATAATTTTAGGAATATTTGGCTTTAGAGTAGTAATAGGAATCTAATTCTCCAACAAATCATTCTAGGATATTTACATTATTGAAGAGTGTTTGTCTTCAGTCATTTGCATGAATGTAAGGTTGGTCCAATCAAGGTGCTCAACCTTTGAGAACTTGACCCTTGCAATTCTAGTTGTTTTCCTAAGGTAGGTTTAAATATTTAGAGTCCTTAATAATTCGGGCTTGAAGTAGATAACTACTAAACTAAATAGTATAGTGTGCTTGATTGGAAATACATGTAGGAGGTTAGATTTACATCACTGAATATTGACCTAGATATATAAATCGAATTACAGCCGTGGACAGTCATGCACAAAACTCTATCTTTTAAGAACAATAGAAACATCTATTTGTTTTACTTAAATGAATAGAAACATACTTTACATAGAATTTATCTTCATTACTGCTTAAGAAACTAAACATCTACATCCATAAAATTTAATTTTTTGTTTAAAATTTAATTTTTAACATTAACCCTCAACTTAGAATTGATAATTTTCATTTACAATACTATTCCAAGATTTTATTATTAATAATTCTAATCAAGTTTTTCTAAAACTAAGTATTTGATGTTGCCTCATTCGCTTAGCATTCGTGTCTATTCATTCTCAACTCTTAGTTCATTGATATGATAGGAAATGGAAATGAAAGGTCCTTTTATAGTCCATGATACATGATGATGATTGGGTCTAAATATGACTTTAAGTATATAAGACTACCCTATACTCCCAATATAAAAGAAAGTGAGGTCATCTTCTATCACTCAACTATTTGAAATTTCAAAGTCCAGAAATTAGTTAAGAATCAGATCAGATCAGCAAGGAGAATCAGATCAGATTGTTATTGATCAGAGAAGCTCTTAGGTGGCGTTTTGCCGTCCTAAACACTCGTGCTTCTGCATTGAAAAGTGATTTGATTGGACAGAAAGTGATTTGATTTGAAGCAGACAGGCAAAATCAAGCCACTAACGTTGCATTTCATCTTAACCTGGCTTACAGTGTTGTCAATTCATTACAATAGGAGTTTTAATCTTACAAAGTGGGCAACTTCATATGCGATAATCCCATGCCTGGATGCAACAGATACTGTGATCCAATGAAAAAAGTGAAATTTGTTTTCTTCCAAGTAATAGAATTGATTTGGGTAAACTTGTAGTGATCTGTAAGAAACAGTAGAGAGACTGAGGGAGAGAGATAAAGACAAGCTGTAGAAGACCCACCTACCATAAAAATTTCAGAGAATCATCTTAATGAAACTGTTACGTGTGCAATTTGTTTATCTGACTTTGAAGCAGCAGAAGAGTCATGCCAGTTGCCTTGTAATGAACACCACATGTTCCACAAGGAATGTATTCAACAATGGTTGAAGAGGCAAAATCAATGTCCCATATGTAGGAGGCCACCATATTCATTTTCTCTGATTGAAAGAGACATGGTTGGAGAGATTCGTTTTGTTGATTATTCATTGTGTAAGAGGAATAAACACATTTTTGTAATGGTAAGAATTGAATACTCATTTTCTTATGTTGATTTAGATTTGTTAATTTCTCATTGCATAAGAGGAATAAACACATTACAAAAATGGTAAAAAATGAATACTCATTTCCTTTATTTTTATGATGATTTAGATTTGTTGATTTTTCATTTTGTAAGAGGATTAAACACATTACAAAATGGTAAAAATTGGACGCTCATTTCCTTTTTTTTTTGCGTTTTTGGGTTTGTACCATTAAGCTATATTTTTATTCATCGATTAGTATACAAGATAACATATTTCATCTTAGGTTAAATTTGATTCTTAAAATTTTATTTTTGAAAATTTAAATAGGGCTTGAGACAACTTCTTTCCACTAGCAATTATGAACAAAACTAAGTATATTTTTTTTCTAATTACAGATTAAAATGGTGTATTAAATACTAGCACTAATTTATTTTGAGATATTTGGAATCTAGAAAGATCTAAGACTTAAGAACCATTGGAATACATCTAGAATTTATTTGTAAATGAATAAAAATTGATATTATACTAGCATTACATCATCATCCTAAGAGTACATTGCATTCTTGCTTCTTGTTCTCAATCATGAATCATCTTAATTGAACCAGAGGTCTAATTGAGAAGAACTTGAACCTCATGATTTAGGGAGTTCCTCTATTATTTTCCTCAATGACACTCATCTTATTGGAAACTTAGAACATTAATGCAAAGGTGAAAAGGTTTCAATATCTAATATCCAACCATTTTATATTTGTAAATTATAAGTTTAATTCTACAATTTTCTATTACAAAGGTCACTTCTATATTTGACACAAAATATATAATGTGGTATTTACTATATATATATATATATATATATATATCACTAGGTATTAGAGATAGAGAGAATAATTGTAATATATTTTTTGTAGTTATTTGGGGTAAGAGAATGGAAGGGGTTGGAGGTTGGGTCCAAGGGATAGGGAGTTGACATGTGTGTGTGTGTATAATTGGTTATATTTTGCTTATGTGGATGATTGTATATGTTTTTATTTCCACGCAATAGAGAAAATACAGGTTTGGTTCAAAAAGAGGAATTTGATGTATATAAATCTTGTAGAAAAAATTAAGCTAAATATGAAATGACTCTCCTTGTGGGATTCTTCGAAGAGATTCTAATACTTCAAATCAATGAATTTCTATGGACATATAGCATACTTTGACTATGTTTAACATTTCTATCCCCTACACCCTTAATGCTCATATTTGGTTATTACCAGGTTCTTAAGAAGTGCACCCAGTTTAGAAAATTTAATTTCTTATGTTGACCACATATTGTGCTATTGTATATAAAAGTTTAAGCCCCAATGTCTCTAATTGATTAAGAGATGTTTTATTTTCTATACCTACACAATACAACGCTTACAAGAAATACTCTTATAAAGTTTTGGTGTGTGGTTAATTGAAAGAGGTCATTTTGTACTTAAATAATTTGGTTATTTAAACTATAGGAATTTGCAATTTCCCATGGAGGATGCATGCCGAGGGATGAACACATGCACAATGAAATATAGTGGAGTCTATTACTTTATATGGACAATGATATTGTTTTTTGTTTCAATATTTATTTTACATACATTTTTGTGTGTGCTTATTTACTTAACAATACATGTTATTTTTAGGATCCACATGCAACTAAAAGTGAGTAGGATTTCCTTTAAGAAATTATCTTTTGAAAGTTCTATTAAAAGCCTAGAAAATTCATTACAAAGAAGAAAAATTTCAAGCTTTTTCTTTTCATTTTGGAAATTAAATTTTGTAGTGGATGATAATATTATTTACTTTCCAATATTTTTATAAATTAATGATTTGTTTCATAGTGATTTAATGTGTAAATTATTTCTCCATATAAATTTTTTAAACAAAGATGATGAAATTAGGCTAGTATAAAAAATTAAAAATGACTCCTAATAAATCAAGGAGATTAGGGCCTAAATCTTTACATATAATAGTGTAATGTCTTTATATTAAAGAATTAAACCTGACTTGAAGTGATTTTGTTTTAGTACTAGTGAAAACCTATCAAATAGGGGTGAATTTCAACACTTTTGAACCTAAAAATAACTAAATTTTGGGGATAAAAATGTAAAAGAAATCCAAATGGCGACATATAGACACTAAAAAATTCATTGATTGAGGGAAAAATGTAATGGTTACATTTACATATTGATGTTAGTTTCTGTTTATTTTTAATCCCTTTTTCATTGAATGAATCAATAAAATCATGTAAATTAGTTAAAGCCATTACATTTTTATAGTCTATAGTATTAGCTTGAGTACTTCTTGTTTTGACCATGTTTACTTTTTCTCCATCAATGTTTAGGATTACAATCTCTTCTCTTGCTATCTCATCCCGCTGATGGATCATGGAGTGTGATCCAAGATTAAGGACATCAAATGTATGAACTTGCAGAGGTCATAAATTTTGTCTTGAGGGTCTAATTGAGCTGAAATTTTATGTGGAGAAGCGTCTTGAAGAGTTGATTACAATTCCAATAGAACATATTCAGTTGGAGCAATTGTCGACACTTTTTGAGGCCATTTTTAGTCATCTAAGGACTCAAACTAAGGTCTTAAGGATTTCTACGCACTTTTCCAAGATTGGATTTTTATTTAATTTTGAACTTTTAGTTTCTATTAGATTGGAGAGTTGAAAATTACTCTTACTTTTGTTTTCTTTGAATAATTTTTGAATTTAGTGCCATGTGAATAAAAATGTGAACTTACAAAAAATAGTAAGTTCATATTAGGGCAGATTTGGTAAGAATTTCAATAGTTATAAGGTTTTTATTTTTTATTTTTTTGAGGTAGAATGGAACGAGGAATGAAGAGAATTGATGATTTTTTTTAATATTTTTGTGTTTTATTTCTAATGATAATAATATGTTTTATGTTGTGAATCTTGGCTACATCATCTGGTATCAGAACAAGAAGATAACTAGGAGAAAAAGAGGAAGAGTAGGTCTTTCTTAGATGCATAGGCATATGAAAGATCTACAAAGGTAGGTAGTAAAGATTGTAGATATAATAGAATATCAAAGAATAAGATGAAGGGGAGATGATTTTGATGAAGAAGTAGAACAAGGAGTTCTAGATCGACATGTTGTGAATGAAGTGGAAGCATAGTTAGATCACCTAGCCTTTGAAGAGAGGACACTCAAATATTTAGAAGGAATAAATGAAGGGATTAAAATTGGAGTTTTAGATTATGCAAGCTATCCCAAACTAGATGAGTTAATAAATTGGTTGAACAACATGGATAAATTCTTTGAATGAAAGACTATGGCATAGGAAAGTAAGGTGAAGTTTTCATGTGCCAAATTGAAGGGTAATGCAATGATCTAGTGTGATTATCTACAAAGGAAAGATCTAGAAATGGGAAGGATAAAATTAATACATGGAGGAAAATGGAGAAAAAGTTAAGAGAGAAATTTTTGCTTATGGACTATGCATAAATCCTTTTTCACAGGTTTCAAATTTTGAAGCAACACTTATCTATTGTGGAAGACTACACCAATGAATTTTAAAATATGTGGAGCATTAAGAGATCAATGAAAAATATTTGAAAAGTATGTATCTAAAATTATCTATTCATGAATTAAGCATGCATAGGGTTAGTAGTATAGAAGAGGCATAACAATTAGCTTTAAAAGTAGAAGAAAAATATAGCAGAAATTTTCAAAGGAATAGAGGAGCGAGGAGGGGAAAAACATATCCATTGTGAGGTAGTTTAAATTATAGAAGGGTAGAATCATATCAAGGAATAAATAAATTAGAAGATACTTGACACAACTCTAAAAAAAAACAAAGAGGAAGAGGATTTCATAGGGGTAGAGGTTACAGTGGTCGAAGAGGATGGGAAAAACCACAAAACCTTTTATTTGCTATAGGTGTGGTGAAGAGGGCCAAAGGAAATTTGAATCTCCAAACTATCACATGAAAGAAAGGAAACAAGGAGGACAAACCATATTGAACCTAATTGAAGCTAAGGTTGAGGAAGAAAGGGTAGATCTATAGATTCCAATAGATGTGGGAGAAAGTATCTTGACAAGGAAAATTGTGATTCTAAAGAAAGAGAAAATGCAGACCATTGGACATGATGATTATTGGTTTTGAACTAACATCTTTCGAACATGGTGCACCTCAAGAGGAAAGGTATGTTGCATTATTATTTATGGTGGTAGTTGTGAGAACATGGTTTCTAGAGAAATGGTGGATAATCTAAAACTATAATGTGAAGAACATCCCCACCCTTATCATATTGCATGGTTTAAGAAGGGAAATGAGTCACCATTGATAAGAGATGCTTAATTTATTTTTCCATAAGAAAGACCTATAAGGATACAGTATGGTGTTATATCATTCCAATGGATGCATGCCATATATTTTTGGGAAGTCCATGAAAAGATGATTAGAAGGTAATGCATAATGGAGGAAAGAATACGTATAATTTTTGGAAGGATGGTTCTAAAGTGATTTTACTATCCCTCAATCATAAAGGGAAAGGTTAAAGTATTCTCTCCACAAGCGAACTTTCCAAATAAATGAAGGTGACATGGTTTTGTTACACACTTGTAGTGCACATGGAAGGAAGTGAAGAAATACTAGTACAAACAAAAGCAACAAAAGTATTACCAAAGCATGTTGATGTGGTGTCAGATGAGTTACCTAATGGTCAACCACCACGGAGAGATATTTTACACCATATTGATCTAAATCTAGGAGCATCCCTATCCAATCAATCGACTTACAAGATGAGTCCTACACAACATGCATAGCTAAATATATAGGTGATAGAGATTTAAAAAAAAAGGTGTCGTGAGGGAAAGCACGAGCCCATGTGTTGTACCTACATTATTGACTCCAAAGAAGGATGGTACATGGAGAATGTGTATAGATAGTAGACCAATCAATAAAATTTCCATCAAATACTGATTCCTATACCTCAGTTGGATGACATTATAGATGTGCTTACAGGGGCTACACACCTTAGTAAAAGTGACCTTTATAGTGGTTACCACCAAATCTAGATTTGAGAAGGGGGTGAGTGGAAAACAACCTTCAATACTAGGGATGGTTTATATGAGTGGATGGTTATTCCATTCGGGTACATCCAATGCACCTAACACCTTCATGGGACTAACAAATATTGTGCTATGACATTACATTGGTAAATTCATAGTAGTTTATTTTGATGATATTATAATTTTCAATAAGAGAAAAGAGGAGCACCTAAATCACTTGAGGATCATATTAGATGTGTTGAGAAAATAAAATCTTTATGCAACATTGAATAAGTGTAAGTTTATGTAAGAGAGTTTGGTATTTTTGGGCTTTGTCATTTCTTTAGATGGTTTCAAAATAGATGAAAAAACTAGGGCAATTGTCAAGTGGCCTAGTCTAAGGAATATAATAGAGGTAATAATTTTTCATGATTTGGAAATCTTTTATAAAAAATTCATCAAGAATTTTAGTAGTATTTTAGCACCCACAATAAATTGCACCAAAGGAATGGAATTTTTGTGGGAAAAGGTAGTTGAGGGAGTTTTAAATCTCTAAAGAAGGTGATAGAAGCTCCTATTTTAGCATTACTAGATTTTGATGAAGTATTTGAAGTGGATTTGTGATGCCTCACATGTCAATGTTGGAGTTATACTAAGTCAAGCAAGTAAACCCATAACTTCTTTAGTGAAAAATTAAGTGAGGTCAGAACAAACTACTCAACTTATGATGTGGAATTTTATGCAATTGTGCAAACATTAAGGAATTGCAGGTATTACATGATACCCAAGTAATTTGTATTATTTACAAACCATATTTCCTTGAAATACTTAAACACATGAATAGTAGGCATCGGGTTAGTCCACAATACTGTGTCCCACTTTTTGACCATGTTGGACATTGAAATCAACATTTTTCACCAAATTTTCACTTTATGAAACCTATAACAACTAAACCATTAATAATTTGGAGATGATGACATGAACTAATGATTTGTGAGTATTTATGTCTATATTCTAAATCATTTTTTTAGAGAAAATTTATAAATAAATTGTGATTTTTTTTACGTTACTTTTAATAACTTATTTTTATAGTAAACAATATTTTTTAAAGTGGTGTTTATGTTGTCACACATAACTTTTTTTGTTTAAAGGATATAATCATAATTTTTAAAATAGATTTTTAACATCAATATCTAGTGCATGGATATTTTTTCATAATTTTTTGTTGCATAGCTTTTTTAATTAATTTTTGAAGTCACGAAAGAGCCTAAGGGAGTGAACTACCCTAAAATACCTTAGACTACCTAATAAGCTGAAAAGGAAGGGAAAATAAGACTTTGTTTCCCTTATGTTTATGATAGATATTTTTTGGAATCGGGTGAGCCGATGACAAAGGTCTTGGACTAGAGACCAGATGGATCTCTACTAGAGAACAATAATGTAGCTATCATACTTCAGTGTGCCACATTGGAGTCTCAAATATGTGCTAGTGTCCTATATGGATAGAGGGTCAAGTAGCAGCTAGAAAAACACAGGGTCTACTGACAACCAAAATGCTCTGGTTTTATAGTTTGATAAAAATGTACAAAAATGTAAAGTACAATGAGAAGAATACTATGAAAGATACTCTAATAGAAATGACAAAGAAATAAGAAGAATGCCTACTTACTTAAGGTCTAGTTCTCTAGCTAACTCGAAGAAATCAAATAACACCTACACATAATAACAAGAAAAATGTTGGGACTATGTTTTGATGTTTACCTCAGTCAAACCCCTTGTTTCGGTGTTCCCACCTCCATGGATAGCCAATAGACAACAAGATTGAGAAAAGCGATAGGGAAGTAGATAGAAAAGACACAATATAGTAGAGAGAAACGACAACCTAGATGCTACTCTAGAAGAATGATAATACAAATAAGAAAATAGACACAATATCACCTTGCCTTCTACAAGTTCTCAAGGATGATATAGGAAGAAGAAGAACAATATCACCACGCCAAGGAGGTAGAGCTTCGTAACCTCTAATAATAATGGCGTTGAAGCAAAGAGAGGTTGTAGAAATAAAGTATGGAGATGCTAGAATCAAGGATAAGTATTAGAATGATCAATATAGTTGCTAAAATGAAGAATTAGCTTGAGAGAGTGAAAGAAGTTGATAGAAGTGAGTTCAAATGGAAAAATTAGAGGCAAAGTCATTCCTAGTGGTCAAGATTCAATAGGGGAAGTTACGCTCATAGGAAATAGAGAATCATAACATCTTTACAGTTTATTGATGTAGGAATCTTGTCAGGACGTTAGTGCAACACACAAATGTATGCATCACGCGTGTGCATCCCTAATAGCAATTCACTTCACTAACGCTAAAAAATAGGGACATGTGGAAAAAGAAAAGCAAAAGTGGTCGGATTTTGCATTATTGGACTTGTATGGCTAAAATGAATGTAAATTAATGGGAAATTGCATGGGATGGAAATTTACACCATTACATTTTTCCCCCACTTTAGCAAGCATATGTCGATGCCTATGATATTCTAGAAAAGGAGATGGTGTGTGAAATTGTTGGTCCCCAATCCCCCTAGTATCATGACATCTATACACACCTTCACGACAATATCCTCCTATCCAATTTAACCTGTAACCAGCGTAAATCCTTCATCCAATGCATTACTCGTTACACTATCCTAGAATACACCCTTATCGTAGAGGGTATGATGGTACTGTTCTTTGATGTTTAAATGATTCAAAATCTAAATTAGCATTACAAGAGGTACATAGTGGTGTTTGTGGAGCGCATACTAATGGAATGGCCCTGCCTAAGAAGCTTCTTAGGATTGGATACTATTGGCTGATCATGGAACATGATGCCTATGAGTTTGTCTAGAAGTGTGTGCCATGTTAGCAACATGCAGATCTGATACATGCTCCTGCACAAGGTCTACAACCAATCTCCTCACCATGGCATTTTTCACAATGGGGTTTGGACCTAATTGACAAGATGTACCCTTCCTCATCTAATTTCCATACCTTCATCATCACTGGCACCAAGTACTTCACCAAATGGGTGGAAGAAATTCCACTCTCCCTTATCATTGGAACCCAAATATCCAAATTCATCCTATACCATATTCTCTGTAGATATGGTGTTCCCACTGCTATCATAATTGACAATGAAAAGCCATTTAAAAACTAGTATGTGAGACATTTATGCAAAACATTCCACATCCAACATCGTTGGTCAACACCCTATTACCCTCAATGTAATGGTCAAGCTGAAGTGACCAACAAAAAATAATCAAAATCTTGAAAAAGGTTGTTAGTAATAGTGGTCGAGATTGGAACCTCCATCTTAATCCTACCCTTTGGGCCTATCACACTTCCATCTATACACCCACTAGCGTTACCCCATATTCACTCGTCTATGGCACTGATGCCATCTTGCTTATTGAGGTTGAACTCCCATCACTATGCATATCTTTGAAGAACTTGATTGATGATGAGTATTGGGTTGCCTATCTGAGTCAATTAGAGCTTCTCGATGAATGGTGTATTAATGCCTACAATCATCTCTAGGCTTATCAGCATCAGCTTAAAAAAATGTACAACAAGAAAGTTTATCATCGCCAGTTTTAGGTTGGTGATCTTGTGCTCAAAGAAAATTAGCATACTCAACAAGACCAAGAAAAGAAGGGAAAGTTTGAAGCTAATTGGTTAGGTCCCTATGTCATCATGAATAAGTATGGTTTTGGGGCATATTGAATTGCTACACTTGAGGGAGAACCCTTGGAAGAACCCATTAACATTGTGCACCTAAAGTAGTTCATACCTAAGTCAATTTGGTACCCCACCTAGAAAATACAAAAAAAAATAGAAAAAAATCCCAAAAAGCAAAAGAATTAGAAAAATGTCAAAACAAAAAGAAAATCATCACAAAAGAAATATTGTCAATAGTAAAGAGAAATAATTCATCCTATGGTGACAACCACCCTTGGTGGCACCTTGGATAAGTGTGTTAAATGGTGAAAACTTGGAAACCAACACCATTCGTAGAGGGCTTAATCATTCTCTACCTCGCATCTCGTCTTCCTATATGTTTACGCATCATCCCAAAAAATATCATGAATCATATCCTCGCCATCCACATCACATCCATATCCCATTACCCATTACATGGTATATTTTGATTGAGCATTAGACATATTATATTTTCTATCCCTATTCTTGAGCTTTATCCACCTATTTCAGTATGAGTCTACAAAATCTTAATTGGTATCCTAACCCTTTATGCCTGTATCAATTGGGATTTTGTTAGTCCTCATCATTTTTATATAGTGACCTTTTGGTTGATCTTGCATCACCATCTATGGATCCATCATTGTATCTTTTATCATTAGGTCCCACATCATCCCTCATCTGTTGTCAGTCTTTTTATCAAACTACGTTGAATCTGTGCTTTCATGTAGGGAAGGCCAACTTTGATGATCCCACAAGGATTTGGTCCATCCATTTGGATCTTTCATGGTCATCCTTTTGTCTCTTCATCCATATTCTTCATTGTTTTATTGAACTATGTTGCCTTTGCGCTTTTACATAGGGAAGGCCATCATTGATGAGCCCCTGATGCTTAGGTATGTCCTTTAGGGTATGTCTTTGTCTTTTTCCTATTGCCAAGAGTCCCTATCCTGTTGGAAATAATAAAAAAATTCAATAGCCTCTTGAGGTTGTAATCTATTTCAACTATCTCATGCCATGTTGATCTTATACTCTACCACATCCATCCTTGGTCTTAGTAGGATATATCGTGCCTCATATCAAACCACATTAATCCATCCACCTATCATTCTCATGGTAAAGGGTACTTAAAACTTATTGTGACTTCTTGGCTCTTTTGCATCTTGTTTATCTTTTTAGCTTCCTACTATACTTACTCAAGGTTACCATGATCCATCATATCATGGTGCGCTTAGAATGGTAGAACTAGGGGCATATCTTGGTTTCCTGCATGATAGTGTTTTCTTGGTTGTCCTGCTTAGTACACACCAAGATCCTTGTGGTCTTGTGTTATGCTAGGGAATCCTTTGTGCTTGTGGTTTTCTAGCATTGTCCCTACCAAAGCCCCTATGACTTTGGGATGTTGGATTAACTTCCTTGTTTGTTGTATCAGTCCTCTACATATGATACTACATTGCCTTGGTTCTTTATACCTTGGTACGTGGTACCCTATGCTATATCAAAATTTAGTTCTCATTATGTGACATCATAAAGTTAGATTGCATGATTTTGATCATAATACATTTGCATTTTCCATCCTACCATTTATCCCTTATACATTCCCCTTATCCTATAATCATTGATCTTTGGTTGTGCAAATGATATCCCCTACCTATTCTCCCTATTAGTTTGATTAAGTTCTTGACAGGTTTACTACACCCGCTATTTGTTTCATTATCGCCTTGCATTATCCATTTCCTTGTCATTTTGCACTTTATTTTCATAATCATTTAATACGTTTAGGATAATATAGATTTGTTATTCTAAGCATCTTAATCCATTTCATTTTGTATTTTCATAGCCATTTAAGTTGTTTAGGATAATATAGATTTGTTATTCTAAGCATCTCAATCCATTTCATTTTGCATTTTTGTAATCATTTAAGTTTAGGATAATATAGATTTGTTATTTTAAGCATCTCAATCCATTTCATTTTTCATTTTCATAATCATTTAAGTTGTTTACGATAATATAGATTTGTTATTTTAAGCATCTCAATCCATTTCATTTTTCATTTTCATAATCATTTAAGTTGTTTAGGATAATATAGATTTGTTATTCTAAGCATGTTAATCCATTTCATTTTGCATTTTCATGATCATTTAAGTTGTTTATGATAATATAGATTTGTTATTCTAAGTATCTTAATCAATTTCATTTTGCATTTTCATAATCATTTAAGTTGCTTAGGATAATATGGATTTGTTATTCTAAGCAACTTAATCTATTCCATTTTCATTCTCATAATCATTTAAGTTGTTTAGGATAATATAGATTTTTTATTCTAAGCAACTTAGCCATCTTACACATTCATTGAATCAAGTTCATTCATTCCCTTAGGTTCATTTATTGCATTAGGTTCATCAGTTACATTCATCTCATTTTCATTTCATTAGACACATCCATTTTCATTTCATTATACATACATCATATGTCGTAATAAATATTCATCACATCCATGGAGTACATATAAATTTAATACACACACCCTGAATCATACACATTAGTCATCTACACGTCTATGCATATACCATACACATACATGTCTGTCACATCACATCTTGCATCACAAATCATTAGTATTACATCAACATCATCATTATGAACATAAGGCATCACATCTTGCATCACAAATAGTTAGTCACACATATCATAATCATCAAATGCATACATATCAAGTCACATGTCATAGTCATAATCATACATCCATCATAAACATAAAAACATCCCATGAACATTGCATAAGCCACCACAATAATCATCCATCTCATATATAGCATAATCATGTGCATAATGTCCATCAATACAAATGTATGTGTATAGAAGCATCAATATGTACAATAGTGTGAATATGAATGACATAATATGTGTCCTGGACCATAATCAATATTGTGAATCACTATATCATCTGCCAAAAAAAATTGTACATGAACTCTGCATATACATCACTGCCATTTGTACACCTATCAAAATTGGATCCCTGTGTCCAACCTATCTGATTCCTATGTCTACCCATTGCTACCTGTGTCTGAGCACTAAGGTGCCTCAAGTGCTAGCCCCTCTCCTCCTCTCTTGGGTGGCCCCATTGGCCCAATAGATGCACTTGACCCCCTTGAATATCCTAGCCTAGGACTTGACCGAGACGGCCCTCTGCTCTTGCTCATCACTTGTGAATATGATGGTGCTCTTTGGGCCACATCTGGTACTATGGTGTAGTACAACCCCCTGTAATACCTAATAAGCTATCCTAAGGTCCTATTGCTCTAGTTGAAAATGTATCAATTATATCGACTGGGTAGTTTTCGAAGGTTGTATACAATATGGGACATCTTGGCTAACTCTCTTAGAATTTTTGACTTTTTGAAACATTTGTAAACATAAGTTAAAATAGGAAGCATTTAAACTAAAAAGCTTGAAGTTGTTTAAGCTAGAAAGCATTAAATTGTTAAACTAGAAAGCATGAGATTGTTAAACTAGTAAGCGTAAGATTGTTAAACTAGAAAGTATATAAATTACCTAAGAAGAAATACTTGCAATAAAACTATAAATTTTAAATGAAAAAAACTAACTAATGACTAACTATTGACAAAAAGTAAACTTGACAATTTGTAACTAAAAATAGGAGTGGATGCTCTATAATTTCAAATAAAAATAACTACATACACAAACCTGAACCACAACCTGTAGGAATAATTGATAGAGCTTGACATACACAAATAAAATTCATGCACATTCATCATGTACAAAATAAAAGTAACAAAATTGAAAATAAAAATACTTATCTATCTACTCTATGAGATCCCTCAAGTGGCCAGCTCTCGGGCATTCCTATGCTTAATTCAAATCACATGTACTTTTGCATCTTCAAAATGAATCCATCCATGATACTTTCATTACTCAAAAACGATTAACTCAAAATATGATTGGAAATATTTATTTATTCATGTAATAGTGTAACAAAAAAGACATAACTGAACAATGTTCAAGGTATATCATAACATCATAACATTATCACCATATCATTGTTTTTGACAATAACATATATATATACTAAACTGCTAACAGAATCCTAAATTTTAGATGGTGGAAGATCACCATTGAAGAAGTCTTTTAACAAAATTTTTAACTAACCAACTGATTGAGGTCCATAACATAAAACATATTAAAGGCTTAGAGTGGATCCGTAAAGTTTTTAAACAAAAATTTAATAGAAAGCATTAAAAGGACTTGTTCCACTATGCATGCCTAAATTTTCAGTGCCTAGAATTTTGATGCTCTATCTTCAACTATTTGAAGTTCCCTTAAATTCCACTCGGTCATGCATAATGTCATGTACAATAACTGAAAGCTATACCATTATATCAACATTAGTCGGCTAATTTCAACCGATTTAGGAAATAATGATTTATACATCTTTTTACAAAAAGTAAGCAATTATTAATCCTAAAAATAAACAATTGGCAAGGCTAAAGTGATTGGTAAGAACAACAAAGGGTTTTTAGCTTATCATAATTATGAGGTTATTTATACCTCATCACTCTCTCTCCTTCCTAAGATTTTTCTATCAATCTTGGCCCCTGGACTTTGAAATTCTCATAACAAATCTGAAGATTATCATTATATTTAATTCTCATAGCTTCATAGCTATTCATGCCTCAGAATTGAGCTTTAAAATAAAATGGTTTTTTATAGGGGTACCTCATTTGAAGTCTCATAGTCCTTTCTACCTACAAATACTCTTTAGTCCTTTCCTGCCATTGAACTTGATTTTTCATAGTGGACATGAATGCTCTGAGCTATACTTCCCCAACAAAGAGATTGACAAAGAAATCAGTATGTCTCTCTAAAAATAGATTATGTACAAATAATTCACACAGTAAATTTTGTTGAGAAAGTGCTTCCTCTTTAAATGCTTTTAAAAATTCCTCATCATCTGGATCATGGGGCAGATTGTAAGAAATTATCAATAATTTCCATCTTAACAATTGCTCATTCAAAAACATAGAATACAACCTGGATGATTTCCTACAAACTAATAATAATTCCCCAATTTTCCATACATCTTTTTTAGCTTGATAAAACCTATCATATGATTATTTTAATAAAACTATTTCCTTCTTAAGTATGGCATTCTCTGCCCCTACTTGTCTCAGGAAATAACATCTTTCCATCCATTTTGTCATCATTGGGGGAATGTGGACTTGAAACCACTCCATCTTGGTTGGATTAGTCTATATTTCCTTTGATTCCATTTTTGGATTTATCTTAATTTCTTGCAAATATTGTTCTAATTCAACAGTCTTACTCAAAGTTGCATTGAGTTCATCTTTTTTTTTTTTTTTTTCTGCAAATGCTTGAAAAGTTTACACTAAATTATCAATTAAACCTTTAATTTGTTTGTCTTTTTCAAACAAATTTATCAAATACTGTTTACCTTCCTCATTCCATTGTTGCACCTAAAATTGCAACTCTCCAATAATTTTATCTTTTAGCTCCAATTGAGCCTTCAAAGCTATGATTTCTTGATCTTTTTTCTTCAAAATTGTAGTTTGCACTTCTATTTCCTCCTATTGTTGATTTATTTGTTGTTCATTTTTTTGTAGGCTAAATATTAACTGAACAATTTATGTTTTCAACTCATCTAATTATATTTTTATGTTATCAAAAATTTCAATTTGTACATTAGAAAAGAGAGGAGAAATGAAAGTTTCTACATTATAATCAATCACATTTTCTTTATCATGTACCTCTAGTGGATCTGGTTTTATATCACAGATAATTGGGAAAGACAAATTTTCACTTAGATGAGTCATATCACCTTCCTATGTTTCCATTGGTTGGTGAAAAGGAGAAAATGATTCCAGAGGCTCATCCTCAATTATTACAACATTTGGCAGTTGTTCTCCTATTTCCTCTTGTCTTGTCATAAGTGAGACATTTTCCTTTCCAAATTCACCTAGCTGGTTTGTTTCTACACATGGTTGGGCATCCTTTTCATATGATTGTTCTATAGTTTCTTGGGGCTGCATATTATGTTGTTGCTTTTTAGGGATATATGGTTGATCAGAAGTCGTAGCACAAGTAATCTCAAATGATAATCTCTTGCTTCTTCTCAAAGGGGAAGGACTGTGTACTTCTATTCTAAGTCCCCTTCCCTTTTTATAGGGATGAGCATTCTCATTTTTTGAATTTTATAGGTCTATATCCTCTTGTTTTTCTGGAGCCTCCAATACATTTTGTGGACTCAGTCCTTCCTAAGGGTCTGAAGGGTTTATTGGATTTTCCAATGCCTCATTGTCAAGAGCCCCTTCAAAATTTTGAGGTTCAAAAGAAGGTTCTTCTAAATTTTGAGCCACCAAACTGGATGGATCTCCTTCCTCTAAATGTCTTGTGGGCACAAGGTTCTCAAAATTTTGAAGAAATTTTTGCCATTTTTGTTCAATTCTTCCTTTCTTTAAGAAATGATATTTACAAATTAAATGTATGAGGTCGTGATGTTTTAATGGACCCAACCCAATTCTAAACTTTTCATAGTAACAATAGAATCACTAAGAAAAGTGGGAAGGTTGATTATGAATTCATGGTTTCTAGCCCCATGACACAAATGAGTCAATAATCAAAAGGGGGGACCAACTATTATGGCACATTTCCCTTCACATGTGAAATACTTGATTATCCAAGCTACTGTCATTCTACATGGCTCGGGAATGGAAATTCTTTGAAACCCTTTATTTTTCCCTCAGCTATTTACAACTAATAAAGGTTGAGGTTCTCCTTCCCTACTAAAAAGATCTACCATTTTCTAATAGGAAATATTTGTAGTTGCCAATAAATTTACACCCTCATTTATAATACCAAATAAACAAGAAATGACTCAAGGGCTTACCTTGAATTTCTTCCTGCACACTATTGACTATCCATCTGAGAAGTTTTCTAAAAATTCTTTAACCAACTGCTCATTGTGCCCTTCAAACTTCTTCATAAACTCTAGCCACTCAACCCTCTGAAACAGTTCTGAAATTTTAATTAGTGTCAATAACTTTTCTACGAAAGATGGCTCTGATTTCCACTTGGCTCCTCCCATGTTGTCCCTTTATTTTGATTTTTCTCAATTTTTGCTGAATGTCGTGGCATTCAAAAGGTGAAAAATTGTTTAAATGAAGCAGTGACATAGATTAAAGAAAATTCAAACTCTTCAACTACTCAGACTTTAACATGAATTAATTATGGAATTTGGCTTTGTTGTACTGAAATCATTACTTTGCATGGAAAAGAGAGCATGAATTGCCACATCTTAAGTGAGAGTACAGTGCACACAATTTAATAAGTTTGGAAAGGGTGGAGGTATGTGCAATTTATTTAATTTTATTCATAATAATTATCTACTTAAAGTAAAAGCTATACATACCTTATGTCCCATCATCGATTTGAAAATCGCTTACCTTTGTTGACGTAACAGTATAATTGGATGGGATGGTGAGGGTGTTGATGAATTTATTATGAATGAAGATGGGATGGCTAATTAATGTTGTAATTATTATGATGAAAAGTAGCCATAATAATTTTGATTTATCATGATAAGAGATGACAGTGTAGGGCATGGATTTAAAAGGTAATGGAAAAATTTAATGATGAGCATGTGTATGATGCTAGAAATATCAGAGCATTTGGAGAGGAAGGGAATTTACAAAATTCCAGAGCATCGCTAGATGATGGGGCCGGGATAAAGAATAAAAATTTTGGAGCATGCTGAGAGATGTGGCCAGAACGAAAAAGTGAAGTAGAAATTTTTTGGAGCATTGCTGGGAGATGCAGCCATAGTGAAGAAGAAAATATCAAGCATCATTGAAAGATGCCACCAGAATGCAGCAACGAAGTTCTGGAGCATCACTAAAAGATGCAACTGGAAGCAAGAAAAAAATTTCCAGAGCATCATTGAAAGATGTAGTTGGAAGCAGCAATAAAATTTCTGAAGCATCGCTGAAAGATGCAACTAGAAGCAAGAACAAAATTTTTGGAGCATCATCGAAAGATGCCGCTGGAAGGAAGAAGAAAAATTTATGGAGCATCATCGAAAGATATAGCCAAAATGCAGCAAGAAATTTTTTAGAGTATTGCCAAAAGATGCTTCAGAAGAAGGAAGCAAAATGAAGTACTTTGGACTTTAAGACTTTCTGGAGCATCGTTGAGAGATACACCAGACTGCAGGAATAAAATAGGGAATGTCACTAGTCAAGCTTGCAAATTCTGGAGCATCACAGAAACTGAGCCAAGAAGTTTTAGAGCATCGCAACAAGATGCACCAAAATTTGTATTTGATTAAATATGATGTCTTGTAAGAAAAAATTGAGATTTAGCCAAGTCCAAAAGACAAAAAATACAAAATAAATGCCCTAAAGTAATTACAAATACTTACACATGCAAGGTTTCCTTTTTTAAGTCAGAATATGAAAACTATGTTGGCTCTACCATAACAGAGTCAATGCATTGGATTTCTCCTTGCATTTCTACCATTCTCGTAAATTTCTCTTTATTGACAGGTTTTTGGTAGATGTGTAATCAATGAACGTTGACTAAGAGAGTTCAAATTTCACCATCAATGGGTTTGAGTTGCACCGCTCCATTTGGAAATACTTCAAAAATTTCATATGGACCTAGCCAATGAGTCCTCAGTTTCCCCTGATGATATATATATCAAGAATTGAATAATAGTGCCCAATCCACATTATGGAACTCTCTTTCCTTTATGTTTTTATCATGCCAAACCTTTCGTTGTTGTTGAACTAGCTCAGTTTGGTGGACAACATCTAAACGCAGTTCATCTAGTTCACTAAGTTGTAGGACTCTTTCAACCTGGGCTCGTTTGAGATCTAAGCCTAACTCCATTGTTGTTCTAAGGGTTTGAAGTTCAAATTCAATGGGTAGAAGAGGTTTCTTCCCAAAAAATAACTCGTATGGACTAAAACCAGTGGTTGATTTCCAAGTTGTGTTATAATCCCAAATGACTTCAGGTAAATTTTTGTCCTAGTCTTTTCTCCTTGATGAAACTATTTTTGTTAGAATATTTTCAATCTCCATGTTAGTGACTTCTACTTGACCATTTGCTTGTGGGTGATAGGGTGATGACTTCTTATGGCTTGCCTGGAAATGATCAGTGAAGGATAACATAACTTTGGACATAAACTAGGGTCCTTGATCTATGAAAATTGTTTTAGGGGCTCTAAATCTGAGAAAAATCTTATTATACAGGAAGTCAGCTACTTGTTCTTCCCTAGCAACTCTTAGAGCTTGTACTTCTGTCCACTTGGTCAAATAATCGGTACAGACCAAAATGTACTATTTCTTATGAAGGAGGGTCTATAGGACTAATAAAATCCAATCCCCACTTTTCAAATGGTTCAAGAATCACCTAGGGTTGTAGAGGAATTTCATTGGATGTAGTGGGTCTCCCTACTCTTTGGCATTCATCATAATGGTGAACATATTTTTTTACATCTTTATGCATAGAAGGCCAATAATATCCCGCACCTAAAATATTATGGGACATCCTCTTGGGATAACAATGACCTCCAAAGGGGTCATCATGGAAATCTCTAAGGCTGCTATATGTTTCATCTGCCCTGGCACAACATCATAAAACCATATCAAGACTGCATCGAAATAATATTCCATTAATCCATTTAAATAGAGTGCTTTCTTGAATGAGGCGTTTCTTTTTTTTTTGATGTAAAATTTGGTGGCAACTCTGAAGTGGCCAAGTAGTTGGTGATGTTAGCAAACCAAGGGGTTTTAATGGAGATGGAAAACATATTTTCATCTAGGAATTCATCTTGCACGGGAGCACAATCTCCATTGTCTTGTTTGATCTGGGATAAGAAATCTACAACTACGTTGAACTTCCCTGGTTTATCAATAATGGTAACATTGAATTCTTGTAGAAGCAATAACCACTTGATAATCCTTCTGTTCATTATAGGTTTGTTCGTTAGGTACTTGATGGCCGAATGGTTTGTGAACACAGTCACTTTGTACCCTGTGATGTAATGTCAAAATTTCTTGATTGCATGTACTACAAATAAAAAATATTTCTTTGTGGTAGTGTCATTTCATTCAGTGGGAGTCAAATTCTTACTAATGAAATAGATAGCATATTTTCCCCCATTATCATCTTCTTGACCTAACACCCCTCCAATAGCATCATCAAAAGCATCTGCATAAATATGGAAAAAAACGTTGAAATTAGGTCCTCATAGGATAGGAGCAGAGATGAGTTTTTCTTTAATGATCTCAAATGATGCTTGACATTCTGGTGTCCAAGAAAAATATACATTCTTTTGGAGGAGGGAAAACATAGGGGTTGCAATCTTGTTGAAATTTTCTATGAATCTCCAGTAGTATCTAGCATGTTCTAAGAAACTTCTAATGCCAATTTGGTTTTTCAGAGTCTCAAGTTGTTGTATTACCTCAATTTTCTTAGGATCCACTTTTATCTATTCATCTAAAATGTGGTGTCCCAACACTATCCCTTTTTCTACCATTATTAGGAATTTTTCGTGACTTAGGGATAGCCAATGGTCCTCATATTGCTTCAATACTTTGTCCAAAATTTGAAGGCCTTCATCAAAAGTTGACCCATATATAGTGAAGTTGTCCATGTAGATTTCCACATAGTCATTCACTAGCTCAATGAATATTGCCAAGATAACTCTCTAAAAGGTTGTAGGAGCATTGCATAGCCCAAAAGGAAGGAGGTGATATGTGAATGTTCCCCAAGGGCAAGTAAAAGTTGTTTTGTCCTGGTCTTCCGTGGCTACTTGTATTTGGTTATATCCACTAAATCTGTCCAGGATTGAGAAATACTTCCTCCCAGCCAAATTATCCAAAACTTGGTCTACAAATGGTAGAGGGAAGTAATCTCTATGGGTAGCTTTATTGAGTTCCCTATAGTCAATGCACACTCTCCACTTCCCATTTTTCTTTGGGACCACAACCAGAGGTGAAACCCATTTGTTGTTAGAAATGGGATAGATAAATACTTGCAAGAGTTTCTTAATTTCAGTTTTAACAATGTCTTTCAAAGCAGGATTGTGTCTTCATTATGGTTGACGAACAAGTCTAACATCCTTGGTATAGATGTGATGGGTAAAAAAAATTGGGTGAATTTCTCTCATGTATGTATAATCCCAAGCAAAAGCTTTAGATCTGGTCACCAAAACATCAAACAATTTGTGCTCTTTTGGCTCTATCAACTCGCTGTTGATATTCAAAGTTTTTCCTGGTAATAACATGATGGTTTTGACCCCTGGATGGTTGGAGGTGATAGTATAAAATTCTCTAGTCAAAGTGTTGAGAGGACAACTACGTGGTGTGATTTTATGGAGTCTAGCAATATATTTGAAGAAGTGATCCATTTTTGGAATGATATTGGCTAGGGGGTAAGGTAATCCCATGAAGCTAGTGCAATAAAATTCAGTGTGATCAACGCTATTTGGCTGTCCTAAAATCTCTTCTACGTCTAACATTTCTTCATCACTTGAGTCTATAGTAAGATTTTCTATATTGTTTTCTAGTTCATCTTCCAACTCTTCACCATGTTTAATGACTACCATAGCAAGTGAGGCTAGATTTTCTTGTTCATTGGGACCATCTGGTTCATCAACCTGAACTTTGTTATGTTTAGCAGGTTTAGCAGAGGGATATAGGAATACATGTTTATTATTGGAACCATGTGAAATGGTCATTCCTCCCTCTCTACAGTCAATATTGGCTGAATGGTAGCTAGCCACGATCTTCCTAGGATTATTGAATAATTGTCCTTTGGTGTGAGGGACTAGATTATTTGGAAATCTACTGGATATTCCCAACCATCAACCTTAAGAAGAACATTTTCTATGACGCCTTTGGGAATAGCAATGGGTTGATTTACCATTTGCAACACTTTAGTTGTGGGATGCAAATCAGTGAGTCCCAATTTTTCCATTACATTGACTATCATTACATTAATAACTGCCTCTAGGTCCACAAGTGCATTAGGTATTGCTACCTCGTTAATTGTCACTGTTATAAGTGGACTGTCTGAGTCATCATATTTTGGAGTTGCAGTTTTTCCAGCCAAAAGGTCAGCTAGATACCCATTTATGTGAATAGTATTAATCCTTTTGGTTTCCTTCTTAGTGTTTTGATGCACAACTATTTAATTAATTGGTTTAGTTAAGGGATCTCTTTAATCACTCAAAGGAACCTCGATTTGAAGTTGCTTAATTTCTTGCATCAACATAGTTTCGGTGGATAACGTCATTTTTGAAGGATTATTCAAGGTGGTCAGTTTGAGACGCTTCAGAAAAGATGTTTGATTTTTCTCTTTCAAGGTGGAGTCCTTTAAAAGATTAGTTGGATGCTGACCACCCTCCTCTTTAGGTAACTTAGAAGTTCTAGCTGAGGATTGTGGAAGGGTCTTGTCTTGATTACTCACTAGGTTTTTCTCTAAAGGTGTGGAAGATGTATTAGGTGGTTCAGCAGATTCTTTAATCGGCTCATCCAGGATCTCAACTATAGTAGGCTGTTGGAGGGTTTTTCCTAACCTTAACTGTAGGTTTCCACAATGGATAGCATTAAGTCCAGTCACATCTTCCTATTTCATAGAATGCACTAGGATATTTTGATGATTATTCTTTGGATTAGGGATAGGTTGTGTTGGGAGTTGTGGTTGGTTGACCTACTCATTTTTCTTAGGGTTCTGAGGGCCTGGTAAAAGGTTCTTTCGCGGATTAGGCATCCTCCTTGGCTCAGTGTAAAGCTGATTTTGAGGTTGATTCCATTGAGGAGCTGGATCTTGAGGATACCATTGTTATTGAGTCTAGTTTGGCCATTCAGGGTTTCCTCGGGACTAATTTTCCCACTTAGGTGGTCTCCAAGGGTAAGCTCCCTAGTTAGGTGGTGTTGGAGGCCAAGGTCCTACCCATTGATTATTATTCCAATTGTTTGGGGGTCGCTAGGTGGGATTTGAGTTCTTGTTGTAAGAGAAATTCCCTCCAAATTCCCTCCAAGTATTTGATTCAAAAAATTGACCTCCTCCTCAACCTGAGATGTCTTCTTCTTGGAATTTTTTATTACATTTAGGATCTCACATTGATTAGTGCCATGAATCTTCTCACAAACTTGAAAAATTTCAATTTGATCCAAAGGGAATTCTCTTAATAGATGTTTGTTTTGACACCTAGGACAATAGATGGATAAGGTCTTTGGATTACATGTTTTGGCCTATATTCCATCCAGTGTGGTGTTTAATTGAATGAGAATGTCAATTTTGAGATTTTCTATCTCCTCACGCAGTTTTCCTATTTCATTGGAACCTTTGTAAAGAGTAGATTTATGAATACCTCCTCGAGTATGAGAGAAGTTTTGACATAACTCAGTGATATCATCGAGTCCAATTTGGGACACATCTCCTTTTCCCATTAAATCTAGACTTCTCCTAGCATCTTCATCAAGTCCCTTGAGAAATATGGTCTTCAAAATTTCCATACTAATGGCTTCTCCGCCACATCATTTAGATAAAAAGATGAACCTATCTAGGTAATCTTCTAGGCTTTCATCTTTGTTTTTCCTTAGTTTGAACAAATCCTCTTTCTTATCACTGAATCTACAATAACTCTATATTTTTCCAAAAAGGCAGACTCCATATCATCCCAAGAGGTTATTAACCCTAAAGTTAATCCCATGAACCAACGCATGGCAGCATCCTTCAGGGTGGAGGGAAAACATTTCAGTTTTTGGTTATCATTCTTGTAGTCATACGTCTGACACAAAACTTTAAACTCAAATAGGAATTGGTCAGGGTATTTGGAGGATAAACCTCTAAAATTTGGTAAGAAGGTTGGTGAAATATTTTTCATAGGTGTATCATCATCTTGATCAAGAGCAATAGGATAAGTAAATTTCTACGCTCCCCCTGCTGGGTTAGCGTTATTTCTACGGTCACCCACGACATTGAAAGGAATGCGTTCCTCTTTAAAAGTTTTTTGTAATCGCTAAGGTTTTGGGGTATGCAAAGGAATGATTTCCTCTACAAATGTTTGTTATGATGGGTGAATCTCTGGGGTATACTGGGAGGTCTTAGGTTGATCCTGCTCGATCAATTTTTCAATAAGTTCTTTAGCTGAGACTTCTTCCTCCCTGCTTGTGCTTGGAACGTCTTTTGGAGGGGTTTTTGGTATGAATTTTTTGTGTGGGTCTCATTTCCTGACCATGCAAAAAAAGAAGCCTGACAACTATTTTTTTTCTAAAAGAGGTATTCAAGCAATCTCCTACTAACACTAGAAAAGGATGTGTCCCTGGAAATGACACCAAAAAGTGATAGGCTGTCATAAGGCCCTATCGCTCTAGTTGAAAATGTATCAATTATATCGACAAGGTAGTGTTCGAAGGCTATATGCAATAGGGGACATATTGGATAACTCTCTTAGATTTTTTGACTTTTTGAAACATTTGTAAATAGAAGTTAAACTAGGAAGAATTTAAACTAAAAATCCTGAAGTTGTTTAAGCTAGAAAGCATGAAATTGTTAAACTAAAAAGCATGAGATTGTTAAAATAGTAAGTGTGAGATTGTTAAACTAGAAAGCATATAAATTACCTAAGAAGAAACACTTGCAATAAAAATGTAAAATTCAAATGAAAACAACTAACAGCTAATGACTAACTGCTGACAAAAATAAACTTGACAATTTGTAACTAACAACAAGAGTGGATGCTCCAGAATTTCAAATAAACAGAAGTAAAAGATTGCAAACTTGAACCATGACCTGCAAGAATAATTGACAGAGCTCGACATACACAAATAACATTCATCCACATTTATCATGTACAAAATAAAAGTAACATAATTGAAAATTAAAATACTTATCTATCTACTCTACGAGATCCCTCGAGAGGCCAACTCTCAAGCGTTCCTACGCTTAACTCATATCACATGTACTTTTGCATCTTCAAAATGAATCCATCCATGATACTTCCATTACTTAAAAATGATTAACTCATAATAGGATTGGAAATATTTATTTATTCATGTAATAGTGTAACACATAAGACATAACTTAACAATGTTCAAGGTATATCATAACATCATAACATTATCACCATATCATTTTTTTTGGCAGTAACACACACACATACACACATGTACTAAACTGCTAACAAAATCCTAAATTTAAAATGGTGGAAGATCATCATTGAAAAAGTATTTTAAGAAAAAAATTAACTAACCAACTGATTGAGGTCCATAACATAAAACATATTAAAAAATTAGAGTGGGGCCGTAAAGTTATTAAACATAAATTTAACAGAAAGCAATAAAAGGACTTGTTCCACTATGCACACCTGAATTTTCGCCGCCTAGACTTCCAACCCTCTATCTTCAACTATTTGAAGTTGCTTCAAGTCCACTTAGTCGTGCATAATGTCCTATACAATAACTAAAATCTATACCATTATATCAGTGTTAGTCAGCTAATTTCAACCGATTTAGGAAATAACGATTTATACATCTTTTTCCAAAAAGTAAGCAATTATTAATCTTAAAAATAAACAATTGGCAGGGCTAAAGTGATTGGTAAGAACAACAAAGGTTTTTTAGCTTATCATAATTATGAGGTTATTTATACCTCATCACTCTCTCCCCTTCCTAAGCTTGAGCAGGTTCTCCTGCTCTCTACTATTTCCTCTGCCTTTCCATATCCTTGTTCTTATTTAGTTCATCGTATTTGGATTTGAGGTCATATGGATCCTCTGCTTCTCTATCCCAATCACTAGGACTCTTAAGAAAACCCTTGTTGTATTTAACCCTTACTTTTCATGAATGCAAGTCCTCAGGATTCTACTCTATAGTGACAAGTACTGCAAGGGGTGGCTGAGGATAAAGAAGCAATGGAGGTCTATACCTCATTCTTATCCATTTGGTCTTAAGATTTTGTAGTATTTTTGCTAATGTCTCGGCCCTCATGTAGGACCACCTTAAATTGGTAGGTGAGATCACCTACCTCCTTTTAAGATACATTGACAAAGGAGTGTACCACTCCTCATAGGCACTACATGATTTTTTCTATCAATCTTGGCCCCTGGACTTTGAAATTCTCATAAAAAATCTGAAGATTATCATTATATTCACTTCTCACAGCTTCATAGCTCTTCATGCCTCAAAATTGAGCTTTATAATCAAAGGGTTTTTTATAGGGTTACCTCATCTGAAGTCCCATAGTCCTTTCTGCTTGCAAATACTCTTTAGTCCTTTCTTGCCATTGAATATTATTTTGCATAGTGGACATGAATGCCCTTAGTTGTACTTCCCCAACAAAGAGATTGACAAAGAAATCAATATGTCTCTCTAAAAACATATTATGTATAAAGAATTCACACAATAAATTCTATTGAGTAGGTGTTGCCTCTTTAAATGCTTTTAAAAATTCCTCATCATTTGGATCATGAGGTAGATTGCAAGAAATTCTCAATAATTTCCATCTTAACAATTGCTCATTCAAAAACATAGAATACAACCTGGATGGTTTCCTACAGGCTAATAGTAATTCCCCAATTTGGAATACATTTGTTTTAGCTTGATAAAACCTATCATATGATTCTTTTAATAAAACTAATTCCTTCTTAAGTTTGGCATTCTCTACCCCTGCTTGTCTTGGGAAATAACATATTTCCATCCATTTTGTCATCATTGGGGGAATGTGGACTTGAAACCACTCCATCTTGGTTGGATCAATCTATATTTCCTTTGATTCCATTTTTGGCTTTATCTTATTTTCTTGCAAATCTTGTTCTAATTCAACAGTCCTACTCAAAGCTGCATTGAGTTCATCTTTCTATTTTTCTTGTTTTTCTACAAATTCTTGGAGAGTTTGCACTATGTTATCAGTTAAACCTTTAATTTGTTTGTCTTTTTCAGACAAATTTGTCAAATACTATTTACCTTCCTCATTCCATTGTTGCACATGAAATTGAAACTATCCAATAATTTTATCTTTTTGCTCCAATTGAGCCTTCAAAGCTATGATTTCTTGATCTCTTTTCTTCAAAATTGTAGTTTGTACATCTATTTCCCCCAATTTTTGATTTATTTGTTCTTCATTTTTCTATAGGCTAAATATTAACTAAACAATTTATGTTTTCAACTCATCTAATTCTATTTTTATGTTATCAAAACTTTCAATTTGTACATTAGAATAGAGAGGAGAAATGAAAGCTTCTACATTATCATCAATTACATTTTCTTTATCATGTACCTCTAGTGGGTCTGGTTCTGTATCACAAATAATTGGGAAAGACAATTTTTCACTTAGGTGAGTCATATCACCTTCCTATGATATGAACAACCAAAATATCATTGAAATCTATACCATTGTATTAGCGTTAGTCAACTAATTTCAATCGATTTAGGAAATAATGATTTATACATCTCTTTACAAAAAGTAAGCAATTATTAATCCTAAAAATAAATAATTGGTAGGGCTAAAGTGATTAGTAAGAACAAAAAAGGGTTTTTAACTTATCATAATTATGAGGTTATTTATACCTCATCAATACCCAGCCTCTCTCAAGGCACATGCCACATCCTATACGCGGTACCCTGAGGCGCATGCCACATCCCACTCTCTCTTGTAGTGATCCTACTATGCCTATAGTCTCCCCTTCTCCTACTCCCAAGAATCCTGAGCTAGCCACATGCTAGCTATCTCTCCCTTTGCTCGCTATGCCTGTGCACATGCATCATCGTGCTCCCATGCCAGTGTCTGCATGATCCTCTATGCCTGATCCACTAGTTCCTGCACTGTGTCTTGTTGCTTTGTCATATCATCTAGTATTCCTTGTAACCTCTCCACCTCTCCCTATAGCCTATCCCTATTTGCTATAATGACCCCATCCACCTCATGTCGTCCTCCCTCTAACCTATCCAACTGGCTTTGCAAGCTATCCCTCTCCACCAGTTAGACCTATGCATCCTCTTCAACCTAATGCAATCACCACTCCAATAGGGCTATCTGAGCTTGTGCCACCACCAATCTAGCTATTGTTTCATCCTCAGGTGGTGGATTGTATACCACCATCACCCTCGCCTCACAATCCTCTTGCTCTCCCTCCTCATCCTAGGCCTCTACCTCCTTGATATCCTCCTCCTAGAATACCTATCCCACCGCCTCATGATCCTCCTCTGAACTCTCCTAATGGGCCTCTCCTCCTCTCCTCCAGCTACCTCCTTAGGTGCCCCTCATGGTGACTCTACCCTCCTCTCGATCAGTGTCACCCTCTCAGGAATCCTCTCTCGCCATCATGCTACATATCTTTCTGTAACCTCAAGATCTTCCTCTCCACTCCTTCAGGGCTATACCTCCTCTCCAAATTGATCCCAAATCTGTCTAGTTCTGGCATTGGGTACCCTCTACCCCCATAGAATGCTCTCCTTATTGATCCATCCATACCTCTACTTAGGCTCTAGGATGTCCTGAGGGACCCTGAATTGACGAGTGACTCTATCCGACCAACACATCTCAATAATATGCCAAACGCATCCAATCAGATAATAGTGTGAGAACATGAAACCTCTGTATAATCTATCATCTCTCCTCCAAGAATGAAATTCAAAAACCCTATATGGTCTCCAGATAATGTGGTCATCTATCAAGTCATCCATGGCTTAGCTCCAGAATGATATGCTCTGGACCTCTGAATAGTGTCTCATCCCTTGGTACTCAAAAATAATAGGCAGGTTTACCTTCCTCTCCTCTACCCTTACCACATCCACCTGTGTGATATAGATGTGTTGCCATGCCCACACCTATAGCAGGGTCACTTGGGTGATTCTACCCATCCATCTATAACATACGTAGTGCATATCCTTGTACAACTACACTAGTATGCAGGCATGCAATGCATAGACCCCCCTCTTCTCTATCATTCCTTGTACAACCTCATTCAACTTGAGGATAAAATACCTCCCACTCCTATCAGGGATGAGAATCCCACTAATCAAATTGCATAAATAGAGAGGTAGTGCTAGTGCAGACCCTAGGCATCCATCTATGTCTACCTGCATTCCCCTATAGGGGAGCTCTATAGTCCTAAAAACTGCATGCATCCTGTATTCCAATGGATGTCTGGTCACCCCCTCCATGATTAGTCCTCTGATTGGTAGAAGTAGTATCTTCCACACATCCTCTAACGTCACAATCATCTCCCCTATGGGGAGGAGGAAGGTGCATGTCTTTGAGCTCCACCGCTCGATCAACATTGTCAATAGGGGCCTTTGCACCCCAATTGTGGGGAAATCCGTCATGTGACCAAGTCTCGCTGCCTCCAGTGTCCCCTAGTCATCCTATGATAGCTCAATCACTAGTGCCAAGGTTTCCAATCTCTACTCTCGTGTCCACACGCTATTTATATCCTACAATCATAAAACTAACATGTCAGTCCTTTCCATGTCCTTAACAATATTCTTTCCTTAAAATTTTCTTTTGCATTCTATTTTTGTGCATTCACCCCTATGCAAAGTGCATTCACCCATCTCGTTTTCACACATTTTTTCCAGTCCAAAGCACGTTTACCCATCCCAATTTTTTACATTCACCCCTGTGAAAATCATGTTCGAGCCCATCCTGGTTTCACACATTCGCCATTGTACGAAACACATTGGCCCATTCTGGTTTAATGCTTTCACCTCTGTGTGATGCGCATTCACCCCTTTGCTAACCCTAGCACATTCACCTCTAAAGGAATGAAAATTCACCCTCTGACATAGCCAAGGCACATTCACCCTTGAGCATTTGCACATTCACTTGTTTTCCATTCCCACAACACATTTTCCCATGAACATGTGTATTTTCCCCTGTGTCAAGGAGCATTAGCCTTTCTAGCCCTTTTCCTTCAAAGGTGAACCCACTTTGGCCTTGGCCTAGTGTGTTCGCCCATTCCTTAACGTATTCACCCTTGTGCGAATGACACATATGCCCCTCTAGAGCTATCCCTCTTGGGTGAACCCACTTTGGCCTTGCCTCATAGGTTCGCCCTTTCCCATGTGCATTCTCCCTTCTAGGGAATCCATGCAATCGCCCATTTAGACCAAACCCTTATAGGCATATGTACCTTGAACCCACCCCCGTGCATTCACCCATGCAAACATGTGTTCACCCCTTTACCTTGCACAATCGCCTATGTTCTATACAAGCGAATGTGCTGGCCCGAATGGGAAAATTTTCCTCTTCATAGTCGA
This sequence comes from Sequoia sempervirens, assembly GCA_007258455.2. Lineage (NCBI taxonomy): Eukaryota > Viridiplantae > Streptophyta > Pinopsida > Cupressales > Cupressaceae > Sequoia > Sequoia sempervirens. The sequence continues at coordinate 347,139,805 of VDFB02086081.1, read as the reverse complement.
ACCCGCATTTTCCCTAATTTCTCCTCCCATGAAAATTAATTAAAACATGTGCAAAATTACATGAAAAAATATCGATTTCCAAGGAATACCTGAAAAGGATTCTTGTCACTCTGATAGTAGTCTCGTACAATGTCCAATTGGTGAGGGATCTCACCTCTGCATGCCATTTCTCTCTCAGGATCACTCAATCTCTCGTGTGCACTAAAGTTAAAATGAATAGTAATTTTGCTTAATTACTATTTATAATTACCTTTTAACTCCCCCTCCATTTTAACCCTAATTTCTTCTTTTGGCTTCCATTTGCACCTCATTTATCCATTTTCCTCTATTCAAAAGCCATTTTTATCATTTTTCATTACGGTTAGGTTGTGACGCCCTCCTTTTTCCTATATCGAGATGTCGTCTAGGGCCCCTTTTTTCCCCATCAACCCTCTCGAGGGGGCATAATCCTCCATATTTCTTTCATTTTTCTTCCTATTACTTTTCTTGCCATGTTGGGGCAACTAGTCATCATTTTCCTTCCATCAAGTCAGCCTATATTTTATTTTTCTTCTAAACATCATTATTTTAACAATATTTTGAAGAAGGGAAAAATGTAGACACCTAAATTTGACCAGGTCAAATTTATTCTATATTTTATCTATTTCACATCCATACCTATATTAATTAAATAATGTCATTATTTGATTAAAATTTTCCCTTATCCCTAATGTCCTCTAAAGTATTTAATTGATTAATTAAATAGTTTACCACCTTTCCTCTCTAAATTAAATAAATAGACCAATTTATTTAATTTAGTCATTTAGCCTTATATGAATTAAATTAATTTTTAATTCATCTCTTTCTCTCTCCTCATGTCACATCCTCTATAATCTTCTTCTAATCTAGATTAACTTGTCTAATTCCATCATTAGGACATGCACACCACTAATCGAGATTAGTGTCACATCCTCCATAATTTTCAAGTTGCTCTTAATCCCTCCATTAGCCTAATTAATAATTTGCACAACCTTAAATCTTGGTTAATTACCCCTTAATCCCACCTAATGCCAATTATGGCATGTACCCTAGTCAACTCCCTCACTAAATCTTTCTACATTTGGAGAAGTTATCTCCTCTCCCCTAGGAATTTTTAATTCCTATTTATTATCCCCATGTGCCCAAATTAGAATTTTTAATTCCAATATATTCTCCCTAGGTTTCTTGAGAATTTAAAAAGAAATTTAAATTCTCCATTCCCCTTTCCAAGGAATTTTTAATTCCTTGTCTCATCCCAAGGAGGATTATTGAGAAATTTTTAATTCCTCACTTGTCACATCTTCCCATTATTTGAGAGAATGAGACAAGCCACCTCTTTTCCCCCTTTCTCAAGGTACTTGAAAGTACCTCCACTGGCTACCACTTCACCTCCACCTCATCATTCCCCATCTCCCTTGGATGACACATTCCATCCTCTCAAGACTTGAGAAGGCATCTCAACCCTTGGATTCAATCCCTAGATTGAATCCTCACCCTTCATTCCTTCTCCCTCTTATGACTAAAGAAACACTTAGTCATTTTTGCAACACTTCATGCATTCAAGTTAGAGCCCTCACACTCGCATACTACACCATTGTTGCAACCCCTTTTGCATCAAAATCCACCATTATCACCATCTTTTTATGCATTTTTCGTAATCACAATCATGCATTTGTAGGTTTTATACTATCAAACATCAAAAGGAGCACACAAATCGAGCAAAATTAAGGTACAACCAAGGAACAAATTGAGACAAGGTATAACTTATTGTGCATTTCTCATTCTTATTTAAATTTCATTGTTTTCCCAATCTTGAGTGTTTGTTTTTGTTTATTGTCATTTGCACCTAAGCAAGCTATAACTTTGGGTTTTGTTGAGAGAATAAGGGGACCACAAGGACAAGTGTTCATAGGTTTCCATTATTCTTGGAATATGTTGAGGGAATATAGGCATAATTTAATATTATTTAATTATTTTAGCCACATGTGTGAGATGGAAAATAGGTGGAATATATAATTATATATTGATTTATTGTGAGGAGATGAAAAAAGGTGGTTAATTAAATAATATGATTATTTAATTAAGTGACAGGCTTTAGGAAAAGGGGACATGTCCTAGGTGATGAAATTGGTTGATTAGGGTTAGGTGGTGGATGAATAGAGAATATTACAAGTGTCTATAGATAACTTAGGAATGCAATTACATCACACAAACCATATGCAGTCTTCATTATCTTTATCAAATTGGAAAATTTCAAAAACCCTAATGTACCAAGTATCAAACTAGTCTTTTAAAAATTTCTCTAAAATTTCCACTGTAAAAGTTCCTTAGTTCCCCCTTTTACATTGAAAATAATTTGTTTTATAGCTTCCCTTTTACATTGAAAATCATTTGTTTTATAGCTTTCCTAACCTGTATCTGACTCCTAACTACTCATAACTACTTTTCAGACCTATCACTTTTAAGACTTTACAATATGTTTAAAAACTGCTCATAACTACTTTTCAGATCTGTCACTTTTAAGACTTTACAAAATGTATAAAATCCTATTTAATGAGTGTATGTTTCAATTCATTAAAAAAAACACACACACACAAACATTAATAACACTAATTCTATTATAAAAAGTTGGATTTTTGTGCAAATTTGATGGACAAATGCTCGTCAAGGAATTATGTCAAAAAATTTACATGTATTGACTATAGGTGTTCATTCATAATCATTCCTAACATCTAGCATAGCTGATAAATATAGGCTTATCCCTAAGTTTTGTAATTCTACTATAAATTCCCTATGTTTAAGGCCATTAACATTTGATTGTTGTTGAGAAAGAAGTTTTTTTTTTTTTTAGTTGTTTTTCTTTTTCCTTTTACTAGTTCACTTCTAACTGTAACAATATTTATGGACCTTGGAAAACAATATCCATTATTGCTAAATCCTCTTGTATTAATACTAAATGCAGAAGTACTCCAAATGTTGGATGCCATGTATACTGCATAAATATAAGGCAACATGCTCCATGTGACATCATCTACAACATTCATGTCAAGGAGAATGAAGTGGACTAATGAAATATCGAAATCCAAATATACATTCAAAGTGCTTGATAAAGTTTTCATCTTGTCAATACCTTCTTTCTTAGGTGGAGTATGTGTTTTGTGTAGTTTGACAATAGTGAGAATAAAAAAAGAGTATTTGAATCAAGTATATATCATGTTGCTTCAACCAATAGGGAGCTAAAGCATTATTCCTCACTTGAATTGAAAATTTGATGAGATCTTCAAGTTCATTCTTCTCCTTGAGCTTTCTATTTCATCCTAATGATGGATCACGGAGTGTGATCCAAAACGTTGATACAAAAAATATCACACAATCAAAGTCATAAACCAACTTAACAATATTCGACATGGATTATGGAAACTTGTTATCATTGATTGTCTTAAATTTTTTTCAAACAAGAACCCCTCTTTGACTAATTTTCCTTTTTGCAAAGAGAGCTTCAAGAGGCTCCTTATTTGTATGTAATGTAAAATCAATGCAATTCAAAAGAGCAATAAGTTTTTTTGAATCATGCCATCAAGTTTCTTATCACCATGCAAACCAAATAACTGAACAAAAGCTTTGAGTTTAGAAACTTCTATTACTGACTTCAAAAAGAATATACCCACTGTTCTTGCACTCTCAAAGCACTTATCTATAAGTGTAAATAATATACCAACTCCATTTTCATCCTTAATAGAATTTTACTGATAACCATCACAAATAATTGTAACCACTGTACATGTATTTTGTATTGGATTTTCAAAAGAATGCAATGCATGCAGAGGTCCACAAAATGCTTTACTTGAGAAGACTTCCTCGAGACCCTAAGCCAAATCCATAGAGCATATTGCAATCTTGAAGTATAAACAACATCATCAACAAATTGATATAGTATCTCCATGCACAATAAGGAAATAGTTCAGACGATCTTTCTTTGTACCACATACACCCTGTTGATATGATTTTGGAAGCTAATGGTCATTTTTATTGAGACCACCAACCAATACTTTTCATTAGTATTTTTTTTTTAACTGTAGGAATTGGAATCGGGTAGCCACCACCCTATAAACTACAGTATCCCTGGTAAAAAAATTTCACGTGACCAGTGATGCTAGCATGACATGCACTCCAGTACAATGGGGATGGTGGGGAGACTAGGCCTCGTGACCTTTTGCAAGCAATAGGATTCTTTAGCCAATCGAACTAGGCCCACTGCCCCAATTCTCATCAGTATTCATGTTGAAAATGGGTAACTATTATTTGGTCACAAGTAGCATGTTTTCCTTTCAACAGACCTTCCTAAACCTCTCCTAGTTATCCTTGTATGTTTCCATGGGAGCAGACACATGCAATTCATATTAGCCCCATTATCTCACCTACTGCAACTTATCTTGAACCAATTTATCTTTTGTGTCAGAATGAATTGATCTACTTTGGGAGGCAATTAGTCTCAAAAAATATTTGCCTCATAAACTTCCTTTTTCCTATTCTTGAGAAAGTATGGTTTTTCTATCTAACTACCAGCAATAACCTTCTTTGCTTGATTTTTAGTGTAAAAGAAAGAAGCACTAATAAGGAAATTTGCAGAAATCTTTGATCAAGCAATATTGATTCTTCCTCCTGATAAAAATTGCATCTCTTACATAGGGTAAGGACATTCAAACATCATTTTCAAATTATGGTGTTCTAGACTTAGTGTGACTACCATGGTCCATTTACTTTTCCACTCCCAATCCCTTCTTGGATTTTCATCTCAAGAAGAAAATTCTCAAAAGCAATATATATGCATAGGAAAAAAAATTGGCCTTCACTAGTACCAAAGCTACTACTACAGACAACAACCAACTAGTAGCTTCCTGAGGGTTCCAGATGTGAATATCTTTGTTATAATATTTAATGGTTCCCATAAAAGTGTGAGATTTGGTTCTACATCTACCATTTGCATTTACATTTGAAGGTTTTGAAACCCTTTTAACTTATGCACTTTAAGCATATCCTGCAATCTTTACATTCCATTCACCCATATCTTCATGAGGGGTTTTGTCAAAAATTCAATGGATTGTCTTTGTTTCCATATTTAGCATACATTTATACCATAATTCTTTCAACTATAATGCCTACAAACTCTCCTTTCATTGTGCCTCTATGGCTATCCATATGCTGCTCCAGAACTTTCGTGAGGATACTGGCAAAAGTTGTAGAAATTGGCTTAACACCTGTCAACTGCATTTTCTTGAAAGCTTCTAAAGTCATTTCAATAAATCCATTTGTGCATATCATGTGATCATGGTGGCCATGAGAGCACAACTCAATTCTCAGAAGGATTTCTAAGTTCATCATTCCCTTTCACTTAGTATCAGAGAAAGATCCATGATTTATGTGCTTGCATATGCATATATGCGAGTTGCATGTGAGTTGTATGTAATTACATGTGGGTTGCATGTACTTGCATGTTTCTTGCATGTTTCTTTCATGTTATTTCATGTGTTGATTCATGGTTTTTAAGGTTTTGGGTATTTCTTTTGTTATGATTTCTTAGTTTGGAAAGCTTGAGGGAACCTATTTTGAAGGAAATGGCTGACTATTAATCCTTGTCTGAGTGGAATTTTTGCACTTGATCTTGTTTCTTGGGAGAAAACAGGTATTTTGAAGAATGGAGAAGATGGAATATTTTGGAGTTGATCATGTGATTTCATTTAAAATGATATTGATCTGGAGCTCATGTTTGATAGTTTTTTATAATCCTCATGCATGGTGGTATTCTTACATTCTGTGGTCATGTGAAAAATAGTATTCATGTTGGGTGTATATGGTTGGCTACCTGGTCATATGGAGAAACAATTGAACATGACAACTGAGAGGGGGGTGAATCAACTGTCACATAATTAAACCTTTAATTCAATCACCAGAACTAATACTTAGTACTGCATAAATGATTAATCATCAAATGCCAATGCAAAAACTCATATCCAACACATAAACACAATAACACAATAACACCTGATTTATGTGGAAAAACCAATGAGGGAAAAGCCACGGTGAGGATTAAATCACACTATAGAGAATATCAAAATCGATTACAAAAGGCTCACTTCCAAAAATAAGGCTCACTGCCTAAAACAAGGACTCACTATCCAATGGGGCTAACAACTTGGAGGGCTCACTACCACAGAGATATAAAGAAGACAAAGAAGACTTGTTACAAAGAGACTACAATCCCGATGCAACAAAGGATTCCACCATAGTCACTCGATCAACTTGCACGAATGATAGAGTTCACCTTTTGTTCACTACATCTGGAAACTCAACATTAAGCTTCACACTGATCTCGCACACTCAAAAAACACATACTTACTGAATAGAATCAATGTCCCACAAAACTTCACTTTCTCTTTTCTCTTTATCACTCTTCTATATTTTCCATCACTAACTCATATTGTATTTATACCATCTTCAAATTTGAAATATATCCAAAGTCTGCCATCCAAATCCAAATTCAAGTTAGGTCAGTGCCAAAACATCCTAGGGTGGAATTAGAATGAGGTCGACCCAAACACATGCTTCATAGGGACCCAAATAGATCCAACACACTTCATCATCCTCGAAAGCAGTATTTCACACAAGGTCGGCCAAACCAATGTAAAACACATAGAACCATTAAGCATGAACTTTCCAAATGTCAAAATTAACTTCAATACAATTAGGGAAACTCAACTTTAGAACCACATGTCATAAGACTTCATCAAAGAGAAATTAGGGTAAACAACATTTCTCCTGAACCTCAACCAAAAATACAAAAAAACACAGTTCACAACTGGTGAACACAACTTGCACTGTACAATGAACTAAAAACCAAAAATCTAGATAAGTCACCTTCTAACATCCATGAACAACATATCTGAACCACACAACCACATGAGCAAATATGAAAGAACAACTGGAGCAACCACTGAATACTTGCAACATATCTTTATTACAATTTTATCAATATCCTTAACATACACAACCAACAACAACTAGTGGATAACCAACTGACTGATTGACATCAATGAAAACACCTTCAATCTTTCCATTCTTGCAACAATCTCCCCCTTTGTCATTGATGGCAACACATGATGTGAAAAACCATCAAAGACAACATAAAGCTCTGAATACACTTTTATGTTTCTTCCCTTTAGAAGATAATTTTTTATATGCTTCTTTTTATTTTTACATGCTTCTTCTCCCAGTCTTCCTCTCCTTTTTGACATGCTTCTTCTCCTCCTTTGACATCAATGGAAAAGGAAAAATAATATTTTACATTGATTTTTCCTTTGACATGAAAAACAAAATACTCATAATGACAACACCTGATACTACCTGCTCCTCCTGAGAGGTAGCCACCAAAACATCAGTCCAAGAAAAAGATAGGTCCATAGATCCACAAGACTAATGCATCTCCATATGCATCTAGTTTGAGAAAGGAGGGGAAATAACCCCCAACTTCTCCCAGAGATCCTCAAAAGTATCTTTAGGAAGAGCCTTCATGAAAATATCAATAATCTGATCCTTTGTCGGAACATACACAAGCTTTACTTCATTATCCATGACCTTCTCTCTTAAGAAATAATATCTGATATATATTTGCTTCATACTCAAGTGCATCACCAGATTCTTTAAAATATTAATTACACTTGTATTATCATAGAAAATAAAAATGGGATCATCTTATACCACTGTGATATCTTTGAATGTCTATTTCATCCATAGAACTTGTGTACAAAAATATGTAGCAGCAATATACTCAACTTCAACAATAGACAAGGATACTGAATCTTACATTTTACTTGACCATGCCACCAATCTGCATCCAAGAAAGAATGCACCACCACTTTTACTTTTTATGTCATCTACACATCCAACCCAATCTGCATTTGTATAGGCATTAATTGTAAAATCAATATCTTTAGGATACCACAATCTATAATCCAGAGTTCCGTTCAAATATCTAAAAGTTATTTTAACATCAGGAACATGAGTATCCTTAGCGTCTTCTTGAAATCCAACCACAAGATAAACTGCATGCATAATATCCGGTCTAGTAGCAGTCAAATACAATACTCTGCCAATCATAGATCTATATTTGCTCTGATCAGTCTTAGGTAAATCATCATCTTTACCCAATTTGTATTCAGTTACCATAGGAGTACTTACCAATTTGGAACCATCCATCCCAAACTTCTTCAACATCTCTCTCACATACTTAGACTGTGAAATGAAAATTCGTTTCTCTGTTTGATTAATCTGTAGCCCAAGAAAGAAATTCATCTCCCCAAACATAGACATTTCAAATTCTTTATGTATCTCTTGCACAAACCTCTTGCACATATGGGTATGTGTAGGATCATGATGGGCCAAAAAGTGGCGATATGATGGGTTTTTGTAGGGTATGTGGCTGACGACTTTTTTTACCCAAAATTGATGAAACGAAAAGGGTTTTTAAAGGAGATTATCAACTTTCCACCAATATAAATTATGCTTTACTTTGAATTGAATAAATAATTATTATTTGTTTTCTATTTTAATTACAACTAAAGTCTTGATTGATAGGTTGATTGAAAAACATCTATAACTTTCAAATGATATCACACTTTTTGAAACCAAAACATGTGTCACATTCTATGCTTTGCATACTATAGGATTAAAAAAAAAGAAATGAATTTTATAAAGTTTTGATCAAGTTAAGGTGGTTAGACATACGAGTTTTTTTATTTTTTAAAAGTTGTAATAAAAATTCATAATTAATTATTTACTTGGAAAAAATATATAAAAAAATATGCATCGCATTGGGACATGAGTCCTCTACTTATATCTAAAATCTTATAAAAAAATATTATCATTTTATTGCGGTTAGGGTGGTCAGACAAATACCTACTTCTTATTTTTTCCTGAAATTTAAGTACTCTGCATTGAAATTTCAAATTTTCACCAAATAGATTTAAAAAACCTAGTAGTTTAGAAACTACATTCAATTTTCTACAAATTCTATTTTTACATATTTTTGAAATAATATAGATAACTTATTCAAATTTTTATGTCAAGTTGCCTAACTTTGATTTTTTTGAATTTTTTGCCACTTAAGGGCCTGTTTTTTCCTTGATGATCCTGCACATACCCATATTTTCATTTCTTCCAAAGATAATTTCATCAACATACACTACTAGAATCAAGATTCTGTCATTTTCAATCTTAAAGTATAAATTACTATCTTTCATACCTTTGTTAAATCCTTGTTGAATCAAATACCTATTTAACCTCGCATACCAAGCTCTAGGAGCTTGCTTCAATCCATATAATGCTTTCTTCAATTTGCACACCATATTTGGTTGATCTATTAACTGAAATCCTTCTGGTTGTTCCATATAAACGTCTTCTTCTACCTCACCATTAGAAAATGCCGACTTGACATCCATCTGATAGACCTTAAAGTCTTTATGAGAAACAAATGCCAAGAACATCCTTATAGCTTCCATTCTTGCTACTAGAACAAAATTTTCTTGAAAATCTATACCTTCAACTTGTGAGTAGCCTTTACACACAAGCCTCGCTTTGTTTCTAACAACTTCTCCATTCTTGTTCAACTTATTTTTGAATACCCACTTCAGTCCAATAATGTTTTTATCTATCAGTCTTGGGACCCATTCCCAAGTTTGATTCTTCTCAATATGCATAAGTTCTTCTTTCATTTCTTCCTTCCAATGTTCATCTTGACAAGCTTCACATACAGTCTTCAGTTCAATCTCAGAAAGTAAATGTAGATTCACTTCAGTAGCAACTCTTCTTCTAGTCAACAAACCTTTTGTCTTGTCTCCAATAATTTGATTTTCTAAATGATTCTTCTGTACATATTTTGGTGTCTTAGGGGACATCATCGAAGCATATTCCTCTGTTTCATTTTGTTCATCCTACTTCCCTTTCTCATCTTCTTCTTTTTCTTCCACAATCTCTTCTATTCTTACACAATTAGGTTCATCAAATACATGTCCATCAATGTCAATAGAATTCTTAGTTGTCTCATCTACCTTGACATTAGAGCTCTCTACAATCTTTCTCAATCTTTTATTGAAACATCTGTATGCCTTGCTATTAGTAGAATATCCAAGAAAAATTCCTTCTTCACTTCTTGCATCAAACTTACCCAAAGTTTCTTCATCTCTTCTGATATAATACTTGCTTCTGAATACCTTGAAATATTTAACAACATGAATTATTCCATGCCATAGCTCATAGGGAGTATTTGTACCATTTTCTCTTGCTTCAACTCGATTGAATACATAGACAATAGTGTGAATAGTTGCTTTCTAGTAAACTTCCGGTAAACCAACCTCAATAATCATTGATTTAGCAACCTCTTGAACTGTTCTATTTTTCCTTTCAACAATTTCATTATGTTGTGGAGTTCTTGGTGTAGATAATTGTATTCTTACTCCATGCACTTCACAAAACATTTTAAACTCATGGAAGGTGAATTCTCCACCTCTTTCAGACCTCAAGCTTTTTATCTTCAAATTCACTTCATTTTCAACCACAGCTTTGAATGCCTTAAATCTATCTAATGCATTTGATTTCTCTCTAAGAAATTTAACCCATGTATATCTAGAATATAATCATCAATTAAAAGCATAAAGTACATTTCACTAATTAGAATTCTTACTCTTGTAGGACCAAAAAGATATGTATGAACTAAATCTAGTAGTCTGGTAGTGGACTGTTCCTTTGATCTATAATGATTTCTTGCTTGCTTTCCAAATTGACAATTCTTGCAAATAACATTAACGGGCTTTGTAATTCTTAGTAAATCTCTCATGGCTTGAACAACACTAATCCTTGTCAATTTATCAAAATTCATGTGATAAATTCTCCTATGCCATAACCAACTGTCATTAATCTGAGTCATAAATCGTTTTCCATCAACACCCTTAAGTTGATAGATATTCACTTTAGATTTCTTTCTTGTAGAAATCAATGTTCCAGATCCTTTCCAGATCTCACATTTCTCATCCTTAAACACAAGATCATATCCTTTTCTACACATCCAACTAAAATTCAACATATTATGCCTTAAACCCTTAACATAGTAGACATCATTAGTATGATGCTTTCCATCAAAACTTACTAAACCTATCCCACCGATTTTCACATCAGTATCATCTCTAAACACAACCAAGCCTCCATCATATTTTTCAAGCTTAAAAAACATAATTTTATCACCAGTCATGTGATGTGAACAACCACTATCAACTACCCAATAATTCTTCTCTTTTTTAGCATGTAGGGCAGAGATAACCATACCTTCATTTTTCTCCTTCTCTAAAGGACTTTCTTTTACATGTCTTTCAGAATTAGTAGAAGTAGGTTCATCCTCAATCTCCAAGAACAAGCATTCATTTTCATCAGGATCTTCATATTCTTAATCCTCATTAGATATACTATAATCTCATTCACATAGTAAGCTCTTCTAATCTTCTTTCCTTTCTTTTCTTTCTCATATCTTTGTTTATTTCTTTTAGCTCTTTCCAGACACTTCACAACATAATGACCTATTTCTCCACAACTAAAGCACTTAAAGGGAAACTTACCTTCATACTTATCAAAGCCTTTCCCCATTCTTCTTACAAAGTTAGCTTCTATTTCATCAAAATTTTCTTCATCTGGATATTCAAATTTTGTAGCTTTCAAAGCAGTCTCTGATTTGCATCCATTCTTTAGAATCGACTTTCCCATCTCATAATATGTCAAAAATCCCAACAACAGATCCTTAGTACAGGTCTTATAATCTATAGTCTACTCAATAGCACTCACATTCTCACTATAATCATCAGGAAGAGTTCTGAGAATCTCCTTTACAATCTTGGTTTAATCTATAGTAGCACCAAGTCCTCATATTCTAGCCACTATCTCATTCAATCTTTGTACATAATCTTAATAATCTCATCTTCAGACATGTGTAGAAGATCAAACTGTGTTTACAAATTTTTTAATTTTTCCTCTTTGACTCTTTCATCACCATCATGATCTCTTTCCAAAGCATCCCAAACTTCCTTAGCCATTTTCAAATTTTGAACCTTAATCAACTCAGAATGCACCAAACTATTCTTCAAGATGAGCTTTGCCTTATTGTTTGCTTCTTGTGATTTGATCTCTTCAGGTATACTTAGATCATTAGCATGAGTGTAAGGATTTTTGTAAGCTTTCTCCACATCATATCCGCAATACTCTAAATATTCTTCCATCAATACTTTCAAGATACCATAATTAGTTCCATCGAACCTTAGATAATCAAAAACCATTTTTTCCAGCCATCTCGGACCTCCCTCAAGTGGTTAAGCTCTTCACCAAGGATCCTTGCTCTGATACCAATTGTTGAATAGGACAACTAAGAGGGGGTGAATCAGTTTTCATGTAATTAAACCTTTAATTCAATCACCAGAACTAATACTTAGTACTACATAAATGATTAATCATCAAATGCCAATGCAGAAACTCAAATCCAACACATAAACACAATAACACCAAATTTACGTGGAAAACCCAATGAGAGAAAAACAATGGTGAGGATTAACTCACACTATAGAGAATATCAAAACCGATTACAAAAGGCTCACTACTAGAAATAAGGCTCATTGCCTAAAACAAGGACTCACTATCCAACAGGGCTAACAACGCAAACGACTCACTGTCAAGAGATACAAAGAAGACAAAGAAGGCTTGTTGTAGAGAGACTAAAATACCAATGCAACAAAGGATTCCACCGCAATCACTTGATCAACTTGCATGAATGATAGAGTTCATCTTTTTCTCACTACATCTAGAAACTCAACATTAAGCTTCACACTAATCTCCCACACTCACGACACACACACTTAATGAATAGAATAAATGTCGCACCAAACTACACTTTCTCTTTTCTATTTATCACTCTTCTTCTTCACTCTTGTATATTTTCCATCACTAACTCATTGTGTATTTATACCATCTTCAACTTTGAAACATATCCAAAGTTAGCCATCCAAATCCAAATTCAAGTTAGGTGGGTGCCAAAAAATCCTAGGGTGGAATTAGAATGAGGGTGACCCAAAAACATTCTTCATAGGGACCTAAATAGATCCAACATGCTTCATCATCCTCGAAAGTAGTATTTCACACAAGGTCATCCAAACTAGTGTAAAAAAAATAGAACCATTAAGCATGAACTTTCCAAATTCTGAAATTAACTTCAATACAATTAGGGAAACTCAACTTTAAAACCGCATGCCATAAGACTTCATCAAAGAGAAATCTAGACCAACAACATTTCTCCCGAACCTCAACCAAAAATATTAAAAACCACAGTTCACAATTGGTGAACACAACTTGCACTGTACAATGAACCAACAACCAAAAATTTGAATATAGCACCTTCTAACATCCATGAACAACATATCTAAACCACACAACCACATGAGAAAATCCAGATAAAAAATAAAAGAAACCACTAAATTCATGCAACATATCTTTATTACAATTTTCTCAATATCGTCGACATATAAAGCCAACAACAATTAGTGGATAACTAGCTGACCATTTGACATCAATGACATCTTCAATATTTCCATTCTTGCAACAAAAACTTCCATTGTTATGACTATGGTTTGATGTTCTTATGTTGGGTGCTTGGTTTTAGTCCTTGGCCTTGGAAGGCACTATTTTATTAACCCGAAATGCATGTAGGCTATGGAGTTGATCATTGGATGATCTAGAACCTTTTGAAATAGCCTAATTCTCTCTTAGATGCTTGTACACAATGGCGGTTGTGGAGTGGGCCTATAAATGTGTTGCAAGTTGTGTGCCCTTGGTCTCCTTGTGTTGAGTAGTACAACGCTTGGGTTCATGACATGGATTAACCGCCTCTCATTGATTAATTAACTCTGGCGATTGTATCAGGCATTAATAGGTCAATCTTTTGGTGCAACAACAACCGTCTGTGCAACAATTGGTATTAGATCCTAGGTCACAAGTTTGAATTCCTTGCTTGCATTATGAGCAGATTGTTGCAAGGTGTACGCCCTTGGTCTGCTTTTGTTGTGCAATGCAGTGCTTGGGTTCATGACATGGCTTAACCACCTCTTGTTGAATCATTAACTCTAGCGGTTGTATCAAGAATTAATGGGTTGATATTTTGGTGCAATGACAACCATCTATGCAACAAAATGGGTCTAGAGTTCTTGGATCTCTTCTTCCTTTGGTTGGTTGTACTTGCATGTCTCAATTCCATGTTGATTAGATCTAACGGTTTTTATGGATTTTCTATTTAAAAATCTATGGTTATGCATATTCATGTTACTCCATTATTTTAGCTTAACTATTATGTTTTTTTACAAACTTTTAGATCTTCCAGATGATAAGTGGATATGTATTTGTATGGGTTTTAGTAAACATGGTGGGTTTGTAGGTTTTACATGGTTAATCAAAACTTTTTGGTTTTTCAAATCTGTAGATGAACTATTTTTTAGGTTATGTTTCCCTTTGAGGAGGTTTGTAGCTTCCTCATTGAGGAAATGTTGGTATATGGTTTACCATTGGTTATTTGTGGGTTGTGAAGGGATATTTTATATTTTATAAGCTTTTGGACAACTTATTTGCTTTAAACATTTTATAGTTTTCCTATGTTCTAAAAGTTGTGGGTTTGTGCATATCTAGAGTATTCACTTGTTTAAATGAAATATGTGTGATCTATTATTTTGGATGTACAATTGATTTCAGATTTACATGGAGATTTTTTTAACAAGTTTTGCATGTTAATAATTTTTTTTGGTTTTGTAGATCTATGGAAAATATTTTGTTCAAACTCTTAGATTTTTTTGGATGAAAACAATTACAGATTTATAGGAATGCTTGATTAGTTCCTTGACTATGGTACTCAGTTGTGGATTTGTTTAGAAAATTAGGTCTAGTGGTGATCTAGTGTTTGAGTCCTGAAATCTACATGTTATCTTTTTTCATATCTTAGATTTTCATTTACTAATGTGATGATGAGTTTACATGCTTTAGTGTTTTGGATATACGAGTTATGCAATTGTATGGGTTGATCACCCATTTGGTTGTAGTGGGATGGCTCAGATATGGACTGTCTATATCCATGAGATTGATTCAATTTTTTTGCAAAATTAATTAGTTGGACTTGTTTGTGATCATTAGTGCAATGGTAGTTTTCTTTGAGATGAGAGGATGGATGATGTTGAGTGCTTGGATAGTCAAATATGGAACTTGTAGCATGTTATTTATCTTCTTGGCTTGGAGATCTTGGTTCTATTATTTGGTGTTGTTGATATTGCATTTTATTGTGCTAGAGCCATGAAGGATCTTCATTAAGGAGATGGTTGTAATGATGCCATGTGTAGCTTGGTATCATAGTTTAGTGGGAGTTTTGGAAATGATGTGGATTCATCACTTGGTGATGGATGATCTTTTTTAGTGTTGCAGATGTTACTAGGAGGAGCTCTTAGATCCTGTTGTTGTAGAGGGGTTCTTTTGCATTTGCATGGACACTATTTGGAGATGGTTATCTTCATGTGAATGAAGATGTTGACATCTTGTCTAGCCATGGAGTATTCTTGGAGTCTTTGATTGAGGTGTCATGTTTTTTCTTTTGACATGTGATCCTTATTTGATATGATGGTTATGTTATTATGTCACTACTTACTCTTGGTTACGCATTAGAGTTTTGGCATGATACAGGTGTATTCTTGATTCCACAGTTAGGATATAACATTTATATTGGTTGGTTCTTTTGATATTGGGTACATTGATCATTTTTTTGGGAGCTTCATGATGGTGTTATGTTGCATTTGGAGTTTAGCATGGATTGATTAGTTGCAAATGCTCATGTATACTCGGATACTTGGTTGAGGAAGTTGTGTTTCAACAGAAATTTTGAGGAGCCTTTCACTTTGATATTGATGTTAGTTCATCGTGGACTTGAGATGAGTTTGTTCTTGGATAAAGACTATGAGGCTTGGTATATGAGGAGCAACCTCATTCCCCACTCTTGGTCTACTTGACAAATAATCATCTTAAAGGTATATCCCATTTTGTTTTTAGATGTATTATGCTTTATGCTTTTTCTTCTCATGGAGACAGATCTTGAAATATGATTTCTAGTGACCAAAGAGTTCATTTGAGGAGTGCTCAACATGTTTATGTCCTTGAGTTTTTGGTTTGATTCATAAGAATTTTTTGGACATGTTATTGGGTGGTTTTCATGATATGGGAATATTTTTTGAGTTACATCTATTTTGGTGACATGAGATATATTTTTTTTATCTAATGAGATTGAATGTTTGGGTGTTGTTTAGTTTTTTCTTATGGTGTTGTGAAGGAGGTCTTTCTTGGCACAACCTGAAACTTTGTGTTGGTAGAAGGACATGATTGGCATATGATTTAAGGGTTTTCTCTTTGTTCTATATCTTCTTCTTGGAGGTTTATATTCATATGGTTCAATGTGGTGGACTTGGGAGAGTTATGGTAACATGTTATCAGAGACTATGTAGGCATTTATGTTGCATGTGTAGATCATTATGTAGACACTGAAAAATGTCCTAATCGATGTCATGCATTCAAAATAGATTTATTAACATCATTTCCTCATTTCCCATCCTCTTTTCGCTTAATTGATTTAATTAGCCTAGCTAATTAATTAATTGCATCACTTTCATCTATTGACCTAATTAATTAAATCGGGTTCATTCATCTTTTTCGCACTAACACTTCATCCTATTAAATTAAATAAATCAAAATATTTAATTCAATCTCCTAAGTCATATTATTTAATTAAATATCCCTAAGTTATTTAATTAAATATCATTCCCCCCTTCTCTCCCCTATTTATTAAATCATCTAATTTAATAAATATCTCTTTAAGTCTTCTAATTCCCTGATTGCATAAATTAAAACTTTTTTAATTAGCAATTAAACTAATTTTTCTCTAATCAAAGGGGAATATTCCCATGGAATATTTCTTACCCCTTTTGCACAATTAAAACTTTATTTTAATTTGTAAATTTACCTTTATCCTCACCCAATGGAATATTCTAAGGAATATTCCCTCTCCTCTAATCAACTCACTTAGCTTCTTTAAGAAGTTAACCTCTTACCTTTCTAGCAAGTTACCTTTGACCTGTGTGAGCAGGTCAAAAGTGTGTTTGTTTGAGGTAAGTGTGAGCCCTTGATTAACTTTCATCATTCATTCTCATCTATTGATGAGAATCCATGATCCATGCCTCTTCTTCCTTTCATCTTGAACCATTGATTAAGCTTTTTGATCACAACCATTCATTCCTTGTTTTCTCTCCTATAAATAGATCACCATTTGGAGACAAATGGATCGATCTTTCAATTGCAAACTTATGTTGTTGAATTTACTCACACTTGCACTCATCTTTTACTCACGTCTTAGCTTATTTTAGTTCATTTTCATTTGCACAATAGCTTAGATTATCCATTAATGGCTTCCATGCATCCATCCTAGTTTGTAAATAAATTAGGGTTTTCATCTTTTTAGTATAATTTTAGCTTATATTAGCTTAGCAATAGCATAATTAGATCATTTTTAGCATAAAATCATGGTAACCTAGTGTTGTCCCTAATTTTTAACTTGTTAAAAATTGGGATAAACTATCAAATTTTTGAATAAAAGTGAATATTTTCTCTCCTAAGCCATGTTTTATGAGGTGCAGAGGTTAAAAATTTCAGTTTTAGATTCATGGTTCCCTTAGATATCCTTTTTGACTCACTCCTGTTCATTTTCATAAATTTTTGGGTCATTTTTCTTGTGTTTTTGGTCAATTTCAGGTTTCTGGGACATCACTACAAGTAGGGTATTTGGTTTCTTATTACAAGTAAGTAATAGGAACTTTTTATCTCTATTGCAAGTAATTTTGTTTTTAAATTTTTCATTTTAAGTCATTTATAGGAAATTTTTGTGTAACTTACAGGTGTAGGAACTTTTAGAGCACTTTACAAGTTACTTTTTAAAAAGTGAACTTGCAATGTCTTTAAAATCCCGATTTCACTTAAGTTACTTGTTATGAGCCTAAAAAGTTTCTATTTGAGTCTTTTATCATAAAGAAAACTTCTTGTTGACTCTTAAAATTCTGATTTCAACTAAAGGTTACTTGTAAAGACCTCCAAAAGGCCCGATTGTAACTTGAATAAGCTTGCAATAGTCTCTTAAAAGCCAAATTAGAGTGTTTTGACTTAAATAAACTTGTAAAATGCTTTGAAAAACCTGATTTAAGAAAAATGAACTTGTAATAGCCTTTTGAAAGCCCGATTTCTCTTGTTGCAAGTCTGTTCCTCTTTATTTTTGTTGTTTCTCTTCATTTTAATGTCTTTAATCTCTGACTTTTTGGGATGCCATTGTGTGAGTTTGAGTTTGCATTTGATAGAAATGCTCTTTGGATGAAAAATGTGTTTTCCTCTTCCAATAAAAGCGTTCTTTGCTGAAAATGTTTTTATTCTTATGCAAAACGCATTTTCCCTTGTCTTTCATATGCCATTAATTTCTCCTTCCATCTCATACACCTTCACTAAAAATGTCTTTCATTCACTAAAAACGTGTTTTATATTTTCATTTCATGCCCTACTCCATTCAAGAAATGTCATTTATTTCATAAATAAAAATGTTCTTTGTTGGAACGTTATTCATTTCATTCAAAATGCCTCTCATTTTCAACATTTTTCATTCATTGAAAATGCCCTTTGTTGAAGCACATTTTCAGCTATCGTCCTCATTCAAATGTTTTTATTTTATTTTATGTCAAGTTCCTTTCATTGCTAAAAATGTTTTCCATTCCATTTTCATTCGCCCTTCATTCATTCCATTTCATTTTCATTTGTCTCATTTCACCTCATTCACATTTCCATAAAAGAAAAGAATGAAAAATAATGCCCTTGGCTACAAATCGGGATTTTGCAAACCAATTGCAAGTAGGAAATTTTGATCAAGAAAGCAAGTGAAAAGTTTTAAAAATAAACTTGCAATGACTTCTTCTTTTTCCTACTTTGCACTTTTTACTTGCAATATGTTCCAAAAATCCTGATTACACACTTGCACTTGCAGTCAGCCTTCCAAAACCCAAAATTAAGTTTTTGCCTGACTTTTGCAGCCCCTTTGTCTCATTTTCATTAGTTCGTTTGCACACATGACCCACCAAATCGATAATATAAGGCATGGGCCTTATTTTTCAAACAAATTCCAAGGTTGGAGAATGATACAAAGAAAGAAGAACAACATGACAAAGCTACACGAGGAGTTGAATAAGTGACATGATTGAGCATAAAATGCTTTCAAGACAAAGATGGAAGAATGTTTTCCAAACAACAACATGAAGATCCAATCAAGGATGATGTAGTTCGAGTCGTGTCTTCAAACACTTAGAATAGTTTCAATTGTGTACTTGTAATTTAGTTTTGACAAAATTACATGTAAAATGGAAAAATGTAATTGCATGTGATCATATCACTTGCAAAGTTGTAACTTGTAATTTTGAATAAGTCAATTGTAGTTAGTTAGTGGTTGAGAGAATTTCTCAAGTTAGTTGGGATCCTCCCACCTTTTTCTCAAGGCTTCTCTCCTATAAATACTTGAGGGGGTCTATTGTAATCTTTTATCTTTTGGAAATGCAACAAAACTCTACTATTTTGTATGTGCACTTTAAGACTTTGAGCTTAGATGTAAATCATATTACAGTTAATTAAAAGAGGAAAATTTCTTTCAAACTTTTTGTTGATTCAAGGTGTTATGTGACGGAATTTTCTGCATATTGATTGTGAGTTTTGTGGTGTTTTATAAGAGGTATTCAAGCTCAATTTTGCAGACTTTGAGCTACTTATTGCGTTTGGAGTTTTAGATTGGTTTTTAGATTTGATACTGTAGACATTGAGTTGTTTGTCATGTTTGAAGCTATTGTAGAATGCTCAAGCAAAGGTGTAATTTGCAAACTTTGTGTTGCTTTTATTTTCTAGGTTTGTGCATTAAAATTGCATCATGAGGTTAGATTTTGAGCTGCTACATACTGTACTTGGTTACCAGAAAATCATCTAAAAAGGTTGATAGGAGAGTAAGTTGTCAAAGACTTTTTGCTTTCAATTTGTTTTCCCGTCCCGGAGGAGCAACAGAGGACTTTGTGCCTTTATCGAAACTTTGCTTCTTTATTTGTTTAACTTCATTAATCATTTATGCTTTCAGCTATGATTCTTTTCTAAAATAAGAGAAAAGAATAAGTGTCTTTTTTGAAAAAAGAGAACAAGACAGAGTTTCACCCAGATTTAGAATAGATTTGTAGTTAGAATTTATTTCTAAATTGCTAAAATAGAAATCAAAGGGGGAGCCTTCCCTTTGAAAATAGGAGTGTTTATCTCACACACTGTGGCTGAAACCACAATTTTGGATATCCTCAAGGTATACAAAATTTTCAACCAACACCTAGCTTGCATCATGTTCATTTTTATCATAATCTAGGTTTTCAGACACAAAACATTATGGTTTCATTGATTCTCTTCCATAGAATTGACTAAAACAAGCTCACTAATCACGAGATTGGGAAAGTATCGTCGTTCCACATCAACATGACACCAATTCCACAACAAGATAAGTTTAAATAGATTATAGTAGATGTTTTAAAATATTTTCATAGTTTAGTATGTTAGGTTTTTGATAAAATGTTTAGTTTCAATTTTGATTGATTGATCTTGTTGAGATTCGAGTACTTGTGGCTCTGTTGTGCTTCAATTCTTCATGGATCAAGCGTAATTCGGCCATACCAGTACTTTTGACATCGACATTCTGGCACTAGAGGGAGTGAAAACCAATCATTTAACTATTGTTTAGCTTGAAACCTATGTTTATGCTATTTTGAAAAGTACAATGATGCTCAAACCACAAACAATGACGATATTTCTGTAGCATCACCATATAACATGCCCAATTAATTTGATACAATGACACATATTTAATTTGGAAATGCTGATTTAAATATAGTGACACATATTTAATTTGAAGATATCATGAAACAAAAATGGTGACGCTCAAAATCACCAGACCAACGCTTTCAAATTACAAACAACAACGCCATCATCAAAAGTGACGCCCATCCAAATAGTGACGCAAGCGTGCTCACTAGTCTCACTGCAAAGCAACACCCATTTTCACTAGAGTGATGCCCAAATCTCAAATTGTGATGCTATCATGCGCAATGATGCACAACCAATGTAAGAAAATTTATGTTTGTGTTTTCGACATGTCACTTAATTTCTTGGTTTATTTAATCACTGACAAATGTTTGACTGTGTTTTCATTGTTAGACTAACAGGGTTTTGCAGGGTTTAAAGTCATGGAGCGAAATTGAAGACGTTCTCTTCTATCTTAAAATTCTCTAATTGTAACAAGCATTCAATGCTTTGGGGCAATTATAACCCAATTTCATGCTTTTTTACTTTCAGTTTTAGGCAACACACTAATTTTCCATTGGGCTTAAAATGAACATTCAAGTTGGATAAAATTGAACCCTCACATCACATCTTTGAATTTTGGGCTTAAAATTGAACAAGACAAACTCATCTTTCAATTGGTGCTTAAAATTAACTTATTATTTCTTTGAAGGGTAAAATTGATAACTGTTTGCTTTGTTTCATGATTTTTCAAAATTATTGGTGAATGTGTATGCAATTATCTCGTGTCATTTGGGCAATCTTGAGAAACAAAAATATTCTCTAACACTTTGCAAAATCACCTCCATCTTTCATTTGGATTAAAATTGAACAAACTATGTGAGTGTGAAGAAAAGGCATTGTGTGTGTTCCCTCCTAAGTGTGTTAGGCGGTCGAACTACAAATGTACTCCTTCACTATTGTTTACCTTTAGAGGGCTTGCCTTGGTGGGAAAAAGTACTCACACCAAGGGAACGACTCAAACAGGTAACGAGCTAAATGCCAAGCTACTCCCAACTGGTATATAAATTGAAATGTTGAGGAAACTCGACATTACAGGTGCTCCTACAGACAAGCAGGTGATATTCTTTGTATGGGCTGATCTTGCCTCTCATGTGGCGGTCTGAATAGGTGACTTAATTAAGAGACAATTTGTGTAGTTTCCAAAATCTTTTTCTATTTGTTGTTGCAAGAGGTCGTACCTCTGAAGCCATCCCACATACTTGCAATTCTTAGTACAGATGAAATTTTTTTTATGGCAGATTCATGAGAACTTGAAGCTTGGTTGACCCAAGAAGTGAGTGCATTGTAAGGGGGAGCCTGTGTGTTCAAGCTTCTAATCATCTGCTCTGAATAAGCGCAGCTGGAGAAATCCAAGTGGGAATTTAACAAATATAGCCATTTCTATCCTAGGTTTGTAATGCTTGTGAGTTAGTTTAACACTTTTCTTGATTTCAAAATGATCCAAAAACAAACACTTACCATCATCCTTAAATTCTCATTCACTTTGGCATAAATATGGACTTCTTGAGTTAGCCTTGATATTACTGCTTGTCTTAAGGATTTATCCTTAGTGATTTCTAAATATCTTGACATTAATCTCAAACCCATATTTCCCCAAAGACAACATAGGAAATTATGGCTTTAACCTCATGATTTTCATGAAATGGACATTGTGAAAGTTATAATGTTTTTGACATAAACATCTAGTTTGGAAACATAATCAAAGACAAGCGTTTGTGGTAAAATCAATTCACTTAAGCAAAGATAAATTGACAAATGAACCCCACATGACTATTTGTAGACCAATTTCTCACATTGAACAACTTGATCTTCTAGGTGCTATAATTCTGCCAAAATTTGAACTCATAAATGGTGAACAAACCAATCTTATTAGTAGTTTGAGAAGCTTCATTTTTTAACACAAGGGAACAAACACATAGTGGAGAAATGTAGCAACCATTTTAGACGAAGAAGAGGAACAAGATGATATTGAGGCTGGAAGGCCCACATTACCACTTCCCACATGGCAATAAATATCTTCCTTTCTTCCATACACTTAATTTCACATGATCTTTTCACATGATACCAAACTCCCATAAATGATCCATCAAAAAGTCAAACTCTGTAGAAGAAACTCTCCAACCCACAATTTTAGACATAGGAATCATAAAACATAGTATGGTCAAAAGTGGGCCTTAATCTTTTACCACAATTGTTACACTTTGCTAAGAAACTTTTATGCACAAGCTAGGAGAGCTAGAACTAGTTTAAACATTCCCATCCATCCTCTCATATTTTAGGACTTGAACATTTTAGAGATCTAGCATAATTTCCATTACCTGTACCTTATAGCTCACTTTACCAAATGATCTCACTAGAGGTTAAGACCCCCAAACAAAAGTCAACTGGTCGTCACTGTAAATGCAGACAGTGGAGTGCAAAAGCAATCAACTACCACATTGAGGAACTCTATGAGAATAGAACCAAGTTGTTGATAAACTTTTATGAATGCACCATAAGAAAATATCCTAACATGTACACATTCTTCATGAGCCAAAACCCTCAACTTTTTGAGGAGCAATAAACTTTCCAAAATCATTGAATCTTTAGGATTTGAAAATTTTAGAGGTCTAGCATCATTCTCACCACCTTGGTCTTGTCAAAACAAAAAGGTTCACTTTAAGTCAACATTGGGTCAAACACCTCACTCACCCCTTCATCCAATTTCATCTCCCATCTCATCTACCTTTGCAAAAAAATTGAATACATCAAACATTTTGTGACTTGAACATCAAATCAAACCACATCACTTGCTAACTTAGCTACTTTGTATGTGAAATGTATCCTTTTCCATGCATTTATCTAAGTTAGTTATCAATTTTGAACTAGTTTATCTTGAAGGTCACAAGTCTACCCTAAAGATTTCTGAGTTCATAAACATCCTTTGTCCCAGCATCAAAACATCACACTCAAGTCAAAAGTATTATCCTAAAATGTTTGCAAAGGTCACTTCCAACATCACCCATCTCTTCATCCCCCACCATCACAATTGCTCCCAAAAGACTTAGACCATCCCTTTTATCTAGGTTTGAGTCAACTAGAGAGTTCAAACATTACAAAACTCAACACAACTCTCCCATAGGTGACACAAAATTTATGGTAAAGAAAAGATCACAACACAAGAGAATAATGCAGAAAACCAAAGTCACATTTACCTCAAGTGATTGAAATCCTTTAGAATTTGATCCTAGAAGTCATGTTACCCCATCACAACAACCATCATCTCCTTTAGGACCATATGAGATCGAAGACGTCATGAATAACCCATCTGAGCTTACTAGGGAAGAAATCTTGGAACATCATGCCTTTTACAGTATAGCTCCTATCTCACCAATGTTTGTAGCACAAAGTTTAACAAAAGATTTCACAACTCCATCACAAGGGCTAAATCCAACTTATGTACCTAGTCTTGCAACCAGCCTTGCTAAAGATTTTGGTTACACATCATGATTTGAAAATAGTATACTTGTGGGTACCCTTGAAACTAATCCTCCACCTCCCACCACGGCTTGTACACCTACCTTTGGTGCTCCTCCTATCCTGAAAATCCTAAACAAATACACACACCGCTTGAACTTCATTATTCTACCACCACTTCAACATTTTGGGAACAACCTTCTTCATCCATGCCTATGAGTACCACAAGTATACCTACCATAACACAAAGCAGTGCAAATCAAACATCTCAAAACAACATACAAGGCCATGTGAATACTATATCATAGAATCAACCCTCAATGCAAATAGGGAAATCTTCATCCAACCCTCTGGTGGGTTCATCCATTCCATCTACTATCTCCACATCATCCACTATCAATCTACCTCAAAGAAATCCCTTGGTTACAAGTTCATTCAATCCAGGACATACCTTGATCACTAATCCTTTGTTTACATCTTTGACATAAGGTAATCCTCAAAACACAATACAAGGGAATCTTTTCACTCACTGGACTCAAGGTCCTGGTGTGTTGTTTCAATTACAAAATTAAATGACATCATCACCTTTTCCTATAGTTCCCTTTACTATGCCAAATCAATCAAGACCTCAAACATACATTCCTCCATCTCATTCTACCATCTTACAAGGAATGATAAATCAAGGGAATTGTCCACCTCTCACTAGCAATCTATTTCCAACCCAAAACATTAATGTCCTCACTCCATCACAGATGTCCCAGTAAATACCTAATCCAACATTGCAAGCACATGCCTTAGCTTTACAACAAGCCTATCAACAGGTTGTCCAACAACAACAACAAGAAGTAGCTTTAGCCCAACAACAATAGTAAGCACAACAAGTAGCTTTAGCCCAACAACAACAACAAGCAGCCATAGTCGTGCAACAAGCAACTTTAGCCCAACAACAACAACAAGCACAAAAAGTAGCTTTAGCCCAACAACAAGATCAAGTGCAACATGCAACTTTAGCCCAACAACAACAACAAACACAACAAGTAGCCTTAGTACAACAAAAACAACAACAATAACAAGAATCCTTAGTATCTCAACAAGCCGCACAACAACATCATGTCGAACAACAAGCTTTATTAGCACAACAACAACAACAAGCCCAACAAGCAGCTTTATTAGCACAACAACAACAGGCTCAACAACAAGCTCAACAACAAGCCTTATTAGCCCAATAGTACACACAACAACAACAAGGTTCCTATTATCCTCATATGAACATCGTCATTCCAAATGCATCAGGAACATATTCATCCCTTTCACAAAATCTCACACCTTCATACACCTCGTACAACTCATCTCTCATCCCACCATATTTTCCTTCACCCAATCCACAAGACGATGTAGCATCACAATTAAAAGCACTCTCACAAGAAATGCAAGACCTTTGCATGGGAAATACAAAGAAACTACATACGCAGAACTTGTGTCCTTACCCATTTGATCAAAACATAGCAATGATACCATTCCCTCTTGGTTTTGAAATCTCAAAATTTGGCAAATAAAGAGGGAGAGGAAGTCCTATTGACCATATAAAAGAATTCAACGTCATGTATATGGAAGTGGCTTACAATGATTCATATCTAATGCACCTCTTCCCTCGAAGTCTAATAGGTACTGATATGGATTGGTTCTCTTGTCTACCTCCTGGTATCAATTTTTTTCAAGAAATCACAGACAAATTTATCGATCACTTCTTTAATCTTGACATGGACGTTAGTCTAGAAGATTTGTACACTCTTAAACAAAATCTAGGAGAAACCTTCGCTAATTTCTTGCAATGATGGAGACAAAGAGCTAGTAAAAGAAAACATCCTCTTCTTGACGAACAAGTGGGAATCATTATAGCCAACCTTGATCCAAATCTATCATTCCACTTTAAAATGCAGTGCATCACATGATATGACGAGATTGTTCCTAGAGCCCTTAACATTGAAAGAGCCCTAATCTCACAAGGAAACACTCAGGCTTACAAATAAAACCTTCCTTCAACTAGTTCAAATGAGAAACCTTGTGTATGGGCTAAGAACAAAAATGTGACAAATGATGGTGTAGTAGATGCTAGGGTTATACTAAGTGCTCCTAGACCCAATAAAAACCAAGTTTCTAGCATCCAACCAATTGTGCAACAAATGATACCACCTCAAAAAAATCAGATCAGTAACACCAACATGCAACAAAGGAAAACCCATAATAGGAATTATTACCCCAAACACAAGTATACACAATTATTGAAACCCATCGAGACAATCATGAAGAAACTAGTAGAGTGAAATTTGATAACACTTCCTAACTTCAAAAACTACCAAGAACCACAAGAGAAGCCATCCTGGTACAATGAGCGTGATCTCTGTGAATTTCATAAGATCAAAGGGCATAAAACAACAAACTACATGAAACTCAAGAACATCATCCAATATCTCATAAAAAGTGATACCATATCCATTGAAGTACCAATAGGGAATCAAGATCTCAAGATATACAAGACACCTCTGCTAGATCATAACAAAGCAAATAATAGTAGAAAAGATAAGGATTACACCAATGTACAACATACATATTCAAATGTAGTAGCCTCCTACGATAAAATCATCACTGTTATCACCATCAAAGAAGCTAATGAGCAATGTGGAGTCACCACATGATGTGGAAAAATAACCATTCAAGGAGTCCCATCTCAACCTAGGGAACAATCTACTTTTCCCACATCTCATCCTAGAAAGTACAATCTTATAGATCAGCTTAAATAGACCCTCGCACATATATCAATCTTAGAACTCTTAAGGTTATCTCCTACACATAGGAAAATACTAGAAAAATCCTTGTCTAAGTCATCTTCTCCTGAGAACATTGATACCAATTAGTTTCAAGCTATGGCAAGGCATATCACCAACCATCTTCTCACCTTCTCCAAGCAAGACTTACCGTCACAACCATCTCATAATTGTGCTTTACACCTTGAGGTTGTCATTCATAAAAAAAAGGTCAAAAGAGTCTTGGTAGATGGAGGCACTAGTATAAACATTTGTACCTTGCAACTAATCAAGAATCTAGGCTACTCAGAAGATACTATTGAGAAGACAAAAAGTACCACCATTAGGGCATATGATGATCAAGAATGGGTATCACAAGGGATCATTGCACTTCCCATCCAAGTAGGACCTCCCATTGCAGAAACTACATGCCAAGTACTTGATCTTGATCTTCCCTATATCATACTACTTGGTTGGCCCTGAATCCATTCTCTAAAATTTGTAGCCTCAACCTATCACCAATGTGTGAAGTTTCCTTTTGAAGGCAGAGAAATCACCATCCATGGAGATCCTAAGCCTTTTTACTACTACAAAATTCTTGAGGCCAAGTTCTATAAGATCCCAAAAATGATGAAGGACCTACACCATCAAGCTCATTTATTGACCAGTCATCCCTAGCTTCTACCTCAGCATCAAAAATTCCCATTGTATGAAGTATACTTGATGTCAAAGTAGTAATCCAAGATGATGGTTGTGGGAACTACAAACTATTGAAAGACACCTTTGTCTTAGGAGAGTTACCTATTTCTCCTCAAACTCATAGGAAACCTACATCTAGCACTAAAGAACTAGAAACAATCAAGATGGCAACTACTACCTTCACCAAGTAGGGGGATCTTAATCAAGAAGATATCAATGAGGAATATATCTCTAAACTCCTCTATCAAGATGAAATACCAGTTCTTGTTCTTCCCATGGAAGATAACAACAAAGGCCTACATCTAATTTAGAATTGGGGATATAATAAGAATGAGAAGCTAGGGCAGAATGACAATGGTTTACTAGAGCCCATTGTTCCTAAGAAATGAATAAAGAATCTTGGCTTAGGTTGTACTACTAGTCAAGTCACGCTTATTGGCAAAGGTATTTATGCTAAATGAGTTGAGGCTTCCTCTTGGTCACTCACAACATGATACAACCTTAGATGACTTCCCCCTTGATGTCACTGACCTATTTGAGAACAACACCCTCTTTATGATATCCATAGAATCCTTTGTCTCAAACAATCAACCAACTGAAATATGCCTACTATACCCACAACTCATTGACATGGACCAACAAGGACCACCAATTCTAGATTTATTCAAAAACAATGAAGTGATCTCAGAATTCATGCAACTCTGAGACAACTTGTCATGGGTAGATCATAAAGTAGGCTTTGACATAGAGCTCGATACAGGGGCATACTATGGGGAGATGATTGAATCCTTCAATCACAAAATAAATGAAATATAGCTAACTTGCAGATCCTTGAATGAAAACCACCTCAAGGAACTCTTTGATCCCAAAAAAGTAAAAACAAAGGACACATTAGATGGTGAAAACCTCCCTAAGCCACCCAAGGATGAAGGATTCAATCTCCCCCTTAGTGCAATGCATCCAAAAAAGTTAGTAGTACTAGTAGAAAAGGCTATTCCAGTCAATGTGGGAATAGAGGAAGAACCTAAGATCACCTTTTTATGCTAAATCCTTGTTAGACGAAGAATAAAAGGACTTTGCAACATTCCTCAAAGAGAGGAGAGAAAATTTTGGATGGTCATACACATATATGCTAGGCCTTGATCCAAAAGTGGTTGTGCATCACTTAGCAATCTATCCTAAAGCCAAACCAGTTAAGCAAAAATTAAGAAAGATGCACCCTCAGATAACACTCTTGGATAAACTTGAACTACAAAATCTTCTTGACGTTGGATTCATATGACCGATAGATTATCCTAAAGTGGGTTTCAAACCTAGTACTAGTCTCAAAAAACACTAGGGGCATCAAAATATGTACTGACTTTAGAGATTTGAACAAAGCCTATCGAAAGGATGACTTCCCTCTTCCTAACATCAATCTCATTGTGGATTTAATAGCTGGGCATGAAATATTGTCACTCACGGATGAATTTTTAGGCTACAATCAAATCATAATCGCTAAAGAGGATCAACACAAAACTACCTTCATTTGTCCATGGGGAACCTATTGTTGGAATGTAATGCCATTTGGGTTAAAGATTGCAGGAGCAACCTATCAAAGAGCAATTCCCTTATCTTTCACGACATGATCCAAAAAATAGTTGAAGATTATGTGTATGATATTTTGGAAAAATCAAAGAAGAGAAGGTAGCACATACAAGTCCTAGGACCTATCTTTGATAGGCTTGAAGAATACAAGGTACGAATGAATCTAAAAAAGTGTGTGTTCAGGGTCACCTTAGGGAAGCTTCTTGGCTTTATTGTCTCACAAAGAGGGATAAATATTGATCCAACAAAGGTAAATTCCATCTTAGACATGGAACCACCACATACATTGAAGCAGATGAGAGGATTACAAGGAAGGTTGTAGTCCATCAAAAGGTTCATAGCACAACTATCAGATAAGATTCACTCCTTTTCACATCTTCTCCATAAAGGGATAAATTACAAGTGGGATGTCAAATGTGATAAATCCTTTCAACAGATCAAGGATTAATTATTAACACCTCTAATGCTCATGCTTCCAATACCAAACAAGCCACTAATCCTGTACATTCCAGAAACACTAGTAGCATTGGGAGCTCTTTTAGCACAACATGATGAAAATGGAAAGGAAAGAGCCATATACTACATCAACAGAACCTTGGTAGGCTATAAGATGAACTATTCACCCATAGAGAAAGTGTGATTAGTAGTAGTTTTCACTTCACAAAAGTTCAGGCACTACATGTTATCACATCAAATAAAGCTCGTTGCAAAGATTGATCCACTAAAATATTTGTTATCCAAAGCAACCCTCACAGGATGAATGGCTAAATGGGTAATGATTTTGACAGAGTTTTCCATGTTGAGATTATGGATGCACAGTCCCTGAAGCTCTGGAGTCTTCAATGGATGACCCTTTCCAGGAAAGATAATCAACCACATAGAAAGTGTTCAAACTTAGGCATGCACAATGGAGATTCTATATTGATATGATATGATATGTTACAAATGAACAAGTTGCCTGATTATATAGGCAAGAGAGAATACCAAAGATGCATGAGATGTTGCCATGTGTCATGATCTAACAACATGTGACAACATGTGAACCCTATCTAGAAAATTATTAAATGTTGAGATAAGTTCTAGAAGGACGACTCATCTTCTAGAAGGAATCTTATCCCTACAAACAAGGAAGGGGGAATTACCCCATTATTAAATTATTTATTAAAAATGAAACCTAGGCCTAAATGATGTATGACCTAAGTTAACTTATGCTAGTGTAATAATTGATTAATTACACTAACATAGAGTATGTGGAGCGAAAGGAAATCAAAGGATAAGTGATTGCAGACTAGCTATTAGAAGAACCCATCTATGCTAAGAACCCTTTGATATCTAATTTCCCTGATGAATCAGTGTTCCTTATAAATCTCATAGCTCAGTGGAAGATCTATTTTGATGGATTGTTCACTCAACATGGACCAGGAGTAGGCATTCTTTTCATCACCCCTCAAGGTGATTGCATCCCAAATTCATACAGGCTATCATTTCCATGTACCAATAATATTGTTGAGTATGAAGCCTTGATCACAAGTCTCAGGATAGTAGTTCAATGTCATATACAAGAGATGAAATTCTATGGAGACTCACAACTGGTTATCAACTAGGTCAATGACAATTATCAGACTAAAGATGACAAGCTCACTCCTTACAAGAAGATGGTGGAGAATCTAAAAGATCTCTTCATAGACACAAATTTTGAGTAGATTCCTCACATGAACAACAAAACAACAAATGTCATAGAAACAATCAGATCACTACTAGACATGCCTAACAACATCCTCCAATGGGAATTCTTGGTAGAATAGCTTCTCGTACCAACTTTCAAAATCCATGAATCTAAATTCACATGTGTCATTGTTGGTCCTACATCCCCTTGGTACCATGACATCTTTACTTACCTTAATAGAGGAACCCTTCCATCTGATATCACCTCAAACCTTAAAAATACCTTTGTCAAAAAGACATCTCGATTCGTGATCCTAGGTGATGCCCTTTATCATCGAAGCATTGAAGGGATGTTACTATAATGTCTTAATGAGGAGGGAGCCTTAACTACTTTAACATAAGTAAACGATGGCATATGCGGGTCCCATTCTAGTGGTATGACATTGGCTAAGAAACTATTGAGTATGGGGTACTATTGGCCAACCATGGAAAAAGAAGCTCATCAATATGTTAAAAAATGCATCCAGTGTCAACAACATGGGGATCTAATTCATGCTCCAACTCAAGAGTTGCAACCAATTATCACACCATGACCTTTCTCACAATGGGGACTTGACCTCATAGGAAAAATCACTCCAACCTCATCCAATGGCCATAAGTTCATAATAATTTCCACTGAGTACTTTACTAAGTGGGTTGAAGCCATTCCTATGACCCACATAACAGGGAAGGAAATAGCCAAGTTTATCTTGAATTACCTAATTTTACATTATGGTGTTCCAAAAGCCCTCATCTCAAATAAAAAAACACCATTCAAGAACCAGGATGTGAAAGAGTTGTGCCAAAAATTCCATATCCAACATCAATTCTCTACCCCATACTATCCCCAAGGCAATGGCCAAGCAGAAGCAACAAATAAAACTATCCTAAAAATCCTAAAGAAAATAATTAATAAAGTTCGTCGTGACTAACATCTATAGCTAAATCCCACTCTTTGGGCTTATTGAGCCAGTATTCACATGCCTACAGGTGCAACCCCTTTCTCCTTGTTCTATGGATCAAAATCCATCTTGCTTATCAAGGTTGAGCTCCCATCTCTGGGAGTGTCATTACAGAACCTGATAACTGAGTAAGAATACAAAGTGTCTCAATTGAATGAACTGGAATTCCTAGATGAACGTCATCTTGATGCCGTTAATCACTTGCAAGTGTACCAAAACTGACTGAAATAGAGCTATAACAAGAGAATCAGATGTTGGTTATTTCAGGTACGTGATTTGGTCTTAAGGGAAAATTAGAAGAATCTTCTAGATCAAGATAACAAAGGAAAATTTGAGCCTAACTGGTTGGGTCCCTTTGTCATCTAAACAAGCTATGGATCAGGAGCATACCAATTGTTAACCCCTGAAGGTGAACCCTTGTAGGAGCCAACCAACAACTTGCATCTCAAATTTTTTTATGCCTAGTCTTCAAGGGTATAAATTAGAAAAAAAACAAAAAAATCATAAAATGATCAAAATTAGAAAAAAATGAGAAAAAGGATTGAAAAAAGTAAAGAAAAAATCGTCCTCTAGTGAAAACCACTTCGATGGCACTTTGGGCAAGTACCTTGGTGAAAACCTAGCAAACAGTTGTCTTGCATAAATAAAGCACCTCCATCTATTCTTTGGATCTTTTGGCCTATCATTCTTTGCATCACCATTCATCCCTCATCCTCGTCCTTATCATGGATTTTCACTGTAAGGTATCATGAACTCATTAGCACTACTTGGCATATTCCCAAGGTCATTTTTTCTACCTTTATCGAAGTAGGCTAGTATGTCACACTAGTGGCATTTCGTTATGCGTCATAACTAGGTTCTTGTATATCTTGAGGTCATGGGACATCTTATCAGAAAACAACAAAAAAAATCATAAAATATTATCCAGGAAATCCAAAAACATTTGCAAAATCCTATATAGCGAAAATCCAAAAACATTCACAAAAATGTAAAGGAAAAATCCTAAACATCTAGAAAACATCAAAAACCCTAAAAAGGTCAAACATAAAAAAAATCCAAAAAATAGCGCCCTTTTTTTGAACTACGTCGTCTCTGAGCTTGAATGTAGGAAAGGCCATCATTGATGTGCCCCCGAGACACCCTAGATCAGTTCTTTAGGAGTCCATCATAATAAACTATCGTCTTTCATCTGTGCATATCTTCATCTTGTAAATGGGTTGAGTCAGTCGAACTATGTGGTCTCTGCATGTATAATGTAGGCAAGACTTATCTATGATCAACCCTCGAGACCACTAGGATAGGTCTTTAGGTTAGGTTCTTGGTCGAAATTCAAAAAATCCAAAAACATCCAAATATTTTTAGAAAACCCTAAACATCCAAATATACTGGAAAATCCAAAAACATCCAAATAACTTTTGAAAATTCAAAAACATCCAAATAATCTTCAAAACCCCAAAACATCCAAATATTCAAAAAACACAAAACATTTGGAAAATGGAAAAAAAATAAAAGTAGAAAATGTCCAAAAGACCTAAAAAGCCTCAAAACATTCAAAAAACCCTAAAAAGCCTCCGAAAATTCAAAAATCCTAAACATTCATATACACTTTCAAAAGGACCAAAAACAACCTCAAAACATCTTCAAAATACCAAAAAAATTTAAATATTCTAGAAAATCCAAAACCCATCCATCCCATCTCACTTTCACCTGCAATAAAATTCCACCCATAATAAATCAATCCTCACCTTCACCCTTTGGGAAAACAAGTAGATAGCAAGTATATCAAGTTCTAAAGAGTGAACCAAAAAGTCAAAATCTAATGTCTACATCATAGGTAAATGCATCAATGAAGTTTATAGCAATGGCTCATTTTAGCATCATCATCCTAACATCAAACAACCCTCTGATCAACATGTCCTAGGATGCATCCTTCCTACAATGGACATCAGTATCATACATCACTTCAGCTAAACTTAAACTAGGAAGAAGCTATATATAACACTGACTGTTTATCTTTGATCTTTTCTTATGATTTATCTTAATGAACCATTCCAAGGACCTCTCAATGATTTCTATCTAAAACGATTTAGAGAGAAAGGAAGGGGAATTGATCATTATCTTTCATTTGTTGTGCTTGTAGATACTCTTGTAAAATAATCTTGGTGCATACTTGCTTAGTTGTGTGTAAGGAGGTCATTTGGGGTATGTTGTTGACTATTGCATATTCTTTGGTCCAATATGTTCTAAGCTTCTAACTTGCATTCCAATGACATTTCCGTATGTCAAGGTGTGAACAAGAACTATCCTATCTACTTTTTGAGTCAAAGTCCATTACACTAGATACAACACCATCCTAGTTATCAATACCTTGATTCATCATATCTATGTGTTATATCAAACAATAAGGAACGCCTAAAAATCCCAATCCCGAAGTGTGAGTACCCATCCTGCATTTCATCCTCCATTTTGCATTGTCTTGTCACCATCTCTAATAAAGTCTCGATGGATCATGGACTTGTTGGATCTTTTGAAGCAATCATCATCAATGGTTATTCATTTTTTATTCTTCTATCTTCTCTCCGCGCTAACCTAGTATCATGAAAGTCAACAAAAACATCATCAATGCATCCACCCTGCATCCACAAACCATCAACATAATCATTGCATAGCATGATATATTTTGCATAATCATTTAAGTTGTGATGAATAATATAGATTTTTTATTCTAAGCATCTTAAATTATTGCATATCATAAGCATTTGCATCCATACATCCATATGCATATATCATCATCAAAACATGCATATCAAAATACAAAAAGAAATGCATCCACATCATTTGCATCCATAAAATTTGCATATCATAATCATCCATCCATATCATGTTGTGAAAAGATAATGAAAAATAAAATAGCATTGCATCA
This sequence comes from Sequoia sempervirens, assembly GCA_007258455.2. Lineage (NCBI taxonomy): Eukaryota > Viridiplantae > Streptophyta > Pinopsida > Cupressales > Cupressaceae > Sequoia > Sequoia sempervirens. The sequence continues at coordinate 347,104,580 of VDFB02086081.1, read as the reverse complement.
TTCATGTCATGATCATCACGTATCACATAGGCATAAATAAAAGGCATCCATACATAATCATATATAAGCATCATCCATACATGAAATAAAGTCAACACATCATAGTGTGAATCATCTGTATCTATATCATATATATATCAAAAAATGTATCATGGTACAAAAATTTGGATCAGTGTATGTACATCGATGATAAGAACAATATCCACGAGGCTATCAAAAAGGAGCCCATGAATGTATATTAGTATAAAGAATGGGGAAAAATCAAAAAGTGTTTGTACATCAAAAAGCTAGCCCTGGTGGCTACTACCCTCTCCAACCTGACGCTCAGGCTCATCCTCTACATGGGGATGTGCATCACTCCACTATGAAAAGTTAGGCTGTCTCAATGCCTGTGGCACATCCCAATGGTAGTGTTGCCTATAGTACATAGCCTCTATGACAACCTCTCTGTACAACCGCGCTGACACTGTCTTGCCATGTGTGGCCACCATCATCGTCTCTATCTGCTGCCGCTTGCACCTCTTGATCTTGCTCATGAGTGATAGAATGTACTCTATATAGAGTTGCATATCTCTTTTCTATCACTACAACCACCTGTTGTCGAGCCTAGTCTCATTCAGCAGTAATAGCCAAAACTTGCTGGCGAGCCTAGTCCCGCTCACCCATCAATACTTGCACATGTTGCTACAACTACTATATTTGTGCATCGCATGCATCTTGTGGTGGTGGTGGTCCTAGCTGTGGTTGAATTTTTAGATGCACCTATGGCTACACCTACAACTGAACCTATGGTTTCACTAATGGAGGAGCCCCCATAACCTATCCATCATGGTCGCCTAGCCACCCTATCCCCTGCCCCTGGAACCTCTACCTCGCAGTCTCCCTCTGGGAGAAGCACTTGTTGGATCTATGAGTCACCTTAGAGGGACGAACCATGCATCATATGTTGGAGTGCTATGTGCTATGTGCTGACCTTGATCATTTTCCTAAGGCCAGACATCCAACTAATGGAAGCTCTCAACTTCCTTTGAGGCCAGAATCGTCGATCCCCATGTAGGAACCTCTCTAGCTGATCTCACAAAAATGCCCCTGTACATCACCAAACTGTCTGGCCACCCTATCAGGAAGGTACTGCTCAATCATTGTGTGCTCTTGTTCCTGCATATAACTGGTCTATCTGGCGAAATAAAGCTACTTTATATCATAGAACCATGGTGGCATCTGAAGCCATGGGTGCCAATGGAACACTATCATGTCATCAATCACCTATCTCTTGTACAGGATCCCAATATGTCTTGTGTGTCTGAGTGTGATGGCACCTCGATAGCTCCAAATGACCAAATCATCTAGCTCCATGTCTGTCATCTGTACAATGGGGAAAAGCAAGATAATATGCTCCCATGCCTAGATGTGAAGAAGAGTAACACCTACACCAAGGGCTTTGTTGTAGTGTCCCTCCATCTGCATTGTCTTGTGTTACTTTTTGTCTCGCTACGAAGTTGGGTGTTGTATGGTATGACTGCTAAGTTGATTTGGTTAGTTTGATTTGTGTTTTGATTGATCATTGCATAACAATAAAATTATTAATTGATATAGGTATAGTAGTTGAGAAACAAGGTTTGGATTATTTAATACATTATAATAAATAAAATAAAAGAAGGGTAAAATATAATAAATAAATCATAATACAATTTATAAATCAAATGTAATGTATTATCAATGCAAAAGATCTAAATTTAGGTTATTGTTGTAACGGATTTGCAACCACCTTGCAAGAGTAAGTGTAACTTATTTTTGAAGATTCTTATATCTAACAGTTAGTGGAAAATATCTATTACAAGTAATGTAATGAAAATAAGTATATGCCAATAACTGCAGTGAAGAGTATGTTTAACAGTTACTCTCATTATGAAAGCATTGTGGAGAGGATAGGTAGGCGCATGGTGAGGGAATGCAAAAAGGTTGAAACAGTTTTGTAACCATTCTATGGGTAAAAGGAAACTATTCTGGAAGACTGCTTTAACTAACAGTTAGTGGAACTCCCCGAAGGGGGATGGTTTCGTCGAAGAGAATGGGATCTTGCCCTACTAAACCCATCTGCTAACGAAGCCATTTGGGATGCAGGGTTTTTATGTCAGTTTTTTCTAGTAGGATTACGCCCCTATTCAGAATGTAGAACCATTCCAGTAGGGATAATACTGTCGACTTGCCGCATCCACTTTCTCGTACCAAGGCTATGCTCTATTTATTACAGGGGTTTCGCCTGTGAGATCTTCTAGGTCTATCTAGGACTTTCTTTCTATTATGGAGAACAAAGAACTCACTGCTGATTTTACCCTCGAGATGTTTGGTAACATTTGAACCGACTCTGATATGCTAATTGCACTCAAAGTGAAAGCAAAGAAAACCTGCTGCATGCAAACAATTCAAAGTTTCAGAGTTTTGATAGTTTCAACATGGAGCTTTCATTTTCAAGATAGATCTTTCGTTACAAGGAGTGTAGATGGAATCATCATCCATATCTCCCTTATCCCTTGTAATGAGGCAGAGGCACGGGAAGCTCGAGCAGGGATAAAACACGTCCTCCTAGTATTGGCAAAGATGCAGAGTTGCAAGCAAAGAGGAGGAGCGGGGACTTATAATTACATTGAGGAGCTATGGAAAGAAAAGGAGAATGACATGCTGATCCATGTAATGCAAATGCCAACATTTCAGTGAGGGAGGCTCGCTATCAGAATGTCGTGGTATGTCTTAATCTTGAGTGCAGTTGAGGTATGTATTTTATTGATGGTCATTCCAATGTACTTCAATCACTGCAACAATAGAGGTTCAGGCGTAGGAATGGTTCTATTATTTTTTTAGCGCTATTATATTGGGGAAATTTGACTTAAGGATCTTAAGATTTAGGCTATGTTTCTCTTTTTGCATGTAAGTCTAATTAGATACATGTGCCCCTTCTCTCGAGCAAAGCTTACGGTGATGGGATGCGCTAGAGAGTGCTTGGGTAAATTAAGATATTGAGAGCTCCCTTATGAAATCTGTCTAGAACATATCCTCCAACCATCGATAAGTGCTTAACATCTATGTGCCTTTCCTTTCTCATTTGTCAATTCTCTTCCACAAAATAGCGTAGCTTTCTTCTGCTTATCTGGCATGCTCCTAGAATACAAGCAATGCTTACAATGTTAGGATATGCTCCAAGGCACTTTACCAATTTGAAGATTTCGAGACCTTCCTTGCAAAGTCCATTTTGTGCACATTCTGCAAACCGTCACATCTGCAGTATTTGAAAATAGAATGGGTTAGAGGTTTAAATAATCTCTCTGATTTCAGTGTCAACCAGACTTAGTTGCAACACTTGAATATAATAGGAAGTTTAAATGTTTAAATAACCTGTTTGAGTCTTCTGACAATCTATCATAGTTGCAGCAGTTGAAAATAAGATATTGTCAATGACTAACAAATTAAAGAACTTTCCATTGATCGTGGTGAAATTTAATTTCCAAACTTCAACTTGAGCGCGTCTCTAGAAACTCGCTGCCAAACAGAAATGCGTCTAGTTCAAAAAGAAAAGTTATACATTATTTCTCCTACTCTTAAGTCACGTATTTGCATCTCACCTTTCTCCTTCCCTTCAGTCTTGGGGATAACATTTGGGAATTGACAATAATGCAAGAAGATGGCAATATTTCCAAATTCCAATATCCATTTTCTAATATACTTGTCAACCTGTCATTGTATAGCATTTAGAGTTGAGGCAGTGTACAGAATTAAAAAGCCTCCCTGAAGCCTTTGGTAACTTATCACAGCTGCAACTTTTAGACTGCAAAGGTGAAGTAAATTAAACAATCTTTTTTATTTCATTGTCAACCTGTCACAGCGGCGTACTTGAACATAGAAGGGTATAAAAATTTAAACAAACTATCTGAGTCAAATGGCATCGCACCTTCCAACAACGTTCACTTGAGAGTTTCTTAAGCCTACGTTGGGTAATATATCCCATTCATTGAGTATTTTTAGTTGATGTTTACTATTTATATTGATACCATTAATGTTATAAGTTCGACACATAGACATTAGGTTGACAACTAGTCATCTTTTTGCTATCCAATGCAACCTGAGATAAGAAGTGAAATTAGTTGTTTTTAATTTGATAAGGCTTAAGACAAGATTGTATTTGATTAGGGGAGATGTTATATTATTATTGAAATCCTTGGTTATCTAAGTTTGTATACCACAATAATATCTGTATTATATGAATATTGAACTCAGTTTATATGTATATATATACGAATATATATATATATACCATTATATATATGAATACATTTATAAGTGTTCTTAATTATTTGTGAATTATTGAATGATTAAGATGTGTAAATGGGTTAGGGATCTATTAGAATGTAATGGTTATAATATGACTTCATTTGTTGGATAAAAGTCCTATAGAAATAGTATGTATTGATATTTGTTTTCATGGATTTTGTGTGGGAAATGTTGTAAGGACAATTGTGATAACTTTAAGATAGAGGAAAGGATTCAGCCTTATTTTAAAAAGGTTAAGTATAGAAGAAAAAAAATAAAAATGGATTACCTCCTAGCTTAAAATTGAATAGAGGATAGTTACTTGCATATTTCAAAAGTTAGAAAAGAACCATTTCTTTGATTCTGAAACTAAAGGGTTATATTAAATAATGTGTTTATACCTTGAGAAATCAACGATAAGTTAAACCTTGGTGTCATATGAACCGTTGCTAAATTTAAACAATATAGAAGAAGATTAAGGGTATGGTAGTAAATATGTAGAGAGTTTCTTTTGAAATATCAGTCTTGTTAAAACTTTAGTTCCATTTAGACTTGAGTGATACATTGAATGTGATGTTGAACTTTACAAAATGTTAATTGGTTGTATTGTGAATTCATTACTTATTCCATGTTGATGTTTTTGGTTTCTAGTTGTGTGTGAAAACAAGTGAATGATTGTTGCTTGATAATGGAATTGGGGATGAAAGGGGTACTTAAATTGATATTCTTTAAGTTTGATTTATCACGTTTTCCCATGCACAATTTCACAAGTGGGTGGATTTTGTTAATCTTGATTGAGTTTGAAGAATTTGATGCGATGTTTTCCACTATTTGTTCTATTGTTGCCACCTTGTTGGGAAACCCTTGTTTTAGTGATTTATTAGTCTTCCAGAGAAAGGGAAAGAAAGGTGTTGCTTTATTATTGACCTTCACTTTTGGTTCTTTGTGAACTATTGCTTGTATGATCTATTTGATGATTGGGTTTAGCCTTGCACTTGAAAATAGTTTCGATATGAAGGATGGTGTATGCCTTGCTTAATGTAATTTATCTTGTGGCTTTATATGTTGTGCATGGGGGCTTACCCTGAAAGTGTCTTTTGAGTTTTGTTGCTCATAAGGGGAGTGGCTTTCAATGGGGACCGGGACCCAGAAGAGGTTCCAGGGTAACTCATTGGAAGTTTATTAATCAAGTGAAAATGTTAATAATTAATTAGGGGTTTTGGATAGAATCACACATTAACAAGATATAAGTGAATGCCTCACTCATGGCTCAAGTTCTTGTATGGGCTTGAGATGAGTTGAGAAGGCTTGGAATGGCAAGATCGTTATCTTGTGTTTATGAAAGATAATCGATTCCGCATTGGATTGCATGTGGGGCCGGGTTTCATAAGAGGTCACCAGGGTAACCCAAGTTGGGGGTCGGGGCCTAGGAAGATTCACCAGGGTAACCCATGCAACATTGTGATGACACTCTTCCTTTAACAACCATGTATGCTTTGTTTTCCTCTATGTTATTCTTGGGTCTTTGGAAGCACATGTTGGCATTTGTATGTTGATGCTTCATTGGTTATTCCTTATGTTGGGCACATCTTGTGTTGGTTATATCTTGTGTTGGAGATTGTCTTATTTTATTGTGGATCTTGTTGTGAAGTCTTGTATCCTTGTTTTGTATGATGGTTTAGTTGTGGTTCCTTCTTGTCATCTCTTAGCACGAGGTTGGGCCTTCAGGCCCACGTGGTTGGGTGGAACTTGCTATGCACCCCATTGGGTCCCCAGTTGTCGATCGAGAAGTGTGAAATTGTACCTTGCAGTGACTCCTAAGTTGAACTAGAGTTGAATCCAGTATTGCAACTTTGTACTCCTCCATTTCAAATGTATCATTCCATTTTATTGTATCTTCCCCATTCATGTTGGGAAGTGGCATTGTAATATTGTAAACCTTGATTAATGTATTGTCCATGTTCATGTTATCTTAATGATTACTGGTGTATACTTACCTTTCATGTGATGTAATAATGTTTTTGTGAAAAGTAATGTAGTCATGTAAACCCGAGGGATTTGTTATATGTATTTCATGTTTAGTTTCATTTCATGTGATATATGATTATTATGATGTATGTTAGTACTTTAAAAAAAAAATGGTACCATAAATGTTAGATGTATTGTATCCTTTGGGGTTGCTTTGCGGGGCATTACATTTGCCATCACAATAAACAAAATCATGAAGATCAGGGTATAATGAGCCAACATCACCCCCCCATGCAAAAAGAGTCCTCCTGCATAGCATCTGGTGCCACGCCAAGCCCTATCCTAGACTGGAAAATCTGCCCTGTCTGTTCGGAGCCACCAAACTTGAAATGATAGCCATAACGATCAATCTGAAGGTCGACACTTGACCTTTGTATGTCTCTAAATCAATCTACGATGTGACAAACACAATCTGGTCCATCCCCATCACCTTGAGACGTGCATCGAATCTAGCATCGGGGTCATAAATCACACCATCACCATGGATAGGGAATTGAAATATCTGCCACACATCCACCAAGGTAACTATCACCTCCCCTGTCGAAAGGTGGAAGGACAAGGTCTCACTATGACATCTCTCGCACAACACTATCATCATAGCCAAATGGGTCCTAATAACCGGTGTGTATGCCACGTACCACAATCCAATCTCTCCCAGGTGCTCCTAGCGCAACTCTAGCAGATCAACTAACTCCTCCAAAAATATGGGCTTGTGCTCCATCAACATCAATGGTGGGAAGACCCCCTACACTCACGAAGCGCACAACGTCAAGAAATCATCAAAATTTGACGTTATTTGGAATTTCTGGTCTGAAATCACAATAGTATCACTATTTACAATAGTGTCGCTATATTCAAAATTCAAATAGTGTCGCCCAATGCATTTAAACTTTCAAATTGGAAAATGTGTCGCCATACGAGATGGCATCGCGATTTGACTTCTTGACTAACCTTTAACCCTAACTTTTAAATCGGTAGGAGCATCACCAAATAAGCCCGTGCCGCCATTTAAAATTTGAAGCCCTGATTTTAAATCAAGAAATGTGTCACCATAAATCATTTGGGCATTTTCTGATTTAAGTTTTGGCATTGCTATATAGTGATGTTGCCAGAATTCAAATTATAATGCCTAATAAATGCATCAAAATTTCAAATTTCAAATCAGGTTTTGAATCACATATCGGTGGTCCTATGCTTGGAAGTCGTTGGAACTCTCGAACTCGATCAGAGATGTGTCGAGGAAGCTCATGGCACACCATTTGATCGAAGGGTCAGAGCTCAAATTGCAAGAATTCCTTAAGTGTGAATGCACAAATGAATTGAAAATGACCCCTCTTGGCATATTTAAGCTAGAAAATTAGGGATTTTTTTCCCAAATTTAACCTTGAAGATGGGGTTTAACATCATTTTCACCAATTTTACCAATTTGGACCTAATTTTACATCATTTTATGCATTTTTGACATTATTCTTGCATCTCGGAACCTTTCTAAACCCTCGGGGAAGCTTTTAACCTTTGTTGAGAATTCAACCCAAAATTCAAAATTTATGCCCGATTTCTCGAGGGGGAAGGGAGTTAGTTTTATCCTTGTGCTAGGGCATCTAAAAAAAATCAGAATTTTTTTAATTTTTTGATATAGGTAGCAAATTTTATCTGAAAAGCGTTGTTCTTTGAACCGAAGCAGCAGGTGCCTCGCTTCAAAGAAGGGAAAAATATAGACACTAAAAAATGTCCTAATTGATGGCATGCATTCAAATAGATATATTAACATCATTTCCTCAGTTCTCATCCTCTTTTCGCTTAATTGATTTAATTAGCTTAGCTAATTAATTAATTGCATCATTTTTATCTATTGACCTAATTAATTAAATCGAGTTAATTCATCTTTTTTCGCACTAACACTTCATCCTATTAAATTAAATAAATCAAAATATTTAATTTGATCTCCTAAGTCATGTTATTTAATTAAATATCCCTAAGTTATTTAATTAAATATCATTCCCCCCTTCTCTCCCCTATTGATTAAATCATCTAATTTAATAAATATCTCTTTAAGTCTTCTAATTCCCTAATTGCATAAATTAAACCTTGATTAATTAGCAATTAAACTAATTTCCCTCTAATCAAAGGGGAATATTCCTTACCCCTTTTTGCACAATTAAAACTTTTTTTTAATTTGTAAATTCACCTTTATCCTCACCCAATGGAATATTCTAAGGAATATTCCCTCTCCTCCAATCAACTAACTTAGCTTCTTCAAGAATTTAACCTCTTACCTTTCTAACAAGTTACCTTTGACCTATGTGAGCAGGTCAAAAGTGTGTTTGTTTGAGGTAAGTGTGAGCCCTTGATTGACTTTCATCATGCATTCTCATCCATTGATTACAATCCATGATCCATGCCTCTTCTTCCTTTCATCCTGAACCATTGATTAAGCTTTTTGATATCAACCATTCATTCCTCATTTTCTCTCCTATATATAGATCACTATTTGGAGACAAATGGATCGATCTTTCAATTCCACACTTATGTTGTTGAATTTACTCACACTCACACTCATCTTTCACTCACTATTTAGCTTATTTTAGTTCATTTTCATTGCACAATAGCTTAGATTATCCATTAATGGCTTCCATGCATCCATCCTAGTTTGTAAATAAATTAGGGTTTTCATCTTTTTAGCACAATTTTAGCTTAGATTAGCTTAGCAATAGCATAATTAGATCAGTTTTAGCATAAAATCATGGTAACCTAGCTTGCATCATGGTCATTTTTATCATAATCTAGGTTTTCACACACAAAACACTATGGTTTCATCGATTCTCTTCCATAGAATCGACTGAAACAGGCTCACTAATCACGAGATTGTGAAAGGGTCATCATTCCACATCAACACGACACCAATTCCACAACAAGATAAGTTTCAATAGATTAGAGTAGATGTTTTAAAGCTTTTCATAGTTTAGTATGTTAGGTTTTTGATAAAATGTTTAGTTTCAATTTTGATTGATTGATCTTATTGAGATTCAAGTAGTCGTGGCTCCGTTGTGCTTCGATTCTTCATGGACCAAGCGTAATTCGGCCCATACTAGTGCTTTTGACATCAACACATTATGATTGTTCTTTGTTATTACTTGATATATTTAGCCACACTGTTGTATAAGTGTTGATTGGAAGAATTGATATTCCATGGTCTATTTTCATATTTGACATTACCCTTGTAGTGGGAGTTACTGCATGTGTGTGTTCTTCATTTATAGTTTTGACACATGGAGCTTGAGATTGTAATTTATGGGTTGGATGTATTGTTGGAATATGCTCTATTGATATTTTGGTTACCATTGAGGTGTGGCAGATTGGATGGATTAGCATTTGTTGTGGGTGATATTTTTAGTCTTGTGGGTTTATTAGTTAGATAAGGGTAGCCTGTTTTGGTTGTTGTTCTAGCTAATAGTTTACAATGTTCTTTGGAGGATTCTTCAACCTCAAAATTATGTTCTAGTTATGGGATTGGAGTTGGTTGAGATTTTTTTTAGCTCATGAGCGCAGTGGGATTGTGTCAGTATTTTGTAGCCTTTTCTATTGGTTGGATTTGATGATTATGTTCTTTAGATTGACTCATTCCTTTCCTTTGGAGGATGGTAGGAACTATTTCCTAAGATAGTAGACATATTGGATGTTGTTGCAATTTATTTGGTTGGAGCATGAGAGAATTATTCGAGATTCATGTGACAGAATCTATGTTGTGATGATGTGTTTTCATCAGTTGACTCTTAGCAGTAAAATCCTATTACTTCCATGGAATCTTCAAAGGTGTTCAAAAAGTTGGAGAATGTTAGGAAAATGAAGTTGTATTAACCATAATTATAGAAATTAAAGCACTGACTTGAGAATGATGGTCCACTTGTGTTCATCCTACTCCTACACTGAGAAGCCATATGACCGAATTTGTTGCAAGAAAAATAGTAGCCATTGAATCTTTGAGTATTTGATTGTCTTACCGGATTCGTTCTAGCTCCATTCATCTTATTTCCTTGCCTGAATCTCCATTGTCTGAATTTATTTTATCCAGATCTAAAAATTTCTCCTTCTTCATATCTAAGACCTCGCCTGTCACCATCAGTCCTCTGACCTTTAATCAGTTCATCAAGTTTGGATGAACTGGCTTTGAATTTCTCCTTGTACTCATTGCAGCAGTAAGTTCATCTCTGAGATCATCAAGTTGTTTTTCAAGCATTTCCTCATTTTTTTTAGACTATTCCAATTCATTGTCCAATCAACTGCATTGTTCAAATTTTTCTTTCAAGGATTGAGCAAGCTTTTCTTCATTCTTCTTTCTATCTTCAATTTCCTTTGTCATTTTCATCATGATGGATTCCATCTCACACTTCAAGGCAACATTTTCTCTGGAAAAAATTTCACACTCTTTTGTTTTCTCCTTCAAGGCATGACTAAGTTGTTCATCTTCCATGATTTTGTTCTTCTGCTTGAGCTAGTCACATAATTCCTTTCTTTTCTCCCTTGATTCATTGATCTTGTCTTTCAATGACTGGATGAATTTTTTTGCATTCTCAAGACTTTCCTGCAGTTCCTAGTTCTCAGACTTTGACTGGTCAAGATCATCCAAGGCCACCATAAGTTATTGTTGAAGACTGCTTGTATCCATTGAAAACACTTTCCAAGATCTCCCCAAGTTGTTAGACTTCTTTCAAGCTACTAGCTCTGATACCAATTGTTGGAAACAAGCAACAATGAGAGGTGGGGGTGAATCAGTGTTCTGCAAAAATTAACTTTATTATTCTAATCATTAACCCACTTGAAACATTCAACCAAGAGAAATATATAGAAACAAAAAGAAAATAACCATAACACCATAACGTAAGGATTTTTACGTGGAAACCCTATTAGGGGAAAAACCACGATGGATGGCCAATCCACAATATAATCTGAGTATACTCAAAAAGAAGTTTACAATATTGGAATGCACTTGCATTCAGGCTCACTGCCTAGAACTCACTGCTCAAAATAGGAAGGAACACTAACTTACAAAGATTTGGATTAGATCCAATAGAATGAACTAAAAGAATAACGTCTACAAATGCTTGATTACAGTTCTGGTTAGGCTCAGTTGTTGATCTTCTATCCTTCTGATTGATACTGAACTTCTGCTCTGCTCTGCTCTGACTTGCACCACAAAATATTTATGCGCAAGTGAAACTGTGCATAAAATATATCTAACACTCTTCTGATATTCACAATACACATCGACACACCACACATACATATCAAAATGATATAATAGATCATACATATATATCCGCGACTAACAATTTAATCGCAACAAGTCAGCTTTAATAAAACTTAAAAAATATTAGCAACTATCAGCTCAAATCTTAAGAAACAATCCACACACCTTATCCATGCATCCACATTTTTCTTCCAGATCTATAATCATGGCATCCCCTGAGATCAGATTTCTTTGAAACAATTTAAACAAGTTATTTTTCTTTGAATATGCTTCCATGAAGTATCAGGGCTTGGGTGAGTATCAAGAACTAATTTAGTTCCTGATAGGCGTAAAAGTGTCTGACAATGTGATTAAAAATCCATTTAAAAATAATGTCGAGGGTTAGGGTTTGAAGGTCATTGGGAATTGTCAGGGGTTAGGAATTTTTTGGACATGTGAACTTGTTCATGGATTTGAGAAGTGCTTGACTTCACTTCAAGAAAACCTTATTAAATTTGTTCGACAAATTCATCAATCCAACAAATGGAGTTTAATGCATAATTTTAATTTGGATTCATATTTTTTAATGAAAATTTTCCATATTGTCAATAATGACATTGAAAAAATCTTTTATTAGACCATTTCACTTCATCCTTTATAAAACTCATGATTTAATCATTTTCGCAAATTGCTCATTAAAAAATTGAAGTTTTAAAAGCTTAGAAACTGTAAGGTATTTTGGCTTAAAAACTTGCCACATTAGGTAAAATACTATTAGGAATATCCCCATAAAATAAATTTTAAATTTGGTGGTGTTGAAATGAGGTTAACACAATGATAAAATATGAAAGGTACAAAATCCAAAGGGAATCCTTTCTCACAATTTTAGGATTACTTAGGAATGACGATGTGAGATCTGGGTTCTATAACTAAAGAAATCCAAATAGAAGATATTGTGAGGCACACGTAGATTGAAGTTTTTTATGTGTTTAATTTAATGATTGCTAATAGATTCACCATTCCCCATTCCCAAAAAATAAAGAAACTCGATTTTACCAAAGGTGGGCATAAGGTGTGTAAAGCATCCCATGCTATTAGAATTTGAAATGTTCATGGGTGTAGAATGGTTGCATTCCATTATTGAGTTTCTATAGATTTATTAGAATAGGGAGCCAAAGTTTACAATATGGGAGTAGACACACAAAGGATGACTTCTTGCAGGGGAAAAATTGTTGGGGGAGATAGTTGCTTAGTTATGGATAGAATGCATACTATCTCATTGTATGGTAAGAAACATAGCCTTTATATTGATAATCAAATATTTCTAAATCAATATAGTATGGTGTTTAGTAATATGTATCCAAGATCACTATTGAGTGGAGGATTCCAACACACCAAAGAATTAGGAATTGGTGGTAAGCAAGCCATTATCATTCCTTATTTATCAAAGATTGATTTGAGAATATCATATCTATGTTTTCAAGGAATGCATGCACAAGACATATTTCAAAGGCCTCATGGGTCACATTGAGTTCTTGATCATGTCATTCAATCTTATTAATGCACCATCCACCTTCCAATTCAAGGTAAAGCAAGTATTCAAATTGACCTTCCCATTCCACACTATCAAAGTCAAATTTTAGGGCTCACCTTTACCTAGCGACTCGATATTCCTTACCCCCAATCCATGATCCTCCTAATGCCTCCATCCTTGATTCATGTTCACTTATTTCTTACTCTTTTTGTTATCCTTATTAGAGTTTCAACCTTCCCCTTACCTTGGTACCAATTATGAGGTACCCTCAAATCCCAACCCTTGATAAATGGTATGAGTCATAAGTATCCCCAACACCCAAACTTTGAAACTCCTAGCCTTTTTTTCTGATCCACAAAACCCAAAGCACCATTAATGACCAAATTTTATGTTGTAACTTCTCCAAAAGGAATTCTCCCACCTAAAAAATATTGCTAAGATATTAATGGTGTTTTTTGACATGTACTCATTTTGTTAGAGGTGGAAGATGACCATGCTTGATTAATGCAATGTTTGCATCTTCCACCTTATTATTTGCATGAATCTTAGTTGTTATTTGGGTAGGATCCCATAGTAGCCATGGATCTCAAGGATATTAATAATGAACATATCCATTCATAAAAAAATGCATTTCATACCAAAAAAATCCTTGCCAAAAATGTGATTTGAGCACTTATGTACAAGGGATCAGATCTATGGATAAAAACCCTTAGTTGATTTGTTTGAGATAAGAGGATGAAAACCCTTTTATTTCAAAGATCAAATAATGGAACCCCTTTGGCCCTATAGGATGATCTAACTCAAAGATCATGAATGAGCTTCATGGCCACAAATTTCAATTGTTTATATTTTGAGAAATTTGTAGTTTATTGTTGTCATTTCAATCATTATATATTTAGAAAATAGTTTTCATTATTGTAGCTATTATTTTTGTTGTTATTACAACATAACCTAATGTATCTTAGATGACATCAAATATAAGAGCAAGTTTTGGATTCTATATTTATTTTATTAGCTCCATTTTATAATCTAGGCTATCAATTTTATTGTGTAAATGTGAAGGAAAATTTGGGGTTTTTGTAAGATTTGGTTAAAATATTTAAATCTAAATTTTATTTACTTAGAATAATCATTAGGGTTATTATAATGTGACAACACATCCCTTATTTTTCTTCTCTTCACATCGACAATGATACCAAATGAATTGATCTATTTCCAAGCATAAGGATGCCATTGAAACCTTTTGTTGACTTGGAATATGATGAAGATCATAGAACTAATCCATCTGGTTTAGTCAATTAGTTGGATACATTTCATCAAAATCTTACATATCCATCTTTGGTTTGAACTACCTATCCATCTAGAACTATTTGGGTGACAATCCAAATTAAGATCCAAATCAAACCTAAAATCATGTCCCTTAGAACCATCATCTTCTTCCAATTTCTTATTATGTAAATCCACTCGGACCTTAAATTCCATATAACTCACAAAGGACTCAATTGTATTCAATAATAAATTTATATCTCCTCTTGTGGATGGGTGCGTGCAAGAAGTTGAGTTCACTTTTTGGCCAAAAAGTGGAAGTGTTTTCCTTGATTTTTAGAATTAGACACATTTGACCTTAAAATTTGAAGCACTTAGAAATGGAATTTAAAAAAAATTCACTAATCATAAAATGTAGTACTCGAAGCCTAGTTTCCAAATATGTAATTTATTTAATACCCAAATGATACAAATTGATTTTCAATAGGCATGTCTAAAAACCATTGTTTAAAAGTCACTTTTTTTAACCATAACATGCATGTGTACATCATCCATATTTTGACCTAAATAATTGATTTTTTTTAATCCTTTTGGGAAAATATTTTTAACACACTAAAGAATGTTGATGATATTTTTTTGTAATTTTTTTTTGAATATATATGTTTTTGTTAATTTTTTATTTGCCATATTTGTTTTTTTTGAAAAATTCTCATGTATGTCATGCATAAGATGACCTAAACTTATCATTTATTTTTTTTCAAATTGAAAATAATTTTTTGAAGAATATTGATGTATAATTTGTTTTTCAAAAAAATATTTTAATAAAAAGTTATTAAAATACTAAAAACCCTGATATTTCAAGTTTATGGACCAGTTTCATCAAAAAATATTTGAAAAATAGAAAAAAATAATCTAATTGAAAAGAAATTTACATATCTGGAATCTACATAGTATCATCTATAATGGGTTTTAATTTCATCAAAAAATTCTGCAAAAAAGCTCTTCAAACATATGTCCAAAGTCACTATTTTCTTGTGACATTCATATGTTCTTCAAGTTGCAGGTAAAACTAGGTCCAAAGCTTAGGTTCGGGTCCTCAAGCCTTTTCCTAAACCAAAAAATAAAGCACAAACCCAACCAAAGTTTCAAATTTTAAAAAACGGGATCCCATTTCATAAAAGCATATTTTTTTTAATTTTTAATGTTTTTACAAAACGAGATCCCATTTTCAAAACAAGATGTAAAATGAGAACCCGTTTTACAAAAGCATAAAAAAATTTATGAAATGAGATCTCGTTTTAGAATGGGATCCCATTTTTGGCTCGGCATCCCGAAGCAAAACGAGATCCTATTTGCTAAATAACGGGATCCTATTACATTTTTGCTCAATTTTGGGTTTTTTTCTAAGTCTAAAAATTCCACTAAAAGTTGACTCATCTTCTTGCATTTACCCAGATGTCATCTCTATCTTTAATGATGAAATATCATTCTTGACCATGGTGTTTATTCTCTTACATATTTAATATCTATGCAACCCATCTCCACAATTCCTATATCATCCTTGTCAAGAGTCTTTCTAAGAGTGATTGGGTTCCCTCATTTGCCTCATTTTCAAGACCATGCCATGATGCCACCAAAATAGTTTTCACAATAACTTAATAAAAATACATAAAAATAATCTAGAAAATTTCTCTAACTTAACAAGTCCTAGATCTCACTTGTTAGAAAAATTCTAGTAATTTTTTTATTTGCAACCTTGGGAGTGAAATTGGTGGAAATACTAATTTCATAATAAATCCTTCAAATTTTATTTAAACAACCTAAAATATGGAATTTCATAAATTCAATATGTCCTTTACCAACCCTCCAAAAATTATAAAATTTATTCACCAAATTTGGAGACATATGTGCCCCACAATTTGACCTCCTAAATCAGTAAATTGCCTTGCTTCTTGCCTCCCAAATGCCAAGATCATGCTTTAATACCACTTGCACAAGAGGAGAATATAATATAAAATATGATTAAAATACTAGACAATATTTGAGAATAATAAGCCAATCCATGGGGGAAAACCTCCAAAAGTATCCAAGAAGAACACAATACACAATATGATGATGGTAAACTAACCACTAGGTCCTATATATACCATATTTATGCCTAGGATGCCACCAAATTTGACTTAACTACCCATATAAAATTATATTAATGATCATATAACTAATTAAGAGATAAGGTCACCACAAGCTGACTACTCATAACTCTATGCATGTTATAGGATTAAGGGTCTAGGATTATATTAGAAGATTGATGTTGAACAATGAAAATATCTTATAAAATGTGGTCATGGGATAACATCAAAATTATCATACACTAAAATTTATGAAATTTTTCACTTCATAAGATTCAAAATGTACATATCCATCCCAATGAGTCACTAAATAATCAAATATGCATTTAATCATAAATTACCCCAAAAAAATTCTAGCTCAAAGAAGGCTTACTTTACAAGGTAGGAAAATTATGTATTCCAAAAGCATAAAGGATTCTTATTATGAGGGAGGTTCATACATCCAAAGTGGTGGTCACTTCAATGTTAGCAAATTACTGGCTCATTTTTAAATAATGTGTTTTGGCTTGAAATGGAACAAGAAGTAAGGTTTCTCAGAGGTGGTAAATTATGTTGCACTTTCAAATCTAAGACAAGGAAAGAAGAGATTTATTTTCCACTTCCTATACCCACAAGACCATGGGATAAAATTTATATAGAATTGTTGGAGAATTATCTCTAAGTAGATATGGACATGATTATTTATTCATAATAGCTAATAGATTCAACAAAATGTGTATACTAATTCCATGTAAAAATACTATCATATTGAAAGAATATATTGAACTATTTACAAATTAATCCTAGGTGTACTTTGTCTTCCAAAGTTTATTTCTAAAATAGATCTATACAATATTTGTTGGTAATTTTTGGTAAACTTTGTAGACAATGATGGATACAAGGCTCAATATGAGTATTTTTTTCACCCACAAATAGATATATGGGAAAAGAGATGATCAATAAAAGCTTGGTTCAACTCATAAGAGGATATAATAGTAAGTTTCCAAAAAGATGAGATGAATCTCTTCCTTTAAATTAATATTGTATTAGCAATGAAATTTATTCTTTGACAAATCAGTCAATTTTTGAGGAATTCTTGGGGTATTTTCCATTAATTCCACTTGATGTAACTTTGAAATAGCAAGAAAAACTAGCAGGACAATCTATAGAGGGGGCTTAAATTATTAATATTTAGACAAATCCGACTTAAAGTAAAATAACATTCGAAAAAGACTCAAAATATATACAAAGAAATAAATTATCAACACAAAAAAGAGCACAAGCTCAAGGTGGGAGATAAATTTTAGTTTTCCCTGGGTAAGGAAATACTACATTAACAAGTGATGAAAACTAAGAATCTTAGGTATGGCTCATTAATCATTTTGGAAGCCATGGGAGATAATGCTTTTAGAATTGATCTACTCCCTTTCATTAAAATGCACTTAGTTGTAAGTTATGAATACTTGTATATTTATGAGATATTTATCTTTAATGAAGAAAAGGTGCAAGTGTTAACTTCTTTGGAAGACTTGGGTGTTGATGGACAAGACATACTTTTAGAAGATGTGGTATTACAAAGAAAAATAAGGAAGACCAAATACAAGGTTCTAAGAGTCTTGAAAAGTGGGACTCAAAGGGCAAAAGATAGACCAAACAAAATGGTACTCTAAAGAGTGGGTAAACTATTCCTTGAATTTTTGTCTCATTAATATTTCTTCGGACTAAAAACCTCTCTAAGAAGAGAGGTGTGATCCACGAGGATCAGGATAGCTCAAAACTTGAATACTAAGTTGAATATAAGAAAAAGATAAAAGATAAAGCCAAGAAAATGATTACAAAGATAAAACTTGGGAAAGGAATAAGGATGTTTATGCACTTTTTGGGTTGAACTTACACTTATAGTGTCAAACCTGCATAAGAGAAATTTGTTCTTGTGAGGTCAAGCTAGCACCTATAAAAATGGCCCTATAATATTGAAAACTCATAATGCAAATGAAATTGTGTATTTTCCACTTCTAGTTCCAATAAGATTCTTCTAGAGCCTAGAGGAACACCACCATCATCTATTATAAAAAGGTGGAGAGTATGAGATTTAGCATGAGAGGATTTATTTGAGTGTTTTTAAAGGAGAAATGGAGAAATTCAACTACCCTAGTTTGATGAGGGTTGAAAGAGTAGTAGAGGAACAATTATTGTCAAAACCCACTTATTATACTTGTTCTTTCCATTAATTTCATCAAAGGTAGAAGATACATATTTTTTTCTTAGCAATGTTTATGTGGTAAATTCTCAAGTTAATTTGTTTTGATACATTAATTTTACACATTTATTTCTATTTTTTTAACAACATTCATGTCTCTTTAGTGTTGTCATTTATTGGAGCAAATAGAACACTAGATTTAAATTTTATGGCTCATAAATTCTTCTATTTAGAGTTTGTAGAAGACTTACCATTGGAACTAAAAATAATTCTCAATTTTCTTCCATTTTCCTAAAATCCTTTTATATAAATAAGCCATATAAATAAGCCAAACTAACCTTTAGGTCATCAATATCCTTCTCCATATATCAATAATAGATAATGACTTTCTCTTGGGATTGTCCCATCCTCCAATAGATTTCCCAAATTCCTTTATATG
This sequence comes from Sequoia sempervirens, assembly GCA_007258455.2. Taxonomy (NCBI): domain Eukaryota; kingdom Viridiplantae; phylum Streptophyta; class Pinopsida; order Cupressales; family Cupressaceae; genus Sequoia; species Sequoia sempervirens. The sequence continues at coordinate 347,085,473 of VDFB02086081.1, read as the reverse complement.
AACACAAAAAAAAAATTACATTGACTTATACAATTTGTGATGTCTCAAAATCTTTCTAGTGTGAAGTAGAGGCTGCTTCTAATTTTTACTTTGTATTTATTTTCATACTAAAATGAGTGTATATTATTATCTAAAGAAACTAGCATATACTATCATCTTTGGAAATTAGTCTAGATTGTAGGTTATCATTATTTACTATAATACAAAGCTTTAATAAAATGTTGTCTTAAAAAAAACCTAGTTTATAGAAATTAGTAAAGATCATTATCTCGAGTAACTAACCTAAATCACAATATTTGAAATTTTTTATATAGTGTTAATCTAGAATTTTAAATTAAAATTACTAAAAATGGTATGTTATAGTTTAGTCAAATGATTTGAACAATATTTTTACTTATTTGATGTTCAATATTACTAGACAACTCTTCACATTTTAGTCATGTATGTCCTCCAAAATTGAGTTTTAGATCTCATATTTATAATTTACATTCTATAGTCTATATACTTGAAACTTAATTTTTGTTGTTCTACAATAAATTTCAAGATATAAATTTTAGATACTAATATATCTTTTACATTTAATTATAAATAATTAACTTAAAAAATATACATTACAAAGAAACAACTATATTTTTTATACAATTTACTTATCAAATAATCACATAATTCACAAAACTATAATAAAATTAAAAAAAAAAACAAAATTAACATAAAAATTTATAATATAAATTTCCTCACATTCATAATTTTTCATTACATTTTCCTTATAATTTTATAAAATTACTCCTTAAATTATAATGTCTTATTATATATACACAACTCTTAATATCTTTTTAGTTTTGTACATCAATTATATAATGTATATTGTTATACAGACTAATTCTCTTCCAAATTTATCTATAATTGTCTTGTATATTACCTGTCACAACTCATCTTGTCCCTATTTCAAGAATTTGGAAAAATAATGTATGGTTTAATAAAATACTACATTAGCATTATAGGAAACTAAAACTCTCCTTACCTACATTATATCTACACATTAGAACTGTTTTGCAACCTTCTCATTCCATGTGTGCCCAATGTCATATTTAAGGTCCGTGCTTTATAAATACATGTTTCATCTTCCCAATTTTCTTTTATAGCTCTTGCATCCCATCCTCTTTTTGTGATCAAAGATTAAAAATCTGATATTCAACTACCCCACTTAAAATTAAATAATTATTTAGTTTAATTTTATTTTTTTAAATAATTTTGTTAATATATGTATATTTTAAATTAAATTTGGTATTAACATAAAATATTAGCTACTTAGTTTATAAGTCATATAGCCATTATACTATCTAGAATCCCATATATGTTTATAAGGTGATATTAGTTAGGTGCATGAATACAATACATATATTAACAATATCACAAGTCAACCAACAAGCAAATAATAGGATCACCAAAAAATAATAATTTCTATGAGATTTTATTTACTTAGATACAAACAAGATATATTGATTCATTGGATACATCTTAGATGAGCCATAAGATAGACCTTAAAACAACATAAACCGACCATATGATATCTAAATGCATGACAATAATCCACATATTAACAATATCACAAACCAACCACCAAGTAAAAAATAGAACCAACTTGATATAATAGTTTCTAAGAGATTTTACTTAGATACAAACAAAACATTAATTTATTGGATACATCTTAGATGAGCCATAAGATATATACCATACAATAAATATAAATTTAATAAATAAAAATTGATGAATAAACACCAAGTCATGTTGATTCATTCAACTCAAAAATTCTCAAAAAGGGCTTTAAGTGTTGGGAATGCCTAAAAGGGTCCTAGTGTTGACGTGCCAACAAAGAAATAAAAGATAAATTGCCTCCAAGTTTTCTAGGAATGACTAAGAGGGGTTAGATATTAGAAAGAAAGTTGAGCACAAGTGGAGATTAAAAAAACACATGTTGGAGTTAGAATTTTTCCCTTAGAAGACCAAGGGAGGCCATTAAAGTAAGATTCTATGATAAATTATTTAAGTTCTTGAAATGTTTTCCAATTATTATCATAGTTATTTACAACATTGACAATATCTAGTTACTAAATATTGAATTGTATAAGTTTTTGAATAAGGAACCAAAATTAAGACATAAGATTGATCATCAAAGTGTTAGAGTTCATTCAAAGAATTTTTTATTGTTAGAAAACAAGAGCTTCATCAAGATCATCACCAAGATTCAAGTGTTAGATTGACTATTTTTATCCAAAGTTATTTACAAGCCTTATTATTTTTAACTTTGTTGATTTTGAAGAGATAGTCATTTTAAGGGAAATTTTTAGAGCGAGATTGGATTTGTTAGAAAACCTTCTAGAAGCACTATTTTTAGTTGATAGTTATCCTAATAAAAGAATCTATTTAAAGATTTATTGATTTAGGTTTTGGCATTTGTGGAAAAAATTGTATAAATAATTTACTATGTGTGCAAGCAAACTATTCATATCATAGAAATGTTAATTAGTTTTTTTCATATTTCTCATGCAAAATTTGTAAATGCCTATAAACAAGTGTCATTTTCACTTGTATGAGGGAGGAGTCAATGGAGTTTGGTATTTCTATTTTGTTGCTAAAATTATTGTTCATGATTTTTATGATCTTATGATCTTGTGTATGTGTTTAGACAAATCAAAGTACTTTCCTTGAAATTTTAGGTTTTGTATTGCTTATTTAAGTGAAGTATGGTCAATCCAACTTTGACTATAATTCCTTTCATATGATTTTCTTAATATTATGTGTGTCCTTAGTTCAAACCAATTCAATTCTTAACATTTTTCTATCTCTACTTTTAGCTAGAAAGGAGTGTTTATTAACTAATAGAGTTTCTTTCTCTTAATTGAAAAGACATAAAAAAATACTCTCATTTTGAGAAAAAGTGTTAGATAATCCTTGTGCTCTTGTTCAAGAATTAAAATATAAGAAATTGGTTACTTTTTGCAATATATGATTGAAAACCAAAGAGCTAAATTGTACATGTAAAAAGATAGAGGTCAATTCCTTGGGTTTTATGGTTTTTATTTATTTATTGTTATTGGGAGCTTCCCTTCAAATTTGAAGAGTTTATCGGCACACATTATTTCATTTTATGTTTATCAAAATAATCAAATTAAAACATTGATAGTTTTTTTCAACTTTATTAGGGAAATGAACATTTCAACCATCTTGTTGAAAATAATTGATGATCAATTATATTGTAGTTCACACTAAAGTACAAAAGAAATAAAGTCTTGTTGATCTTTCTTTTGAATCATAAGATCATTCTCCTCTAAAAAAATTTCAACATTTGTGCTAGGGATTATTGAGATATTTTTAACTCCAAAAAGGAACCACATCAATAAATGGCCAATCATGAAAATAACCACAAGAACAATAACAATAACTCTTCTCCTTCCTTGCCTTGGGGAGACAATATTGGTCCATTGGCTCTAGAAACACATCATTAGATTCTTCATGGATCACAAGAGGGTTTTCCTAAAATTTTCAATGATGGTGACAAACATCTAAAATAACATCTTTCAAAGTTCACAATATGTGGAATTTTTGGTGTTGCTCATGATAATGTTGTAATTCAATTATTTATTGATACTTAAGTAAACACAATTGAAAATTAGTTTTGTCAACTTCAAGGCGATTCTATTACTAATTAAAATAATATAATTGAGAAGTTTCTTGCTCAATTTAAGTTAGCTAATGATGATCATATTCTATTTTTATAAATATTTAGAAATAAGAAGGATGCTAATGAGCCTATGAGGAAATTCATTACAAGATTCAATCTTTTGGGCACTAAAATTGAAAGGAAACTTGCAGCCATCTAATGACAATTTCTACATAACCCAACAGAGAAATCTATGCAAATAAGTACTCAAAATCCATATGCAACAGAATAGACAACATACCCATTGGCATTTCAATTCACACCTTTGGAATGCAGATTAGGAATGAACAACTACATGCACAATTATACTACTCTTCAAATTAGGAGGGGAAGCTCCCTCTTCGATGATTATGCTTAAAAGGAAATCCTAAACTACTACCAATCTTTTTTTTTTTCTCAACTTAAGAGCACAAGATTATAAAACTTTGCATCGTAGTTGAGGTTTTCTCTGGTTTCGTAACTTCAACTACAACTAGGCCTAAACTAATGATGCTTCTGATAACTCAAGTAAATTTAGATCTTGAGAATCAAAAGTAAATGGGGAATGATTGATTTGACACAAATTCTTAAGCAAACTCACTTCCGGAACACACTTGAAGACTCATTGTACTTTTAAGATGTATGCTGAAATAAAGATTATGGAAGCCAAACATATAAACAAAACATTGAAAGATATTAAGATCGCAGATCAAAGAAAAGTAGGCATGAGATTTATTTCCTCAAATTCTAACAATGATAACACTTTTGGGACAATAGATTGTAGCAAAGTAGGCTTACAATATGCGATCAAACTAGATTACACTTGAAATAAAAGTGAATAGCCACTAAATAGCAAAGCTAAATGCAAAATAGGCTCAACAATTTGATATCACAACAACGGTTAAAAATAAATGGGCAAGGATGCCCTTATTTATACACAAACAAGGAGTAGGGAACCCTAAAATCTCCTTGTTTTTAACAATTAGTCTTGCCAACATGCAATCTTTTATTTCTAAGATTAAACAAAAGATAACTAATAGTTAACAACTAGACTACAATCAGTTAACTGAAAAAGCTCCAACTATACATTCATATTTCCAAAGAATAGATACGCATGAATGAGAACAACAAGTTAAACTCAAAAAAGGCATTGAGTTAAATGTTGCTTTTAGTTCTATCCTTGGAAAACATTGCATGTTCCAACTGGTGGCTCATTGATTGATAATTTTGACAACTTTGCAACTGGAGTGATGACCTTTGTTTCTTTTGTAGATTTATGCTTCTGATGCTTCTCTTGATTTTTTCAATGGAAGAATATTGTATGATGAAAACTGTGAAGTTTGACTATGAACATTCCTATGCTTGGACAACCTACTAAAAATAGCATTTTCCTAAAAAGTAGGGTCAAAAAACTGAGGTTGGGGTTTTGTAGACAATTTCGTTCTGAAGAGACCCAGATTGTCAAATTTTGAAAAATTTGAGGATTTCCCAAACATGCATGATTTCATAAAAAATAGGGATTGGCATGCAAATTTTAAATTTTTTCCAAAATCTTCAAAAGGAGTGAAAAACAAGTAGACCCAGATCGATGAAACTTGAAAATTTTGACCACCTATTTCTAAAACATGATGCCCTAGAAAAATAGACCATACAAAAGCGTACCTCTATGCTTCCCAATCTCAAATCCATGAAGAACACTAAAAAATTACTTCATTTGAGCCTCCAAATCTTGATGATAAGAAAATTTTATGTTTCTTCCTTTGAAAGCTAACCTAGAAATTATGAAGAATGAATGCTCAAAGCTTTCTTGAGTAGATTTTGGAGATGAAAAAACACTTTGAATGCAAAACCCTATTATTTTGGAGTCTATCCACAAAGATAAAAACTATGCATGCAAAAATTTGACTTTGTTTGCATCAAAAATGACTTTGTTTGCATCAAAAATGACTTTGTTTGCATCAAATGGTGAATTCCTCTTTTATAGATGTAAAAAGCATGCATGCAAAAACATACACATCTGATGACATCATCAAACACGTTAAACCTCAAAACTTTTAGCCATTTTTCTCCATTTTTCAACTACACATCTGATGACATCATCAAACACATAAAACCTCAAAAGTGTTATCCAAATTTTTGAGATTTTCAAAATTTGCTCTCTATTTTGTGTGAAGCCGACAACCCCTGTTCGAATGTCGTTTCTCACTAGTTGGTGAATGGAAGAGACTAAAAGTTAGTCATTCTGGAAAGCCTGGTCATATTTGAGTTTAATGGTACCTTCTACTAGCCTCCATTGATGCATTTGATTGATTCTACGGAAGTTGGAACTGGGCTAACGAAGACGTTTTGACAAATTTTTGAATGGGAGAAAAATATTCTAAGGGTGGGGTCCCATGGAGGGGGGCTTCCTAAAAAATTTCAGTGGGTGCTGCTAAATTTTTTTAGGATTATTTTAAAGTGGGTGGTCCCATGAATTTCGTATCACAGTTTAAGATTAAAAGTTTAAGCTTCTATATTTATGGAAGTTGGTGGTCTCATGAATTTTATTATTTTGCATATTCAATTCAACAACTTAAATAAATATAAAATAATAAATAATTACTTGGTGAGAATTTTAAAACTTCATATGATTGACAAGTGGTAGAAAAAAGCCTAAGCTGGTGGGGCAATTTCTAGCCCCACACCTTTTGCACCCACTTAAGTTTTTGATCTAAAAAGTAGGGTTTGCTATTGTTGAGGAAAAGACTTTAATTTATCCTATAGCATTTTATTTTTTGGCTTCATGGGACCCCTTGCTCCTTCAAAATAGATCCCCAAGACCCCCCATGGGACCTCACCCTAAGGCATGGCCTTGAAATAAGGCACCCCAACATCCCAGTGTTAGCCAAAATTTGATGATTCTCAACTTTTGTTGACTTTCTTCATTTTTCATGTTTTTTCCTTCGTTCGATCTGCATTTCCCAGCATCTAATAGGTCCTTTGAACTAGATGATGGATTTTTTGAAGAGCTTGAACATATATGATGATATCTTGCTTTTACTCAACCCTAAAAATTTATTTTGACTACATTTGACTAGATATGAACTGGAATGAAGAGTCAAATTGCGCGTTTTCCAAGAAATGAAAAAAATAAACTAATACATGAATCTCTAGGTGCCCTACTTAAAATAAGGCACCCGACTTCTCTAGACTTAACCATTTTTAAAAGATTTTCAACTTTCTTTTGTTTTTTGTTCGTTGTCTTTGTTGATGCATTGATCGTGTTCATCGTTGTGCATGTATGATTTGCGAAAGCTGAAAAATTGGCTAAGGCATTGATTGTCAGGTGCCTCCCTTGAAATAAGGCACCTTTTCTAGTGTTAGTACAATTTTCAAATTTTTGAATTCCCCTCCTCCGTTCACCATTTTTTGAGCATCTTTCATCATAGATTAATCTGTATGCAACATTTGAGAGTTTGAATTTGGCAACTGGCCATCCTCCATTGATGACCTCGAAGGTCCTGATTTATCTTCTAAATAAGTGAAATAGACCCACTAGAGAAAAATTGACTTTTTGACGATTATGACTAGACCAGCCTGATCAAGATGTATTTTAACCAATGAAAATCAGTTTGAGCCCTCCATGCAAAGATTCTATTTTTAGACATTTTCTAAAAATAGAAATTTCTATTTTTAGACATTTTCTAAAAATAGAATTCTATTTTTATACATTTTCTAAACATAGAAATTTCTATTTTAGACATTTTCTAAAAATAGAAATTCTATTTTTAGAAAATTTTGCCAGCATCTGTTTGACAACAAACCAAGAAAACCCTAAATCATGTCTATTTTTAGAAATTTCTAAAAAATATAAAATTTCTATTTTTAAAATTTTTGACTTTTTGATAATTTTTACAAGACTTTAACCACTTTTACAAAATGCCTTAATGAAGCAAAAATTTTAAATTTTAGGCATAACAATTGGCTCTATCTAGGTACCATGTTAGATACTTATGACATAGAAGAACCAAGAATCTTTGGACTTTTAAGCATAGACCAGTGTCTTATCAGTTGGGAAATAGAGTCAACATCATTTCCTAATCACCTATCAATTGGAACTTTCCCTAAAATCACCTAAAATAAGACCGCCTAATCACCTAGAACATGACAAAAACTTCACAGAATGGGGGAAACACATCACGACCTAACACAAACATTACATAAATGGGAAACACATTACGAAAATAGAAAAACTGAAAGGAAAATCACTCCATTCCTGAAGGAATGAAGTGGTTCAGATATTGCTTGTTGTATGGAAATGGGAATGGACTGCAATGATGTTACTTCTACCTGAAAGGCTTCACTTCTCTTCCGATGGGTATTGTAGGAGACAATTCCTCCAAGATGAAGATTCTTAGATCTTCATACGCCTAGGCAAAGGAACCCTGACAAAAGTCAGAATATGACACAAAGAGGGAAGAAAATACCATTGAGGCATCAGTTTTGTTGTCATCCATCCTTGGAATGTCTCTGATGTCGAATGTTTCAAACCAATTGATTGCATTCCAAATCCGATTTATATAATGTGTAGGGGATCCTTTCTAAACTAGATATATCCTTTGATTAACTCATCGATAAACTCTACATCCCATTTTACACATAGAAGTTAGATTCCCATATCTTTAACATTTTTGAGGCTTAACAAAAGCTCCTCTTTTTCAGCTTTAGTGAACTCCAACTGCAAGGAATATGCAAATGGGTACAACTGTCCTTTAGGAGAGATGATCATTTCCCTTGTTCTTGAACCTACAATTGAACAACCCCCATTGAACAACATTGTCCCTAACTTTGTATCCTCTATCAGCCTTTTTTTAGGACAAACAATGTCTTGGTCTTCAATTTCTATCTCTGATAGAGTCACATAATTACTAGGACCTATTTCTTGATATAGAATCTGGGCTAGGGCGTCTGAGGATTTCATCACTATGAATCAGGATTTGGGCTCAAGTTCTATCTTGATTTTCCCCTCCTTTACAAGAATGGTTGCAGACAACCATTTTAACTGTATCCTACCACCAAGATCTCTGCAGAAGCTTCAACTCAACAACATCCCATAGCTGGCTAGAATGTTAGCCACTAGGATGGTCATCATTATCTTTTTATTTGGACAAGCCACCAACCTTACTTGAGCATCCTCCAATTGTTTGAATAATGACACCAACTTAGACTCAAGTAAATAACACTTGTCCTGCGTCTTAGTGCATGAAAGTCCTAATGAATTCATCACTTGTAGAGGCATGATGTTGTCTAAGGCTCTTGAGTCTATGATGCAATTTCTTAATTTGAATCCTCATATATATAGAGATATATAGAAGGGTTTGGATTTTTCTTCCACTGAAACAGATGATTTGAGCAATGTAGGTTGAATGACAACTTCCTTCTTTACAAACTTACAAATTTGATCCATCTATTCTGGATGGTCCTGAAGATACTCCAGTTGAGAAATCTTAACTTTGGTCTTCATCATGGAGTTTACAATGTCAAAATTAGCTAGAGATGGGTCTTGAGAAATCGCTTCTTTAACTCGTTCTTTAGTTCTCCACCTCTCTTCTCCCTTCTACACTTTTAAGTGTTGAGCACGTGTAAACACAGGTGTCGAATATCTTTTGTGATTTACTGCAAGAGAGTAGTGGCGAAGGTCTTCTTTTTCTTCAATAACTGGTTCACTTTAAAAGTATCCCTTAGCAGAGTTGGCATCAAAGTTGTCTATGTATGGTAAGAAAACATGTGAACCTAGTGTAGGAACAATACCTGAGCTGGGTGCACCTTCGGTGTATCCCATGATTTGATTAATTCTTAAATTCTTAGGACATGTAGAATTGGTATGTGCATTAGTCTCATGGAAAGAACAAAATACTACATTTTGTGCAACTTCAACTATTTGTCTTGGTGGAGGTGTTAGCAACCGTGGTCTATAATTATTGAAAGGCTGAAAATTATTTCTCTTTGGCTGGTATAGTTGCTAAGATTGGTATTGTGGTGGTGGTAGTGCAAGCATTTCATTGGCTACCTTCTATAGTAGTGGATCTGCAAAACTTTGAACTAGAGGTCTAATTGAATCCTTCTTCATCTTGCCGAAGGTGATCATATTATTCTCCAACTCGATGGCATGTTCTTGCATATCCATTAATTTTGTTTCTTTTTTCGCCTTGAGGAAGAAGGCTATCTTTGATGGAAGAGCATTTATGAAGCAGCTCATCGGAATTTTCGATGATGGATTAAGTGTAGAAGAAATTCGTGTAACAAAATGATTAAATCTTGCTACAAACTCCCTCATGGGCTCGTTGTGCTGTAATTTTGAATTTTCAATTCGAGCAAACAAAAGATGATTGTCTTCAGCAGGCTTGAATCTCACCAAAAATTTCTCGCTCATAGTTGCCCAGCTTGTAATAATGCCCAGCTCTAGGTGATTGAACCAGTCAACAACATTCCCAACAAGAGTCTCCACAAAGAGACGTACTGTGATGTTTTCATGTGCTACATGCAAGATGGCACAAGCCATTATGAATGCATAGATATGTTCATCTGGGTGTTCACTCTCATTGTCGTGAAACCAAGGAAAGTGCTTCCTTGACTCTTTAGGTAACTCATGATTTTCTTGCAAAGCCAAAGGTCCAATGTTGTTACCCCAAGGTAATGAAGGTGGACGTTGTTGATTTCTATCAACATGATTATTGTCGGTATTATTATTGTTATCACCCATTACCTCTGGTTGGATCACAGGTTCTTCTTGATAGGAGCAATAAGATGTCAGATGGTCATTCTCGTGACATAATTTTTAAGCTTTCTTGAATTTTTATGCCTCGTGCCCCATGGTGGGCGCTAAAAAACTATTAGCATTTCAATTCATACCTCTGGAATGCATATTAGGAATGGAAAACTATGCACAGTTAGAATGCTCTTCAAATTAGGAGGGAAAGCTCCCTCTTCATTGATTATGCTTAAAAATAAATACTAAACTAATGCCAATCTTTTTATTCTTAGCTTAAGAGCACAATGTTATAAAACTCTTTGTGTCATAGCTGAGGTTTTCTCTGGTTTCATAACTTCAACTACAATTGGGCATAAGCTAATGACGCTTCTAACAACTCAAGTAAATTTAGAGCCTAAGAATCAAAAGTAATTAGGGAATGATTGATTTGACACAAATTCTTAAATAAACTTGCTTCCAGAACACACTTGAAGACTCATTGTACTTTCAAGATGTATTCTTAAATAAAGATTATGCAAGCCAAACATATAAACAAAAAACTGAAAGATATTGAGACCATAGATCAAAGAAAAGTATGCATGAAATTTATTTCCTCAAATTCTAATAGCGATAACACTTTTGGGACAACATATTGTAGCAAAGTAGGATTACAATATGTAATCAAACCAGATTACACTTGAAACAAAAGTGAACAGACATCGAATAGCAAAGTTGAAGGAAAAATAGGCTCAACAATTTTTTATCACAACAATGGTTAAAGATAAATGGACAAGGCTACCCTTATTTATACACAAACAAGGAGTAGGGAACCCTAAAATATCCTTATTTTTAACAACTAGTCTTGCCAACATGCAAGCTTTTATTTCTAAGACTAAAAGAAAGATAACTAATAGTTAACAACTAGACTACAATCAGTTAATTGAAAAAGCTCCAACTATACATTCATATTTCCAAAGAATAGATACACATGAATGAGAACAAGTTAAACTCAAAAAAGGCATCGAGTTAACTATTGCTTATAGTTCTATCCTTGGAAAACATTGCATGCTCCAACTGGTGGCTCACTGATTGATAATTTTGGCGGCTCTGCAACTGGAGTGATGACCTCTGTTTCTTCTGTAGCTTTATGCTTCTAACGCTTCTCTTGATTTTTTCAATGGAAGAATATTGTATGATAAAAATCGTGAAGTTTTACTGTGAACATGCCTATGCTCGGACAACTTGCTAAAAATAACAATTTTCCTAAAAAGTAGGGCCAAAAAACTAAGGTTTGGGTTTTGTAGATAATTTCATTTTGAAGAGACTCAGATCATCAATTTTTGGAAAATCTGAGGATTTCCCAAACATGTGTGATTTCCTAAAAATAGGGATCGACATGCAAATTTATAAAATTTTCCAATCTTCAAGAGGAGTGAAAAATAGTAGACCCAAATCGATGAAACTTGAAAATTTTGACCACCTATTTCTGAAATGTGATGCCCTAGAAAAACAAACCATGCAAAAGCATGCCTCTATGCTTCCCAATCTTGAATCCACGAAGAACACTGAAAAATTACTTCGTTTGAGCCTCCAAATCTTGATGAGAAGAAAATTTTAATGTTTCTTCCTCTGAAAGCTAACTTGCAAATTATGAAGAATGAATGCTCGAAGCTTTCTTGAGTAGAGTTTGGAGATGAAAAAGCACTTTTCATTTGAAACCCTATTATTTTGGAGTCTATCCATGAAGATAGCAACTATGCATGCAAAAATTTGACTTTGTTTGCATCAAACGGTGAATTCCTCTTTTATAGCTATAAAAAGCATGCATGCAAAGACATACACATCTGATGACATCATCAAACATGTAAAACCTCAAAAGTATTAGCCATTTTTCTCCATTTTTCAACTACGCATCTGATGACATCATCAAACACATAAAACCTCAAAAGTGTTAGCCAATTTTTTAAGATTTTCAAAATTTTCTTTCTCTATTTTGTGTGAATCTGGAAACCCCAGTTCGAATGTCGTTTCTTGCTAGTTAGTGAATGGCAGAGACTGAAAGTCAATCATTCTGGCAAGCCTGATCATATATGAGTTGAATGGTACCTTCTGCCAACCTCCATTGATGCATCTAATTGATTCTACGAAAGTCGAAACTTGGCTGACGGAGACGTTTTGACAAATTTTCTAATGGACGAGAAATATTATAAGGCATGGCCTTGAAATAAGGCACCCAAGCATCCCAATTTTAGTCAAAATTTGATGATTCTAAAATTTTGCTTTCTTCATTTTTCATGTTTTCGCCTTCGTTTGATTTGCATTTCTTAGCGTCTGATAGGTCCTCTAAACTAGATGATGGATACGTTGAAGAGCCTAAACATATATGATTTTCTCCTACTTTTGTTCAACCCTAAAAAATGCTTTTGACTGGATTTGAATTGGGCTGAAAAGTCAAATTGCACATTTTCCAAAAAATGGTAAAAATAAACTAAGGCATGAATCTCTAGGCACCATCCTTGAAATAAGGCGCCCAACTTCTCCAAACTTAACCATTTTTTGAAGATTTTCAACTTTCTCATGCTTTTTGTTCACTGTCTTTGCTTGCGTGTTCACCATGTTCATCGTTGTGTGTGAATGATTTGTGAAAGATGAAAAATTGGCTGACATTGACTGCCAAGCACCTCCCTTGAAATAAGGCACCTTTCTTTTCTAGTGTTAGAATATTTTTTACAATTTTCAACTTTTCAAATTCTTCTTCTTCGTTCACCATTTTTTGAGCATCTTTCACCGTAGATCAATTTGTGTAGCATTTGAGACTTTGAATCTGACACCTAGTTGTTGGCCATTCTCCATTGATGACCCCGAAGGTATTGGTTTATCTTTTGAAAAAGTGAAGTAGACCCACCAAAGAAAAGTTGAATTTTTGATGATTCTAACTGGACTAGCCTGATCGAGACATATTTTTAACCAATCAAAATCAGTTTTATCCCTCCATGCAAAGATTCTATTTTAAGACATTTTCTAAAAATAGAAATTCTATTTTTAGATTTTTTTTCCAGCACCCATTCAAACAACAAACCCAAAAAACCCTAAATCACGTCTATTTTTAGAAATTTCTAAAAATGGAAATTTTCTATTTTTAGAAATTTTGACTTTTTTGACAATTTTTACAAGACTTTTACCACTTTTACAAAATGCCATAATGAAGCAAAAATTTTAAATTTTGGGAAAACAATACCCATGAAAAGATGACATAAGATATACCCTCAGAAAACCCTCAAGAGGGAAAAACCCAGCCTCCAAAAGCATCCATCACTCATGTATTATTCAACAGTAAACATTACAATACATCTTCAAAGCTCTCCATGAACACCATTGAAGCATCAAGCCCTATCCAAGAAATCCATGTGAACAAGCATGTAACCACACATCACATGCCATGCTTCAAAGCCTCACATACGCTAACAAGAGCTAACCTACCAACTGACCAACCTAAACAACTACCCTTGTGGTTCATTTTATGGAAACAAGCTCCCACAAAACCACCAAGTGGTATAACATAAAACCATGTGACTAAAACCATGAGATTCAAATCCATGTCCCCACATTTAATATTGGGTACTTTATTTAAATTACTTTCCCCAATATTTAAAAAGTACATTTTTATAACTCATAACTTATGTCCCAATGTTACATACAACATAAAGTGGCCTCGAGAATATTAACTCATAGTGATGCATGTACTTCTAAGTCCCCTAGGTTCACCACACACATAATAAATAAATAATTACATTATAAACATTATGCAAGGTGTACAATGCCTAATTCCTAACATTCTCCCACTTGTATACATTGCATAAGGGGAACAAGTAACCTCAAACATAAATCAAGTGAACAATCCATATAGCCACATATAACATCAAGGAATCAAAGTGCTCCATGTGCTCCATCAAGATACCCACAACAAGAATCAAGGTGACCACCATCCCAAACATGAATTATCTCATCCTCCATCATGCCTATGCACAAAGATAAGAATCCATCCAAAGAAAATCCACACAATTTGTTACAACGAAGCATAAATCCTGCCTCAACTGATATCCCAAACACAAACACTCAATCCAAAGGTATCACTATGCACCAGTAGCTATCAACATACATTAACCCATAGTTGAAATAGCACCTGTAGCAAGTGCCACCACATCCAACATAGTAAACTCATGCCATCAACATATACACCCATAAATCACAATCACAAACTCGATGTGCAAACTTGTTAAAGAAGAACTTACACATCCAAGAGATCCCACTGCATGGGTAATAAAAATATGAAAATGATCAAGGCATACCAAGTCTGCCAATAACATCATATAGAAAGTGTAAAATAACATCATGTAATACCAATGAACACCCACAATGATATACAATTTTTTTAAACCAATAACCTGTAAGAACAACTCTCACCACAAGTCTCCATAGCTCTCCCATATTCTCCACACCCAACAAAGGAAAGAGATAAAGGAACCTCCATGTCATCACCCAAGAACATAAGTGAAAACACATGGCCACAAGTTAGTGATCAACAATAGCTCCAACCAAACCTCAAACCAGTGTAATGTGAAACCTAACATCCAAGAAGATAACCAAGACCAAAGAGAGAAACAATGACATCATACACATATAGAAAGTCCTTCTACATACACCTGTAAAAGCCAACTATGTCAAGTATGATCTCCTCCACAACACCCCAAAAGAAAAGCCATAACAACGCCCAACTCGTTCAATCACCAAGATCAAACATAACATATGTATCATGTAAATAACATGGATGTACGCCTCTCAAGCCAAAGGAGATTCAATGAATGTATTCACAATGCATAAGGAGATAAACATGCCGACACTTCTCAAATGAACCCTCAAGAACCAAATATTTGTAGCTCAAGATCCATATGCATGAGAAGACAAACCATATTGTTCATCATTGTCCAATTTAAAGATACGTTTATCTTCACATGTTATTATACCATGTGTTGTACTAAAAGGTGAAAATTAAATGCAAATGAGTAATAAAGGTGATTTAGGAAGCCCACTATTCAATTTGCAACTACTGTCTTAATATGTAGAAAAATTATAATAAAACATATTATAATTTCAATTTTTAACTCAATAAGTAGAAATCATTTTGTTAAATATTTTTTTGTCCACAATACTAATTAGCAATTTTAAGAACTTTCACAAAAATAAACTAGTGTAAGGAAAGAAAATAGAGCCCCCAAAAAATAGCTTTTACACGAGAGTACTAATGCAATTTTGATGTCATGTATTCATTAAATATTGTTTAGAAATAATTTTTTTTAAAAACATTGCAATTGACTAAGAATTGGAACAATGATCAAAGTTAGCCATCAAATTGGGTATTGCCAATTCAAAGTTCAAGAGACTAGTTCCTTGTGATGCGTCCAACCCAAAGTTGAACAATATTTTGGTAGTCTTCTTCTTGAATATAAAATTATCCCATTGCTTCAACAAGATAAAAGGTGCAAATATCTAAGGTAACCTATGCATCTATCAATTCAATCCCACTACAATCATAAGCTGAAATTTATCATCATGGGAAGAAGAAATAATAATTGAAGCCCCTTTAAATGATCCATGTCCACACCACCCCCTCACCCTCACAACTAAGACCAAGTAGAAAAACTTACAATGATTCTATCCATTAGTCATGAGTGCTTTAATCTATCATAATTCACCCTCAAGTATGAAGTAGAAGCTATGGAGTATAGCCTTACTACTCCCAAGCACAGTGAAAATGTTATTTGAAATGCAAGAGGCAACAATAACATAAGCCAAAACATAATCATATCAAGAAGAATATTGTAAATCATTCTTCCTCTCATTAAAGTTGTAGCAATTATCTTCATGACATATCCAACCGTGTTCCTAAAATAGCTTTTGGCATATTAGATTAAAAATCCTTTTTCTCAATTTAGGTGATTCTCAAGCTATGAATTTTTAATTGCATTTAAGGAATGGTGAGGATACACACATCCCAAACGAATTGTTGAAGATACAAGGTAGTGCTCAAGAAAAATGTAATAACCACCCTAGGATTTTTTTTTGAAAATATTACAACTAGAAATGAGATTAAAATGCAATATTTAGTTCACTTTTTGATCACCTGGTAACTGTGATGGGAAAGGTGAGAGCATACATTGAAGGGATCTACTTTCAACAAAGTAAATTGCAATAGCTGAAAATAAAACAGTTAGGAAACAAGCCAACCAATACCACTTATTTAGTGGAGTGCATATGAAATAATAAAAGGAAATACACTACACACTTATTCAACGAAGTGTTTAGTACAATGAAAATAATAACACTTTCACTTATTCAATGGGAAGGCAAATTACAATACAAAAAATGAAACACAACTTCTTCCACTTATCCAATGGTGAGCTATTACAATATTACCACTTGTTCAATGGGATAAGTATCAACATTAAACCAAGATAAATCCCACTAGCCATACTACTATCCAATGTTGCAATGTTAGCCTACATACAATCAAGCCAAATAGTATTATATGTGTTGTTACAAAAGGATGATAAAAATAATATCGTTGATATAAATGTTAATTCAATAGGATTGTTATTACACCCAAACTAAACCCTTAAACATGGATAAATCAATATATTCAAGTTCCCACAAGGAAATTACCTCAATTAATAATAATATAATTTGATATAAGTCTGCAACACTGATTTATCCTTGATATACTGACAAACAAGTTTGAATATGCTCTGTAGATATGTTGCAATTGGACTAGGCAACAAGGAAGACACTTAGAGGTCTCACCAATACTCAATACCCCCAAAATGCAAGAAACAAACAAATATTTCAAAATGCACTACACAAATCCCAAAACTCTGTCAAGGAAGTAGCATCCATTTGATATGTAAATAACAATCACTAACAAGCCTGAAATTAGTGAGAATACTGTTGGTCCACCTATAATGAGGGTAAAATACATATAACTCAACAATAATTCATTTGTGCATCATGAAAAGGCTTAGGAGTGTCACATATGAAAAAGGTGCCACCAAATGGAGTGATCAATGTCCCTAAATATTTTTTTTTTTTTTTTAAATGTTCGCATATTGAGAATTAGGGGTACGACCTATACCTAAAATTTACGTCCACCACTTCACAGGACTTTCAACTCCCTAACAACTGTACGACTAGCAATGAAAAGAAAAATTAGGGGATACAAATAGATAATCTTGCAACAATTGAACCCATGGAGGAAGCTTGTAGCAAGCAGGATGTTGTCTGGGAGGAGGTTGATAATCTTAAAAGCAAAGTGGAGAATTTGGAGAAAAGGCTGCAGGATGTCACCCGCTTCGTGTTGAAGATCATGCACAGGTCTGCCACCACTCTCTATCTATTGTAGAAGGACAAGTTCATAGACAATGCTGAAGAGGAAGCTATCAACAAGGAACTTATTAAGTTCCTCACCGAGGATTGGGCTACCATAACTTTGATCAAGCCATGCAATGGAAAGAAGGATTAGGGTTGTGGAAGGTTTTGCGTTTTGGTTGGCCACGACCTTACTGGCTATCATTATTTCATTAAAGATACTGATGTTGTTTTTATGTTTTATTATGTTGGTATGACCCCTGGTGGTCCTCGATTAAGACTATTTTAAGTCATGGTTTCATGATGGACATTAGTATTGGTAGACTCTATGGTCTTGCGAGATACACTTTTAGCCATACTGATGCTATGCATAGGATAGTTAGATTGCTCTAGTTGTCTGATACTCTGGTTACCCTGCTCGTGATTTTGATGTGGTTTTTGATATGGAATGTTTAGGGTGTTTGGTTAGGTTTTTAGACCTTGCTGTTAATGTGTTGATAATGCTATTCTACTAATGATGGCCGATAGAGCCTTGTACTAAAGGGACATCACCCTAGTTTTGTTGCTTTTTATATCAAAAAAATTAAGAAATCACCTTATACCTGCAACATTTGGTACTTGGTATGGGGATGTACAACATGCTTGGAACTATACAATCAACAAAGAAATCACCAAAAATCACCTCGAATAAACTCTTTCAAAATGTCAAAATAAATATACAAACCATGTAACATCAAAACACATTGAAAACCTCCATCTCTACAACGCCTGAGATGAAACTTGATTTGAAGCACAATGGTGATCTCTGTATGAAATCACTTAGCTAGCTAGGTGCATTTTCATTCTCAAAACCAACCAACTCCAAGAGGGTTTTTGACCTCATGGAAGAAATCAAGCTCATTCTAGTAGCATAACAATATCATTCATAAGTCTAAACTCCCAAATGAGTCCCCATCCTCCTTATATAACTTTTTAGAGGGAAATATTCAATTTAAAAATATAATAATCTCTTTTTCCTAACAAAGATCTTTTAGGAGAATTATTATATTTTTCACGTGCAAAGTCCCCCAAGCCTAAGTGTCCAACTTAAAACACATCTTAATACATTTTCAACAAGTTATTACACTAAGTTATCTTTTTTAATATTTCCAACATTAGACAACTTAAGTGAACTAATTAAATAATAACTCAATAGCTTACCCAAGTTGTGAAAGCATTGGAACACCATTAGAATCAAACTTTGATCATACCATCATGATTTTGAAGATTTGGGATGATTATTGGAGCCAACTAAATGACTTACTAAAAATAGACTACTCCTCCAAGAAGTTTGGAGAGCACATCAAAAGTTAAAAAATCACTTCTAAAAGTGTCATAATGATCCACTGCCAACTGACCTCATTTCCATGAATAAAAACTTTGCAATAGTGAACCTATGCACTCCAAGAACTTGGGAGTTCTCCCAAGCACACCAATTAGCCTCTTAAAGAACTTGGAAACTAGGTTAATTGTGAAAAAAACACTTGCTAAAAACGGGGACATTACAATCCTCCCTCCCCAAAATTGTTTGTCCTCAAGCAATTGCAAGACTTGACCAACTGATGAATTCTAAATACTCAGTGTGGCTCCAATATCTCAAACCAATCTAGGAAGTGTAATTCCTTCTATTTGATGTTCTTTGTTGCAACACACCTATAACTAAAACCTCCTTCACTCTTCTTGCCAAAAGAGCAACAATTATTTGCCAGAATTTAGAAAGCTCGTTGGAATTTGGTTTTCCAGTACCACGATTCCATTGAACCATTTTGATAATATCTAGAAAGTTAATGCTAACGTTCACAGTTTTAAATTTTTGAACTCTAGCACGATAGTTACAACTATACAATGGTCTAATGTCCAAACCACGAATGGAAGGTGAAAATAAGAAATGACAACTATTTGGTGCCTGAATTCCCATCCAATACAAAACTTGGTTAGTTGAAATACTCATTCCTTTCATCTGAACCCAAAAATGAAAATCAACAACTTATAATCCGATTTCCTCAAAATCAACACCTTGAACAAGGAACAACTACTAAAAAACTAAAAAGCTTTTATCAAAAATGAGAAATTTGATCATTGTATCAACTGAAAAATACCTTTCCAAGAGTCACCAATTAAGCAATGCTCCAATTCTTGCCTAAAATTTCTCTCCAATCCACTTGTATACAAATGGAATCATATGGTAGCTACTTGAAAGGAAAACAACATTAGTTATAAAATTTTGATCCATAATTTCCCATGGTACATTCTTCTTATCATCACTAATCTCCAATAACCCATGTTGATGATCTTTTCCATAGATACTTACCCAAAGAGTAGTTCTACCATGCTTATGTTGCACCACTTCGATGTTCATGTGAATTTATAATGCTTGTAGTCTCAACAATAATGCTCTCCACATAACCAATCTTTAAATCGCAATAGTGCTCCTCTCCTTGTGGCGATTCCACAAAGTCTATCATCATGTCACGATGATCCAAGCCATCATGAGGAAGTTTTTCTTCCATGAGTTTATACTTTTGATGTTCTTCCAAATTACATTCAATAGGCATCTCAAAAAACTGATTATAAATGTTAGCTTTGTATCCAAGTCAAAGATTATTATCAAAGAGTCAAAAATTATTTCCACTGTTTTGTTTGTGCCTCTTGTCTTGAATTTGCTTATTTCCCATGATGGAACATTCTCTCCATACTCTTGCATGTGACATCACGAGATCCTCCTTTGGACATTCATCTTAACACAATATTTTTCCATCATCTTAGAATTCCAACTCCATTGATTTCAAGTTCAAGGTAGTCTCACCTAAAGAACAAAGCCATTGGATGCCAAGAACAACATCTGTGTATCCAATGCTCATCATGTAGAAATCATCACTAAATTTGTAGTTGCTCAATTGTAGACTCAACCATGGAATCCTCCTTGAACAAGACAAAGTGAATCCATTGGCAACCATAACTCTGAACCCTTCAAATTTTTCAATCTTGAGCCCTCTTTGTGATACAACTCCTTTGTTAATGAAGTTGTGTGTAGCACCTATATCAATAAAAGCAACAATTTTCTTCCCACTCAACATACCATGAACCCTAAAATAATCATTCTTCTATAGACTCGAGAGTTGAGCAAGAGTACATTCAATTTCCTTCTCTTCATCACTCTTTTGGTGCTTCTTTCTCCTCGTTCTCCTCCAAATCAATTTTCTGATCTAAACTTTCTTACTCAAAATCATCAACTGAATGCACCTCTCATTGACAATTTTTTCCTTTCTCAAAACACTTATGGGCTTGGGCCCATGACTCTTTGCATGTGAAGCTTAATTTTTTCCTCCTTAACTCATTTCAGAGGTCATCATCTTTTTTTGAAGGTAGATCTTTGAACTAATTTGAATCCTTGTTAAAAAAATTCTTGTCTTTTTCATTTTGAAAGGTCTTAGATTGAAATTTGTTCCTTGGAGCAGCAAGCTCCACACTCCTTGTCTTCTTGATTACTTCTTGGAGAGTTAGTGGGTCAAAGGAATTAATCAACCCTCTAAGTGGCTCAGTTAGCCCTTCTCTCTAAAATGTTTACAAGTCTTCTCTCTAAAATGTTAGACACCATAATTGAGTCTCTAGAAATCAGCAATGCATGCATCCAGAGTGCCATGTTGTTTCAATTGTGCCAATTCTCTAAACTGCAATTTAGGATCATTTTTATCAAACCTCTCAATAAGCTTATTTGTGAACTCATCATAGGTGGTGATGAGATTATGGACTTGAGTCACCAAGTCATGATACCACCATTTATGGGCTAATCTATCTAAATGGAATCTGGCAAACTTGATTGCATCCTCTTTCGACATTGGTCTTAAGGAAAAAAGTTGTCCAACTTTTGGATCCATGCACGAGCAGTACACTTATCACTACCATCACAATGTGCAAGGGTCACCTTCCTAAGAGCTTTTTGATAGTCTCTCTGCACCACATGACCTATGTTATCAACTCTTCCACCACCACTCTTCTTCTAATTCATGAATTGTTCAAGTGTCAAAATGTCTCTGGTCTCTAATGGAAGTCACATATTCAACATAACTAGCCCTTACTTCATCCACCATTGGAATTTGGGCCTTTGGAATGTCTTGAACCTCCTCCTTATGTGGAATTGTAGGTTGGAGAGGTCTAGCAACAAACCCAACATCAACTCCAATAGTGTGACCACTATTACTACATTGATGATTGTTAGTGTTAGAAACACTAGCCCCTTCGTTTTGAACTGAATGCCTTGAGTTCCATTCCAACCCATTTTTGCAAGCATTTGTGATCATGTCAAGCATAGTACCAAACTTCCTTTCTGCTCTAGTATTTAGACTATCAGGCAGAGTAGTTCCCTTGTCTTTTTCTGACATGTTTCCTTATGAAACTTCAATACCCTCTGCTAAATTTTGACAAGCTGCTAGGACACCTAAAAAGCGTCTTCAACTGGGGTTTTAGACAACTAACAAAATTGTTTTCTTCTCTTTATTGTAGTATCTCAGTTCCCTATCACTCATAGAGAACAAATTACATCTACATGACAAGATTAGAAACACAAACTAGCAAGATCTCTAGCTTTGATACCACTATAATAACCACCCTAGATTTTTTTGTTGTTGAAAATATTGCAACTAGAAATGAAATTACAACGCAATATCTTGTTCACTTTCTAAACACTCAATTCTCATGATAGGCAAGGTGAGAGGATATGGTGAAGGGATCTACATGACAAAGTAAATTGCAGTAGTTGAAAGTAAAGCACTTAGGAAAAAGGCTAACTAGTACCACTTATTCAATGGAGTTCATATGCAATACTGAAAGGAAATATACTACATGCTTATTCAACAATCTATTTAGTATAATGAAAATGATAACAGTTACACTTATTCAATATGAAGGAAAATTACAATGCTAAAAATGAAACATAGCTTCTTCCACTTATCCACAAGTGAGCTATTACAATATTATCACTTGTTCAATGTGGCAAGTATCAACATTAAACCAAGATAAAATCCACTGTTAGTACTACCATCCAGTGTTACAATGTTAGCTCACATACAACCAAGCCAAATAGTAGTATATTTGTTGTTACAAAAAGTTGATAAAAATGATACCACTGATATAAGTGTTGGTATTTCAATGGGATTGTTGTTACACCCAAACTAAACCCTTAAACATGGATAAATCAATATAATCAAGTTCCCACCAAGAAATTACTTCAGTTAATACTAATAGAATCTAGTAGAATTCTTCAACACTTATTGCTGATATATTAGAAAACAAGTTCTAAACTATATGACCAAGACTTCACATTACTTCCAACTTCTTACCAAGTGTATGAGTAGCAAAGACAAACAAAATCAGTGGATAACAACAAATAATATAACATTAAGAAATCACCTTATACCTACAATATATGATATGGCTTGGTATGGAGATGTACAACCTATCTGGAATTATACAACCAGTAAAAAAACCCCAAAAAACATCTTGAATAAACTCTTTCAAAACTTCAAAACAGATATGCAAACCAACATTTTGTAACATCAAAACATGTCAAAAACCTCCATCTACAACACTTAAGTTGAAACTCAATTTGAAGCACAATGATGATCTTTGTATGAAATCACTCAACTAGCTAGGGGGATTTTCGTCCTAGAAACCAGTAACTCCAAGAGGGTTTTCGTCTTCAAAATGCTTTTAAAGAACTTAGGTTCCTTTCAACAACATAACAATATCATTCACAAGTCTAATCTCTCAAATGAGCCCACATCCTCCTTATATAGCTTTTTGAAGGAAAATAATCTGTGCAAAATTCCCCAAGCCTAGGCATCCAACTCAAAACACATCTTAATACCTTTTCAACAAGCTATTACAATAAGTTGTCCTTTCAAAATTTCCAACATTAGACAACTTAAGTGAATTAATTAAATAAAAACTCCATAGCTTACCAAAGTTGTAGAAAGCATTGAAACAACATCAAAACCAAACTCTAATCATACCATCATGATTCTAAAGACTTGGGATGATGATTAAAGCCAACCAGGTAACTTCTTAAAAATAGACTACTCCTCCAAGAAGTTTGGAGAGCACACCAAGTTAAAAATCACTTTTGAAAGTGTCATAATGATCCACATTGCTAACTAAGCTCATTACCACGAATAAGAACCCTACAATACTCAACTTGTGCACTCCAAGAACTTTGGAGTCCTCCCAAGCACACCAATTAACCTTTGAAAGAACTTGGAAACTAGGCTAATTGTGCACAAAACAATTTTGCTAAAAATGAGGACATTACAAAAAAAAATCAAAGATTAGATTGAGTGGATAAGAAGGAAGACATAATAGTAGTGGAGTAAATTGAGGAAGAGACAAAGTGGGATGTTTTGCTCAACTTTAATTACCCAAGTCTAGGCTTGGAAGGTTAATGTGTTTCCAATAATTTGGGAGAATTGCTAAAGCCATTAAATGATTCACTTGTGGTATAAATGTAATGTCCCCTACTTGGAGTATGCCTAGATTTTCCTTAAGAGACCATTACACAACATAAAATTGTTTAACAAGTAATATTTCATGGCAATTTATATAATAGATATTGAACTTAAGAATAAATGAACAATTAACATTTATGAAAGAATGAACAACTTAAACTTGAATCTAATCTATGTACTCCTTTCCAATAACCAATCATAATAGGGATGGGCGAGAAACACATGATAGGGCGCTAGAAGAGGAACATCCAACCAAGACAATTCCTTCATCTTAAGGACATTCAACCAAGCCAATTCCTTTCATCTTAGGGACATCCAACCAAGACAATTTCCATATCGCCCTTTAATATGTCTCCTTGCCATCCTTACACATGGTTGCTTAAAGGAGACGTAAATTATAATTGTATAAACAAATTCATTATTTTTCCTTATTTACTCATTTAGACAACATATCTCACTTATTGCAAATCAATCATTATGAAAGTAACTATACATATATTTGCATGCCTATCAAATAATATATATATTAAATGCATATATATTCAAGTGCATACCAATCACTGATCATATCTATAGTTGCTGCTTTTTTGAATGCAAATTTATTTCTGAATGATTCGATGATCATGCTTGACCCATTTCATTCCTTGATTCCTCTCCTTCATTTGAAATGTTCTTCTTTAAATATCCTTATGTCTCCATGAAAAGAGGCACCTCTTTGAATAGAGATAACTCTTGGAAAAGACAACAACTTTTGTTAACAATTCCTTTATGTTGATTGCCTTTTAAATACTTTTATTTATCTTCAAATGCTATCATATATTCTTTTAAGTAGAGTTCATTGCCTTCATAAATTCAAGTGATTCCTTCAAACATTTAAAGATGGTTGCCTTTAATGCTAGGTATCTTTCCTCAATTGCTGCCCATAAATAGGTCTTAATTATTGACCTTAATGCATTGCTATTCTTATGTTATGAATCATTGCCTTCTTATAGAGTAATCACAACCTTCATATACACTAATTGTTGTTGTACATAAATGTTGCTTTATCCTTAATTAAATTCATTGCTATCTAACAAATGCGTCATTGTCTTTGGATATTAATTATTCCTCTTAAAATATGATGAATAACTTGGATGAATTAAAATATATTTATATATGTGTTTCTTATTTAACTACTATATTTATAAATTGAATTTATTGTTAATATATATTTATATTTTTAATATTTATATTGTTATTTATTGCATTTCAACACTTGGTTTTTTTTATAGTCTAGTGTTGCAATTTGATCATGGCAGGGACATGACAATAAATATGTCGGAAATAATTTTGTAAACATCTCTTATCAACAATGCCCCATGTGTCCACCTATAGAGGAGATAAAATAAGAGTAGGGGCATATTGCTATATTCAATTGCCTATTAAAAGGCCACCAACTAAAATGGAAGTTGAAAAATACTATGCTCACCATCACTATTGTTGGATTGAAGGCATCATGCAATGCCTTGTCAACCTCCATTTAATACACATGAAATAAAAAAAAATATAGCAAAACAAATGCAAGTGTACTCTTTACAAATAGTTAACTTAAATAATAAAACTATATTAAACCAACAATGCAAATGCAAACATATTGTTGGATTGAAGGCATCATGCAATGCCTTGTCAACCCCCATTTAACACATGAATTTTTTTTAGAAAAAAAAGTAATAGCAAAACAAATGCAAGTATACTCTTTACAAAAAAGTCAACTTAAATAATAAAACTAAATTAAACATATGTGTATGTGCACACCCATACATGTGCACATGAGTGCACATATTTAATTAGCTAGCTAGTAGGTTTTAAAAAATTAAATAGAATGTCAACTGATGATTATATAAATAAAAAGTCTTGCATATGTTTTTCTTTACAAATTGACCTATTTATTTTGTTCATGAAAGTCATAACATGTACTATTTCTAATAAATCCTTTGTTGTTGAAGCTTTGTTTTAATAGTAGAATCTCATACTATGAAAAATAAAAATATGTATTCTCCCCTTTAAGAAAAAGAAGCAAAGGAGAACTCTACAACAATCTTGAGGCGCATATAAGGGAATTAACTTGCATCTATATAACTTATATTGAATTTTAATATTTGTTTTTGATAAGATAAGCAACATTTACAGGGTGCTGTACCCTTTACACAAAAAGCCCAAAGGGCCAAAGGAAGCTAGTTCAAACCAACAGAACTAGGGGAGAAACAAACAGAGACAGTTGACCGACAGCTGTAGAACAACAAAAAAAATATTAAACAACCCCTGAACCAGAGGGGACCAATCTAACTCTCGAAACCCGAGGCCGCGAAGAGGCAACAGATTTGAGAAGTCCCTTCCTCTTCAACACAACCGACCAGGAAGACTCGTAATCAAAATTCACCGAGCGAGGTGAGGGGAGCGAAACCACATCAGCCAACCCGGGCAAGGAGCCATCACATAGCGAGGAAGCCGACAGTGAAGAAGAGGAGACAGGAGTGATCAAAGGACCAACAACATCAAACAAAGAGAGACGGGCAGGAACCGAAGGCACAGCGACAGCAGATGGTTCCACAGAAGGGCAGGTCGGAAAAGGAGCCAGGAAAGGCTCCGACTCCAAGGGAGCAGAAGGGGGAGGGTCGCCCTCCTCAGAGGAATCATCTGAAGAGGGAGAACCAACCGTGAGATGGTCCGAGAGAACATTTGTTAATTTAGAAGAGAAATTTAATTTTGCATTACATATGTACTAATAATATAAAATATAGAATTCCTTACAATAAAATTAACACTAACAAAACCATGCCATGCAATAGAAATCATTATTTTATTGGAATTTCACATTATTTGAGCAATAATAGTCAATATAACATTCCCTTTATTGAAATTTCACATTATGAGCAATAATAGTCATTATAACAAGACTTTTCCCAGATTAAAGTTTGTGGTGTAAAGACTTAATTTAAGAGGATAGAAGATGGTGTGAGTTCTACAACTTTTGTAAGGCTGTAAAAACTTTAGAAAGCAAGTATTTTGCTTTATCGTATTATTGAGAATGCAACCCATAGTATTTGTTCAAGAGTTGTTCAGAATAATCTCCAAACGGCATACTTCCATTTGATTTCATCAACTGCAAACTCAACACATGTTGAAGAAGTAAACCAAACTATTCAATGAAAAAACTTACCCACAAATTAACCAAACTAATCAATGAGAAACCATCTTACAAGAAAAACGTAAACTACTCAATGAAGTTTATTTGTCAGCGAGTAAAATCGCATACCTCTTTATGCAGATAAGCAACTGAATCAAGGTTGTACATAGGTTCGTCCCTAGTAAAGTAAAATTAAAAAACTTATAGGTTTTGTTATTGAAGCAAAATAATGAAGCAACAAGTTGGTTAAACCTTAATTGTCCGCACACAGTAAAAAATTGATACTAAGGACATTATGATAACACTGCTCTTCGTCTTTTCATAGAAAACCAACTTAAACCAACAGTTTCAAAGATTAAAGTCGTTGTGTAAGTTGCCATTAAATTTTTTCAAGATGTATCAGTGCAACAAATATGAACTTCTCACAGTACTTGACTTTTTAGACTATTCTAATATATTAAGATTACTTAAAAGAGAGTTTTGTCATGCCTAGTGCATCCAGTAAATGGATCAATTTTTGTTGGAAGTTTTGATGTTTACTGTTTACAGAGGAAACAAGAATATAAGCAAAAACTGCATAGATAAGATTTCAAATCACTTGTATCCAATTAGCATTAATAGCACAAATTAAACCTCAAGTGTTTTGTTTTTCTACTGTAAACTTGGCTAAGTCATATTGAAAGTACAGCTGCGCATTCAACCACTGGCAATAGTGACATTGGAAACAGCAGCTAATTCATTTTTTTTGTTGTGTATGTTTACTCTTCTTGTGGGTTGTTTCAGTGACATGCTTCAACTATGCTTAACGCGATGCTGATTGTACTGATTATTATTGTTGTGTTTTCATTCATCTGCAAATGAAACTCATAGTAATTTTGTTGCTTCTTTACCTTACATAGCAAATTTTATTAGCATTTTTCTATCGCTGTAAATCTATTGTTGTAAATAGCAGCTCCAATTTTAACAATTAGTATGTGTAAAAATAGATTTATAGTGTTGAATACAATCAGTTGATCATAAGAAGGAATAGTCAAAATTGCGAAAGTCCTTCAAAGTATTCTACAAAAAAGTACATACTTGAATTACCCTGATATCAAAAACTACAAATCTCAAAAACTTCGAATCATTTCTAAAATCTCTAACCTTGCACGGTTGACGGATTCCTTGTTTTCTTAAGCTAGTTTTCAATTATGTCATTCACATCTAAGTTATATAAGGCATTAATTGAAAATGGCTCGAGTCACGAAAGGAAATACATCTGCAATATAATGCTAGGACAGTTATAATTAAGAAATTGCATTACTGAGAATTAAAACCCTGAATCAGACAACAGTTTCAAATATTTTTACTCTAAAAATATTCATAAAACTGCACTGACAATTATTAAAATACAAGGTAAAACAATCTTGGAAGAAATTTTTCTATTATTATGTAACATATGAAAGAACCCACATACCAATTAGGCTGCATAAACAATGCAAATGTATTGCGCTCTATGCCACTTGCTTTGTCTCCTTTGGCAGTCTAAACAATTATCAAATAATCAAAACACTGATCAAGATAAAAATAAAATGTAGAAGACAAATTGAAAGAAAACTTGATACCTTCAACCAGCAACAGTTAAAAACTAAGAACATGCATTAACCAATAGGCCTTAAAATGATATTAGTTTTTTCCTCTAAGGCTTAACATGGGTCACAAGATTCTTAACTACTGATTATATTTTTCTTAATAATTAGATTCCTTAGCCGTACACAAGATAACGACTAATCTGAACTTCCTGCACCTGATACACAATAGGATCTCCCTTTATTAGCATTGTCTGTGGGCTAATCTCTGTTTATCGGCATCATATTTGATATCACACTTTTTTGTGTCCTTTGTAAACTGGGCTTATAGTTTAGAGTGTCTATTTCTCCATATCTGAACATCCGTGTGATAGAGAATAGTGGAAAGTATATTGACATATATTTATTGTGATGAACAATAGGTTTGAGCAGATTTATTGATCAGAATACAACAAGGGCCCACACTTATAGATGCTGCAAGGGTATGTGTCAAGGGACACATAAATAAAATAGTTAATTTATATTACAGTTATGTTCATAGCAAGTGTCCACAACTTGAGATGCTTTCAAGAAAATGGAGAGAATGATGCATATCCATAAACAATTGACCTTCCTAAGATGTTTCTTCTCTTGGTAGATTGTACTACTTGATTAGATATTCTATAATCCATCTTTTCTGCAAAGGTTTGAATGAAATAACTGGATACAAATGCTGGACATCTTTTCTGATTTTTTTTCTACATTATTTGGGACGATACCAGCTTTGTTTATGGGGCTATATATCCCTTAAGTGTATGCTGACAAAGTTCCCAAGGATCATCCAGCTTGTTGGCGTAACAACTAACACCTCTGGAGTAAGAGTTGGTCCGGACAGCTATGCACACTACACAATGAGTGCTCTTCAAATTAGGAGGGGAAGCTACCTCGTTGTGCTTGACAAAAGTACTTGCAAAGGAAATAAACTAAACTAAATCCTGTCTTTTTGCTTCAGCTGTAGAGGTACAAGGCTTTCTCAAAAACTATATACGTTGCAGCTGAGTTTTTCTGGTTTTGCAGATCTACTAACTACAACTAAACTTAATAGCTTAAATTCTATCCAGTTCCCTCAAGAAAACAGAGCATGAGGAAACGGAGCAAGGTTTTGACTATCAGACGATAAACGAGTTCAGATTCTCTACTTGAAGGCAAGGTGGCGCAACTATTATCTCAATCTAAACAAGTTTATTAGGCACAAAACAGATTTAAGAATTTACCATGATAATTTCATGAAACCCTATGTGGCATAACACTTGATAATAATAGTAAAGACTTCACAAAACAGATTTATCATTACAATCACATGAAACCCTATGTGGCATAACACTTGATCATAACGGTAAAAGTTCACAAAACAGATTTATCATCACAATTGCATGAAACCCTATGTGGCATAACAATTGATTGTAATGGTAAAGATGCACAAAACAGATTTATCTAAACTATGGGAAGAATCCACCATTACAATTGCATGAAACCCTATGTGGCATAACAATTAATCGTAATAGTGAAGACACATGAACAAATACCAAAAGAGCAATATTGAGGGCAAGGTAGGTGCAGCATATATTTCTCTCTCAAGCAAAAGTTATTTACAAATGAGCAAAAGCTCTTATTTATATACATCAAGGTGTAGGGAACCCTAAAATCACCTTGAGTCATCTACAGTTCTTGCAATGCATGCAAGATTTATTGCCAAACCCTAATAAAGTAAACTATACAATCAACTGGAAAACTACCATCAGTTAACCGAAACATCCGAAACATCTAATCTAAAAATGGACAACTGTGCAAGCATGCACGTCCTTATTGAAAGCATGTTAACTGGAACACTACCATCAGTTAACGTAAAACCCTAAATGAAACTCCAAGTAAATAATGCTAATCCCATAATAGATATGCATGAGACGAGAGAGCGAGTTAACTTGA
>VDFB02086081.1:346865323-347045211 GCA_007258455.2 Sequoia sempervirens | reverse complement strand
GTCCCAAATCTATGCTCTCGTGTCCACATGCTATTTATATCCTACAATCATCAAACTTACATGTCAGTCTTTTCCATGTCCTTAACAACATTCTTTCCTTAAATTTTTCTTTTTCATCCCGTTTCTGTGCATTCAACCCTATGCGAAGTGCGTTCACCCATCTCATTTTCATACATTTTTTCCAGTGCAAAGCACATTTACCCATCCCAATTTTGCACATTCACCCCTATGAAAATCACGTTCGAGCCCATCCTAGTTTCACACATTCGCCATTGTGCAACACACGTTGGCCTATCTAGATTTAATGCTTTCACCTCTGTACGATGTGCATTCACCCCTTTGCTAACCCTAGCACATTCGCCTCTAAAGGAATGTACATGCATCCTATGACATAGCCAAGGCACATTCACCCTTGAGCATTTTCACATTTGCTTGTTTTCCATTCCCACAATGCATTTTCCCATGAACATGTGTATTCGCCCCTGTGTCAAGGAGCATTAGCCTTTCTAGCCCTATTCTTTTAGAGGTGAACCCACTTGGGCCTTGGCCGAGTGTGTTTGCCCATTCCTTGACATATTAACCCTTGTGCAAATGATGCATATGCCCCTCTAGAACTATCCCTCTTGGGTGAACCTGCTTTGGCCTTGCCTCACAAGTTCACCCTTTCCCATGTGCATTCTCCCTTCTAGAGAATCCATGTGATTTCCTATTTAGACCAAACCCTGATAGGCATATGTTGTACCTTGATCCCACCCTCGTGCATTCACCCATGCAGACATGTGTTCAAACCTTTACCTTGTACAATCACCTATGTTCTATAGAGGCGAATGTGTTGGCCTAAATGGGAAAATCTGTCCCTTCATAGTCAAACCCGCATTTTCCCTAATTTCTCCTCCCATGAAAATTAATTAAAACATGTGCAAAATTACATGAAAAAATATTGATTTCCAAGGCATACTTGAAAAGGACACTCGTCACTTTGATAGTAGTCTCATACAATTTCCAATTGGTGTGGGATCTCACCTTTGCATGCCATTTCTCTCTGAGGATCACTCAATCTCTCATGTGCACTAAAGTTAAAAAGAATAGTAATTTTTATTAATTACTATTTATAATTACCTTTTAACGCCCCCTCCATTTTAACCCTAATTTCTTCTTTTGGCCACCATTTGCACCTCATTTATCCATTTTCCTCTATTCAGAAGCCATTTTTCACCATTTTTCATTACAGTCAGGTTGTGTCGCCCTCCTTTTTCCTATATCGAGATGTCGTCCAGGGCCCCTTTTTTCCCCATCGACCCTCTCGAGGGGGCATAATCCTCCCTATTTCTTTCATTTTTCTTCCTATCACTTTCCCTGCCATGTTGGGGCAACCAGTCATCATTTTCCTTCTATCAAGTCAGCCTATATTTTATTTTTCTTCGAAACATCGTTATTTTAACGATATTTTGAAGAGGGGAAAAATGTAGACACCTAAATTTGACTAGGTCAAATTTATTCTATATTTCATCTAGTTCACATCCATACCTATATTAATTAAATAACGTCATTATTTGATTAAAATTTTCCCTTATCCCTAATTTCCTCTAAAGTATTTAATTGATTAATTAAATAGTTTACCACCTTTCCTCTCTAAATTAAATAAATAGACCAATTTATTTAATTTAGTCATTTAGCCTTATATGAATTAAATTAATTTTTAATTCATCTCTTTCTCACCCTCATGTCACATCCTCTATAATCTTCTTCTAATCTAATTAACTTTTCTAATCCCATCGTTAGGACATGCACACCACTAATCAAGATTAGTGTCACATCCTCCATAATTTGCAAGTTTCTCTTAATCCCTCCATTAGCCTAATTAATCATTTGCACAACCTTAAATCTTGGTTAATTACCCCTTAATCCCACCTAATTCCAATTATGGCATGTACCCTAGTCAACTCCCTCATTAAATCTTTCTACATTTGGAGAAGTTATCTCCTCTCCCCTAGGAATTTTTAATTCCTATTTATTATCCCCATGTGCCCAAATTAGATTTTTTAATTCCAATATATTCTCCCTAGGTTTCTTGAGAATTTAAAAAGAAATTTAAATTCTCCATTCCCCTTTCCAAGGAATTTTTAACTCCTTGTCTCATCCCAAGGAGGATTATTGAGAAATTTTTAATTCCTCACTTGTCACATCTTCCCATTATTTGGGAGAATGAGACAAGCTGCCACTTTTCCCCCTTTCTCAAGGTACTTGAAAGTACCTCCACTAGCTACCAATTCACCTCCACCTCATCATTCCCCATCTCCCTAGGATGACACATGCCATCCTCTCAAGACTTGAGAAGGCATCTCAACCCTTGGATTCAATTCCTAGATTGAATCCTCACCCTTCATTCCTTCTCCCTCTTATGACTAAATAAACACTTAGTCATTTTTGCAACACTTCATGCATTCAAGTTAGAGCCCTCACACTAGCATACTACACCATTGTTGCAACCCATTTTGCATCAAAATCTACCATTATCACCATCTTTTTATCCATTTTCCTAATCGCAATCATGCATTTGTAGGTTTTATACTATCAAACATCAAAAGGAGCACACAAATCTATCAAAATCAAGGTATAACTTATTGTGCATTTCTCATTCTTATTTAAATTTCATCGTTTTACCAATATTGAGTGTTTGTTTGTGTTTATTGTCATTTTCACCTAAGAAGGCTATAACTTTGGGTTGTGTTGAGAGAATAAGGGGACTGCAAGGACAAGTGTTCATAGGTTCCCATTATTCTTGGAATATGTTGAGGGAATATAGGCCTAATTTAATATTAATTAATTATTTTATCCACATGTGTGAGATGGAAAATAGGTGGAATATATAATTATATATTGATTTATTGTGAGGAGATGAAAAAATGTGGTTAATTAAATAATATGATTATTTAATTAAGTGACGAGCTTTAGGAAAAGGGGACATGTCCTAGGTGATGAAATTAGTTGATTAGGGTTAGGTGGTGGATGACTAGAGAACATTATAGGTGTCTATAGATAACTTAGGAATGCAATTAGATCACATGAACCATATGCAATCTTCATTATCTTTATCAAATTGGAAATTTTCAAAAACACTAATGTACCAAGTATCAAACTAGTCTTTCAAAAATTCCTCTAAAATTTCCACTATAAAAGTTCCTTAGTTCCCCCTTTTACATTGAAAATCATTTGTTTTATAGCTTCCCTTTTACATTGAAAATAATTTGTTTTATAGCTTTCCTAACCTATATCTGACTCCTAACTACTCATAACTACTTTTCAAACCTATCACTTTTAAGACTTTACAAAATCTTTAAAAACTGCTCATAACTACTTTTCAGATTTTCCACTTTTAAGACTTTACAAAATGTATAAAATCATATTTAATGAGTGTATGTTTCAATTCATTAAAAAAACACACACACACGAACATTAATAACACTAATTCTATTATAAAAAGTTGGATTTTGTGCAAATTTGATGGACAAATGTTCGTCAAGGAATTATGTCAAAAACTTTACATGTATTGACTATAGGCATTCATTCATAATCATTCATAACATCTGGCATAGCTGATAAATATAGGATTATCCCTAAGTTTTGTAATTCTACTATAAATTCCCTAAGTTTAAGGCCATTAACATTTGATTGTTTTTGAGAAAGAAGTTTTTTTTTTTCAATTGTTTTTCTTTTTCCTTTTATTAGTTCACTTCTAACTGTAACAGTATTTATGGACCTTGGAAAATAATAGCCATTATTGCTAAGTCCTCTTGTATTAATACTAAATGCAGAAGTACTCCAAATGTTGGATGCCATGTATATTGTGTAGATATAAGGCAACAGGCTCCATGTGACATCATCTACAACATTCATGTCAAGGAGAATGAAGTGGACAAATGAAATATCGAGATCCAAATATACATTCAAAGTGCTTGATAAAGTTTTCATCTTGTCAATACCTTCTTTCTCAGGCGGAGTATGTGTTTTGTGTAGTTTGACAATAGTGAGAATAAAAAAAGAGTATTTGAATCAAGTATAAATCTTGTTGCTTCAACTAATAGGGAGCTAAATCATTATTCCTCACTTGAATTGAAAAGTTGATGAGATCCTCAAGATCATTCTTCTCCTTGAGCTTTCTATTTCATCCTAATGATGGATCATAGAGTGTGATCCAAAACGTTGATACAAAAAATATCACACAATCAAAGTCATAAACCAGCTCAACAATATTCGACATGGATTGTGAAAACTTGTTATCATTGATTGTCTTAAATTTATTTCAAACAAGAACCCCTCTTTGTCTAATTGTCCTTTTTGCAAAGAGAGCTTCAAGAGGATCCTTAGTTGTATGTAATGTAAAATCAATGCAATTCAAAAGAGAAATTAAGTTTTTTTGAATCATGCCATCAAGTTTCTTATGACCATGCAAACCAAATAACTGAACAAAAGCTTTGAGTTTAGAAACTTTTTTTACTGACTTCAAAAAGAATCTATCCACTGTTCTTGCACTCTCAAAGCACTTATCTATAAGTGTAAATAATATACCAACTCCATTCTCATCCTTAATACAATTTTACTGATAACCATCACAAATAATTGTAACCACTGTACATGTATTTTGTATTGTCTTTTCAAAAGAATGCAATGCATGCAGAGGTCCATGAAATGATTTACTTGAGAAGACTTCCTCGAGACCCTAAGCCAAATCCATAGAGCATATTGCAGTCTTGAAGTATAAACAACATCAACAAATTGATATAGTATCTCCATCCACAATAAGGAAACAGTTCAAAAGATCTTTCTTTGTACCACATACACCCTGTTGAACTAATTTTTTAAGCTAATGGTCATTTTGATTGAGACCACCAACCAATAATTTTCATCGGTATTTTTTTTTTATAACTGTAGGAATTGGAATCGGGTAGCCGCCACCCTATAAATTGTAGTATGCCTAGTAAAAAAAATTCACGTGACTGGTGACGTTGACATGATACACCCTCCAGTACAATGGGGATGGTAGGGAGACTAGGCCTCATGACCTTTTTCCTGCAATAGGATGCTTTAGCCAATCAAACTAGGCCCACTTGCCCAATTCTCATCAGTATTCATGTTGAAAATGGGTAACTATTATTTGGTCACAAGTAGCATGTTTTCCTTTCAACAGACCTTCCTAAACCTCTCCTAGTTATCCTTGTATGTTTCCATGGGAGAAGACACATGCAATTCATATTAGCCCCATTATCTCACCTACTGCAACTTATCTTGAACCAATTTATCTTTTGTGTTAGAATGAATTGATCTACTTTGGGAGGCTATTAGTCTCACAAAATATTTTCCTCATAAACTTCCTTTTTCCTATTCTTGAGAAAGTATGGTTTTTCTATCTAACTTCCAACAATAACCTTCTTTGCTTGATTTTTAGTGTAAAAGAAACAAGCATTAATAAGGAAATTCACAGAAATCTTTGATCAAGCAATATTGATTCTTCCTCCTGATAAAAATTGCATCTCTTATTCAGGGTAAGTACATTCAAATATCATTTTCAAATTATGGTGTTCTAGACTTAGTGCGATTTCCATGGTCCATTTACTTTTCCACTCCCAATCCCTTCTTGGATTTTCATCTCAAGAAGAGAATTCTCAAAACCAATATATATGCATAGGAAAAAAAAATTGGCCTTCACTAGTACCAAAGCTACTACTACAAACAACAACCAATTGGTAGCTGCTTGAGGGTTCCAGATGTGAATATCTTTGTTATAATATTTAATGGTTCCCATTAAAGTATGAGATTTGGCTCTACATCTACCATTTGAATTTACATTTGAAGGTTTTGAAACCCTTTTAACTCATGCACTTTAAGCATATCCTACAATCTTTACATTCCATTCACCCATATCTTCATGAGGGGTTTTGTCAAAAATTTTGTGGCTTGTCTTTGTTTCCATATTTAGCATACATTTCTACCATAATTATTTCAACTATAATTCCTACAAACTCTCCTTTCATTGTGCCTCTATGGGTATCCATATGCTGCTCCAGAACTTTCGTGAGGATACTGGCAAAAGTTGTAGAAATTGGCTTAACACCTGTCAATTGCATTTTCTTGAAAGTTTCTCAAGTCATTTCAATAAATCCATTTGTGCATATCATGTGATCATGGTGGACATGAGAGAAAAACTCAATTCTCAAAATTATTTCTAATTTCATCATTCCCTTTCACTTAGTATTAGAGCAAGATCCATGATTTATGTGCTTGCATATGCATATATGTGAGTTGCATGTACTTGCATGTGATTTGCATGTAATTACATGTGGGTTGCATGTACTTGCATGTTTCTTGCATGTGCTTTCATGTTATTTCATGTGTTGATTCATGGTGTTTAAGGTTTTGGGTATTTCTTTTGTTATGATTTCTTAGTTTGGAAAGCTTGAGGGAACCTATCTTGAAGGAAATGGTTGACTATTAATCTGTCTGAGTGGAATTTTTGCACTTGATCTTGTTTCTTGGGACACAACAGGTATTTTGAAGAATGGAGAAGATGGAATATTTTGGAGTTGGTCATGTGACTTCATTTAAAATGATATTGATCTGGAGCTCATGATTGATAGTTTTTTATAATCCTCATGCATGGTTGTGTTCTTAAATTTTGTGGTCATGTGAAAAGTAGTATTCATGTTGGGTGTATTTGGTTGGATCCCTAGTCATATGGAGAAACTATTGAACATGACAATTGAGAGGGGGGTGAATCAACTGTCACAAAATTAAACCTTTAATTCAATCACCAGAACTAATACTTAGTATTGCATAAATGATTAATCATCAAATGCCAATGCAAAAACTCAAATCCAACACATAAACACAATAACACCTGATTTATGTGGAAAACAAAATGAGGGAAAAACCATGGTGAGGATTAAATCACACTATAAAGAATATCAAAATCGATTACAAAAGGCTCATTGTCAGAAATAAGGCTCACTGCCTGAAACAAGGACTCACTATCCAACAGGTCTAACAACTTGGAGGGCTAACTACCACAGAGATATAAAGAAGACAAATAAGACTTGTTACAGAGAGACTACAATCCCAATGCAACAAAGGATTCCACCACAATCACTTGATCAACTTGCATGAATGATAGAGTTCACCTTTTGCTCACTACATTTGGAAACTCGAAATTAAGCTTCACGCTGATCTCGCACACTCAAAACACACACACTTACTTAATAGAATCAATGTCCCACCAAAATTCACTTTCTCTTTTCTCTTTATCACTCTTCTATATTTTCCATCACTAAATCATATTGTATTTATACCATCTTCAAATTTGAAACATATCCAAAGTCAGCCATCCAAATCCAAATTCAAGTTAGGTCAGTGCCAAAACATCCTAGGGTGGAATTAGAATGAGGTCAACCCAAACACATGCTTCATAGGGACCCAAATAGATCCAACACACTTCATCATCCTCGAAAGTAGTATTTCACACAAGGTCGACCAAACCAATGTAAAACACATAAAACCATTAAGCATGAAATTTCCAAATGTCAAAATTAACTTCAATACAATTAGGGAAACTCAATTTTAGAACCACATGTCATAAGAGTTCATCAAAGAGAAATCCGGGTAAACAACATTTCTCCCTAACCTCAACCAAAAATACAGAAAACTGTAGTTCACAATTGGTGAACACAACTTGCACTGTACAACGAACCAAAAACCAAAAATCTAGATAAAGCACCTTCTAACATCCATGAACAACATATCTGAACCACACAACCACATGAGAAAATTTGAAGGAAAAACTAGCGCAACCACTGAATACTTGCAACATATCTTTATTACAATTTTCTCAATATCCTTGACATACACAACCAACAAAAACTAGTGGATAACCAGCTAACCGGTTGACATCAATGAAAAAACCTTCAATATTTCCATTCTTGCAACAATCTCCCCCTTTTTCATTGATGGCAACACATGATGTGAAAAACCATCAAAGACAACATTAAGCTCTGAATAACTTTTATGTTTCTTCCCTTTAGAAGATAATTTTTTATATGCTTCTTTTTATTTTTACATGCTTCTTCTCCCAATATTCCTCTCCTTTTTGACATGCTTCTTCTCTCCCTCTGACATCAATGGAAAAGGAAAAATAATATTTTACATTGATTAATCCTTTGACATGAAAACAAAATACTCATAATGATAACACCTGATACTACCCGCTCCTCCTGAGAGGTAGCCACCAAAACATCAGTCCAAGAAAAAGATAGGTCCATAGATCCACAAGCCTGATGCATCTCCATATGCATCTAGTTTGAGAAAGGAGGGGAAATAACCCCCAAATTCTCCTAGAAATCCTCAAAAGTATCTTTAGGAAGAGCCTTTGTGAAAATATCAACAATCTGATCCTTCGTCAGAACATACACAAGCTTTACTTCATTATCCATGACCTTCTCTCTTACGAAATAATATATGATAGATATTTGCTTCATGCTCAAGTGCATCACCAGATTCTTTAAAAAATTAATTACACTTGTATTATCACAGAAAATAGAAATGGGATCATCTTATACCACTGTGATATCTTTGAATGTCTATTTCATCCATAGAACTTGTGTACAAAAAGATGTAGCAGCAATATACTCAGCTTCAACAGTAGACAAGGATACTGAATCTTACATTTTACTTGACCATGCCACCAATCTGCATCCAAGAAATAATGCACTGCCACTTTTACTTTTTATGTCATCTACACATCTAGCCCAATTTGCATCTATATAGGCACTAAGTGTAAAATCAATATCCTTAGGATACCACAATCTATAATCCAGAGTTCCATTCAAATATCTAAAAATTCTTTTAACATCAGGAACATGAGTATCCTTAGCATCTTCTTGAAATCTAGCCACAAGATAAACTGCATGCTTAATATCCGGTCTAGTAGCACTCAAATACATTAGTCTTCCAATCATAGATCTATACTTGCTCTTATCAGTCTTAGGTAAATCATCATCTTTACCCAATTTGTATCCAGTCACCATAGGAGTGCTTACCAGTTTGGAACCATCCATCCCAAACTTCTTCAACATATCTCTCACATATTTAGACTATGAAATGAAAATTCCTTTCTCTGTTTGATTAATCTATAGCCCAAGAAAGAAATTCATCTCCCAAAACATAGACATTTCAAATTAGTTATGTATCTCTTCCACAAACCTCTAGCACATATTTTCATTTCTTCCTAAGATAATTTCATCAATATACACTACTAGAATCAAGATTCTGTCATTTTCAATCTTTAAGTATAAATTACTATCTTTCGTACCTTTGTTAAAGCCTTGTTGAATCAAATACCTATCTAACCTCGCATACCAAGCTCCGGGATCTTGCTTCAATCTATATAAGGCTTTCTTCAATTTGCACACCATATCTGGTTGATCTATTAATTGAAATCCTTTTGGTTGTTCCATATAAACTTCTTTTTCTACCTCACCATTCAAAAATTCTGACTTGACATCCATTTGATAGACCTTAAAGTATTTATGGGTAAAAAATGCCAAGAACATCCTTATAGCTTCCATTCTTGCTACTAGAACAAAATTTTCTTGAAAATCTATACCTTCAACTTGTGAGTAGCCTTTACACACAAGCCTCGCTTTGTTTCTAACAACTTCTCCATTCTTGTTCAACTTATTTCTGAATACCCACTTTGGTCCAATGATGTTTTTATCTGTCAGTCTTGGGACCAATTCCCAAGTTTGATTCTTCTCAATCTGCATAAGTTCTTTTATTTCTTCCTTCCAATGCTCATCTTGACAAGCTTCACATATAGTCTTCAGTTCAATCTTAGAAAGTAAACATAGATTCACTTCAGTAGTAACTCTGCTTCTAGTCAACACACCTTTTATCTTGTCTCCAATAATCTGATTTTCTAAATGATTCTTCTATACATATTTTGGTGTCTTAGGGTACATCACCAAAGCATCTTCCTTTGTTTCATTTTGTTCATCTTGCTTCCCTTGCTCATCTTCTTCTTTTTCTTCCACAATCTCTTCTATTCTTACACAATTAGGTTCATCAAATACATATCCATCAATGTCAATGGAATTCTTAATTGTCTCATCTACCTTGACATTAGAGCTCTCTACAATATTTCTCAGACTTTTATTGAAACATTTGTATGCCTTTCTATTAGTAGAATATCCAAGAAAAATGCCTTCATCACTTCTTACATCAAACTTACCCAAAGTTTCTTCATCTCTTCTATAATATAATACTTGCTTCTGAATACCTTGAAATATTTAACAACATGAATTCTTCCATGCCATAGCTCATAGGGAGTCTGTGTACCATTTTCTCTTGCTTCAACTTGATTGAATAAATAGAAAATAGTGTGAATAGCCGCTTTCCAGTAAACTTCTGGTAAACCAACCTCAATAATCATTGATCTAGCAGCCTCTTGAACTGTTCTATTTTTCCTTTCAATAATTTCATTCTATTGAGGAGTTATTGGTGCAGATAATTGTATTCTTACTCCATGCACTTCACAAAACATTTTAAACTCATGGAAGGTGAATTCTCCTTTTTCAGACCTCAAGCATTTTATCTTCAAATTCACTTCATTTTCAACCATAGCTTTGAATGCCTTAAATCTATCTAGTGCATTTGATTTCTCTCTAAGAAATTTAACCCATGTATATCTAGAGTATAATCATCAATTAAAAGCATAAAGTACATTTCACAAAGTAGACTTATTACTCTTGTAGAACCAAAAAGATCTATATGAAATAAATCTAGTAGTCCAGTAGTGGACTGTTTCTTTGATCTATAATGATTTCTTGCTTGCTTTCCAAATTGACAATTCTTGCAAATAGCATTAACGAGCTTTGTAATTCTCAGTAAATATCTCATGGCTTGAACAACACTAATCCTTGTCAATTTATCAAAATTCATGTGATATATTCTCCTATGCCATAACCAACTATCATTAATCTGAGTCATAAATCATTTTCCATCAACACGCTTAAGTTGATAGATATTTACTTTATATTTCTTTCTTGTAGAAATCAATGTTCTATATCCTTTCCCAATCTCACATTTCTCATCCTTAAACACAAGATCATATTATTTTTTGCACATCCAACCAACATTCAACATATTATTCCTTAAAACCCTTAACATAGTAGACATCGTTAGTATGATGCTTTCCATCAAAACTTACTAAACCTATCCCACCAATTTTCACATCAGTATCATCTCCAAACACAACCAAGCCTCCATCATATTTTTCAAGCTTAACAAACATACTTTTATCACCAATCATGTGATGTGAACAACCACTATCAACTACCCAATAATTCTTCTCTTGTTTAGGATGTAGGGAAGAGATAACCATACCTTCATTTTTCTCCTTCTCTGAAGGATTTTCTTTTACATGTCTTTCAGAATTAGTAGAAGTAGGTTCATCCTCAATCTCCAAGAACAAGCATTCATTGTCATTAGGATCTTTATATTCTTAATCCTCATTAGATATACTAGAATCTCATTCACATAGTAAGCTCTGCTAATCTTCTTTCCTTTCTTTTCTTTCTCATATCTTTGTTTATTTCTTTTAGCTCTTTCCAGTCACTTCACAACATAATGACCTATTTCTCCACAACTAAAGCACTTAAAGGGAAACTTACCTTCATACTTATCGAAGCCTTTCCCCATTCTTCTTACAAAGTTAGCTTCTATTTCATCAAAATTTTCTTCATCTGGATATTCAACTTTTGTAGCTTTAAAAGCAGTCTTTGATTAGCATCCATTCTTTAGAATCATCTTTACCATCTCATAATATGTCAAAAATCCCAACAACAGATCCTTAGTACGGGTCTTATAATCTATAGTCTACTCAATATCACTCACATTCTCACTATAAGCATCAGGAAGAGTTCTAAGAATCTCCTTTATAATCTTGGTTTAATCTACAGTAGCACCAAGTCCTCGCATTCTAGCCACTATCTCATTCAATCTTTGTACATAAGCTTTAATATTCTTATCTTTAGACATATGTAGAAGAGAAAACTGTGTTTACAAATTTTGTATTTTTTCCTCTTTGACTCTTTCATCACCATCACGATCTCTTTCCAAAGCATCCTATACTTCCTTAGCCATTTTCAAATTTTGAACCTTAATCAACTCGGAATGCACTAGACTATTCTTCAAGATGAGCTTCACCTTATTGTTCACTTCAAGTGCTTTTATCTTTTCAGGTATA
The DNA here is from genome assembly GCA_007258455.2 of Sequoia sempervirens. Taxonomy (NCBI): domain Eukaryota; kingdom Viridiplantae; phylum Streptophyta; class Pinopsida; order Cupressales; family Cupressaceae; genus Sequoia; species Sequoia sempervirens. The sequence continues at coordinate 347,032,919 of VDFB02086081.1, read as the reverse complement.
CTTAGATCATTAGCATGAGTGTAAGGATTTTTTTAATCTTTCCACATCATATCCGCAATACTCTAGATATTCTTCCATCAATACTTTCAAGATACCATAATTACTTCCATCGAACCTTAGATAATCAAAAACCATTTTTTCTAGCCATCTCGAACCTCCCTCAAGTGGTTAAGCTCTTCACCAAGGATCCTTGCTCTCATACCAATTGTTGAATAGGACAACTAAGAGGGGGGTGAATTATTTGTCATGTAATTAAACCTTTAATTCAATCATCGAAACTAATACTTAGTAATACATAAATGTTTAATCATCAAATGCCAATGTAGAAACTCAAATCCAACACATAAAACCAATAACACAAAATTTACGTGGAAAACCCAATGAGAGAAAAACCATGGTGAGGATTAACTCACACTATAGAGAATATCAAAACTGATTACAAAAGGCTCCCTACTAGAAATAAGGCTCACTACCTGAAACAAGGACTCACTACCTAAAACAAGGACTCACTGTCCAACAGGGCTAACAACCCAGATGGCTCACTGTCAAGAGATACAAAGAAGACAAAGAAGACTTGTTGTAGAGAGATTACAATCCCAATTCAAAAGGATTCCACCACAATCACTTGATCAACTTGCATGAATGATAGAGTTCATCTTTTTCTCACTACATCTAGAAACTCAGCATTAAGCTTCACACTAATCTCCCACACTCACAACACACACACTTATTGAATAGAATAAATGTCACACCAAACTGCACTTTCTCTTTTCTCTTTATTGCTCTTCTTCTTCACTCTTGTATATTTTCCATCACTAACTCATCATGTATTTATACCATCTTCAACTTTGAAACATATCGAAAGTTAGCCACCCAGATCCAAATTCAAGTTAGGTGGGTGCCAAAAAATACTAGGGTGGAATTAGAATGAGGGAGACCCAAACACATTCTTCATAGGGACCCAAATAGATCCAACATGCTTCATCATCCTCAAAAGTAGTATTTCACACAAGGTCATCCAAACTAGTGTAAAACACATAGAACCATTAAGCATGAACTTTCCAAATTCCAAAATTAACTTCAATACAATTAGGGAAACTCAAATTTAGAACCACATGCCATAAGACTTCATCAAAGAGAAATATAGACCAACAACATTTCTCCTGAACTTCAACCAAAAATACTAAAAACCATAGTTCACAACTGGTGAACACAACTTGCACTGTACAGTGAACCAACAACCAAAAATATAGATATAGCACCTTCTAACATCCATGAACAACATATCCAAACTACACAACCACATGAGCAAATCTGGATAAAAAATCGGAGCAACCACTGAATTCCTGCAACATATCTTTATTACAATTTTCTCAATATTGCCGACATATACAACCAACAACAATTAGTGCATAACCAACTGACCATTTGACATCAATGACAACACCTTCAATATTTCCATTCTTGCAACAAAAAATTCTTTTTTTATGACTATGGCTTGATGTTCTTATGTTGGGTGCTTGGTTTTAGTCCTTGGCCTTGGAAGGCACTATTTTATTAACCCCAAATGCATGTAGGCTATGGAGTTGATCATTGGATGATCTAGAACCTTTTGAAATAGCCTAATTATCTCTCAGATGATTGTACATGATGGTGGTTGTGGAGTGGGCCTATAAATGTGTTGCAAGGTGTGCACCCTTGGTCTTCTTGTGCTGAGTAGTACAATTCTTGGGTTCATGACATGGATTAACCGCCTCTCATTGATTCATTAAATATGGTGATTGTATTAGGAATTAATAGGTCAATATTTTGGTGCAATGACAACCATCTGTGTAACAATTGGTATTAGATCCTAGGTCACAAGTTTGAATTCCTTGCTTACATTGCGAACGAATTGTTGCAAGGTGTACGCCCTTGGTCTCCTTTTGTTGTGCAATGCAGCGCTTGGGTTCATGACATGGCTTAACCACCTCTTGTTGAATCATTAAATCTAGCAGTTGTATCAAGAATTAATGGGTTGATCTTTTGGTGCAATGAAAACCATCCATGCAACAAAATGGGCCTGGAGTTCTTGGATCTCTTCTTCCTTTGGTTGGTTGTACTTGCATGTCTGAATTTCATGTTGATTAGATCTAATGGTTTTTATGGATTTTCTGTTTAAAAATCTATGGTTATGTATATTCATGTTACTCCATTATTTTAGCTTAACTATTATGTTTTTTTACAAACTTTTAGATTTTCCACATGATAAGTGGATATGTATTTGCATAGGTTTTAGTAAACATGGTGGGTTTGTAGGTTTTACATGGTTAATCAAAACTTTTTGGTTTTGCAAATCTGTAGATGAACTATTTTTTAGATTATGTTTCCCTTTGAGGAGGTTTGTAGCTTCATCATTGAGGAAATGTTGATATATGGTTTACCATTGGTTATTTGTGGGTTGTGAAGGGATATTTTATATTTTATAAGCTTCTGGACAACTTATTTCCTTTAAACACTTTATAGTTTTCCTATGTTCTAAAAGTTGTGGGTTTGTGCATATCTAGAGTATTCACTTGTTTAAATGAAATATGTGTGATCTATTATTTTGGATGTACAAGTGATTTTAGATTTACATGAAGATTTTCTTAACAATTTTTGCATGTTAATAAAAAATTGTGGTTTTGTAGATCTATGGAAAATATTTTGTTCAAACTCTTAGATTTTTTTGGATGAAAACAATTACAGATTTATAGGAATGCTTGATTAGTTCCTTGACTATGGTACTCAGTTATGGATTTGTTTAGAAAATTGGGTCTAGTGATGATCTAGTGTTTGAGTCCTGAAATATACATGTTATCTTTTTTCATATCTTACATTTGCATTTACTAATGTGATGATGATTTTACATGCTTCAGTGTTTTGGATATATGAGTTATGCAATTGTATGGGTTGATCACCCATTTGGTTGTAGTGGGATGGCTCAGATGTGGACTGTCTATATCCATGAGATTGATTTAGTTTTGTTGCAAAATTAATTAGTTGTCCTTATCTGTGATCATTAGTACAATGGTAGTTTTCTTTGAGATGAGAGGATGGATGATGTTGAGTGCTTGGATAGTCAAATATGGAACTTGTAGCATGTTATTTATCTTATTGGCTTGGAGATCTTGGTTATATTATTTGGTGTTGTTGATATTAAATTTCATTGTGCTAGAGCCATGAAGGATCTTCATTAAGGAGATGGTTGTAAAGATTCCATGCATGTAGCTTGGTATCATAGTTTAGTGGGATTTTTGGCAATGATGTGGATTAATCACTTGGTGATGGATGATCTTCTTTAGTGTTGCAGATGTTACTAGGAGGATCTCTTATATCCTATTGTTGTAGAGGGGTTCTTTTTCATTTGCATGGACACTATTTGGAGATGGTTATCTTCATGTGAATGGAGTATTCTTGGAGTCTTTGATTGAGGTGTCATGTTTTTTCTTTTGACATGTGATCCTTATTTGATATGATGGTTATGTTATTATGTCACAATTTACTCTTGATTACACATTAGAGTTTTTGCATGATACAGTTGTATTCCTGATTCCACATTTAGGATATAACATTGATCTTGGTTGGTTCTTTTGGTATTAGGTACATTGATCATTTTTTTGGCAGCTTCATGATGGTGTTATGTTGCATTTGGAGTTTAGCATGGATTGATTAGTTGAAAATGCTCATGGATACTTGGATACTTGGGTGAGGAAGTTGTATTTCAACAAAAATTCAGAGGAGCCTTTCACTTGGATATGGATGTTAGTTCATTGTGTACTTGAGATGAGTTTTTTCTTGGATAAATTCTATGAGGCTTGGTATATGAGGAGCAACCCCATTCCCCACTCTTGGTCTACTCGACAAATAATCATCTTAAAGGTATATCCCATTTTGGTTTTAGATGTATTATGCTTTATGCTTTTTCTTCTCATGGAGATGGATCTTGAACTATGCTTTCTAGTGACCAAAGAGTTCATTTGAGGAGTGCTCAACATGTTTATGTCCTTGAGTTTTTGGTTTGATTCATAAGAATTTTTTTGACATGTTATTGGGCGATTTTCATGATATGGGAATATTTTGAGTTTGATCTTCCTTGTTTAGAGAGATTCTTACATCTATTTTGGTGACATGAGATATATATGTTTTTTTATCTAATGAGATTGAATGTTTGGGTTTTGGTTAGTTTTTTCTTATGGTGTTGTGAAGGAGATCTTTCTTGGCACAACCTGGCACTTTGAGGTGTTGGTAGAAGGACATGATAAACATATGATTTAAGGGTTTTCTCTTTGTTCTATATCTTCTTCTTGGAGGTTTATATTCATATGGTTCAATGTGGTGGACATGGGAGAGTTATGGTAACATGTTATCAGAGACTATGTAGCTATTTATGTTGCATGTGTAGATCATTATGTAGACACTGGAAAATGTCCTAATCAATGTCATGCATTCAAAACAAATTTATTAACATCATTTCTTCATTTCCCGTCCTCTTTTCGGTTAATTGATTTATTTATCCTATCTAATTAATTAATTGCATCATTTTCATCTATTGACCTAATTAATTAAACCAAGTTCATTCATATTTTTTCACACTAACACTTCATCCTATTAAATTAAATAAATTAAAATATTTAATTTAATCTCCTAAGTCATATTATTTAATTAAATATCCCTAAGTTATTTAATTAAATATAATTACCCCCCTTCTCTCCCCTATTTATTAAATCATCTAATTTAATAAATATCTCTTTAAGTCTTCTAATTCCCTAATTGCATAAATTAAAACTTTTTTAATTAGCAATGAAACTAATTTATCTCTAATCAAAGGGGAATATTCCCATGGAAAATTCCTTACCCATTTTTGCACAATTAAAACTTTGTTTTAATTTGTAAATTTACCTTTATCCTCACCCAATGGAATATTCTAATGAATATTCCCTCTCCTCCAATCAACTCACTTAGCTTCTTTAAGAAGTTAACCTCTTACCTTTCTAGCAAGTTACCTTTGACCTGTGTGAGCAGGTAAAAAGTGTGTTTGTTTGAGGTAAGTGTGAGCCCTTGATTAAATTTCATCATTCATTATCCATGATCCATGCCTCTTCTTCCTTTCATCTTGAACAATTGATTAAGCTTTTTGATCTCAGCCATTCATTCCTCATTTTCTCTCCTATAAATAGATAACTATTTGGAGACAAATGGATCAATCTTTCAATTGCAAACTTATGTTGTTGAATTTACTCACACTCGCACTCATATTTTAATCACTTCTTAGCTTATTTTTAGTTCATTTTCATTGCACAATAGCTTATATTATCCATTAATGGCTTCCATGCATCCATCCTAGTTTGTAAATAAATTAGGGTTTTCATCTTTTTAGCATAATTTTAGCTTAGATTAGCTTAGCAATAGCATAATTAGATCATTTTTAGCATAAAATCATGGTAACATAGCTTGCATCATGTTCATTTTTATCATAATCTAGGTTTTCACACCAAAAACACTATGGTTTAATCGATTCTCTTCCATAGAATCGACTGAAACAAGCTCACTAATCACGGGATTGGGAAAGCATCGTCGTTCCACATCAACACGAAACCAATTCCACAACAAGATAAGTTTAAATAGATTAGAGTAGATGTTTTAAAATATTTTCATAGTTTAGTATGTTACGTTTTTGATAAAAAATTTAGTTTCAATTTTAATTGATTGATCATGTTGAGATTCGAGTACTTGTGGCTTTGTTGTGCTTCGATTCTTCATGGATCAAGCATAATTCAGCCATACCGGTACTTTCGACATCGACATTCTGGCGCTAGAGGGAGTGAAAACCAATCATTTAACTATTTTTTAGCTTGAATTTATGTTTATGTTGTTTTGTAGGGTACAACGATGCTCAAACCACAAACGACACTATTTCGGTAGCATCACCATATAGCGATGCCCAATCAATTTGATACAATGACACATATTTAATATGGCAACGCTGATTTAAATATAGCGACACATATTTAATTTGAATATATCATGAAACAAAAATGGCGATGCTCAAAATTGCCAGACCAACGCTTTCAAATTACAAACAATGATGCCATCGTCAGAAGCAACGCCCATCCAAATAGCGACACAATAATGCTCATTGGTCTCACTGCAAAGCAACACCCATTTTCACTAGAGTGATGCCCAAATCTCAAATTGCGATGATATCGTGTGCAATGACGCGCAACCAGGGTAAGAAAATTTATGTGTGTGTTTTCAACATGTGACTTAATTTCTTTGGTTTATTTAATCACTGAAAAATGTCTGACTGTGTTTTCATTGTTAGACTAATAGGGTTTAAAGTCATGAAGTGAAATTGAAGACATTCTCTTCTATCTTAAAATTCTCTAATTGTAACAAGTATTCAATGCTTTAGGGAAATTATAACCCAATTTCATGCTTTTTTACTTTCAATTTGAGGCAATGCACTAATTTTCCATTTGGATTAAAATGAACATTCAAGTTGGATAAAATTGAACCCTCACATCACATCTTTCAATTTTGGGCTTAAAATTGAACAAGGCAAATTCATCTTTCAATTGGTGCTTAAAATTAACTTATTATTGCTTTGAAGGGTAAAATTGATAACTGTTTGCTTTGTTTCATGATTTTTCAAAATTATTGGTGAATGTGTATGCAATTCTCTCATGTCATTTGGGCAATATTGAGAAACAAAAATATTCTCTAACACATTGCAAAATCACCTCCATCTTTCATTTGGATTAAAATTGAACAAACCATGTGAGTGTGAAGAAAAGGCATTGTGTGTGTTCCCTCCTAAGTGTGTTAGGCAGTCGAACTACAAATGTAATCCTTCGCTATTATTTACCTTTAGAGGGCCTGCCTTGGTGGGAAAAAGTACTCACCCCAAGGGAACAACTCAAACATGTAATGAGCTAAATGCCAAGCTACTCCCAACCGGTATATAAATTCAAATGTTGAGGAAACTCGACATTATAGGTGCTCCTACAGACAAGCAGGTGATACTCTTTGTATGGGTTGATCTTGCCTCTCATGTGGCCGTCTGAACAGGTGACTTAAGTAAGAGCCAATTTGTGTAGTTGCAAAATATTTTTCTATTTGTTGGTGCAAGAGGTTGGACCTAGGAAGTTGTCCCACATACTTGCGGTTCTTAATAGAGATGAAATTTTTGTCATGGCAGATTCATGAGAACTTGAAGCTTGGCTGACCCAAGAAGCGAGTGCATTGTAAGGGGGAGCCTATGTGGTCAAGCTTCTAATCATCTACTCTAAATAAGCGCAACTGGAGAAATCCAAGTGGGAATTTAACAAATATAGCCATTTCTATCCTAGGGTTGTAATGCTTGTGAGTTAGTTTAACACTTTGTTTGATTTCAAAATGATCCAAAAACAAACACTCACCATCATCCTTAAATTTTCATTCACTTTGGCATAAATATGGACTTCTTGAGTTAGCCTTGATATTATTACTTGTCCTAAGGATTTATCCTTAGTGATTTCTAAATATCTTGACATTAATCTCAAACCCATATTTCCCCAAAGACAAAATAGGCAATTATGGCTTTAACCTCATGATTTTCATGAAATGGACATTGTGAAAGTTATGATGTTTTTGACATAAACATCTAGTTTGGAAACATAATCAAAGACAAGTGTTTGTTGTAAAATCAATTCACTTAAGCAAAGATAAATTGACAAACGAACCCCACATGACTATTTGGAGACCGATTGCTCCCGTTGAACAACCTAATATTCCAAGTGCTATAATTCTGCCAAAATTTGAACTCACAAATGGTGAACAAACTGATCTTATTAGCAGTTTGAGAAGCTTCACTTTTGAACACAAGGAAAAAAACACATAGTGGAGAAATTCAACAACCATTTTAGACAAAGAAGAGGAACAAGATGATATTGAGGTTGGAAGGCCCACATTACCACCTCCCACATGGCAATAAATATCTTCCTTTCTTCCATACACTTAAACTGTTTTCACATGATACCAAACTCCCATAAATGATCCATCAAAAAGTCAAACTCTATAGAAGAAACTCCCCAACCCACAATTTTATACATAGGAATCATAAAACATAGTCTGGTCAAAAGTGGGCCTTAATCTTTTACCACAATTGGTACACTTTGCTAAGAAAATTTTATGCATGAGCTAGGAGAGCTAGAACCAGTTTGAACATTCCCATCCATCCTCTCATATTTTAGGACTTGAAAATTTTAGAGGTCTAGCATCATTTTCATTACCTCTACCTTATAGCTCACTTTACCAAATGATCTCACTCAAGTTTAAGACCCCCAAACAAAAGTCAACTAGTCGTCACTTTAAACATAGATAGTGGAGTGAAAAAGCAATCAACTAACACATTGAGGAACTCTACGAGAATAGAACCAAGTTGTTGATTAAATTTTATGAATGCACCATAAGAAAATATCCTAATATGTACATGTTCTTTATGAGCCAAAACCCTCAACTTTTTGAGGAGCAATAAACTTTCCAAAATCATTGGATCTTTAGAATTTGAACATTTTAGAGGTCTAGCATCATTCTCACCACCTTGGTCTTGTCAAAAAAAAAAGGTTCACTTTAATTCAACATTGGGTCAAACACCTCACTCACCCCCTTCATCCAATTTCATCTCCCATCTCATCTACCTTTGCAAAAAATTGAATACATCAAACATTTTGTGACTTGAACATCAAATCAAACCACATCACTTGCTAACTTAGCTACTTTGTATGTGAAATGTATCCTTTCCATGCATTTATCTAAGTTAGTTATCAATTTTGAACTAGTTTATCTTGAAGGTCACGAGTCTACCCTAAAGATTATGAGTTCATAAACGTCCTTTGTCCCAGCATCAAAACATCACACTCAAGTCAAAAGTGTTGTCCTAAAACGTTTGCAAATGTCACTTCCAACATCACCCATCTCTTCATCCCCCACCATCACAATTGCTCCCAAAAGACTTAGAGCATCCCTTTTACCTAGGTTTGACTCAACTAGAGAGTTCAAACATTACAAAACTCAACACAACTCTCCCAAAGGTGACACAAAATTTATGGTAAAGACAAGATCACAACACAAGAGAATAATGCAGAAAACCAAAGTCACATTTACCTCAAGTGATCCAAATCCTTTAGAATTTGATACTAGAAGTCATGTTACCCTGTCACAACAACCATCATCTCCTTTAGGACCATATGCGATCGGAGACGTCATGAATAACCCATTTGAGCTTACTAGGGAAGAAATCTTGGAACATCATTCCTTTTACAATATAGCTCCTATCTCACCAATGTTTGTAGCACAGAGTCTAACATAGGATTTCACAACTCCATCGCAAGGGCTAAATCCAACTTAAGTACCTAGTCTTGTAACCATCCTTGCTAAATATTTTGGTTACACATCACCATTTGAAAGTAGTATACTTGTGGGTACCCTTGAAACTAATCCTCTAGCTCCCACCACTACTTGTACACCTACCTTTGGTGCTCCTCATGTCCCTGAAAATCCTAAACAAATACACACACCACTTGAACTTCATTATTCTACCACCACTTCAAAAATTTTGGGACAACCTTCTTCATCCATGCCTATGAGTACCAAAAGTATACCTACCATCACACAAAGTAGTGCAGATCAAACATCTCTAAAAAACATACAAGGCCATGTGAATACTATATCATAGAATCAACCCTCAATGTAAATAGGGGCATCTTCATCCGACCCTCTGGTGGGTTCATCCATTCCATCTACTATCTCCACATCATCCACTATCAATCCACCTCAAAGCAATTCCTTGGTTGCAAGTTCATTCAATCCAAGACATACCTTGATCACTAATCCTTTGTTTACATTTTTGACATAAGGTAATCCTCAAAACACAGGACAAGGGAATATTTTCACTCACTAGACTCAAGGTCCGGGTGTGTTGTTTCAATTACAGAATTTAATGACATCATCACCTTTTACTATAATTCCCTTTACTATGCCAAATCAATCAGGACCTCAAACACACATTCCTCCATCTCATTTTACCATTTACAAGGAATGATAAATCAAGGGAATCATCCACCTCTCACTAGCAATCTATTGCCCACCCAAAACATCAATGTCCTCACTCCATCACAGATGTCCCAGTCAATACCTAATCCAACATTGCAAGCACATGTCTTAACTTTACAGAAAGCACAACAAGCCTATCAACAGGTTGTCCAACAACAACAACAACAACAAGCTTTAGCCCAACAACAATAGTAAGCACAATAAGAAGCTTTAGCCCAACAACAACAAGAAGTAGCCATATTCGTGCAACAAGAAAATTTATCCCAACAACAATAACAAGCGCAACAAGTAGCTTTATCCCAACAACAAGAGAAAGTGCAGCAAGAAACTTTAGCCCAACAACAACAACAACAACAATAGAAAGAAGCCTTAGTATCTCAACAAGCCATAGAAAAACATCATGTCGAACAACAAGCTTTATTAGCACAACAACAACAAGCCCATCAAGTAGCTTTATTAGAACAACAGCATGCCCAACAATAAGCCTTAGTGGTGCAATAGCAACAACAAGATCAACAACAAGCCTTATTATCCCAACAATACGCACAACAACAATAAGGTTCCTATTATCCTTATATGAACATCATCAATCTAAATGCATCAGGAACATATTCATCCCTTTCACAAAATCTCACACCTTCATACACCCCATACAACTCATCTCTCATCCCACCATATGTTCCTTCGCCCAATCTACAAGATGATGTAGCATCACAATTAAAAGCACTCTCACAAGAAATGAAATACCTTCACATGGGCAAGACAAAGAAACTAAATACGCATAACTTATGTCCTTACCCATTTGATCAAAACATAGCAATGATACCATTCCCTCCTAGTTTTGAAATCTCAAAATTTGACAAATAAAGAGGGAGAGGAAGTTCTATTGACCATATCAAAGAATTCAATGTCATGTACATGGATGTGGCTTACAATGATTCATATCTAATGCACCTCTTCCCTCAAAGTCTAATAGGTATTGCTATGGATTGGTTCTCTCATCTACCTCTTGGTATCAAAAAATTTCAAGAAATCACAAACAAATTCATCGATTACTTCTCCTTTAATCTTGACATGGACGTTAGTCTAGAAGATTTGTACACTCTTAAACAAAATCCAGGAGAAACCTTCTCTAATTTCTTGCAACAATGGAGACAAAGAGCTAGTAAAAGCAAACGGCCTCTTCTTGATGAACAAGTGGGAATCATTATATCCAACCTTGATCCAAATCTATCATTCCACTTGAAAATGCAATGCATCACATGATATGGTGAGCTTGTTCCTAGAGCCCTTAACATTGAAAGATCCCTAATCTCACAAGGAAATACTCAGGCTTACAATTACAACCTTCCTTCAACCAGTTCAAATGAGAAACGTCGTGTATGGGCTAAGAAAAAAAATGTGACAAATGATGGTGTAGTAGATGCTAAGGTTATACTAAGTGCTCCTAGACCCAATAAAAATAAAGATGCTAGCATCCAACCAATTGTGCAACAAATGATACCACCTCAAAACAATCAGATCAGTAACACCAACATGCAACAAAGGCAAACTCATAATAGGAATAATTACCCCAAACACAAGTATACATAGTTATTGAAACCCATCAAGACAATCATGAAGAAAATAGTAGAGTCAAATTTGATAACACTTCCTAACTTAAAAAACTACCAAGAACCACAAGAGATGCCATCCTGGTACAATGAGCGTGATCTCTGTGACTTTCATAAGATCAAAGGGCATAAAACAACAAACTGCATGAAACTCAAGAACATCATCCAATGTCTCATAAAAATTGATACCATATCCATTGAAGTAACAACAAAGAATCAAGACCTCAAGATATACAAGGCACCTCTACCAGATCATAACAAAGAAAATAATAGTGGAAAAGATAAGGATTACACCAATGTAAAACATACCTATTCAATTGTAGTAGCCTCCTACGATAACATCATCAATGTTGTCACCATCAAAGGAGCTAATGAACAGTGTGGAGTCACCACATGACGTGTAAAAATAACCATTCAAGGAGTCCCATCTCAACCTAGGGAACAACCTACTTTTCCCACATCTCATCCTAGCAAGTACAATCTTATAAATCAGCTTAAATAGACCCCAACACATATATCAATCTTAGAACTCTTAAGGTTATTTCCCGCACACATGGAAATACTAGAAAAAGCCTTGTCTGAGTCATCTTCTCCTGAGAACATTGATACCAATTAGTTTCAAGCTATGGTAGGGCATATCACCAACCATCTTCTCACCTTCTCCGAGCAAGACTTACCATCACAACCATCTCATAATTGTTCTTTACACCTTGAGGTTGTCATTCATAAAAACAAGGTCAAAAGAGTCTTGGTAGATGGAGGCGCTGGTCTGAACATTTGTACCTTGAAGCTGATCAAGAATCTAGGCTACTCAGAATATACTATTGAGAAGACAAAAAGTACCACCATCAGGGCATATGATGATCAAGAACGGGTATCACAAGGGATCATTGCACTTCCCATCCAAGTAGGACCTCCCATTACAGAAACTACATGCCAAGTACTTGATCTTGATCTTCCCTATAACATACTACTTGGTCGGCCCTGGATCCATTCTCTAAAATTTGTAGCCTCAACCTATCACCAATGTGTGAAGTTTCCTTTCGAAGGCAGAGAAATCACCATCCATGGAGATCCTAAGCCTTTTTACTACTGCAAAATTCTTGAGGCCAAGTTCTATAAGATCCCACAAATACCCAAAAATGATCAAGGACTTACACCATCAAGCTCATTTATTGACCAGTCATCACTAGCTTCTACCTCAACATCAAAAATTCCCATTGTACGAAGTATACTTGATGTCAAAGTAGTAATACAAGATGATGGTTGTGGGAACTAAAAACTATTGAAAGACACCTTTGTCCTAAGAGAGTTACCTATTTCTCCTCAAACTCATGGGAAACCTACATCTAGCACTAAAGAACTAGAAACAATCAAGATGGCAACTACTACCTTCACCAAGTAGGGGGATATGAATCAAGAAGATATCAATGAGGAATATATCTCTAAAATCCTCTATCAAGATGAAAGACCAGTTCCTATTCTTCCCATGGAAGATAACAAAGAAGGCCTACATATAATGTAGAATTGGGGATATAACAAGAATGAGAAGTTAGGGAAGAATGAAAATGGTTTACTAGAGTCCATTGTTCCTAAGAAATTAATAAAGAATCTTTGCTTCCTCTTGGTCACTCACATCACATGATACAACCTTAGATGAATTCCCCCTTGATGTCACTGACCTATTTGAGAACAACACCCTCTTTATGATATCCATAACTCATTGACATGGACCAACAAGGACCACCAATTCTAAATTTATTCAAAAACAATGAAGTGATCTCAAAATTCATGGGACTCTGAGACAACTTGTCATGGGTAGATCATTAAGTAGGATTTGACATAGAGCTCAATATAGGGGCATACTATGGGGAGATGATTGAATCCTTCAATTGAAAAATAAATGAAATATAGCTAAATTGCAGATCCTTGAATGAAAACCACCTCAAGGAACTCTTTGATCCCAAAAAAGTAAAAACAAAGGATGCATCAAATGATGGAAACCTACCTAAGCCACCCAAGGATGAAGGATTAAATCTCCCCCTTAGTGTAATGCATCCAGGAAAGTCAGTAGTACTAGCAGAAAAGGCTATTCCAATCAATGTGGGAATAGAGGAAGAACCTAAGATCACCTTTTTATGCTAAATCCTTGTTAGACGAAGAATAGGACTTTGTAACATTCCTCAAAGAGAGGAGAGAAAATTTTGGATGGTCATACATAGATATGCTAGGCCTCGATTCAAAAGTAATTGTGCATCACTTAGCAATCTATCCTAAAGCCAAACCAGTCACGCAAAAATTAAGAAAGATGCACCCTCAGATAGCACTCTTGGTTAAACTTGAACTACAAAATCTTCTTGATGTTGGATTCATCCGACCAATAGATTATCTTGAAGTGGGTTTCAAGCCTAGTACTAGTCTCAAAACACACTATGGGAATCAAAATATGTACTGACTTCAGATATCTAAACAAATCCTACCCAAAGGATGAATTCCCTCTTCCTAACATCAATCTCATTGTGGATTTAATAGCTAGGCATGAAATGTTGTCACTCATGGATGAATTTTAAAGCTACAATCAAATCATAATCTCCAAAGAGGATCAACACAAAACTACCTCATTTTTCCATGGGGAACCTATTGTTGGAATGCAATGCCATTTGGGTTAAAGATTGCAAGAGCAACCTATCAAAGAGCAATGCCCTTATCTTTCACGAAATGATCCAAAAAATTGTTGAAGATTATGTGGATGATATTTTGGAAAAATCAAAGAAGAGAAGGTAGCACATACAAGTCCTAGGACCTATCTTTGATAGGCTTGAAGAATACAAGGTATGACTGAATCTAAAAAAATGTGTGTTCGGGGTCACCTCAAGGAAGCTTCTTGGCTTTATTGTCTCACAGAGAGGGATAAATATTGATCCAACAAAGGTAAAATCCATCTTAGACATGGAACCACCACATACATTGAAGTAGATGAGAGGATTACAAGGAAGGTTGTAGTCCATCAAAAGGTTCATAGCACAACTATCGGATAAGATTCACTCATTTTCACATCTTCTCCATAAAGGGATAACTTACAAGTGGGATGAAAAATGTGATAAATCCTTTCAACAAATCAATGATTACTTATTAACACCTCTAGTGCTCATGCTTCCAATACCAAACAAACCAATAATCCTATACATTCCAGCAACACTAGTAGAATTGGGAGCTCTTTTAGCACAACATGATGAAAACAGAAAGGAAAGAGCCATATACTATATCAACAGAACCTTGGTAGGCTATGGGATGAAATATTCACCCATAGAGAAAGTGTGCCTAGTAGTAGTTTCCACTTCACAAAATTTCAGGCACTACATGTTATCACATCAAATAAAGCTCGTTGCAAAGATTGATCCACTAAAATATTTGTTATCCAAAGCAACCCTCACAGGATGAATGGCTAAATGGGTAATGATTTTGACAACATTTGACATAGAGTATGTGGAGCGAAAGACAATTAAAGGATAAGTTATTGTAGACTAGCTATTAGAAGCACCCATCTATGCTGAGAACCCTTTGATATCTAAGTTTCCTGATTAATCAATGTTCCTTATAAATCTCATAGCTCAGTGGAAGATGTATTTTGATGGATCATCCACTCAACATGGACCAGGAGCAGGAATTCTTTTCATCACTCCTCAAGGTGATTGCATCCAAAATTCATACAAGCTATCATTTCCATGTACCAATAATATTGTTGAGTACGAAGCCTTGATCACAAGTCTCAGGATAGTAGTTCAATGGTAGATACAAGAGATGAAAATATATGGAGACTCACAACTGGTTATCAAACAGGTCAATGACAATTATCAGACTAAAGATGACAAGCTCACTCCTTACAAGAAGATGGTGGAGAATCTAAAAGATCTCTTCATAGACACAACTTTTGAGTAGATTCCTCACATGAACAACAAAGCAACAAATGCCATAGAAATAATCAGATCACTACTAGACATGCCAAACAACATCCTCTAGTGGGAATTTTCGGTAGAACAACTTCTCATACCAACTTTTGAAATCCATGAATCTAAATTCGCATGTTTCATTGTTGGTCCTGCATCCCCTTCGTACCATGAAATATTTACTTACCTTAATAGAGGAACCCTTCCATCCAATATCACCTCAAACTTTAAAAATACCTTTGTCAAAAAGACATCTCGATTCGTGATCCTAGGTGATACCCTTTATCATCAAAGCATTGAAGGGATGTTACTACAATGACTTAATGAAGAGGAAGCCTTAAATGCTTTAACAGAAGTTAACAATGGCATATGTGGGCCCCATTATAGTGGTATCATATTGGCTAAGAAATTGTTGAGGACAGGGTACTATTGGCCAACCATGGAAAAAGAAGCTCATTAGTATGTGCAAAAATGCATCCAATGTCAACAACATGGGGATCTGATTCATGCTCCAGCTCAAGAGTTGCAACCAATGATCACACCATGGCCTTTCTCGCAATGGGAACTTGACCTCATAGGAAAAATCACTCCAACTTCATCCAATGGCCATAAGTTCATAATAATTTCCACTGAGTACTTTACTAAGTGGGTTGAAGCCATTCCTATGACATACATAATGGGGAAGCAAATAGCCAAGTTTATCTTGAATTACCTAATTTTCCATTATGGTGTTCCACAAACCCTCATCTCAAATAACATAACACCATTCAAGAATGAGGATGTGAAAGATTTGTGCCAAAAATTCCATACCCAACATCAATTCTCTACCCTATACTATCCCCAAGGCAATGGCCAAGCAGAAGCAATGAATAAAACTATCCTAAAAATCCTAAAGAAAATAGTTAATGAAGTTGGTCGTGACTGACATCTATAGCTAAATCCCACTCTTCGGGGCTTATCAAACCAGTATTTGCATGCCTACACATGCAACCCCTTTCTCCTTGGTCTATGGATCAAAAGCCATCTTGCCTATTGAGGTTGAGCTCCCATCTCTATGAGTGTCATTGCAGAACCTGATAACTGAGGGATAATACAGAGTGTCTCGACTGAATGAACTGGAATTCCTAGATGAATGTCATCTTGATGCCCTTAATCACTTGCAAGTGTACCAAAACTAACTAAAACTGAGCTATAACAAGAGAATTAGATGTCGTTCATTTCAGGTAGGTGATTTGGTCTAAAGGGAAAATTAGAAGAATCTTCCAGATCAAGATAACAAAGTAAAATTTGAGCCTAACTGGTTGGGTCCCTTTGTCATCATAACAAGCTATGGATCAGGGGAATACTAACTACCAACCCCTGAAGGTGAACCCTTGCAGGAGCCAACCAACAACTTGCATCTCAAAAAGTTTTATGCCTAGTCTTCAAGGGTATAAATTAGAAAAAACAAAAAAAATCATAAAATGATCAAAATAAAAAAAAATGAGAAAAAGGATTAAAAAAAGTAAAGAACAAAATCGTCCTCTAGTGAAAACCACTTTGGTGGCACTTTGGGAAAATACCTTGGTGAAAACCTTGAAAATAGGTGCCTTGCATAAATAAAGCACCTCCATCTATTCTTTGGCTCTTTTGGCCTACCATTCTTTGCATCACCATTCATCCCTCATCCTCGTCCTTATCATGGCTTGTCACTATAAGGTATCATGAACTCGTTAGTACTACTTGGAATATTCCCAAGGTCATTTTTTCCTTCCTTTATCAAAGTAGGCTAGTATGTCACACTAGGGAATTTTGTTATGCGTCATAACTGGGTTCTTGTAAATCTTGAGGTCATGGGACATCTTATCAGAAAACACCAAAAAATTCATAAAATTTTATCCAGGAAATCAAAAAACATTTTCAAAATCCTATACAATGAAAATCCAAAAACATTCACAAAAATGTAAAGGAAAAATCCTAAACATCCAGAAAACATCAAAAACCCTAAAAAGGTCAAACAACGAAAAATCCAAAAAATAGAGCCCTTTTTTAGAACTACATCATCTCTGAGCTTGAACGTAGGAAAGTCCATCATTGATGTGCCCCCGAGACACCCTAGATCAGTTCTTTAGGATTTCGTCATAATAAACTATAATCTTTCATATGTGCATATCTTCATCTTGTAAATGGGTTGAGTCAGTCGAACTGTGTGGCCTCTGCGTATATAACATAGGCAAGAATTATCTATGATCATCCCTCGAGACCCCTAGGATAGGTCTTTAGGTTAGGTTCTTGGTGGAAATTCAAAAAATCCAAAAACATCCAAATATTTTTAGAAAACCCTAAACATCCAAATATACTAGAAAATCCAAAAACATCCATATAACTTTTGAAAATTCAAAAACATCCAAATATTCAGAAAACACAAAAACATTTGGAAAATGGAAAAACAAAAAATAATAGAAAATGTCCAAAAGACCTAAAAAGCCTCAAAACATTCAGAAAACCCTAAAAAGCCTCTGAAAATTCAAAAATACTAAACATTCATATACACTTTCAAAAAGACCAAAAACAACCTCAAAACATCTTCAAAATACCAAAAACATTTAAATATTCTAGAAAATCCAAAACCCATCCATCCCATCTCGCTTTCACCTGCAATAAAATTCCACCCATAATAAATCAATTGTCACCTTCACCCTTTGGGAAAACAAGTAGATAGCAAGTATAGCAATTTCTAAAGTGTGAACCAAAAAGTCAAAATATAATGTCTACATCATACGTAAATGCATCAGTTAAGTTTATAGCAATGGCTCATTTTAGCATCATCATCCTAACATCAAACAACCCTCTAATCAACATGTCCTAGGATGCATCCTTCCTACGATGGACATCAGTATCACACATCACTTCAACTAAACTTAAACTAGGTAGAAGCTATAGATAACACTAATTGTTTATCTTTGATCTTTTCTTATGATTTATCTTAATGAACCATTCCAAGGACCTCTCGATGATTTCTATCTAAAATGATTTAAAGAGAAAGGAATGGGGAATTGATCATTATCTTTCATTTGTTGTGCTTGTAGATACTCTTGTAAAATAATCTTGATGCATACTTGCTTGATTGTGTGTAGGAAGGTCTTTTGGGGTATGTTGTTGACTATTCATATTCTTTGGTCCAATATGTTGTAAGCTTCTAACTTGCATTCCAATGACGTTTTTGTATGTCAAGGTGTGAATAGGAACTATCCTATCTACTTGTCGAGTCAAATTCCATTACACTAGATACAACACCATCCTGGTTATCAATACCTTGATGCATCATATCTATGTGTTATATCAAACAATAAGGAATGACAAAAAATCCCAATCCCGAAGTGTGAGTACCCATCCTACATTTCATCCTCCATCTCTAATAAAGTCTCAATGGATCATGGACTTGTTGGATCTTTTGAAGCAATCATCATCAATGGTTATTCATTTTTTATTCTTCTATCTTCTCTTCACACTAACCTGGTATCATGAAAGTAAAAAAAAACATCATCAATATATCCACCCTGCATCCACAAACCATCAAGATATATGCATTTCATAGAATAATAATAACATCCATCAACATAATCATTGCATAATCATTTAAGTTGTGATGAATAATATAGATTTATTATTCTAAGCATCTTAAATAATTGCATTCCATAAGCATTTGCATCTATACATCCATATGCATACATCATCATCAAAACATGCATAGAAAAATACAAAAATAAATGCATCCACATCATTTGCATCCATAACATCTGAATATCATAATCATTCATCCATATCATGCTGTGAAAAGATAATGAAAAAGAAAATAACATTGCATCCATTCATGTCATTATCATCACATATCACATAGGCATAAATAAAAGGCATCCATACATAATCATATGTAAGCATCATCCATACATGAAATAAATTCAACACATCATAGCATGAATCATTTGTATCTGTATCATATATATATCAAAAAATGTGTCATGGTACAAAAATTTGGATCAATGTATGTACATCAATGATAAGAACAATATCCATGAGGCTATCAAAAAGTAGCCCATGAATGTATATCAGTATAAAGAATGGGGAAAAATCAAAAAGTGTTTGTACATCAAAAAGCTAGCCTTGGTGGCTGCTACCCTCTCCAGCCTACCACTCAGGCTAATCCTCTACATGGGGATGTGCATCACTCCATTGTGAAAAGTTAGGTCATCTCAATGCCTATGGAACATCCCAATGGTAGTTTTTCCTACAATGCACAACCACGCTGACACTGTCCTGCCATGTGTGGCCACCATCATTGTCTCTATCTGCTGCCACTTGCACCTCCTGATCTCGCTCACGAGTGATAGAATGTACTCTCTACAAAGTTACATATCTCTCTACTATCACTACAACCACCTATTGCTGAGCCTAGTCTCGTTCAGTAGTAACAACCAAAACCTATTGGTGAGCCTAGTCTCGCTCACCCGTCAATACCTGCACCTGCTGCTGTAGCTACTATATTTGTGCATCACATGCATCTGGTGGTGGTGGTGGTCCTAGCTGTGGTTGAATTTGTAGATGCACCTGTGGTTGCACCTGTAGCTGAACCTATGGTTTCACTAATAGAGGAGCCCTCAGAACCTATCCATCATCGTCGTCCTAGCCACCCTATCCCTTGCCCTTGGCACCTCTGCCTCGCAGTCTCCCTCTGGGAGGAGCACTTGCTGTATCTATGAGTCGCCTCAGAGGGATGAACCATGCATCATATGCTGGAGTGCTCTGTGCTATGAGATGAACTTGATCATTTTCCCAAGGCCAGACATCCAACTGATGGAAGCTCTCAATTTCCTTTGAGGCTAGAATCGTTGATCCCCATGTAGGAACCTCTCTAGCCGATCTTGCAAAAATGCCCTTGTACGCATCATTGGGCCTATCCTATACATCACCAAACTGTCTAGATACCCTATCAGGAAGGTACCACTCAATCATGGTGTGCTCTCAACCCTACATATAGCTGGTCTATCTGGCGAAATAAAGCTACTTTATATCATCAAACCATGGGTGCCAATGGAACACTATCATGTCATCAATCACTTGTCTCTAGTATGGGAGCCCAATATTTCCTGTGTGTCTAAGTGTGATGGCACCTCAATATCTCCAAATGACCAGATCATTTGGCTACATGTCTTCCATCTGTACAATGGGGCAAAGCATGATAATATGCTCCCATGCCTAGATGTGAAGAAGAGTAACACCTACACCGAGGGATCTGCCATCACCATAAACAAAATCATGAAGATCAAGGTATAATGAGGCCAACATCATGCCCCCCCATGAAAAAAGAGTCCTCCTACGTAGCATCTGGTGCCATGCCAAGCCCTATCCTGGATTGAAAAATTTTCCCTGTCTGTTCGGAGCCACCAAACTTGAAATGATAGATGCAACGATCAATCTGAAGGTCAACACCTAACCAACACAATCTAGTTCATCCCTATCACCTTGAGATGTGCATAAAATCTAGTATCAGGGTCATAAATCACACAATCACCATGGATAGGCAACCACAATATCCGCCACACATCCTCCAAGGTAACTATCACCTTCCCTATCAAAAGGTGGAAGGATGAGGTCTCACTATGCCATCTCTTGCACAACGCTATCATCATAGCCAAATGGGTCGTAATAACTAGTGCATATGCCATGTACCACAATCTAATCTCTCTCAGGTGCTCCTGGCGCAACTCTGGCAGATCATCTAACTCCTCCAAAACTGTGGGCTTGTGCTCCCTCGACATCAATGGTGGGAAGACCTCCTGCACTCATGAAGCACACAACGTCAAGAAATCATCAAAATTTGATGTTATTTGGAATTTCCAGCTCTAAAATCACAATAGCATCGCTATATTCAAAATTCAAATAGTGTCGCCCAATGCATTTAAATTTTCAAATTAGAAAATGCGCTGCCATATGAGATGGCGTTGCGATTTGACTTCTTGACTAACCTTTAACCCTAACTTTTAAATCGGTAGGAGTGTCACCAAATAAGCACGTGTCATCATTTAAAATTTGAAGCCCTGATTTTAAATCAAGAAATGCATCGCCATAAATCATTGGGCATCGCCAATTTAAGTCTTGGCATTGCTATATAGCGACACCCCCAAAATTCAAATTCTAACGCCTAATAAATGCATTGAAATTTCAAATTTCAAATTAGGTTTTGAATCACATACCAATGGTCCTACGCTTGGAAGCTATTGGAACTCTCGAACTCGATCAGAGATGTGTCGGGGAAGCTCATGGCGCACCATTTCATCAAAGGGAGCTCAAATTGCAAGAATTCCTTAAGTGTGAATGCACAAATGAGTTGAAAATGACCCCTCTTGGCATATTTAAGCTAGAAAATTAAGGATTTTTTTCCCTAATTTAACCTTGATGATGAGGTTTATAATTATTTTGACAAATTTTTCCAATCTAGACCTCATTTTACATCATTTTATGTGTTTTTGGCATTATTCTTGCATCCTAGAACCTTTCTGAACCCTTGAGGAAGCTTTTAACCTTTGTTGAGAAATCAACCCAAAATTCAAAATTTTTGCCTGATTTCTCAAGGGGGCAAGGAGTCAATTTTATCCTTGTGCTGGGGCATCTAAAAGAAAATCAGAATTTTTTTATTTTTTGATAAAGGTAGCAAATTTTATCTAAAAAGCATTGTTCTTTGAACCGAAGAAGCAGGTACCTCACTTCAAAGAAGGGAAAAATGTAGACACTAAATTTTTTCCTAATCAATGTCATGCATTCAAAATAGATTTATTAACATCATTTCCTCGTTTCCCATCCTCTTTTCACTTAATTGATTTAATTAGCCTAGCTAATTAATTAATTGTATCATTTTTATCTATTGATCTAATTAATTAAATCGAGTTAATTCATCTTTTTTTGCACTAACACTTCATCCTATTAAACTAAATAAATCAAAATATTTAATTTAATCTCCTAAGTCATCTTATTTAATTAAATATCCCTAAGTTATTTAATTAAATATCATTCTCCCCTTCTCTCCCCTATTTATTAAATCGTCTAATTTAATAAATATCTCTTTAAGTCTTCTAATTCCCCAATTGCATAAATTAAACCTTGTTTAATTAGCAATTAAATTAATTTCCCTCTAATCAAAGGGGAATATTCCCATGGAATATTCCTTACCCCTTTTTGCACAATTAAAACTTTGTTTTAATTTGTAAATTCACCTCTATCCTCACCTAATGGAATATTCTAAGGAATATTCCCTCTCCTCCAATCAACTCACTTAGCTTCTTCAAGAATTTAACCTCTTACCTTTCTAGCAAGTTACCTTTGACCTATGTGAGCAGGTCAAAAGTGTGTTTGTTTGAGGTAAGTGTGAGCCCTTGATTGACTTTCATCATGCATTCTCATCCATTGATGAGAATCCATGATCCATGCCTCTTCTTCCTTTCATCTTGAACCATTGATTAAGCTTTTTGATCTCAACCATTCATTCCTCAGTTGCTCTCCTATATATAGATCACTATTTGAAGACAAATGGATCGATCTTTCAATTCCACACTTATGCTATTGAATTTACTCACACCCACACTCATCTTTTACTCACTTTTTAGCTTATTTTAGTTCATTTTCATTGCACAATAGCTTAGATTATCCATTAATGGCTTCCATGCATCCATCCTAGTTTGTAAATAAATTAGGGTTTTCATCTTTTTAGCACAATTTTAGCTTAGATTAGCTTAGCAATAGCATAATTAGATCAGTTTTAGCATAAAATCATGGTAACCTAGCTTGCATCATGGTCATTTTTATCATAATCTATGTTTTCACACACAAAACACTACGGTTTAATCGATTCTCTTCCATAGAATCGACTGAAATAGGCTCACTAATCACGAGATTGTGAAAGGGTCATCATTCCACATCAACACGACACCAATTCCACAACAAGATAAATTTCAATAGATTAGAGTAGATGTTTTAAAGCTTTTCATAGTTTAGTATGTTAGGTTTTTGATAAAATGTTTAGTTTCAATTTTGATTGATTGATCTTGTTGAGATTCTAGTAGTTGTGGCTCCATTGTGCTTTG
Organism: Sequoia sempervirens; assembly: GCA_007258455.2. Classification (NCBI taxonomy): domain Eukaryota; kingdom Viridiplantae; phylum Streptophyta; class Pinopsida; order Cupressales; family Cupressaceae; genus Sequoia; species Sequoia sempervirens. The sequence goes on along the minus strand of VDFB02086081.1, from coordinate 347,009,129 downwards.
ATTCTTCATGGATCAAGCGTAATTCAACCCATACTAGTGCTTTCGACATCAACACATTATGATTGTTCTTTGTTATTACTTGATTTATTTATCCAACTGTTGTATAAGTGTTGATTGGCATAATTGATATGCCATGGTCTATTTTCATATTTGACATTACCCTTGTAGTGGGAGTTCCTACATGTGTGTGTTCTTCATTTACAATTTTGACAAATGGAGCTTGTGATTGTAATTTATGGGTTGGATATATTGTTGGCATATGTTCTATTGATATTTTGGTTACCATTGAGGTGTGGTAGATTGGATGGATTAGCATTTTTTGTGGGTACTATTTTTAGTCTTGTGGGTTTATTAGTTAGATAAGGGTAGCCTATTTTGGTTGTTTTTCTAGCTGATAGTTTAAAATGTTCTTTGGAGGATTCTTCAACTTCAAAATTATGTTCTAGTTATGGGATTGGAGTTGGTTGAGATTTTGTTTATCTCATGAGCATAGTGGGGTTGTGTCATTATTTTGTAGCCTTTTCTATTGGTTGGATTTGATGATTATGTTCTTAGATTGGTGCATATACACCATGACTCATTCCTTTCCTTTGGAGGATGGTAGGAGCTATTTCCTAAGATAGTAGACATATTGGATGTTGTTGCAATTTTTTTGGTTGGAGCATGAGAGGATTTTTCGAGATTCATGTGACAAAATCTATGTTGTGATGATGTGTTTTCATCAATTGACTCTTAGTAGTAAAATCCTATTACTTCCATGGAATCTTCAAAGGTGTTCAACAAGTTGGAGAATGTTAGGAAAATGAAGTTGTATTAACCATACTTATAGCAATTAAATCATTGACCTGAGAATGATGGACCACTTGTGTTCATCATGCTCCTACACTGAGAAGCCATATGACCGAATTTTTTGCAAGAAAAATAGTAGCTATTGAATCTTGAGCATTTGGTTGTCTTACCAGATTCCTTCTAGCTCCATTCATCTGATTTCTTTTCCTGAATCTCCCTCGTCTAGATTTCTTTTGTCCAGATCCAAAAATTTCTCCTTCTTCATATCCAAGACCTCGCTTGTCACCATCAGTCCTTTGACCTTTAACCAGTTCATCAAGTTTCACTGAATTGGATTTGAATTTCTCCTTGTACTCATTTGCAGTAGTAAGTTCATCTCTGAGATCATCAAGATTTTTTTCAAGAATTTCCTTTTTTTTTTAGATTGTTCCAATTCATTGTCCAATCGACTACATTGTTCAGATTTTTCTTTCAAGGATTGAGAAAGCTTTTCTTCATTCTTCTTTCTATCTTCAATTTCCTTGGTCATTTTCATCATGATGGATTCCATCTCACACTTCAGGGCAGCATTTTCTCTAGAAAACAGTTCACACTCTTATGTTTTCTCCTTTAAGGCATGACTGAGTTGTTCATCTTCCATGCTTCTGTTCTTCTGCTTGAGCTAGTCACATAATTCCTTTCTTTTCTCCCTTGATTCATTGATTTTGTCTTTCAATGACTGGATGAATTTTTCTACATTCTCAAGACTTTCCTACAGTTCCCGATTCTTAGACTTTGACTAGTCAAGATCATCCAAGGTCACCATAAGTTGTTGTTGAAGACTTCTTGCATCCATTGAAAACACTTTCCAAGATCTCCCCAAGTGGTTAGACTTCTTTCAAGGTACTAGCTTTGATACCAATTGTTGGAAACAAGCAACACTGAGAGGGGGGGTGAATCAGTGTTCTGCAAAAATTAACTTTATTATTCTGATCATTAACCCACTTGAAACATTCAGCCAAGAGAAATACATAGAAACAAAAAGAAAATAACCATAACACCATAACACAAGGATTTTTACATGGAAACCCTGTTAGGGGAAAAATCACGGTGGATGGCCAATCCACAATATAATCTAAGTATACTCAAAAAGAAGTTTACAATATGGGAATGCACTTGCATTCAGGCTTACTTCCTAGAGCTTACTACTCAAAATAGGAAGGCACACTTCCTTACAAAGATTTGGATTAGATCCAAGAGAATGAACTAAAAGAATAGCATGTACAAAAGCTTAATTACAATTCCAGTTAGGCTCAGTTGTTGATCTTCTATCCTTCTAATTGATACCAAACTTCTACTCTTCTTTGCTCTGACTTGCACCACAAAATATTTATGCGCAAGTGAAACTATGCATAAAATTGCTCTAACACTCTTCTGATATTCGCAATAAACATTGAAACACCACACATACATATCAAAATGATATAATAGATCATACATATATATCCGCGAGTAACAATTTAATCACAACAAGTCAACTTTAATCAAAATTAAAAAATATTAGCAACTTTCGGCTCAAATCTTAAGAAGCAATCCACACGCCTTATCCATGCATCCACATTTTTCTTCTAGATCTGTAATCATGGAATCCCCTGAGATCACATTTCTTTGAAACAATTTAAAAAAATTATTTTTCTTTGAACATGCTTCCATGAAGTATCAGGGCTTGGGTGAGTATCAAGAACTAATTTAGTTCCTGATAGGCATAAAAGTGTCTGACAATGTGATTAAAAATCCATTTAAAAATAATGTCGAGGGTTAGGGTTTGAAGGTCATTGGGAATTGTCAAGGGTTAGTAAATTTTTGGACATGTGAACTTGTTCATGGATTTGAGAAGTGCTTGACTTCACTTCAAGAAAACCTTATTAAATTTGTTCGACAAATTCATCAATCCAACAAATGGAGTTTAATGCATAATTTTAATTTGGATTCATATTTTGGCCTAAAAACTTGCCACATTAGGTAAAATACTATTAGGAATATCCCCATAAAATAAATTTTAAATTTGGTGGTGTTGAAATGAGGTTAACACAGTGATAAAATATGAAAGGTACAAAATCCAAAGAGAATCCTTTCTCACAATTTTAGGATTGCTTAGGAATGACGATGTGGGATCTGGGTTCTATAACTAAAGAAATCCAAATAGAAGATATTGTGAGGCACGCGTAGATTGAAGTTTTTTATGTGTTTAATTTAATGATTGCTAATAGATTCACCATTCCCCGTGCCCAAAAAATAAAGAAACTCACTTTTACCAAAGGTGGGCGTAAGGTGTGTAATGCATCCCATGCTATTAGAATTTAAAATGTTTATGGGTGTAGAATGGTTGCATTCCATTATTGATTTTCTATAGATTTATTAGAATAGGGAGCCAAAGTTCACAATATGGAAGTAGAAACACAAAGGATGACTTCTTGTATGGGACAAATTGTTGGGGGAGATAGTTGCTTATTTATGGATAGAATGCATACTATCTCATTGTATGGTAAGAAACATAACCTTTATATTGATAATCAAATATTTCTAAATAAGCATAGTATGGTGTTTAGTAATATGTCTCCAAGATCACTATTGAGTGGAGGATTCCAACACACCAAAGAATTAGGAATTGGTGGTAAGCAAACCATTATCATTCCTTATTTATCAAAGATTGATTTGAGAATATCATATCTATGTTTTCAAGGAATGCATGCACAAGACATATTTCAAAGGCCTCATGGGTCACATTGAGTTCTTGATCATTTCATTCAATATTATTAATGTACCGTCCACCTTCCAATTCAAGGAAAAGAAAGTATTCAAATTGACCTCCCCATTCAACACTATCAAAGTCAAATTTTAGGGCTCACCTTTACCTAGCGACTCGATATTCCTTACCCCCAATCCATGATCCTCCTAATGCCTCCATCCCTGATTCATGTTCACTTATTTCTTGTTGGAATTGTATGCCTCAATCATCACATGCTGTAACCTCTAAGAGAGCCAAGTCAGTGTGACATATGTTGTGTCTGGCCAACTAGTAGTTGTTCTGAATCTATGTTGAAATGCTCTGGTCGCTATGACCTTGTTTCAGTCTTGCCGAATGGACCTATCACTATGACATGGAGACTCAGTGAGATCTCTTACCGATAGTTAGTTCTCTCACCGATGGTTATACACTCACAGTTATCGGGGAGACTTGGTCGGAAGGTTGTTGTCAGTATGTAGTCTTACCGATATGGAATGTCTCGCCGACAGAAGGGTTTGTTATCGGGTGCCTAGCATATGTCGAGGAGACCTATAGCGACTGGAGTCATCGGTGTAACCCATTTGATTTGATATGAAGTCTTAGCAATGGAGGGTTGTCTCACCGATACGTATTCACCTGGAGCCATCGGGGTGACTTGAACACTCAGGAAGAAGTCTTAGCGATGAAGGATTGTCTTGGCGACAATGTTATTCTTGATGACATCAAGGTAACTCTTGGCGAACATTGGTTTCAAGATAACATGGAAGCCTCGGTAAGAAGTCTTGTCGATGGTTGTTTCTCTCATTGAAAGGTTTGAACATTCGGTGTAATCTCCTGGCAATAGCGGTATGTCTTGCGGACTGTGTTCACATCGATGTGACTTTGGAACATCGGTATGATGTCTCATCGAATGGCGATTATCTCGCCGATGAGAATACTGATGTCTATGTACCTTGTGAACATCGGTGTGATGTCTTAGCGAAGGACGGTAGTCTCGCCGATGGGGTTGCTGAGGTCGGTATGACTTGAAGGCTCGGTGTGAACTCTTGGTGAACTCGATTGTTTTACTGATGGGAATCCTGATGTCAGTATGACTCTTGGTGACTGCTCGGTGTTCGGTATGACTTGAAGGCTCGGTATGATGTCTTGGCGAAAGACGATAGTCTTGCCAACTGTTGAACACTCACATCTATGTGACTTGAGAACTTTGGTATGATGTCTTGGCTAATAGCGATAGTCTCGCCAATGAGAATGCTGAGGTCGATGTGACTTGGGAACTTCGGTAAGATGTCTTGGCAACAAGGGGAAGCTTGAGCGATAGTTTTTTGGACTCAGTATAATGTCTTGCCAATAGTGAAGACTCTTGGCGATAATGACGATCTGGTCTTGTGGCATCAGGGAGACACAGTTAGTGTCTCACCGACATGCGACACAAGTTGATCATTGTTGAACGAGTGGATGACTGTCCTATGAGGTGTGACTTGGACGTATTATCTTCTATGCAAGGAAGTGGAAACATCTACGATGCTAAGCTAGATGATTCGATAGTTGTGATCCGACAATTGGAAATGAACTGTTTCACAAAGCCTATTGAGAACGAATGCATATATGTATGCATTGGACATTCTGTAATGTTAAGCCGGAGCCGATGAGATAAAGAAGACCACGAGAGTGAACAGTGAAGGCTGAGAGGCTAGCTGAAAGGCCGAAGCCATGAGGCCGAAACAGAGAAAACAAGAGGTAGGGTTATGCTGCTACAATCTCTCTTGATCACGAATGTCATGGTTGATCTCTCATGTTGATTTGTATTGTATATTGTGTGAGGGTATTGCAATAGTATGAAGATTGTTTGGTTTGAGAGGTTAATCAGGAAATGTACAGAGGGAGATTTTTCTCTCAGGTTGTATCCAGAATGAACAAGATGTAATCTCTAAAAAGGCTATGAGCCTGAAATTGTATTGTAACCTTTTGTTGCTAAATAATATAATGGATCGAACTTTGGAGAGTGGGGTTTTTTACCCAAAAGGGTTTTCCCCATGTAAATTTGTGTGTTCTGGTTTTCTATCTTATTTTTCATCTGTGTTGATTCTATTTCTAGAATCTGTTATTGCTTGCTGTTGAATTTACATGTGCTTCTCTTAGAAGGATCAATGCGGGAAATGAACTGTGTCTGTTTCCACTTTAGGACATAGTTGTATGTGTCTTTGAGGTAATCTAATCAAAATTATAGTTACCGAAGACACTACTGTTCTTGGAGGTTACTCTGAGATGCCCTGATTTTCCCTAACATTTCTTACTCTTTTTGTTATCCTTATTAGAGTTTCAACCTTCCCCTTACCTTGGTACCACTTATGAGGTACCCTCAAATCCCAACCCTTGATATATGGTATGAGTCATAAGTATCCCCAACACCCAAAATTTGAAACTCCTACCCTTTTTTTCTAATCCACAAAACCCAAAGCACCATTAATGACCAAATTTTATGTTGTAACTTCTCTAAAAGGAATTCTCCCACCTAAAAAATATTGCTAAGAAATTAAGGGTGTGTTTTAACATGTACTCATTTTGTTAGAGGTGGAAGATGACCATGCATGATTAATGCAATATTTTCATCTTCCACCTTAGTCTTTGCATGAATCTTAGTTTTTATTTGGGTAGGATCCCATAGTAGCCATGGATCTCAAGGATATTAATAATGAACATATCCATTCATAAAAAAATATGCATTTCATACCAAAAAAATCCTTGCCAAAAATGTGATTTGAGAACTTATGTACAAGGGATCAGATCTATGGATAAAATGCTTAGTCGATTTGTTGGAGATAAGAGGATGAAAACCCTTTGATTTCAAAGATCAAATAATGGAACCCCTTTGGCCCTATAGGATGATCTAACTCAAAGATCATGAATGAGCTTCATGGCCACAAATTTCAATTTATATTTTGAGAAATTTGTAGTTTATTGTTGTGGTTTCAATCATTATATATTTAGCAAATATTTTTCATTGTTGTAGCTATTATTTTTGTTGTTATTACAATATAACCTAATGTATATTAGATGACATTAAATATAAGAGCAAGTTTTGGATTCTATATTTATTTTATTAGCTCCATTTTATAATCTAGGCTATCAATTTTATTGTGTAAATGTGAAGGAAAATTCGGGGTTTTTATGAGATTTGGTTAAAATATTTAAATCTAAATTTTATTTACTTAGAATAATCATTAGGGTTATTATAATGTGTCAACACATCCCTTATTTTTCTTCTCTTCACATCGACAATGATACCAAATGAATTGATCTATTTCCAAACATAAGGATGCCATTGAAACCTTTTGTTGACTTGGAATATGATGAAGATCATAGAACTAATCCATCTGGTTGAGCCAATTAGTTGGATACATTTCATCAAAATATTACATATCCATCTTTGGTGTGAACTACCTATCCATCTAGAACTATTTGGGTGACAATCCAAATCAAAGCTAAAATCATGTCCCTTAGAACCATCATCTTCTTCCAATTTCTTATTATGTAAATCCACTCGAACCTTAAATTCCATATAACTCACAAAGGACTCAATTGTATTCAATAATAAATTGATATCTCCTCTTGTGGATGGGTGTGTGCAAGAAGTTGAGTCCACTTTTTGGCCAAAAAGTGGAAGTGTTTTCCTTGATTTTTAGAATTAGACATATTTGACCTCAAAATTTGAAGCACTTAGAAATGGAATTTTAAAAAAAATCACTAATCATAAAATGTAGTACTTGAAGCCTATTTTCCAAATAAGTAATTTATTTAATACCCAAATGATACAAATTGATTTTCAATAGGCATGTCTAAAAACCACTGCTTAAAAGTCACTTTTTTTTACCATACCATGCACGTGTACATCATCCATATTTTGACCTAAATAATTGATTTTTTTTAATCCTTTTGGGAAAATATTTTTAACACACTAAAGAATGTTAACGATATTTTTTTGTAATTTTTTTTTTAATATATTTTTTTTGTTAATTTTTTATTGGCCATATTTGTTTTTTTTTTTTAAATCCTCATGTATGTCATGCATAAGATGACCTAAACTTATCATTTTTATTTTTTCAAATTGAAAAGAATTTTTTGAAGAATATTGACGTATAATTAGTTTTTCAAAAAAATATTTTAATAAAAAGTTATTAAAATACTAAAAACCCGGATATTTCAAGTTTATGGACCAGTTTTATCAAAAAAAAATTGAAAAATAGAAAAAAATAATCTAATTGAAAATAATTTTACATATATGGAATCTACATAGTCTCATCTATAATGGGTTTTAATTTTGTCAAAAAATTCTGCAAAAAATCTCTTCAAACATATGTCCAAAGTCACTATTTTCTTGTGACATTGATATGATCTTCAAGTTGTAGGTAAAACTAGGTCCAAAGCTTAGGTTCGGGTTCCCAAGCCTTTTCCTGAACCAAAAAATAAAGCACAAACCCAACCAAAATTTCAAATTTTAAAAAGCAGGATCCCATTTTTACAAAACAGGATCCCATTTCATAAAAGCATAAATTTTTTAATTTTTAATGTTTTTACGAAATGAGATCCCATTTTCAAAAAAAGATGCAAAACGGGATCTTGTTTTACAAAAGCATAAAAAAATTTATGAAACAAGATCTTGTTTTAGAATGGGATCCCCTGAAGCGAAATGAGATCTTGTTTGCTAAATAACGGGATCCTATTACATTTTTGCTCAATTTCGGGTTTTTTTCTAAGTCTAAAAATTCCACTAAAAGTTGACTCATCTTCTTGCATTTACCCAGATTTCATCTCTATCTTTAATGATGAAATATCATTCTTGACCATGGTGTTTATTCTCTTACATATTTAATATCTATGCAACCCATCTCCACAATTCCTATATCATCCTTGTCAAGAGTCTTTCTAAGAGTGATTGGGTTCCCTCATTTGCCTCATTTTCAAGACCATGCCATGATGCCACCAAAATAGTTTTCACAATAACTTAATCAAAACAAATCAAAATAATCTAGAAAACTTCTCTAACTTAACAAGTCCTAGATCTCACTTGTTAGAAAAATTCTAGTAATTTTTTTATTTGCAACCTTGGGAGTGAAATTGGTGGAAATACTAATTTCATAATAAATCCTTCAAATTTTATCTAAACAACCTAAAATCTGGAATGTCATAACTTCAATATGTCCTTTACCAACCCTCCAAAAATTATAAAATTTATTCACCAAATTTGGAGACATATGTGCCCCACAATTTGACCTCCTAAATCAATAAATCGCCTTGCTTATTGCCTCCAAAATGCCAAGATCATGCTCTAATACCACTTGCACAAGAGGAGAATATAATATAAAATATGATTAAAATACTAGACAATATTTGAGAATAATAAGCCAATCCATGGGGGAAAACCTCCAAAAGTATCCAAGAAGAACACAATACACAATATGATGATGGTAAACTAACCACTAGGTCCTATATATACCATACTTATGCCTAGGATGCCACCAAAGTTGACTTAACTACCCATATAAAATTATATTAATGATCATATAACTAATTAAGAGATAAGGTCACCACAAGCTGACTACTCATAACTCTATGCATATTATAGGATTAAGGGTCTAAGATTATATTAGAAGGTTGATGTTGAACAATTAAAATATCTTATAAAATGTGGTCATGGGATAACATCAAAATTATCATACACTAAAATTTATGAAATTTTTCACTTCATAAGATTCAAAATGTACATATCCATCCCAATGAGTCACTAAATAACCAAATATGCATTTAATCATAAATTACCCGAAAAAAATTCTAGCTCAAAGAAGGCTTACTTTACAAGGTAGGAAAATTATGTATTACAAAAGCATAAAAGATTCTTATTATGAGGGAGGTTCATACATTCAAAGTGGTGGTCACTTCAATGTTAGTAAATTACTGGCTCATTTTTAAATAATGTGTTTTGGCTTGAAATGGAACAAGAAGCAAGGTTTCTCAGAGGTGGTAAATTATGTTGCAGTTTCAAATCTAAGACAAGGAAAGAAGAGATTTATTTTCCACTTCCCATACCCACAAGACCATGGGATAAAATTTATATAGATTTTTTGGAGAATTACCTCTAAGTAGATATGGACATGATTATTTATTCATAATAGCTAATAGATTCAACAAAATGTGTATACCAATTCTATGTAAAAATACTATCACATTGAAAGAATATATTGAACTATTTACAAATTAATTCTAGGTGTGCTTCGTCTTCCAGAGTTTATTTTTAAAATAGATCTATAAAATATTTGTTGGTAATTTTTGGTAAACTTTGTAGACAATGATGGATACAAGGCTCAATATGAGTATTTTTTCACCCACAGATAGATATATGGGAAAAGAGATGATAAATAAAAGCTTGGTTCAACTAATAAGAGGATATAATGGTAAGTTTCCAAAAAGCTGAGATGAATCTCATCCTTTAAATTAATATTGTATTAGCAATGAAATTTATTCTTTGACAAATCAGAGGAATTCTTGGGGTATTTTCCATCAATTCCACTTGATGTAGCTTTGAAATAGCAAGAAAAACTAGCAAGACAATCTATAGAGGGGGCTTAAATTATTAATATTTAGACAAATCCAACTCAAAGTAAAATAACATTTAAAAAAGACTCAAAATATATACAAAGAAATAAATTATCAACCAAAAAAAAAGAGCACAAGCTCAAGGTGGGAGATAAATTTTGGTTTTCCCTGGGTAAGGAAAGACTGCATTAACAAGTGATGAAAAATAAGAATCTTAGGTATGGCTCATTAATCATTTTGGAAGCCATGGGAGATAATGCTTTTAGAATTGATCTACTCCCTTTCATTAAAATGCACTTAGTTGTAAGTTATGAATACTTGTATATTTTTGAGATATTTATCTTTAATGAAGAAAAGGAGCAAGTGTTAACTTCTTTGGAATACTTGGGTGTTGATGGACAAAACATACTTTTAGAAGATGTGGTATTACAAAGAAAAATAAGGAAGACCAAATACAAGGTTCAAGAGTCTTGAAAAGTGGGACTCAAAGGCCAAAAGATAGACCAAACAAAATGGTACTCTAAAGAGTGGGTAAACTATTTGTCTCATTAATATTTCTTGGGACCAAAAGCCTCTCTAAGAAGAGAGGTGTGATCCACGAGGACCATGATAGCTCAAAACTTGAATACTAAGTTGAATATAAGAAAAAGATAAAGCCAAGAAAATGATTACGAAGATAAAACTTGGAAAAGGAATAAGGATGTTTATGCACTTTTTGGGTTGAGCTTACACTAACACCTATAAAAATGACCCTATAATATTGAAAACTCATCATGCAAATGAAATTGTGTATTTTCCACTTCTAGTTCCAATAAGATTCTTCTAGAGCCTAGAGGAACACCACCATCATCTATTATAAAAAGGTGGATAGTATGAGATTTAGCATGAGAGGATTTATTTGAGTGTTTTTTAAGGAGAAATAGAGAAATTCAACTACCCTAGTTTGATGAGGATTGAAAGAGTAGTAGAGGAACAATTATTGTTAAAACTCATTTATTATACTTGTTCTTTCCTTTGATGGATTCCATCAAAGGTAGAAGATAAATATTTTTTTCTTAGCAATGTTTATGGGGTAAATTCTCAAGTTAATTTGTTTTGATACATTAATTTTACACATTTATTTCTATTTTTTTTAACAACATTCACGCCTCTTTAGTGTTGTCATTTATTGGAGCAAATAGAACAGTAGATTTAAATTTTATGGCTCATAAATTCTTCTATTTAGAGTTTGTAGAAGACTTACCATTGGAACTAAAAAGAATTCTCAATTTTCTTCTATTTTCCTAAAATCTTTTTATATAAATAAGCCAGACTAGCCTTTAGGTCTTAAATATAATTCTCCATATATCAATAATAGATAATGGCTTTCTCTTGGGATTGTTCCATCTTCCAATAGATTTCCCAAATGTCTTTATATGAACACAAAAAAAATATTACATTGACTTATACAATTTGTGATGTCTCAAAATCTTTCTAATGTGAAGTAAAGGCTGCTTCTAATTTTTACTTTGTATTTATTTTCATACTAAAATGAGTGTATATTATTATCTAAAGAAACTAGCATATATCATCTTTGGAAATTAGTCTAGATTGTAGGTTATCATTATTTACTATAATACAAAGATTTAATAAAATGTTGTCTTAAAAAAAACCTAGTTTATAGAAATTAGTAAAGATCATTATCTCGAGTAACTAACCTAAATCACAATATTTGAAATTTTTTATATAGTGTTAATCTAGAATTTTAAATTAAAATTACTAAAACTGGTATGTTATAGTTTAGTCAAATGGTTTGAACAATATTTTTACTTATTTGATGTTCAATATTACTAGACAACTCTTCACATTTTAGTCATATATGTCCTCCAAAATCGAGTTTTAGACCTCATATTTATAATTTACATTCTATAGTCTATATACTTGAAACTTAATTTTTGTTGTTCTACAATAAATTTCAAGATATAAATTTTAGATAATAATATATCTTTTACATTTAATTATAAATAATTAACTTTAAAAATATACATTACAAAGAAACAACTATATTTTTTATACAATTTACTTATCAAATAATCACATAATTCACAAAACTATAATAAAATAAAAAATTAACAAAATTAACATAAAAAATTATAATATAAATTTTCTCACATTCATAATTTTTTATTACATTTATAAAATTACTCCTTAATTTATAATGTCTTATTATATATACACAACTCTTAATATCTTTTTAGTTTCATACATAACTCTAAATTATATAATGTATATATTGTTATACAAACTAATTCTCTTCCAAATTTATCTATAATTGTCTTGTATATTACCTGTCACAACTCATCTTGTCCCTATTTCAAGAATTTGGAAAAATAATGTATGGTTTAATAAAATACTACATTAGCATTATAGGAAACTATAACTCTCCTTACCTACATTATATCTACACATAAGAATTGTTTTGCAACCTTCTCATTCCATGTGTGCCCAATGTCATATTTAAGGTCTATGCTTTATAAAGACATGTTTCATCTTCCCAATTTTCTTTTATAACTCTTGCATCCCATCCTCTTTTTGTTATCAAAGATTAAAAATCTGATATTCAGCTACCCCACTTAAAATTAAATAATTATTTAGTTTAATTTAATTTTTTAAAATAATTTTGTTAATATATAATTTTTTTAAAAATTAAATTTGGTATTAACATAAAATATTAGTTACTTAGTTTATAAGTCATATAGTCATTATACTATCTAGAATCCCATATATGTTTATAAGGTGATATTAGTTAGGTGCATGAATACAATACATATATTAACAATATCACAAGTCAACCAACAAGCAAATAATAGGATCACCAAAAAATAATAATTTCTATGAGATTTTATTTACTTAGATACAAACAAGATATATTGATTCATTGGATACATCTTAGATGAGCTATACAATAGACCTTAAAACAACATAAACTGACCATATGATATCTAAATGCATGACAATAATCCACATATTAACAATATCACAAACCAACCAACAAGTAAAAAATGGAACCAACTTGATATAATAGTTTCTAAGAGATTTTACTCAAATACAAACAAAACATTAATTTATTAGATACATCTTAGATAAGCCATAAGATATATACCATACAATAAATATAAATTTAATAAATAAAAATTGATGAACAAACACCAAGTCATGTTGATTCGTTCAACTCAAAAATTCTCAAAAAGGGCTTTAAGTGTTGGGAATGCCTAAAAGGGTCCTAGTGTTGACATGCCAACAAAGAAATAAAAAATAAATTGCCTCCAAGTTTTCTAGGAATGACTAAGAGGGGTTAGATATTAGAAAGAAAGTTGAGCACAAGTGGAGATAAAAAAAACACATGTTGGAGTTAGAATTTTTCCCTTAGAAGACCAAGGGAGGCCATTAAAGTAAGATTCTATGATAAATTATTTAAGTTCTTGAAATGTTTTCCAATTATCATCATAGTTATTTACAACATTGACAATATTTAGTTACTAAATATTGAATAGTATAAGTTTTTGAATAAGGAACCAAAATTAAGACATAAGATTGATCATCACCAAGATCCAAGTGTTAGATTGACTATTTTTATCCAAAGTTATTTACAAGCCTTATTATTTTTAACCTTTGTTGATTTTGAGGAGATACTCATTTTAAGGGACAATTTTAGAGCAAGATTGGATTTGTTAGAAAACCTTCTAAAAGCACTATTTTTAGTTGATAGTTATCCTAATAAAAAAATATATTTAAAGATTTATTGATTTAGGTTTTGGCATTTGTGGAAAAAATGGTATAAATAATTTACTATGTGTGCAAGCAAACTATTCATATCATAGAAATGTTAATTAGTTTTTATAATATTTTTCATGCAAAATTTGTAAATGCCTATAAACAAGTGTCATTTGCACTTGTATGAGGGATGAGTCAATGGAGTTTGGTATTTATATTTTGTTGCTAAAATTATTGTTCATGAATTTTATGATCTTGTGTATGTGTTTAGACAAATCAAAATACTTTCCTTGAAATTTTAGGTTTTGTATTGCTTATTTAAGTGAAGTATGGTCAATGCAACTTTGTATATAATTCCTTTCATATGATTTGATTAATATTATGTGTGTCCTTAGTTCAAACCAATTCAATTCTTAACATTTTTCTATCTCTACTTTTAGCTAGAAAGGAGTGTTTATTAACTAATATAGTTTCTTTCTTTTAATTGAAAAGACATAAAAAATACTCTCATTTTGAGAAAAAGTGTTAGATAATCCTTGTGCTCTTGTTCAAGAATTAAAATATAAGAAATTGGTTACTTTTTGCAATATATGATTGAAAACCAAAGAGCTAAATTGTACATGTAAGAAGATAGAGGTCAATTCCTTGGGTTTTATGGGTTTTATGGTTTTTATTTATTTTTGTTATTGGGAGCTTCCATTCAAATTTGAAGAGTTTATCGTCACACATAATTTCATTTTATGTTTATCAAAATAATCAAATTAAAACATTGATAGTTTTTTTCAACTTTATTAGAGAAATGAACATTTCAACCATCTTGTTGAAAATAATTGATGATCAATTATATTGTAGTCCACACTAAAGTACAAAAGAAATAAAGTATTGTTGATCTTTCTTTTGAATCATTAGATCATTCTCCTCTAAAAAAAGTTTCTTCAACGTTTGTGCTAGGGATTATTGAGATATTTTTAACTCCAAAAAAGAACCACATCAATAAATGTCCAATCATGAAAATAACCACAAGAACAATAACAATAACTCTTCTCCTCCCTTGCCTTGGGGAGACAATATTGGTCCATTGGCTCTAGCAACACATCATCAGATTCTTCATGGATCACAAGAGGGTTTTCCTAAAACTTTCAATGATGGTGACAAACATCTAAAATAACATCTTTCGAAGTTCACAATATGTGGAATTTTGGGTGTTGCTCATGATAATGTTGTAATTCAATTATTTATTGATACTTAAGTAAACAAAATTGAAAATTAGTTTCGTCAACTTCAAGGTGATTCTATTACTAATTAAAACAATATAATTCAGAAGTTTCTTGCTTAATTTAAGTTAGCTAATGATGATCATATTCTATTTTTATAAATCTCTAGAAATAAGAAGGATGCTAATGAGCCTATGAGGAAATTCATTACAAGATTCAATCTTTTGGGCACTAAAATTGATAGGAAACTTGCAGCCATCTAATGACAATTTCTACATAACCCAATAGAGAAATCTATGCAAATAAGTACTCAAAATCCATATGCAATAGAATAGACAACATACCCGTTGGCATTTCAATTCAAACCTTTGGAATGCAGATTAGGAATGAACAACTACATGCATAGTTAGACTACTCTTCAAATTAGGAGGGGAAGCTCCCTCTTCGATGATTATGCTTAAAAGGAAATCCTAAACTACTACAAATCTTTTTTTTCTCAGCTTAAGAGCACAAGATTATAAAACTTTGTATCATAGTTGAGGTTTTCTCTGGTTTCATAACTTCAACTACAACTAGGCCTAAACTAATGATGCTTCTGACAACTCAAGTAAATTCAAATCTTGAGAATCAAAAGTAAACGGGGAATGATTGATTTGACACAAATTCTTAAGAAAACTAACTTCCAAAACACACTTGAAAACTCATTGTACTTTCAAGATGTATGCTGAAATAAAGATTATGCAAGCCAAACATATAAACAAAACATTGAAAGATATTAAGATCTTAGATCAAAGAATAGTAGGCATGAGATTTATTTCCTCAAATTCTAACAATGATAACAGTTTTGGGACAATAGATTGTAGCAAAGTAGGCTTACAATATGCAATCAAACTAGATTACACTTGAAACAAAAGTGAATAGCCACTGAATAGCAAAGCTATAGGAAAAATAGGCTCAACAATTTGTTATCACAACAACTAAAAATAAATGGGCAAGGATGCCCTTATTTATACACAAACAAGGAGTAGGGAACCCTAAAATCTCCTTGTTTTTAACAATTAGTCTTGCCAACATGCAAAATTTTATTTCTAAGATTAAACAAAAGATGACTAATAGTTAACAACTAGACTACAATCAGTTAATTGAAAAAGCTCCAACTATACATTCATATTTCCAAAGAATAGATACGCATGAATGAGAACAACAAGTTAAACTCAGAAAAGGCATTGAGTTAAATGTTGCTTTTAGTTCTATCCTTGGAAAACATTGCATGCTCCAACTGGTGGCTCACTGATTGATAACTTTGGCAACTTTGCAACTGGAGTGATGACCTCTATTTCTTTTGTAGATTTATGATTCTGATGCTTCTCTTGATTTTTTCAATGGAAGAATATTGTATGATGAAAACTTTGAAGTTTGACTATGACATGCCTATGCTTGGACAACCTGCTAAAAATAGTGTTTTTCCTAAAAAGTAGGGCCAAAAAACTGAGGTTTGGGTTTTGTAGACAATTTCCTTTTTTTAGAGACCTAGATTGTCAGATTTTGAAAAAATTGATGATTTCCCAAACATGCATGATTTCATAAAAAATAGGGATCAACATGAAAATTTTAATTTTTTTCCAAAATCTTAAAGAGGAGTGAAAAACAAGTAGACCCAAATCAATGAAACTTGAACATTTTGACCACCTATTTCTAAAATATGATGCCCTAGAAAAATAGACCATGCAAAAGCGTACCTCTGTGCTTCCCAATCTCGAATCCATGAAGAACACTGAAAAATTACTTCGTTTGAGCCTCCAAATCTCGATGAGAAGAAAATGTTATGTTTCTTCCTCTGAAAGCTAACCTGCAAATTATGAAGAATGAATGCTCAAAGATTTCTTGAGTAGAGTTTGGAGATGAAAAAACACTTTGCATGCAAAACCCTATTATTTTGGAGTCTATCCACAAAGATAGAAACTATGCATGCAAAAATTTGACTTTGTTTGCATCAAAAATGACTTTGTTTGCATCAAATGGTGAATTCCTCTTTTATAGATGTAAAAAGCATGCATGCAAAAACATACACATCTGATGACATCATCAACCACGTAAAACCTCAAAAAAATTAGACATTTTTCTCCATTTTTCAACTACGCATCTGATGACATCATCAAACACGTAAAATCTCAAAAGTGTTATCCAAATTTTTGAGATTTTCAAAATTTTCTTTCTCTATTTTGCGTGAAGCCAACAACCCCTGTTCGAACCCTTGTTCGAACATCGTTTCTCACTAGTTGGTGAATGGAAGAGACCGAAAGTTAGTCATTCTGGAAAGCTTGATCATATTTGAGTTTAACGGTACCTTCTACTAGCCTCCATTGATGCATCTGACTGATTCTACGAAAGTTGAAACTGGGCTGACGAAGACATTTTGACAAATTTTTGAACAGGACAAAAATATTCTAAGGGTGGGATCCCATGGAGGGGGGCTTCTTAAAAAAATTCAGTGGGTGTTGCTAAAGTTTTTTAGGATTATTTTAAAGTGGGTGGTCCCATGAATTTCGTATCACAGTTTAAGATTAAAAGTTTAAGCTCCTATATTTATGGAAGTTGGTGGTCTCATGAATTTTATTATTTTTCATATTCAATTCAACAACTTAAATAAATATAAAATAATAAAACAATTACTTGGTGAGAATTTTAAAACTTCATATGATTGACAAGTGGTAGAAAAAAGCCTAAGTTGGTGGGGCAATTTCTAGCCCAACACCTTTTGCACCCACTTAAGTTTTTGATCTAAAAAGTAGGGTCTGCTATTGTTAAGGAAAAGATTTTAATTTATCCTATAGCATTTTATTTTTTGGCTTCATGGGACCCCTTGCTCCTTCAAAATAGATCACCAAGACCCCCCATCGGACCTCACCCTAAGGCATGGCCTTGAAATAAGGTGCCCAAGCATCTCAGTGTTAGCCAAGATTTGATGATTCTCAACTTTTGCTGACTTTCCTCATTTTTCATGTTTTTTCCTTCATTCAATCTGCATTTCCCAACATCTAATAGGTCCTTTGAACTAGATGATGGATTTTTTGAAGAGCTTGAACATATCTGATGATCTCCTGCTTTTACTCAACCTTTTTTTTTTTGACTACATTTGACTAGATATGAACTAGAATGAAGAGTCAAATTGCATGTTTTCCAAGAAATGATAAAAATAAACTAATACATGAATCTCTAGGCACCCTCCTTAAAATAAGGCACCCAACTTCTCTAGACTTAACCTTTTTAAAAAGATTTTCAACTTTCTCGTGTTTTATGTTCGTCCTCTTTGTTGACGCATTGATCATGTTCATCGTTGTGCATGCATGATTTGCGAAAGCTAAAAAATTGGCTAAGGCATTGACTGTCAGGTGCCTCCCTTGAAATAAGGCACCTTTTCCAGTGTTAGAATATTTTTTACAATTTTCAATTTTTTGAATTCCCCTCCTCCGTTCACCATTTTTTGAGCATCTTTTATCATAGATCAATCTGTACGCAGCATTTGAGAGTTTGAATTTGACACTTGGCAACTGGCCATCCTCCATTGATGACCTCGAAGGTCCTGATTTATCTTTTAAAAAAGTGAAATAGACCCACCAAAGAAAAAATGACTTTTTGATGATTATGACTGGACCAACCTGATCAAGACGTAATTTAACCAATCAAAATCAGTTTGAGCACTCCATGCAAAGATTATATTTTTAGACATTTTCTAAAAATAGAATTATATTTTTATACATTTTCTAAAAAATAGAAATTTCTATTTTAGACATTTTCTAAAAATAGAAATTCTATTTTTAGAAAATTTTGCTAGCATCTGTTTGACAACAAACCAAGAAAACCCTAAATCATGTCTATTTTTAGAAATTTCTAAAAATATAAATCTCTATTTTTAGAAATTTTGACTTTTTTGATAATTTTTACAAGATTTTAACCACTTTTACAAAATGCCTTAATGAAGCAAAATTTTTAAATTTTGGGCATAACAATTGGCTCTATCTACGTACCATGTCAGATACTTACGACATAGGAGAACCAAGAATCTTTGGACTTTGAAGCATAGACCAATGTCTTATCAGTTGGGCAATAGAGTCAACATCATTTCCTAATCACCTATTAGTTGGAACTTTCCCTAAAATCACCTAAAATAAGACCACCTAAAATCACCTAAAATAAGACCACCTAATCACCTAGAACATGACAAAAAATTCACAGAAATGGGGAAACACATCACGACCTAACACAAACATTACATAAATGGGAAACACATTACAAAAATAGAAAAACTGAAAGGAAAATCACTCCATTCCCCAAGAAATGAAGTGGTTTAGATATTGCCCGTTGTATGGAAACGAGAATGGATTACAATGATGTCGGTTATGCTTGAAAGGCTTCACTTCTCTTCTGATGGGTATTGCAGGAGACAATTCCTCCGAGATGAAGATTCTTAGATCTTCATACGCCCAGGAAAAGGCACCCTAACAAAAGTTAGAATATGGCACAAAGAGGGAAGCAAATACCATTGAGGCATCAGTTTTGTTGTCATCAATCCTTGGAATGTCTTTGATGTCGAATGTTTCAAACCAGTAGATTGCATTCCAAAGTCAATTTCTATAATGTGTAGGTGATCCTTTCTAACCTGGATATATCCTTTGATTAACTCATCGATCAACTCTACATCCCCTTTTATACATAGAAGTTAGATTCCCATATCTTTGACATTTTTGAGGCTTAACAAAAGCTCCTCTTTTTCAGCTTTAGTGAACTCCAACTGCAAGGAATATGCAAATGGGTACAACTATCCTTTAGGAGAGATGATCATTTCCCCTATTCTTAAACCTGCAATTGAACAACCCCCATTGAACTACATTGTCCCTAACTCTGTATCCTCTATCAGCCTTTTTTCAATACAAGCAATGTCTTGGTCTTCAATTTCTATCTCTAATAGAGTCGCATAATTACCAGGACCTATTGCTTGATATAGAATCTGGGCTAGGCGATCTGGGGATTTCATCACTATGAATCGGTATTTGGGCTCAAGTTCTATCTTGATTTTTCCCTCCTTTACAAGAATGGTTGCAGACAACCATTTTAACTATATCCTACCACCAAGATCTCTACAGAAGCTCTGACTCAACAACATCCCATAGTTGGCTAGAATGTTAGCCACTAGGATGGTCATCATTATCTTTTTATTTGAACAAGCCACCAACCCTACTTGAGCATCCTCCAATTGTTTGACTAATGACACCAACTTAGACTCAAGTGAATAACACTTGTCCTGCATCTTAGTGCACAAAAGTCCTAATGCATTCATCACGTGTAGAGGCATGATATTGTCTGAGGCTCTTGAGTCTATGATGCAATTTCTTAATTTGAATCCTCCTATATATAGAGATATATAGAAGGGTTTGGGTTTTTCTTCCACTGAAACAGATGATTTGAGCAATGTAGGTTGAATGACAACTTCCTTCTTTACAAACTTACAAATTCGATCCATCTATTATGGATGGTCCTGAAGATACTCTAGTTGAGAAATCTTAACTTTGGTCTTCATCATGGAGTTTACAATGTCAAAATTGGCTAGAGACGGGTCTTGAGCAACTGCTTCTTTAGCTTGTTCTTTAGTTCTCCACCTCTCTTCTTCCTTCTACACTTTTAAGTGTTGAGCACATGTAAACACAATTGTCGAATATATTTTGTGATTTACTACAAGAGAGTAGTGGCAGAGGTCTTCTTTTTCTTCAATAACGGGTTCACTTTTAAAGTATCCCATAGCAGAGTCGTTATCAAAGTTTTTTGTCTATGGTAAGAAAACATATGAACCTAGTGTAGGAACAATACCTGAACTGGGTGCACCTTGGGCGTATCCCATGATTTGATTAATTCTTAAATTCTCAGGACATATCGAATTGGTATGTGCATTAGTCTCATGGAAAGAACAAAATACTAAATTTTTTGCAGCTTCAACTATTTGTCTTGGTGGAGGTGTTAGCAACCGCGGTTTGTAATTATTGAAAGGCTAAAAATTATTTCTCTTTGGCTAGTACGGTTGTTGAGATTGGTATTGTGGTGGTGGTAGTGAAAGCATTTCATTGGCTACCTTCTATAGTAGTGGATTTGCATAACTCTAAACTAGAGGTCTAATTGAATCATTCTTCATCTTGCCAAAGATGATCATATTATTCTCCAACTCGATTGCATGTTCTTGCACATCCGTTAATTTTGTTTCTTTTTCCGTCTTGAGGAAGAAGGCTATCTTTGATGGAAGAGCATTTATGAAGCAGCTCATCAGAATTTTCGGTGATGGATTAAGTGTAGAAGAAATTCGTGTAACAAAATGATTAAATCTTGCTACAAACTCTCTGATGGGCTCGTTGTGCTCTATTTTTGAATTTTCAATTCAATCAAACAAAAGATGATTGTCTTAAGCGGGCTTGAATCTCGCCAAAAATTTCTTGCTCATAGTTTCCCAACTTGTAATAATGCGCAACTCCAGGTGATTGAACCAGTCGACAAAATTCCCAACAAGAGTCTCCACAAAGAGATGTATTGCAATGTCTTCATGTGCTACATGCAAGATGGCGCAAGCCATTATGAATGCACAGATATGTTCATCCGGGTGTTCACTCCCGTTGTCGTGAAACCAGGGAAAGTGCTTCCTTGACTCTTTAGGTAACTCGTGTTTTTCTTGCAAAGCCAAAGGTCCAATGTTGTTACCCCAAAGTAATGAAGGGATGCTGTTGATTTCTATCAGCATGATTATTGTCAGCATTATTATTTTTATCACCCATTACCTCTGGTTGGGTCACAGGTTCTTCTTAATAGGAGCAATAAGATGCCAAATGGTCATTCTCATGACATATTTTTTAAGCTTTCTTGAAGTTTTATGCCTCGTGCCCCACGGTGGGCACTAAAAAACTATTGGCATTTCAATTCACACCTTTGGAATGCAGATTATGAATGGAAAACTATGCACAGTTAGAATTCTCTTCAAATTAGGAGGGGAAGCTCCCTCTTCATTGATTATGCTTAAAAAGAAATACTAAACTAATTCCAATCTTTTTATTCTCAGCTTAAGAGCACAAGGTTATAAAACTCTTTATGTCATAGCTGAGGTTTTCTCTGGTTTCATAACTTCAACTACAATTGGGCATAAACTAATGACGCTTCTAACAACTCAAGTAAATTCGGAGCCTACGAATCAAAAATAATTAGGGAGTGATTGATTTGACACAAATTCTGAAACAAACTCGCTTCTAGAACACACTTGAAGACTCATTGTACTTTCAAGATGTATGCTGAAATAAATATTATGCAAGCCAAACATATAAACAAAACACTGAAAGATATTGAGACCATAGATCAGAGAAAAGTATGCATGAAATTTATCTCCTCAAATTATAACAGCGATAACACTTCTAGGACAACATATTGTAGTAAAGTAGGCTTACAATATGTAATCAAACCAGATTACACTTGAAACAAGAGTGAACAGACACTAAATAGCAAAGTTGAAGGAAAAATAGGCTCAACAATTTGTTATCACAGCAACAGTTAAAGATAAATGGACAAGGCTACCCTTATTTATACACAAACAAGGAGTAGGGAACCCTAAAATCTCCTTATTTTTAACAACTAGTCTTGCCAACATGCAAGCTTTTATTTCTAAGACTAAAAAAAAGATAACTAATAGTTAACAACTAGACTACAATCAGTTAACTGAAAAAGCTCCAACTATACATTCATATTTCCAAAGAATAGATACACATGAATGAGAACAAAAGTTAAACTCAAAAAAGGCATCGAGTTAACTGCTGCTTTTAGTTCTATCCTTGGAAAACATTGCATGCTCCAACTGGTGGCTCACTGATTGATAATTTTGGCGGCTCTGCAACTAGAGTGATGACCTCTGTTTCTCCTGCAGCTTTATGCTTCTGACGCTTATGATGCTTCTCTTGATTTTTTAATTGGAAGAATATTATATGATGAAAATCGTGAAGTTTGACTGTGAACATGCCTATGCTCGGACAACTTGCTAAAAATAGCAATTTTCCTAAAAAGTAGGGCCAAAAAACTAAGGTCTAGGTTTTGTAGAAAATTTTGTTTTGAAGAGACCTAGATCATCAATTTTTGAAAAATATGAGGATTTCCCAAATATGTGTGATTTCCTAAAAATAGGGATTGACATGCAAATTTATAAAATTTTCCAATCTTCAAGAGGAGTGAAAAAAAGTAGACCCAAATCGATGAAACTTGAAAATTTTGACCACCTGTTTCTGAAATGTGATGCCCTAGAAAAATAGACCATGCAAAAGCATGCCTCTGTGCTTCCCAATCTCGAATCCACGAAGAACACTGAAAAATTACTTCATTTGAGCCTCCAAATCTTGATGAGAAGAAAATTTTAATGTTTCTTCCTCTGAAAGCTAACTTGCAAATTATGAAGAATGAATGCTCGAAGCTTTCTTGAGTAGAGTTTGGAGATGAAAAAGCACTTTTCATTTGAAAGCCTATTATTTTGGAGTCTATCCACGAAGATAGCAACTATGCATGCAAAAATTTGACTTCATTTGCATCAAAAATGACTTTGTTTGCATCAAACGGTGAATTCCTCTTTTATAGCTATAAAAAGGATGCATGCAAAAACATACACATATGATGACATCATCAAACATGTAAAACCTCAAAAGTGTTAGCCATTTTTCTCCATTTTTCAACTACGCATCTGATGACATCATCAAACACATAAAACCTCAAAAGTGTTAGCCAATTTTTTGAGATTTTCAAAAATTGCTTTCTCTGTTTTGTGTGAATCTGGAAACCCCAATTTGAATGTCATTTCTTGCTAGCTAGTGAATGGCAGAGACTGAAGGTCAATCATTCTGGCAAGCCTGATCATATCTGAGTTGAATGGTACCTTCTGCCAGCCTCCATTGATGCATCTAACTGATTCTACGAAAGTCAAAACTTGGCTAACGGAGACATTTTGACAAATTTTCTAATGGACGAGAAATATTCTAAGGCATGGCCTTGAAATAAGGCGCCCAAGCATCCCAGTGTTAGTCAAAATTTGATGATTCTAAAATTTTGCTTTCTTCATTTTTCATGTTTTCGCCTTCATTCGATCTGCATTTCTTGGCGTTTGATAGGTCCTCTAAACTGGATGATGGATTCGTTGAAGAGCCTAAACATATCTAATTATCTCCTACTTTTATTCAACCCTAAAAAATGATTTTGACTGCATTTGATTGGATCTGAACTGGGCTGAAAAGTCAAATTGCACGTTTTCCAAAAAATGGTAAAAATAAACTAAGGCATGAATCTCTAGGCACCGTCCTTGAAATAAGGCGCCCAACTTCTCCAAACTTAACCATTTTTTGAAGATTTTGAACTTTCTCATGCTTTTCGTTCACTGTCTTTGCTTGTGTGTTGACCATGTTCACCATTGTGTGTGCATGATTTGTGAAAGCTGAAAAATTGGCTGGCATTGACTGCCAAGCGTCTCCCTTGAAATAAGGCACCTTTCTTTTCTAGTGTTAGAATATTTTTTTTACAATTTTCAACTTTTCAAATTCTTCTTCTTCGTTCACCATTTTTTGAGCATCTTTCACCATAGATCAATTTGTGCAGCATTTGAGACTTTGAATCTGACACCTAGCTGCTGGCCATCCTCCATTGATGACCACAAAGGTCCTAGTTTATCTTTTGAAAAAGTGAAGTAGACCCACCAAAGAAAATTTGATTTTTTGACGATTCTAACTGAACTAGCCTAATCGAGACGTATTTTTAACCAATCAAAATCAGTTTGATCCCTCCATGCAAAGATTCTATTTTTAGACATTTTATAAAAATAGAAATTTCTATTTTTAGACATTTTCTAAAAATAGAAATTTTTTTCCAGCACCTGTTCAAACAACAAACCCAAAAAACCCTAAGTCGCGTCTATTTTTAGAAATTTCTAAAAATGGAAAATTTTCTATTTTTAGAAATTTTGACTTTTTTGACAATTTTTACAAGACTTTTACCACTTTTACAAAATCCATAATGAAGCAAAAATTTTAAATTTTGGGCAAACAATACCCATGAAAAGATGACATAAGATATACCCTCAAAAAACCTCAAGAGGGAAAAACCCAACCTCCAAAAGCATCCATCACTCATGTATTATTCAACAATAAACATTACAATACATTTTCAAAGCTCTCCATGAACACCATTGAAGCATCAAGCCCTATCCAAGAAAGCCATGTGAGAAAGCATGTAACCACACATCACATGCCATGCTTCGAAGCCTCACATATGCTAACAAGATCTAACCTACCAACTGACCAACCTAAACAACTACCCTTGTGGTTCATTTTATAGAAACAAGCTCCCACAAAACCACCAAGTGGTATAACATAAAACCATGTGACTAAAACCATGAGATTCAAAACCATGTCCCCACATTTAATATTGGGTACTTTATTTAAATTACTTTCCCCAATATTAAAAAAATACATTTTTATAACTCATAACTTATGTCCCAATGTTACATACAACATAAAGTGGCCTCGAGAATATTAACTCATAGTGATGCACGTACTTCTAAGTCTCCTAGGTTCACCACACACATAATAAATAAATAATTACATTATAAACATTATGCAAGGTGTACAACACCTAATTCCTAACATTCTCCCACTTGTATACATTGCATAAGGGGAACAAGTAACCTCAAACATGAATCAAGTGAACAATCCATATTGCCACATATAACATCAAGGAATCAAAGTGCTCCATGTGCTCCATCAAGATACCCACAACAAGAATCAAGGTGACCACCATCCCAAACATGAATTATCTCATCCTCCATCATGCCTATGCACAAAGATAAGAAGCCATCCAAAGAAAATCCACACAATCTGTCACAACGAAGCATAAATCCTGCCTCAACTGATATCCCAAACACAAACACTCAATCCAAAGGAATTAGTATGCACCAATAGCTATCAACATACATTAACCCATAGTTGAAATAGCACCTGTAGCAAGTGCCACCACATCCAACATAGTAAACTCATGCCATCAACATATACACCCATAAATCACAATCACAAACTCGATATGCAAACTTGTTAAAGAAAAACTTACACATCCAAGAAATCCCACTACATGGGTAATGCAAATATGAAAATGATCAAGGTATACCAAGTCTACCAATAACATCATATAGAAAGTGTAAAATAACATCATGTAATACCAATGAATACCCACAATGATATACAAAATCTGTAAACCAATAACCTGTAAGAACAACTCTCACCACAAGTCTCCATAGCTCTCCCATCTTCGCCACACCCAACAAAGGAAAGAGATAAAGGAACGTCCATGTCATCACCCAAGAACATAAGTGAAAACACATGGCCACAAGCTAGTGATCACAACAGCTCCAACCAAGCCTCAAACCAATGTAATGTGAAACCTAACATCCAGGAAGATAACCAAGACCAAAGAGAGAAACAATGACATCATACACATATAGAAAGTCCTACATACACTAGTAAAATCCAACTATGTCAAGTATGATCTCCTCCACAACACCCCAAAAGAAAAGCCATAACAACACCCAACTCGTTCAATCACCAAGATCAAACATAACATATGTATCATGTAAATAACATGGATGTATGCCTCTCAAGCCAAAGGAGATCAAACTAAATATCCATTCCCTCATCAAGAAATCAGCCTAGTACATCTCCTAAACTCAACATCAATGAATGTATTCACAATGCATAACGAGATAAACATGTCGACACTCCTAAAATGAACCCTCAAGAACCAAATATTTGTAGCTCAAGATCCATATGCATGAGAAGACAAAGCATAAATATAATGCACCTTAAAGAAACAATGGGAAATGCCTCTCAAGTAAACTACCGAGTAGACCAAGAGTGGGGAATGAGAATGCTCCTCCAAGATATATCCAAGTCATCATGACTCATCCAATAACACTCTTCTCATAGGTCCATTTTGAACTCACATCCAACCAAGGTGTAGGCTCCTCGAACTTCCTGCTGAAATCTCATCAAGAGTAACCATCTCAACACATGTCTTTAACCACAAGAGAACTGCAAGCCTCACCTATGTCTCCAAGTATCCATGAGTACCTATAACCAATCAATCCATTCCAAATTCCAAATGTAACATAGCACCATCATGAAGTAATCAAGAAAACGATCAATGTACCTAATACCAAGAGAACCACACAAGATCAAAGTTATATATCCAACCTAGGAATCAAGAACATAACCATGACATCATGATCTCACACCTCCTCAAAAGAATATCATATGATCCAAAGAACATATCAAGCACCTACATCGTTCCAAATCTCTAATGTGCAATCAAGAGTACATCATGACATAATAACATAACCATCCTATCAAAACAAGGATCATATATAAAATAACAAAGAATGACACCTCAATCAAAGACTATAGAAGTCATCCATGGAAAACCAAGATGCCAACATATCCAAACCACATGAAGAAAACCACCTCCTGTCAATGAAACCAAAGATTCCAATGAACCCACAAGAGTCTGTCCATGACACCAACAAACACTATAGAAGATCATCCCCCATCAAATGGTGAATCCACATCAATTCCAACAACTCCCATTGAATCATGATACCAAGATATACTTGACATCATGATAACCATCCTCTAAATGAAGATCCTCCATGGACCCAACACAATAAAAGAACTCAACACCATGAGCTCCCAAAGGGAAGAGTAAAAACCACAATCTTGAAACCAAAAAGATACAACACCACCAAACCATCAAGAATATATCAAACACCACCAATCCATCACTATCAAAAGCTCCCACTAAAAAGTATAGTCAAGTTATCCATGACATCATGATAACAATCTCCTCATGAAGATCAACCAAAGGCCCTCACACAATCAAAGAACTCAAATGCAACACGAGCTTCCAAAAGGAAAAGTAAAACCATGATCCTCATACCAAGAAAATACACCGCCACAAACCAAACCAAGAACCAATATAACACCACCAACAATGCACCTACATAAACAATCATGACATGTAAAAGGCCCTAAAGCACAAGAAACATCCATGACATCATGATCATCACCAAATGTACCAACAACAAACAATCCAACCATGTCTCACATGTATGCATAACATAGTCAACTACATAGGTGTCATATCATGATTGCACTTGGTAATACCATCTCTCCTCCTCAACATGACAACAAAACCAACAAACCAAGTGGCTAACCAAGCCACAAAACTGAAATGCATCAACACTAAAATATCTATGGGCATAGACAACCCATGTCCAAGTCATAAATGCAACCTGTAAGTATAGACCACCTACAACATTGCACAATTTGTAGATACAACAATGCAACATACAAATCCAACAATACATTGATAACCATGTCAAATGAGAGTAATTAGAGATGTATAGATAAGTATGCAATGACACAAGCACCAAATCATCAAGATTTAACTTGTTATAAACTCATAGTATCACCATAGTCAAAGTAACCCATAAACAACTCAGATTGAAATAATAGAAAATAAACCATACCAAAACAACTCCAAACCTTATCCACTATGTAGTGCTCTGAACAAGCTTTCCGTTGACTATTTGAAGTCCAAAATCTAACTTCGTATGCATACGTTATGACCTCTCGAAGCTCAATGGGAACATTCGACTTCTAGCAAGAAAAACATTATCAAAACAAAAAAAATATAGAAAAACCACTGATACCACAATGTAGAGCATGGAGTCACCTTTCCAACGAGTCCAAAAAGTCAAAAAAAGGACACTTTGGGCGAAAGTTATTCCCCCCAAAAGAAAATGCACAATTTGAATATATAGAGGCAAAAAATCAACCCCTCTAGTGGTGGTAGAGCCACCTGGGCAGTGCCACCCAATATGCACCGGACCCGAAAATTTTATTAAATTCATTTTAATATTTAATATTTCAAAAACTTTAGAGGTGGCATAACAATTTAATGGTGGTGAAAATAATTTTTTTTTTGTTTTTAAAAGTTTTAAACACAAACCCCTCCCAATAACATTTTTTTTAATTAAACTTTTCAATAAAAAAATCTGCAAGCCCTTTTTAATATTTTTTTATTTTTAATTTTCTTTTGCACGAAATAATTTTTAAACACCGACGATATTTTTTTATTCTATGAACTTGCAAATTGACGGTCATATGACTGATAAGGGGGTAGATTATTTTTTTTTGCATTTTTCCATAGTAAGCAAAATAGGTCAAATTTTATATCAATTTTTGTCTCTTGGCCAACCCGAATCCAATCATGAGGTCTATTTTATCTCAGGAGGTCATCTACAAAATTTCCCCTCAAATCCCTCATTTGAATGCACAACCAAAAAACCCTTTTGACCCAACATTTCTCATACCCCAAATCTGCAAACAACCCATCATAACAGCAAACCCAAAACCCTCAGATTTGCAATAAACAACTTGCAAAACCCTCATATCTTGCAATGTCATTCATTCTCTCATGCAAAGCTCCATAGATTCAAACTTAAACACGATTTTCTCAAGCTAGGCCTATACAACCACAACCATGGCTTTGATACTAAATGAAAGGAAACTTGTAGCCATCTAATGACAATTTATGCATAACCCAAAAGAGAAATCTATGCAAACACATACTCAAAATCCATATGTAAGAGAATAGACAACAAACCCATAAAAATATGACACAAGATTTAATCTGGGAAAACCCTCAAGAGGGAAAAACCCAACCTCCAAAAGCATCCATCACTCATATATTATTCAACAATAAACATTATAATACATCTTCAAAGCTCTCCATGAACACCATTGAAGCATCAATCCCTATCCAAGAAATTCATGAGAACAAGCATGTAACCACACATCCCAAGCCATGCTTCAAACCCTCACAAATGCTAACAAGAGCTAACCTACCAATTGACCAACCTAAAAACCTACCCTTGTGGTTGCTTTTATAGAAACAAGCTCCCACAAAACCACCAAGTGGTATTACATAAAACCATGCAATTAAAACCATGAGATTACAAAATCATGTCCCCACATTTAATATTGGGTACTTTATTTAAATTACTTTCCCCAATATTAAATAAATACATTTTTACAACTCATAACTTATGTCCCAATGTTACATACAACATAAAGTGGCTCCAAGAATATTAACTCCTAGTGATGCACATACTTCTAGGTCCCCTAGGTGCACCCAACACGTAACAAATAAATGATTACATTATAAACATTATAAAAGGTGTACAACACCTAATTCCTAACAAAAATCACCACCACTTTGAATCCATCTCCTAGGATTCTTCTATGATATTCAAAATATACTTTCTCTATACATTCTTCTTATCAAAACAAGTCAAACCACTCAATTAGAAAAAGTTAGAGTATGCAATTGAGTTAGAGGATGATACAATCACTACTAGGAAGATAAAGAAAGATTCAATTAGGCCGCTAGTTCATAGTTTAACAGACCCATTGCTACAAAGGGTGCTCAAGTTTGTTACAATTATTAAGAGATGGCTTCCATAAAGTGTGCCTACATATTAATAATAACTACCCATAAGAAGAAATATGTTTTTATCATTTGAAAAAATCAATAGGCCAAGTTTGTCAACTCCTACTAGGCCAACAATTGAAGGACCTTCAATTACCAAATAATTATTGTACTTTGCATGACATGGATTCTCATAGTGAAAATACATGTCCAAAGATGCAAAGACATAGGCAAGTTATTATATTTGTAGGCTCCAAGTTAGAAAGTTTGGGTATTTCTCAATTTCTAATAAATGAACTTGATGTCAACTACTTTAGGATACATTGAATAAGAATTTGATTGTGCTATAGTGAAGAATGGGTTGGAAAGTCATAATTTGAACACTTTCATGTGTTCAAAAAAAAAAAAAAAACTACAAATAAGCATGAAAAAGAAAAGAAGAAATCAAAAGAGGGAAAAGTATGGATGGAACCACAAATGGAACAACAATATCCACAAGAATCATAGAATTTGTCTACTTTGCTAAAATTCTTTGGGGATAATAAAGGATTATTGACAAAAGATGATATTACTATTACACAAGTATGAGGTCATGTCACCAACTAAGGAGCAAAGTTGTGTTCCAACCTTTTCTATTAAGCAATAAGATATTAGTTGCAATCATTAATAAAGTTTCTAATTTTCTTCATTTGCATGATTGATTGAAGAACTTGCATGAGAGAAAACTAAATAAATTCAATCCACTCAAGTTGCTTAGGAAATATCTATTGAAGAGAATGAGAATATCATGTAAGAATTTGAAATATTTCTTTAGAATCTCCATCCATTGCTAAATAAAATAAAATAAATATCTTAGAGCATATTTTAGTTTCAAATCCAATAGCTTTTCTACATGCTAATCAAGAAGAATTTTAATGTCAATTAGTATCTTCTCTAAATGGAAATTTTGATGCTAAAGGTGGAAATTTTTCTTTAGAGAATCAAAGAAGAATTGAACAAGAAGATAAAAATGATCTTCTTGAATAAATTTTAGCTCTAGATTCATGCATCAACACAAAGGTATATTTGGAGAGTGTAATGCTAAAAATTTGATTCTCTTAGATTATCTTGAAGAAGGGGTCAAAAGTAGAAGACACAAAGAAATATTATTTTTATATTGATCTAGCTCCAAACATGATATTTCCCAATCATATCTTTGAAAAGGTAGGCATTGAAGATTCAACGATTCTTAGCGAACCTATGCCAAAAGGGGTTACTATTAAGGATGAAGAGAATTAATAGGGTGATAAAGACATAGTTTCCTATTTTAGTTACATTTATGCAAGACTTAAACAAGAAATTTGTTTAACCATGTCAAAAAAGATGATGTGACATACACATGTACAAGGAATAAGCAATACAAAATAGTGATAAATAAGTGAAGGATATATGTGTTTTGATGAAACAAATGCTCCTAAGGAAAATTTAAGTTATGAAAAGGCAACTAAGTCATGTAAAGGGTATCTAGGGAAAAGGAAGTCATACTTGAGACCAAAATCACATTAAATTGGTTCAAAAGCTTGGGTGCACCTAGGAGGGTCTAGTGTCATGTTGTGAGGAAAAAAACCCTCTTAAGGAAAAATTCCATACATTGTTCATGTTGTTAGTTGAAAAATAGAATGTGAAATTGCACAAGTACCTCTAAATGTACCCAAGGAGATCTAAGCACCAAAATATTATGTGAAAATTAGATAAAAAGTGTACTCATGCTCTCTAACATGCCCCTAAGCCTCCTATTGTCAAGTTGTCAACTCAAAAACATGTCAATTTTTTTTTTATGTGAGTAAGCATGCCCAAGAGGATCTCAATTTCTAAATGTCAATGAAGAAATAGAAGATAAAGTGGCTCAAGTGTACTAAGCATGCTTGAGAGGGGCTAGAAGGAGAGATGAAAGAAAGTGAAGGCCAAACAACACACCTTAATACATTGGATTTAGGATTTCATCCTCAAAACACCAAGGAAGAACATTAAATCAAGCAACCTTAGCATCTAATTGACTGTTGACAACAAACTCTTCAAGTTTGTTCATCATTTTCCAATTTGAAGATAAGTTTATCTTCACATGTTATTATACCATGTGTTGTACTAAAAGGTGAAAATTAAATGCAAATGAGTAATAAAGGTGATTTAGGAAGCCCACTATTCAATTTGTAACTACTATCTTAATATGTAGAAAAATTCTAATAGAAAATATTATAATTTCAATTTTTAACTCATTAAGTAGAAATCATTTTGTTAAATATTTTTTTGTCCACAATACTAATTAGCAATTTTAAGAACTTTCACATAATAAACTAGTGTAAGGAAAGAAAATAGAGCCCCCAAAAAATAGCTTTTGCACGAGAGTACTAATGCAATTTTGATGTCATGTATTCATTAAATATTCTTTAGAAATAAAATTTTAAGAAAACATTGCAATTGACTAAGAATTGGAACAATGATCAAAGTTAGCCATCAAATTGGGTATTGCCAATTCAAAGTTCAAGAGACTAGTTCCTTGTGATGCGTCCAACCCAAAGTTCAACAATATCTTGGTAGTCTTCTTCTTGAATATAAAATTATCCCATTTCTTCAACAATATAAAAGGTGCAAATATCTAAGGTAACCTATGCATCTATCAATTCAATCCCATTACAATAATAAGCTGAAATTTATCATCATGGGAAGAAGAAATAATAATTGAAGCCCCTTTAAATGATCCATGTCCACACCACCCCCTCACCCTCACAACTAAGACCAAGTAGAAAAACTTACAATGATTCTATCCATTAGTCATGAGTGCTTTAATCTATCACAATTAACTCTCAAGTATGAAGTAGAAGCTATGGAATATAGCTTTACTACTCCCAAGCATAGTGAAAATGTTATTTGAAATGCAAGAGGCAACAATAACATAAGCCGAGACATAATCATATCAAGAAGAATATTGTAAATCATTCTTTCTCTCATTAAAGTTGTAGCAATTATCTTCATGACATATCCAACCGTATTCCTAAAATAGCTTTTGGCATATTAGATTAAAAATCCTTTTTCTCAATTTAGGTGATTCTCAAGCTATAAATTTTTAATCGCATTTAAGGAATGGTGAGGATACACACATCCCAAACGAATTGTTGAAGATACAAGGTAGTGCTCAAGAAAAATGTAATAACCACCCTAGGCTTTCTTTTTGAAAATATTACAACTAGAAATGAGATTAAAATGCAATATTTTGTTCCCTTTTTTATCACCTAGTAACTATGATGGGCAAGGTGAGAGCATACATTGAAGGGATCTACTTTCAACAAAGTAAATTGGAATAGATGAAAATAAAACAGTTAGGAAACAAGCCAACCAGTACCACTTATTCAATGGAGTGCATATGAAATAATAAAAGGAAATACACTACACACTTATTTAACAGAGTGTTTAGTACAATGAAAATAATAGCACTTTCACTTATTCAATGGGAAGGAAAATTACAATACAAAAAATGAAACACAACTTCTTCCACTTATCCAATGGTGAGCTATTACAATATTACCACTTGTTCAATGGGATAAGTATCAACATTAAACCAAGATAAATCCCACTAGTCGTACTACTATCCAATGTTGCAATGTTAGCCTACATACAATCAAGCCAAATAGTATTATATGTGTTGTTACAAAAGGATGATAAAAATAATATTGTTGATATAAATGTTGTTAATTCAATAGGATTGTTATTACACCTAAACTAAACCCTTAAACATGGATAAATCAATATATTCAACTGCCCACAAGGAAATTACCTCAATTAATACTAATATAATCTGATATAAGTCTGCAACACTGATTTATCCCTAATATACTGACAAACAAGTTTGAATATGCTTTGTAGATATGTTGCAATTGGACTAGGCAACAAGGAAGACACTTAGAGGTCTCACCAATACTCAACACCCCCAAAATGCAAGCAACAAACAAATATTTCAAAATACACACTACACAAACCCCAAAACTCTGTCAAGGAAGTAACATCCATTTGATATGTAAATAACAATCACTAACAAGCCTGAAATTAGTGAGAATACTGCTGGTCCACCTATAATGAGGGTAAAATACATATAATTCAACAATACTTCATTTGTGCATCATGAAAAGGCTTAGGAGTGTCACATATGAAAAAGGTGCCACCAAATGGAGTGATCAATGTCCCTAAATATTAAAAAAAAAAAATTGTTCGCACATTGAGAATTAGGGGTATGACCTATACCTAAAATTTACGTCCACCACTTCACATAACTTTCAACTCCTTAACAACTGTATGACTAGCAACGAAAAGAAAAATTAGGGGATACAAATAGATAATCTTGCAACAATTGTACCCATGGAGGAAGCTTGTAGCAAGTAGGATGTTGTCTGGAAGGAGGTTGATAATCTTAAAAGCAAAGTGGAGAATTTGGAGAAAAGGCTATAGGATGTCACCTGCTTCGCGCTGAAGATCATGCACAGGTCTACCACCACTCTCTGTATGTTGTAGAAGGACAAGTTTGTAGACAATGTTGAAGAGGAAGCTATCAACAAGGAACTTCTTAAGTTCCTCACTAAGGATTGGGCTACCATAACTTTGATCAAGCCATGCAGTGGAAAGAAGGATTAGGGTTGTGGAAGGTTCTGCTTTTTGGTTGGCCACAGCCTTACTGGCTATCATTTCTTTTTTATTTCATTAAAGATATTGATGTTGTTTTTATGTTTTTTTTATGCTGGTATGACCCCTGGTGGTCCTCGGTTAAGACTGTTTTAAATCATGGTTTCATGATGGACATTAGTATTGGTAGACTCTATGGTCTTGCGAGATACACTTTTAGGTATACTGATGCTATGTGTAGGATGGTTAGATTGCTCTAGTTGTCTGATACTTTGGTTACCTTGCTCATGATTTTGATGTGGTTTTTGATATGGAATGTTTAGGGTGTTTGGTTTGGTTTTTAGACCTTGTTAATGTGTTGATAATGCTATTTTGCTAATGATGGTCGATGGAGCCTTGTACTAAAGGGACAACACCCTAGTTTTGGTACTTTTTATATCAAAAACATTAAGAAATCATACCTGCAACATTTGGTACTTGGTATGGGGAAGTACAACATGCTTGGAACTATACATTCAACAAAGAAATCCCCAAAAATCACCTTGAATAAACTCTTTCAAAATGTCAAAATAAATATACAAACCATGTAACATCAAAACATGTTGAAAACCTCCATCTCTACAACACTTGAGATGAAACTTGATTTGAAGCACAATGGTGATCTCTGTATGAAATCACTTAGCTAGCTAGGTGTGTTTTCATTCTCAAAACCAACCAACTACAAGAGGGTTTTTGACTTCATATGGAAGAAATCAAGCTCATTCTAGTAGCATAACAATATCATTCACAAGTCTAAACTCCTAAATGAGTCCCCATTCTCCTTATATAACTTTTTAGAGGGAAATATTCAATTTAAAAATATAAATATTTCTCCTTTTCCTAACAAAGATCTTTTAGGAGAATTATTATATTTTTCACGTGCAAAGTCCCCCAAGCCTAAGTGTCCAACTTAAAACACATCTTAATACATTTTCAACAAGCTATTACACTAAGTTATCTTTTTAATATTTCCAACATTAGACAACTTAAGTGAACTAATTAAATAATAACTCAATTTCTTACCCAAGTTGTGAAAGCATTGGAACACCATTAGAATCAAACTTTGATCATACCATCACGATTTTGAAGATTTGGGATGATTATTGGAGCTAACTAAATGACTTACTAAAAATAGACTACTCCTCCAAGAAGTTTGGAGAGCACATCAAAAGTTAAAAATCACTTCTGAAAGTGTCATAATGATCCACACTGCCAACTGACCTCATTTCCATGAATAAAAACTTTGCAATAGTGAACCTGTACACTCCAAGAAATTGGGAGATCTCCCAAGCACACCAATTAGCCTCTGAAAGAACTTGGAAACTAGGTTAATTGTGAAAAAAACACTTTTGCTAAAAATGGGGACATTACAATCCTCCCTCCCCAAAATTGTTTGTCCTCAAGCAATTGCAAGACTTGACCAACTGATCAATTCTAAATACTCAATGTGGCTCCAATATCTCAAACCAATCTAGGAAGTGTAATTCCTTCTATTTGATGTTCTTTGTTGCAACACACCTATAATTAAAACCTCCTTCACTCTTCTTGCCAAAAGAGCAACAATTATTTGCAAGAATTTAGAAAGCTCCTTGGAATTTGGTTTTCCAGTACCACGATTCCATTGAACCATTTTGATAATATCTAGAAAGTTAATGCTAACCTTCACAGTTTTAAATTTTTGAACTCTAGCATGATAGTTACAACTATACAATGGTCTAATGTCCAAACCACAAATGGAAGGTGAAAATAAGAAATGACAACTATTTGGTGCCTGAATTCCCATCCAATACAAAACTTGGTTAGTTGAAATACTCATTCCTTTCATCTAAACCCAAAAACGAAAATCAACAACTTATGATCCGATTTCCTCAAAATCAACACCTTGAACAAGGAACAACTACTAAAAAACTAAAAACTTTTATCAAAAATGAGAAATTTGATCATTGTATCAACTGAAAATACCTTTCCAAGAGTCACCAATTAAACAATGCTCCAATTCTTGCCTAAAATTTCTCTCCAATCCACTTGTAAGTATACAAATGGAATCATATGGTAGCTACTTGAAAGGAAAACAACATTAGTTATAAAATTTTGATCCATAATTTCCCATGGTACATTCTTCTTATCATCACTAATCTCCAATAACCCATGTTGATGATCTTTTGCATAGATACTTACCCAAAGAGTAGTTCTACCATGCTTATGTTGCGCCACTTCGATGTTCATGTGAATTTCTAATGCTTGAAGTCTCAACACTGATTCTCTCTACATAACCAATCTTTAAATCACAATAGTGCTCCTCTCCTTGTGGTGATTCCACAAATTCTATCATCATGTCACGATGATCCAAGCCATCATGACGAAGTTTTTCTTCCATGAGTTTATACTCTTGATGTTCTTCCAAATTACATTCAATGGGCATCTCAAAAAACTAATTATAAATGTTAGCTTTGTATCCAAGTCAAAGATTATTATCAAAGAGTCAAAAATTATTTCCATTGTTTTGTTTGTGCCATTCTTCCTCTTGTCTTGAATTTGCTTCTTTCCCTTGATGGAACATTCTCTCCATACTCTTGCATGTGACAACACGAGATCCTCCTTTGGACATTCATCTTAACACAATATTTTTCCATCATCTTAGAATTCCAACTCCATTGATTTCAAGTTCAAGGTAGTCTCACCCAAAGAACAAAGCCATTGGATGCCGAGAACAACATTTGTGTATCCAATGCTCATCATGTAGAAATCATCACTAAATTTGTAGTTGCTCAATTGTAGACTCAACCATGGAATCCTCCTTGAACAAGACAGTGAATCCATTGGCAGCCATAACTCTAAACCCTTCAAAATTTTCAATCTTGAGCCATCTTTGTGATACAACTCCTTTGTTAATGAAGTTGTGTGTAGCACCTATATCAATAAAAGCAACAATTTTCTGCCCACTCAACATACCATGAACCCTAAAATAATCATTCTTCTATAGACTCGAGAGTTGAGCAAGAGTACATTCAATTTCCTTCTCTTCATCACTCTTTTGTTGCTTCTTTCTCCTCATTCTCCTCCAAATCAATTTTCTGATCTAAATTTTCTAATTCAAAATCATCAATTGAATGCACCTCTAATTGACAATTTTTTCCCTTTCTCAAAACAGTTATGGGCTTGGGCCCATGACTCTTTGCATGTGAAACTTAATTTTTTCCTCCTTAACTCATTTCAGAGGTCATCATCTTTTTTGAAGGTAGATCTTTGAACTAATTTGAATCCTTGTTAAAATGTTTCTTGTCTTTTTCATTTTGAAAGGTCTTAGATTGAAATTTGTTCCTTGGAGCAGCAAGTTCCACACTCCTTGTCTTCTTGATTACTTCTTGGAGAGTTGGTGGGTCAAAGGCATTAATCAACCCTCTAAGTGGCTCAGTTAGCCCTTCACTAAAACTGACTACAAGTATTCTCTCTGAAATGTTAGACACCATAATTGAGTCTCTAGAAATCAGCAATGCATGCATTCAAAGTGCCATGTTGTTTCAATTGTGTCAATTCTCTAAACTGCAATTTAGGATCATTTTTATCAAACCTCTCAATAAGCTTACTTGTGAACTCATCATAGGTGGTGATGAGATTATGGACTTGAGTCACCAAGTCATGATACCACCATTTATGGGCTAATCTATCCAAATGGAATCTGGAAAACTTGATCGCATCCTCTTTCGACATTGGTCTTAAGGAAAAAAGTTGTCCAACTTTTGGATCCATGCATGAGCAATACACTTATCACTACCATCACAATGTGCAAGGTTCACCTTCCTAAGAGCTTGTTGATAGTCTCTCTGCATCACATGACCTATGTTATCAACTCTTCCACCACCACTCTTCTTCTAATTCATGAATTGTTCAAGTGTCAAAATGTCTCTGGTCTCCAATGGAAGTCACATATTCAACATAACTAGCCCTTACTTCATCCACCATTGGAATTTGGGCCTCTGGAATGTCTTGAACCTCCTCCTTATGTGGAAATGTAGGTTGGAGAGGTCTAGCAACAAACCCAACACCAACTCCAATAGTGTGACCACTATTACCACATTGATGATTGTTAGTGTTAGAAACACTAGCCCCTCTGTTTTGAACTGAATGCCTTGAGTTCCATTCTAACCCATTTTTGCAAGCATTTGTGATCATGTTAAGCATAATGCCAAACTTCCTTTTTGCTCTAGTATTTAGACTATCAGG
Organism: Sequoia sempervirens; assembly: GCA_007258455.2. NCBI lineage: Eukaryota > Viridiplantae > Streptophyta > Pinopsida > Cupressales > Cupressaceae > Sequoia > Sequoia sempervirens. Next base: position 346,969,508 of record VDFB02086081.1, on the reverse strand, counting down.
CAGAGTAGTTCCCTTGTCTTTTTCTGACATGTTTCCTTATGAAACTTCAATACCCTCTACTAAATTTTGACGAGCTGCTAGGACACCTAAAAAGTGTCTTCAACTGGGGTTTCAGACAACTAACAAAGTTGTTTTATTCTCTTTATTGTAGTATCTCAGTTCCCTATCACTCATAGAGAACAAATTGCATCTACATGACAAGATTAGAAGCACAAACTAGCAAGATCTCTAGCTTTGATACCACTATAATAACCACCCTAGATCTTTTTTTTTGAAAATATTGCAACTAGAAATGAAATTACAATGCAATATCTTGTTCACTTTCTAAACACTCAATTCTCATGATAGGCAAGGTGAGAGGATATGGTGAAGGGATCTACATGACAAAGGAAATTGCAGTAGTTGAAAGTAAAGCACTTAGGAAAAAGGCTAACTAGTACCACTTATTCAATGGAGTTCATATGCAATACTGAAAGGAAATATACTACATGCTTATTCAACAATTTATTTAGTATAATGAAAATGATAGCACTTCCATTTATTCAATAGGAAGGAAAATTACAATGCTAAAAATGAAACATAGCTTCTTCCACTTATCCACAAGTAAGCTATTACAATATTATCACTTGTTCAATGTGGCAAGTATCAACATTAAACCAAGATAAAACCCACTGGTAGTACTACCATCCAGTGTTACAATATTAGCTCACATACAACCAAGCCAAATAGTAGTATATTTGTTGTTACAAAAAGCTGATAAAAATGATACCACTGATATAAGTGCTGGTAGTTCAATGGGATTGTTGTTACACCCAAACTAAACCCTTAAACATGGATAAATTAATATAATCAAGTTCCCACCAAGAAATTACTTCAGTTAATACTAATAGAATCTAGTAGAATTCTTCAACACTTATTGATGATATATTAGAAAACAAGTTCTAAACTATATGACCAAGACTTCACATTACTTCCAACTTCTTACCAAGTGTATGACTAGCAAAGACAACCAAAATTAGTGGATAACAACAAATAATATAACATTAAAAAAACACCTTATACCTACAATATATGATATGGCTTGGTATGTAGATGTACAACCTACCTAGAATTATACAACCAACAAAAAAAACCCAAAAAACATCTCGAATAAACTCTTTCAAAACTTCAAAACAGATATGCAAACCAACATTCTGTAACATCAAAACATGTCAAAAACCTCCATCTACAACACTTAAGTTGAAACTCAATTTGAAGCACAATGATGATCTTTGTATGAAATCACTCAACTAGCTAGGGGGATTTTTGTCCTAGAAACTAGCAACTCCAAGAGGGTTTTTGTCCTCAAAATGCTTTAAAAGAACTTAGGTTCCTTTCAACAACATAACAATATCATTCACAAGCCTAAACTCTCAAATGAGCCCACATCCTCCTTATATAACTTTTTGAAGGAAAATAATCTGTGCAAAATCCCCCAAGCCTAGGCGTCCAACTCAAAACACATCTTAATGTACCTTTTCAACAAGCTATCACAATAAGTTGTCCTTTCAAAATTTCCAACATTAGACAACTTAAGTGAATTAATTAAATAAAAACCCCATAGCTTACCAAAGTTGTAGAAAGCATTGAAACAACATCAAAACCAAACTCTAATCATTCCATCATGATTCTAAAGACTTGGGATGATGATCAAAGCCAACCAGGTAACTTATTAAAAATAGACTACTCCTCCAAGAAGTTTAGAGAGCACACCAAGTTAAAAATCATTTTTGAAAGTGTCATAATGATCCACATTGCTAACTGAGCTCATTACCACGAATAAGAACCCTACAATACTAAACTTGTGCACTCCAAGAACTTTGGAGTTCTCCCAAGCACACCAATTAACTCTGAAGGAACTTGGAAACTAGGCTAATTGTGCACAAAACAATTTTGCTAAAAATGAGGACATTACAAAAAATATCAAAGATTAGATTGAGTGGATAAGAAGGAAGACAAATAGTAGTGGAGTAAATTGAGGAAGAGACAAAGTGGGATGTTTTGCTCAACTTTAATTACCCAAGTCTAGGCTTGGAAGGTTAATGTGTTTCCAATAGTTTGGGAAAATTGCTAAAGCCATTAAATGATTCACTTGTGGTATAAATGTAATGTCCCCTACTTGGAGTATGCCTGGATTTGCCTTAAGAGACCATTACACAACATAAAATTGTTTAACAAGTAATATTTCATGGCAATTTATATAATAGATATTGAACTTAAGAATAAATGAACAATTAACATTTATGAAATAATGCACAACTTAAACTTGAATCTAATCTATGTACTCCTTTCCAATAACCAATCATAGTGTTGGTTGGAAATTTTGTATACCTGTGAAAGCGTACAAAATTGTGATTTCAACCACAGCACGTGAGTTTGAACTCTCCTAATTAAGGGAAGGCTCCCCCTTTTCTGTCTATTTTAACAATTCAGAAATACACTCTAATTATAAATCTATTCTAAATCTGGGTGAAACTCTGTCTTTTTCTCTTTTCCAGAAAAAGACACTTATTCTTTTCTCTTGTTTCAGAAAAGAATCACAGCTGAAAATATAAATGATTTATGAAGTAAACAAATAAAGAAGCAAAGTTTCCATAAAGGCACAAAGTCCTCCGTTGCTCCTCCGGGACGGGAAAACAAATTGAAAGCACAAAGTCTTTGACAATTTACTCTCTTATCAACCAAGTATAGTATGCAGCAGCTCAAAATAGAAAATAAAAGCAACACAAAGTCTGCAAGTTACCCCCTTTGTTTGAGCATTCTATAATAGCTTCAAACGTGACAAACAGCTCAAAGTCTGTAGTATCAAATCTGAAAACCAATCTAAAACTTTAAACACAATAAGCAGCTCAAAGTCTGCAGAATTGAGCTTGAATCTCCCTTGTATAACACCACAAAACTCACAATCAATTCCAAATAATGTCGTCACATCACAATTTGTACCAACACAAAGTTTGGAAGCAATTTGTTTTCTTTATTGATTGCAATCTGATTTACATCTAAACTCAAAGTCTTAGAATGCATACACAAATTGGCAGAATTTTGTTGCATTGCCAAAAGATATCCAATTACAATAGACACCCTCAAGTATTTATAGGAGGGAGGTCTGGAGAGAAAGGTGGGAGGATCTCAACAAACTTGAGAAAATCTCTCAACCGATAACTAATTGCAATTGACTTATTCAAAATTACAATCCAAATTGTGATTTGTTTTGTAAGATTTTACATGTAATTACATTTTTCAAAATTGTAAGGAAAGAACACTTGCAATTGCAAAACTTGTTTTTACATATACTTTGTCGAAAGTAAAATACATAATTGAAATTATTTTAAGTGTCCAAGACACGACTCTAACTACATCATCCTTCATCTGTGATGATCTTCATGCTGCTTCAGGATTTTAGAACTTGAAGTATTCAGGATTGGTGAAGAGATCTCGAACTTGGAACGAGAATTTGCATTCTTAATGATCTTTGTATCCTTGGCGAACTTCAACCTTATCACAGGCTTGGAGTAGTGCCATTTCTTTAGGAAGTTCTTCTCTTCGTTGCGTCCTTTTTCCATGCTTGATTCACTTTGTCCCCAGATGGTTTCATGAGGATTATTGACCTTCGAGCTGCTCCATGAATTATTGTTGTATCTCTTCTTCTTTTGTTCACTGATAAAGAACCCATAACACCTTATTCAAGATGAAATTGTTATAAAACAATGCCCATGCCTTGATTTATTGGTTTGATAGATCATATGTGTAAACAAGACTGACAAGGGAAGAGATAATTTGATGCAAAAATGGGCTCACAAGTGAATTTCGGGTTTTGGAAGGCTGACAGCAAAAATGGTAATGGCAAATGAATATGAAATGAAGGCAAGTGAATGAAAAGTGAAATGGAAAGGTGAATGAAAGAGAGAGAAAAACGTTTTTTATGAATGAAGGGCGAATGAAGTATGATGGTGTATGAAAGAGACATGAATGAAGGGTTTGTGAAATGGAAAAACGCATTTTCAGCCATACATTTTTTTAAATATGCAATCTTAATCTCCATAGAAAGGCAACCCAAGAACAAAAGATTTAAAGCAACAAAAACAGAAAAATAAAAAGAAACAAAGAACATACCTCTAACAAGAGTTTACAAACCAAAATAAAGAAAAATAAATAAATAAATAAAACCCTAGGCGCCTTGAACAAACTTAAATCTGCAAAAACGTGGCAATGGTAGAGCAAAAATGAGGAATTTAATAAAATTGCAGACCTTGCCAAGTGTTCTTCATGCCAAAATCTCTTCAATCGGGGTACATATGAGCAAGATCAAGCTTCAAAATTCACAAAAACACTTGCAAAACTCATTTCGGGTTTTTTGATGCTCATTGCAATTGAAAAATGACTTGTAAAACTTCAAAAATGCCTTTTACTTGCATTTCGGGTTTTTAGATCCTCATTGCAATTGAAAAATGACTTGTAAAACTTCAAAAATGCCTTTTACTTGCATTTCGGGTTTTTAAAGCCATATGACAATTTTGCTTTTTGTCAAAAATGAAGACTTCAAACAAATTCGGGTTTTTAAGTCACTTAAGCAATTTCGGAACTTTTGGAAGTTTTAGCAATTTTGTTTTTAAGCCAAAATTTTCCTACAACTTAAAATTAAAACAAAAAGTAATTGCAATAGGAGCAAAAAGTTCCTACAACTTAAAATTAAAACAAAAAGTAACTGCAATAGGAGCAAAAAGTTCCTACAACTTAAAATTAAAACAAAAAGTAATTGCAATAGGAGCAAAAAGTTCCTACAACTTAAAATTAAAACAAAAAGTAACTGCAATAGGAGCAAAAAGTTCCTACAACTTAAAATTAAAACAAAAAGTAACTCCAATAGGAGCAAAAAGTTCCTACAACTTAAAATTAAAACAAAAAGTAATTGCAATAGGAAACCAAAACCCCTACTTGCAGTGATGCCCCAAAAACCCGAAATTGACCAAAAACACACTAAAAATGACTCAGAATTTCACGAAAACAGACGAGGGTGAGTAAAAAGTGCTAATCCAAAGGACTATAGACCTAAAATTGAAATTTTCTAACCTTTGCACCTCGTAAAATGTGCCTTAGAAGAGAAAATCTTCAAATTTTATCAAAATTTTAATAGGTTATCCCAATTTTTAGCAAGTCAAAAATTAGGGACAACACATAGTAGGGATGGACGAGAAACGCATGATAGGGCGCTAGAAGAGGAACATCCAACCAAGACAATTCCTTCATCTTAAGGACATCCAACCAAGACAATTCCTTTCATCTTAGGGATATCCAACCAAGACAATCCCTTTGGGAATATCCAACCAAGACAATTTCCATATCGCCCTTTAATATGTCTCCTTGCCATCCTTACACATGGTTGCTTAAAGGAGATGTAAATTATAATCGTATAAACAAATTCATTATTTTTCCTTATTTACTCATTTAGACAACATATCTCACTTATTGCAAATCAATCATTATGAAAGTAACTATACATATATTTGCATGCCTATCAAATAATATATATATATATATATATATATATATATATATATATATATATATATATATATATATATATATTAAATGTATATATATTCAAGTGCATACCAATCACTGATCATATCTATAGTTGTTGCTTCTTTGAATGCAAATTTATTTTTGAATGATTCGATGATCATGCTTGACCCATTTCATTCCTTGATTCCTCTCCATTTGAAATGTTCTTCTTTATATATCCTTATGTCTCCATGAAAAGAGGCACCTCTTTGAATAGAGATAACTCTTGGAAAAGACATCAACTTTTGTTAACAATTCCTTTATGTTGATTGCCTTTTACATACTTTTATTTATCTTCAAATGCTACCATATATCCTTTTAAGTAGAGTTCATTGCCTTCATAAATTCAAGTGATGCCTTCAAACATTTAAAGATGGTTGCCTTTAATGCTAGGTATCTTTCCTCAATTGCTGCCCATAAACATGTCTTAATTATTGACCGTAATGCATTGCTATTCTTATGTTATGAATCATTGCCTTCTTATAGAGTAATCACAACCTTCATATACACTAATTGCTGTTGTACATAAATGTCGCTTTATCCTTAATTAAATTCACTGCTATCTAACAAATGTGTCATTGTCTTTGGATATTAATTATTCCTCTTAAAATATGATGAATAACTTGGATGAATTAAAATATATTTATATATGTGTTTCTTATTTAACTACTATATTTATAAATTGAATTTATTGTTAATATATATTTATATTTTTAATATTTATATTGTTATTTATTGCATTTCAACACTTGGTTTTTTTTATAGTCTAGTGTTGCAATTTGATCATGGTAGGGACATGACAATACATATGTCGGAAATAATTTTGTAAACATCCCTTATCAACAATGCCCCATGTGTCCACCTATAGAGGTGACATATAGAGGAGATAAAACAAGAGTAGGGGCATATTGCTATATTCAATTGCCTATTAAAAGGCCACCAACTAAAATGGAAGTTGAAAAATACTATGCTCACCATCACTATTGTTGGATTGAAGGCATCATGCAATGCCTTGTCAACCTCCATTTAATACACATGAAATAAAAAAAAATATAGCAAAACAAATGCAAGTGTACTCTTTACAAATAGTTAACTTAAATAATAAAACTATATTAAACCAACAATGCAAATGCAAACATATTGTTGGATTGAAGGCATCATGCAATGCCTTGTCAACCCCCATTTAACACATGAATTTTTATTAGAAAAAAAAGTAATAGCAAAACAAATGCAAGTATACTCTTTACAAAAAAGTTAACTTAAATAATAAAACTAAATTAAACATATGTGTTTTTACACACCCATACATGTGCACATGAGTGCACACATTTAATTAGCTAGCTAGTAGGTTTTAAAAAATTAAATAGAATGTCAACTTATGATTATATAAAAAAAAAGTCTTGCATATGTTTTTCTTTACAAATTGACCTATTTATTTTGTTCATGAAAGTCATAACATGTACTATTTCTAATAAATCCTTTGTTGTTGAAGCTTTGTTTTAATAGTAGAATCTCATACTATGAAAAATAAAAATATGTATTCTCCCCTTTAAGAAAAAGAAGCAAAGGAGAACTCTAGGACAATCTTGAGGAGCATATAAGGGAATTAACTTGCATCTATATAACTTATATTGAATTTTAACATTTGTTTTTAATAAGATAAGCAACATTTACAGGGTGCTGTACCCTTTACACAAAGAGCCCAGAGGGCCAAAGGAAGTTAGTTCAAATCAACAGAACTAGGGGAGAAACAAACAAAGACAGCTGACCAACAGCTGTAGAACAACAAAAAAAATATTAAACAACCCCCGAACCAGAGGGGATCAATCTGACTCCCGAAACTCGAGGTCGTGAAGAGGCAACAGATTTGAGAAGTCCCTTCTTCCTCAGCACAACCGACCAGGATGGCTTAGAATCAAAATCCACCGAGCGAGGTGAGGGGAGCGGAACCACATTAGCCACCTCGGGCGAGGAGCCATCACACAGCGAGGAAGCCGGCAGTGAAGAAGAGGAGACATGAGCGATCAAAGGACCAGCAACATCAAACGAAGAGAGATGAGCAGGAACCGAAGGCACAACGACAGCAGATGGTTCGTAGAAGGGCAGGTCGGAAGAGGAGCTAGGAAAGGATCTGACTCCAAGGGAGCAGAAGGGGGAGGGTCGCCCTCCTCAGAGGAAACATCCGAAGAGGAATCATCCGAAGAGGGAGAACCAACCGTGAGATGGTCCGAGAGAACATTTGTTAATTTAGAAGAGAAATTTAATTTTGCATTACTTATGTACTGATAATATAAAATATAGAATTCCTTAAAATAAAATTAACACTAACAAAACCATGCCATACAATAGAAATCATTATTTTATTGGAATTTCACATTATTTGAGCAATAATAGTCATTATAACATTCCCTTTATTGAAATTTCACATTATGAGCAACAATAGTCATTATAACAAGACTTTTCCCAGATTAAAGTTTGTGGTGTAAAGACTTAATTTAAGAGGATAGAAGATGGTGTGAGTTCTTCTACAACTTTTGTAAGGCTGTAAAAACTTTAGAAAGCAAGTATTTTGCTTTATCGTATTATTGAGAATGCAACCCATAGTATTTGTTCAAGAGTTGTTCAGAATAATCTCCAAACGGCATACTTCCATTTGATTTCATCAACTGCAAACTCAACACACGTTGAAGAAGTAAGCCAAACTATTCAATGAAAAAACTTACCCACAAATTAACCAAACTAATCAATGAGAAACCATCTTACAAGAAAAACGTAAACTACTCAATGAAGTTTATTTGTTAGCGAGTAAAATCGCATACCTCTTTATGCAGATAAGCAACTGAATCAAGGTTGTACATAGGTTCGTCCCTAGGAAAGTAAAATTAAAAAACTTATAGGTTTTGTTATTGAAGCAAAATAATGAAGCAACAAGTTGGTTAAACCTTAATGTCCGCACACAGTAAAAAATTGATACTAAGGACATTATGATAACACTGCTCTTCGTCTTTTCATAGAAAACCAACTTAAACCAACAGTTTCAAAGATTAAAGTCGTTGTGTAAGTTGCCATTAAGTTTTTTCAAGATGCATCAGTGCAACAAACATGAACTTCTCACAATAGTTGACTTTTTAGACTATTCTAATATATTAAGATTACTTAAAAGAGAGTTTTGTCATGCCTAGTGCATCCAGTAAATGGATCAATTTTTGTTGGAAGTTTTGATGTTTACTGTTTACAGAGGAAACAAGAATATAAGCAAAAACTGCATAGATAAGATTTCAAATCACTTGTATCCAATTAGCATTAAGAGCACAAATTAAACCTCAAGTGTTTTGTTTTTCTACTGTAAACTTGGCTAAGTCATATTGAAAGTACAGCTGCGCATTCAACCACTGGCAATAGTGACATTGGAAACAGCAGCTAATTCATTTTTTTATTGTGTATGTTTACTCTTCTTGTGGGTTGTTTCAGTGACATATGCTTCAACTATGCTTAACGCGATGCTGATTGTTCTGATTATTATTGTTGTGTTTTCATTCATCTGCAAATGAAACTCATAGTAATTTTGTTGCTTCTTTACCTTACATAGCAAATTTTATTAGCATTTTTCTATCGCTGTAAATCTATTGTTGTAAATAGCAGCTCCAATTTTAACAATTAGTATGTGTAAAAATAGATTTATAGTGTTGAATACAATCAGTTGATCATAAGAAGGAATAGTCAAAATTGCGAAAGTTTTTCAAAGTATTCTACAAAAAAGTACATACTTGAATCACCCTGATATCAAAAACTACAAATCTCAAAAACTTCGAATCATTTCTAAAATCTCTAACCTTGCAAGGTTGACGGATTCCTTGTTTTCTTAAGCTAGTTTTCAATTATGTCATTCACATCTAAGTTATACAAGGCATTAATTGAAAATGGCTTGAGTCACGAAAGGAAATACATCTGCAATATAATGCTAGGACATTTATAATTAAGAAATTGCATTACTGAGAATTAAAACCCTGAATCAGACAACAGTTTCAAATATTTTTACTATAAAAATATTCATAAAACTGCACTGACAATTATTAAAATACTAGGTAAAACAATCTTGGAAGAAATTTTTCTATTATTATGTAACATATGAAAGAACCCACATACCAATTAGGCTGCATAAACAATGCAAATGTATTGCGCTCTATGCCACTTGCTTTGTCTCCTTTGGCAGTCTAAACAATTATCAAATAATCAAAACACTAATCAAGATAAAAATAAAATGTAGAAGACAAATTGAAAGAAAACTTGATACCTTCAACCAGCAACAGTTAAAAACTAAGAATGTCTAACCAACATGCATTAACCAATAGGCCTTAAAATGATATTAGTTTTTTCCTCTAAGGCTTAACATGGGTCACAAGATTCTTAACTACTGATTATATTTTTCTTAATAATTAGATTCCTTAGCCATACACAAGATAACGACTAATCTGAACTTCCTGCACCTGATACACAATAGGATCTCCCTTTATCAGCATTGTCTGTGGGCTAAGCTCTGTTTATAGGCATCATATTTGATATCACACTTTTTTGTGTCCTTTGTAAACTGGGCTTATAGTTTAGAGTGTATTTCTCCATATCTGAACATCCGTGTGATAGAAAATAGTGGAAAGTATATTGACATATATTTATTGTGATGAACAATAGGCTTGAGCAGATTTATTGATCAGAATACAACAAGGGCTCACATTTATAGATGCTGCAAGGGTATGTGTCAAGGGACACAAATAAAATAGTTAATTTATATTACAGTTATGTTCATAGCAAGTGTCCACAACTTGAGATGCTTTCAAGAAAATGGAGAGAATGATGCATATCCATAAACAATTGACTTTCCTAAGATGTTTCTTCTCTTGGTAGATTGTACTACTTGATTAGATATTCTATAATCCATCTTTTCTGCAAAGGTTTGAATGAAATAACTGGATACAAATGCTGGACATCTTTTCTGATTTTTTTTCTACATTATTTGGGACGATACCAGCTTTGTTTATGGGGCTATATATCCCTTAAGTGTATGCTGACAAATTTCCCAAGGATCATCCAGCTGGAGGTTATTAACACGACTTAATATTGTCTGTCAATTCTGTAAGAGAAACAGCAACATCTTCACACTTGCACTGAAACTAACATGACAGATATTTTGATAACACAATATAGGGAACATCCTTAAACATTATCAAAAACATTCTCTCTTTTTATCAATCAATGTAATATGAAGTTATTAAACCCAACGTCTCTGACCTTGAGGAAAGTGTTTTCTTCTTCACCGTAAAGAAACATTTAGACAAATGACTTTAACATAAAACAACAGACTTGCTTGTGGAAAAGGGAGACATTCTTTTTTAAGACAAAAAAAAGTTAGTTACTCAAAAGAATGGGTGTGTGTCGACTAAAGATCACTCATAGCAAAATTTCATCCACCATATGCAGAGTATGCTGTTTTTCTTTGCAGTAAAAATCATCACATCACAAGTTAAGTGAAATTAATTTTCATAAAATACCTTGACACAATGCGGTGTTGCATGAAACAAGCCATTGGAGAGTATCTCTGTAGCTTCTCCAACTTGATAGGCTATGTTATTTTCTCCATAAGATACCTGAAAGAGGAAGCTCTTTAAAGTGAACGACACTAAAAAATAACTTATTACTTACTAGTCACATCATTCTTTTCCCCCTAGAACTTCCAACGCTCATAGACGTTGATACAAGATAGCAAAATAATTCTTGCAGTCAGAGTAAAACATGGAAGATCCTCCATATCAATAGCACATGCAGGAGGTGAATCTGGTGAAGAGGCAGAAGAGTGAATGAAAAGGGACAGCAATTGTTCAAAATGCCTTGCATAAACATACACATAAACGTGGCCTGATCCAAAGGAATTGTGTGATATTATAAATTTATAACCCAAAAATCCATTGAGAATCAGAGAGAGCAAGTAAAAGAACATATGGAGATCACAACTACAGCGAGTTAAAAACATTGTATACTCTTAGAACCACAAAGCCTATATCCAATTTGAATTTTTTTCAAGAAATTCATATTATAGTAAAAGAACTTTTACAAAGAAGGATGGCAGATCTGTAATCTTGCCAACCTTTTGAAGTTTACAAACTAGCTTAAGTTAACTATTTTGCTATGTAATTTTTATCAGCTGATTTGTTAAAATAACGACTATAGACAGAAAACAGCTAGCTACTACAAAATTGTAGTTTTGAAGACATATAGATATCATCAAAGAGTTTAGCTTTCAAATATGTACAAAATAACAGAGCAATCCAATTGAAAGCACAACAGAGTATAGAAAGGCTCTGTAATGTCCCCTTGAGTATGCCTGAATTTTGCCTTAAGGGACAATTACACAACATAAAATTGTTTTACAAATACTATTCCATAGTAAATTATATAATAGATATTGAATTTAAGAATAAATGAACTATTAACATTTATGAAATAATGAATAACAACTTAAACTTGAATCCAATCTATAGACTCTTTTCCAATAACCAAAAGCTATTTTTCCTGAGCCTCTAAGACAAAATAGGGAGGATGTTTGTGACAAGAAAAAGGATGAATCAAACAAGGTTTGGAAAAAGGAGGAACAAGAAATGAAAGATAAATCCATGCTTGTACAAGTTGCATTACATGCTCAAGATGAGAAAGACAAATGGTATGTTGACAGTGGTTGTTCAACTCACATGACTGGTGACAAAAGCAAATTTCTCTCTCTAGAAAATGAATGAAGGAACGGTGAAATTTGGGGACAATGCTACGGAAGCATAAAAGGTAAAGGTACACTTTGTCTGGATAATGGAAGAACTAATACTAAGGATGTCTTATATGTTGAAGGATTGAAGCATAGTCTCTTAAGTGTAAGTCAATTGTGTGACCAAGGGCACACTTTCATATTTCATTCTAGAGGATGTAAAATCATGAAAGATGGAAAATTGATAGTTGATGCTTATTGAACAAATGGAAATTTGTACATTCTCAATGAAGTCAAAAGTGAGAAATGTTATATGGGGCAAGAAGATGAGAGTTGGTTATGGCATAGAAGGATGGGACAGTTGAATTTTGATAACATTGTGAAGATCAGCAAAAAGCAAGTCGTAAGGGATATGCCAAAGATAGCAAAACCTTCAAATATCATTTGTAAACAATGTCAATATGGCAAACAAACAAGGACAAGCTTCAAATCTAAGGAGTATTCTATGTCGAAGCCTTTGGGACTTATTCACATTGATTTGTGTGGGCCAACAAGGGCAAAAAGATTGCAAGGGTTGAAGATCAAATGTCTTAGATTTGACAGAGGAGAATTTATCTCAAATGAATTTGAAGAATATTGTGAAAGGCATGGGATAAAAAAACAATGCTAAATTGCAAGAACTCCACAACAAAATGGATTAGTTGAGAGAAAGCATAGAACAATTCAAGGAATGGCAAGAGCTATGCTAAATGAGTCCAAGATATTTGATGTTTTTCGAAAAGAAACAGTTCATACAGCTGTCTATATTTCAAATCGAGCACAAATCAGGGTGAATAACAACAAAACTCCATATGAACTTTGGAAGGGAAGGCTTGCATCAGTAAAATACTCCAAGGTTTTTGGAAGCAAATGCTATATAAGAAGAGACGAGGAAGATTTGGGAAAATTTGATTCCAAAAATGATGAAGGTATCTTGCTTGGATATTCCACAAGGAGTAGGGCTTACAAATGCTATAAAAAAGACTACACAAGGTCGTTGAAAGTGCAAATGTGAGGGTTGATGAAGAAAGGCATCAAAAGGAGATAGTACAAGAAATTTATTATCAAAAGGCAGAAAGTTGCAAAGAAGAAGAAACAAAGGAAAAAATTGAAAACCGAGAAGTTGAACAAAGAAATCTGAAGACTCCATCAAAGGCACCACACAAGACACCATCTAGATTTGTTCAAAAGAACCATCCTAAAGATCTAATTAGTGGAGACAAAGACACATAAATTTAGACAAGAAGAAGACTTGCCAATACAACAAAACATGCAAATTTGTGTTTACTTTCCAAAGTTGAACCAAAGAACTTTTTAGAAGCAAGTGAAGACAAATATTGGATCAATGCTATGGAGGAAGAATTGGATCAAATAGAGAAGAATGAATCTTGGGAGCTTGTCCCAAGACCTAAGGACAAGAACGTCATTGGAACCAAGTGGGTTTTTCGAAACAAGCTAAATGAAGATGGGGAAGTCACAAGGAACAAGGCGAGACTTGTGTGCAAAGGCTATGCACAAGTCGAAGGAATAGACTTCGAAGAAACATTTGCCCCTATTGCACGATTAGAGGGTATCAATATGTTCTTAGCTCTTGCACATTTCAAGAATTTAAAAGTTTATCAGATGGACGTCAAATTAGCTTTTCTAAATGGAAATCTAGAAGAGGAAGTGTATATTGAACAACCTGAAGGATTCATTCTATCAGAGAATGAGGATTATATTTGTGGATTGAAGAAGGCTCTTTACGAACTAAAGCAAGCCCTAAGGGCTTGGTATTCAAGGTTAGACAAGTATCTTCAAGGGCAAGGCTTCAAAAGAGGAAATGTGGATAGCAACCTATACATAAAGAATGAAGGATATAAGTTGTTGATTGTTGTGGTATATGAGCATTCTTTCTCGAAAATTGCCTTGTATCTTGGTTAAGCAAGAAACAAGCATCAATCTCCCTATCTACAACAGAGGCAAAATATATTGCAGGAGCAGCTTCTTGCACATAGGTTTTATAGATGAAACAGACGTTGAAAGATGTTAAGGTTGAGTATGAGCATCCCATTCCAATACTCTGTGATAATACAAGTGTCGTCAACATATCAAAGAATCCAATTATGCACTCCAAGACAAAGCATATTTCTGTTAAGTATCATTTCTTGAGGGAGAAAGTACTTGAGCAGCAACTAAAGTTGGAGTATGTTGCTACAAAGGACCAGATTGCAAATATTTTCACGAAGCCTCTTCCAAAAGAGACTTTTGAGTACTTGAGGGAGAAATTTGGGAGTGATGTCACTCTCATCCATTCACTAAGTTTTTCAAGAGAAGCATGTGTTCAAAGGGAGCTATTCATTGTCTTATTTAGTTAGCCCCGAATACCCTTTGCCATTGATGTCAAAGAGGGAGGAGTAGAGTCAGAGGGAGCATTTCAATTAGGGGGAGATGTATGGTCCTGTTGCAAGGTTGCCATCAATGACAAAGGGGGAGATTGTTGGAAGTTATCATTGATGTCAATGATGGCAAGTCTAGTTGTCATTGATATCAAAAGAGCAATAATTAATCAAGAGCAGCAGAGCAGCAATTAATCAAGGGCAGTAGAGCAACAATTAATAAATGAAGCCATAAATATGGGCTGACCTCCTTGATAATTCATGTTATTATGAAATAAATTTAATTGTGTTTTGAGCCGACCCTCTTGATTTGGGTGCCAAAATTAATTAAGCAAAACAAAATTAAAAAATATCAAATGGTTGCTGTTTGGGCCGACCACCTTAGGCAAGGAAGTTTTGAAATTATAAAATCTTTTTTTAATGTTGGCCAACCTGGTTTAAAGGAGGTGACAATTGAAATGAAGAGGCATGTTTGAGGGGTATATAAGGAAGTTTGTTGAGGGACATTTAATCATCCATTCATTGAATATCTTTCATATTTCTAGAGAAGATCTACAGCAGAGAAGAGCAGATTTAGAGAGCAGAATTTATGAGATTAATTTGTCTCATGCTTGTGAAGCTTCTATGGTGAATTCATGCAAGATTCATAAAGGCATGTTGTGAAAATATTTCAGATTTGTGAGCATATTTTTGAAGATTAAATTGCAGATCTGAGTGAGGGTTTGAGAGAAAAATTCAAGACAGATTTGTGTGAAGGAGTGGGCAGATTTTTGTTGAAGTCCTTTAAGGGATCTAGGGCAGATCCAACAACATTATAATCACTTTGCTTCTTGAAGGTTGGTTCCTTCTATTTTGCAAGATGAAGAGGTTGGAGCCTCTCACTCAAAGAGATCAGTGTCTCTTGCTGAGTTGATGCTCAATGGAGGGGATTGGTGTCTCCTGTGGGTTGGTGCCTACGAAGTTGTAAGAAATTTTCTATAAAGGCAATACTTTGCTGTGGTTTTCTCTCGCAAGCGTTTCCACATAAATCGTGTGCACCTTGGGTTCTAATTTGCTAGATCTTACTTGTGTGGATGCTTTGATTATTGCTCTATGATGGACAAAGTTATAAATTGAAAAAGTTGGTCTTATACTGATTCACCCCCACTCTTAGTATAAGTGTGTGTTTTCTTCAATCCTCATACATCCAAGGGGACAAACTTGTATGTAGCTTGATTCCAAAACCACCATGCTATGCTTAGTCATAACATCAAAATGACATCTATTTTTCTTACCACATGCTCGCAATAAGCATCTTGTTGTGACCATCTCCATTTGGCCATCACCTTTAATCTTCTCTTCAATTGTGGGGCTTAGCTCCAAGAAGTGATCTATGAATCGTGAGCATTGATCCTTCACATCTTCATTAGAATCCACATAATATTCTATATGGTTCTTGTAATGTCCCCATTTTCGCGAGCGTCAAAATTTGGAGGATTAGCCTATCATTTGACCCTTGTAGGCTAATGGAGTTGTTCAAAGGGTCTTGTCTGGCCGATATCAGAGTGGTTTCTTCTCCAGAGCTTTGGGTGGTTCAAGTTTGGCCTTTGTTTTTGTGATTTAGGACTCATTTTCACACACTTACTATTTATAGTGAGTCAACAGGTCATGAGAGTCTAATGTTTCTATTTATAGTAAGGCACTTAGACATGTGGTGAGTTCAACGTTGATCCCAGTTTTCAGTGGGCCGGGTGAAATAAGGAATAATGTGCAAGTTATATTATTTAATTATTATTAAAGGTGACTTCAATAATAATTAATCATTAAAAGTATATTATAACTTTATATCTAAAGGGGGCTATTCAATGACTTAAAGCACATTAAATGATTAATTAAAAGGGCGCCCACTTGAAGGAATTTATTTTATAAAGTCTAAATGCATATTTAATATTATTTTAATTGAGTGAAAAGAAGCTTCTAGATGGGTTGACTTCTTCTTAAGAGATTATAAAAGGGGATCAAATGAGGCTATTGTAATCATCTAGGATTTTGATATTTGGCTTTTGAAGTGTTTTCGCTGTGGAGAGGAAGAAACCTAGGGTTTCTGCAATTTCTACATATTTTGGCATTGGAGGGCGTAGCTTCTCATTGTATCAGCTACCTGAGGGCATGGAAGACCATCTGAAGGCGCTTCGTGGATTGGCTTCATCCAAGAGTCAACATTGTGCTTCATTGGATGTACAGGAGAAATTCAGAATAAGGGTTTCATCATCTTTTCAAGATCAAAAGTTTGTTTTCGAGTATGAATGCTTTCAATGTAATTTCATGACATTAATAACTCTGATATAATATTATATTTGTGCTTCAACATTCCCTTGTTCTGTAAATTTTATGCATTATTTGGTGAATATTTCAAGAAAACTTTCAAACACGAAAAAACCATCAAACCAACAATTACAAATAAGCTCGATATTGCCTCTTGAATGAACCAAAAGAAGCAAATGCCGAAGAAGAGGGAGATGAAGTATTCGTAGATAATCTCATGTCAGCTCACGATATGGGAGTTGCTAATACCACAGGTTAGGGAGCATATGAACTTTGATTGATTCGTGAGTCAAAGAAGGGAGCATTACAAATTAAGGTAAGACCGGAGACAAAGAAGTCAAAACAGGGACCTAAAACATGCCACCATCAAACTCATATTGCCTACATTTGATCGTAGTAGAAAGGTCACAGCACGAGCTTGGGTCCACAAGTTGGATACCTTCTTGACCCTTTAGCCTATGGCAGAAGAGGACGAAATCAAGTATGCCGCTTTGCACTTGGATGGAGTAGCTCATGATTGGTGGCACCATGGGATGGTCACGTTGCAACATAACCTCATCACCTCTTATCAAGAGTTTACTGATAGGTTAATTGAGCGCTTCGACAAGAAAGATCCAGAGTTATATTTCAGATATCTTGCTTAGCTCAAGCAAGTGGGGAGTTTGGAGGTGTATATTGGTGATTTCTAGAGGCTCTCAATTATGGTCCCTAGCATATCTGAAAGAAGGTTGGCCATTTTGTTCACTGAAGTCTTATTTGAACCATTGAGAGGATGGGCCAAAGCATTTTATCGCCCTTCACTTCAGGAGGCTATGAGGAAAGCCAAGAGTATGGAGCTTGCAGCCCCAAAGAACAAGTCCACTCTGAAAGATGTTGCCTCTTCCAGCAATGAGAATCATCAACCAATTGTAGACACAAAGAAAAAAGCAGCAACAAAACTTGATGATGCAACTCGTGATGAATTGAGAAGGAAATATCTTTGTTATTGGTGCAAGGAGCCCTACAACAAAGAGCATGATTGTCCTTTGAGGCCAAAGGGAAAAGCTAACCACACGATGTGGGTTTACAATGAGGATGTTGAATCTAAAATTTCAGACTATCAAGCTGTTTCAGAGGATAATGAGGTTGGAAATGCCTCTATTGAGTTTGGTCCTGATGCCCATTTGTCCCCGTTGGCATTATTTGCAAATCTACAAAGAGAATCTTCATTCAGATTCAGGGGAACAGTTAATGGACAACGATGCACTGCAATACTTAACACTAGAGCCACACATAATTTTATTGATGAGGGGTTTGTCGACAAGTGTAGACTCTAGACAGAGAACTTCGCTAGATTTAGAGTCAGAGTGGCGGATGGATATACCCTCACCTACACCAGGCGGATTTGTAATCTCACCCTTTTGCTGAATGACTACGAGTTACAAGCCGACTTCTATGTAGTCAACATGGGTGAGATGGACATAGTGTTGGGTATGGGATGGCTCTAGGACAATGGAGAATTCACCCTCAATGTGCCCAAAATGGAGATGAAGTTTGAATTATATGCCAAGAAATATGTGTTGAGGGGGATTGCAGATGGGAGCTTGCGTTCTATCTCTCTCGTTAGTGAGGAGAGTAGGAAGATAGAGCAGGAGATTGTTTAGGGGGAGGAACGTGAGATGATCCGGGAGGATTTTGCATTTGCTCATGGCTCCAGGGGTTTAGAGTCATATGGTTTAGATCAGCATGGAGGTGATGTTCAGTTTGTGAACAATCATTTGTTTGAGGCAGATGCTACATTGTCTTATGATAACCCGCTTTCCGAGTTAGATGTTGATTCCACTCTTGACCCTAATCTTGAGATGAGCGTTGATCGTAGTGCTTGGGATCCTATCAGTGCATCGGGGTTTCAGATAGGGCTCACAGAGGAGTTTCACAGTGTGTACATGGTGCAGAGTGCTTATAGCTTCACATTTGATCCTCATGTACATGATTTGTTTCAGATGCACGATTCAAATGTGCATGTGCTAGACAGTTTGTATGATAGCTTGCCTTGTGCAAATATGGGAAGCAAGCCATGCCAGCCTTTCGAGTTGCTTCCACTTGAGGTTTTCACTCCTGCGACACCTAGAGTTGGGATTGATATGGTTCATCATGATTTGCCAGTTGTTCAGATGTTGGTGTTACAGGAGCTAGTTGGTGATATCAAGGACATTACACAGTTCTTCTAGTGGGACCTAGGTGGTGTGATCATTCAGAGGGTTCTCCGTTGGCAGTTGAGATTGCTTGGGGACAAGCAATTTCAAGGATGGCAGATTGTAATGTCCCCTTTTTAGCTCACTCCAGTTCTTGGCAGATTAGCCTATCAATTGGCCCTCGTAGGCTAAGGCAGATGGTTAGAGGGTCTTATTTGGTAGATATCAGAGTGGTTTCTTCTCCCAAGCTTTGGGTGATTCAGGACTCAGTTTTACACACTTACTATTTATAGTAAGTCAGCAAGTCATGAGAGTCCAGTGTTTCTATTTATGGTAAGGCACTTGGACATGTGGTGAGTTCAGCATTGATCCCAGTTTTTAGTTGGCCGGGAAAAATAAGGAGTAATATGCAAGTTATATTATTTAATTATTATTAAAGGTGACTTTAATAATAATTAATCATTAAAAAGTATATTATAAAGTTATATTATAACTTAATGTCTAAAGGGGCCATCTAATGACTTAAAGTGCATTTAATGAATAGTTAAATTGGGCGCCTACTTTGAATTATTAATAAAGTTATTAAATGCACATTTAATATTATTATTAAATGATTGAAAAGAATCTTCTAGAGAGTTGATCTCTTCTTGGTGAAAAAATTATATAAAGGGATCAACCGAGCAAATATAATCATCCAGGATTTGATATTTGACTTGAATGTTTGTTGTGGAGAAGAGGAAACCTAGGGTTTCTGCAATTTCTACATTTATTGATCATTGGGAACGAAAAATCTCATTGATTGGCATAACTGAGGTGGTGAAAGATCTTCCGAAGGGTTGCCCCGTGGATTGGCTTCATTCAGGAGTCAATATCGAGCTTATTTGTAAAGTTGTTCAAGGGTTTTGAAGACATTCTCCAGTTGGTGTTTATTGATGAAGTCCAAAAAGGGTTTAAAGATTATATTGAATATCTGAAGATTATAGTGTTGTTGGTATTTAATTTGTTGAAGATTTGGTAAATCGATTAAGGAAGCATTCGCAGATTTTGATGAGATATTTTAGTCTTCTCGAGGGGGACGATTTTGTGATCTTAATACATGCCTTGGAGAAGATCGATTCCAGCTTTGGTTCTGTAGCTTGTTTGTGGCTGGGCACACTTGTGAAGTGGTGTGATTCTGCTAAAGGAAGCCATTAAAAATCAGTCAAGGCACTGGGGAGGTTCATTGGGCTCCCAAAAAGATATTCGCAGCATTTTGAAGGGCAAAGACATCATCTTATTGGAGAATCGAATCATCCTATATCTGCTGCGAGTGTGTTACCAAGTTCTCTATTTTATGTACATGTTTCCTTGCAAGTCAATTAAATAGGTTGCATTCATTCATTTGCTACAGACAACTTGTTATTAGTAATATTCTACATTGTAAGGTCGCTGTCATATACAGTAGATAGCATTGTAATCTCAGATCATAAAGTGCAGTAAATTTGCATATGTCAAGGACTATGATGAATATTGTCTAGTTTGATTTGCATTGTTAACATTTGCACCCATTCTCAGATTGTAGCCATTGTATCTCATTCATATTATCAAATTGAAGAAGTGAGTAGTTGCATGCCAGTTGAATGACAAAATGCCATGTTACTGTAGCAAGTCTTTTGAGGCAAATCATCTTATACATTTGCATTGAAAAATACAAAAACAAATCTGCATTACATTCTAAAGTTAAAGAAGCGTATCTAGTTCAATTTAGACTAGTTCTTTGTATTTTCAAAACTCAAATTCAAGGAGAAAACACAAACAAAAAATTATATCAAACCCAAGCCAGCATTTTGGACAACTATTTTTGATTTTGGACAACTGTTTGACAAATTGTCAAGTGGGCAAAACTGAAAAATTCAGGACAGAACTGGATGAGGTTCTTACAGTGGTATTAGAGCGGTTTCCTGCCATCCTATGTTGGTTTGCAAAAATAAAAGTTTCACAATATTGAGGTTTCAAGAGTATATCTTTTGCAGAGATAATCAAATTAAAAATTAATATTTAGACCGAGGTTTATTGCAACGATAATGGTTGCATATTTTTTTAAGGGTTGAAAAATCTCTGGAGATAGCAAATATTTGAAGATTATTGTTTAGAAGGAAATTCGTGGTATTGCCGGAAAAGACAGAAGAAGTCGATGTGAGATTTGGAATGGAGACGAAATAGAATATGCTTGACCCAAACATAAGACAAATTTTTCTTTGACCTGCATTCGATTTTCTTTTAGGAAAGTTCGAAACTTTAAGGGAGCCGTCAGAAAAATTATTGACGCCACCTCATAAGTGAAGGAAGGATTTAAATTAATCGCGGTTCAAAATGGGGAAGCCCCTGCATTCGATGTGCCAAATGAGACAGGAAAAGACAAACAATATTTGTCATTTAGCTGGAAATCATAGTCTACAGAAAAGACAAACTATGGGAGGACGCGGCAAGGATAATACTTTAGAAGAAGCCATCAAATACTAAAATGATAGTCGATGCTTGTCCAAATCTAAAGTATCGTTCAAAGAGGAAAGGTACCGGGACTTATAGTTGCCAGGGGAATACTTCAAGCAAAACGCATAAGAGTATTTTGCCATCATAAGACGCCACGAATAAGACAAGAAGTCATACATGAGAAACGTGGTCAAAGGGGAAGAAACACGAGCTTGGGAGAGGAGTACAGTTGTTTCTTGAGAGCTTGGTTCTCACCGCCTGCTAAAAGACAAGATGTATTTAGAGTCTTGAATGAGTTCGAATGCTGCTAGGAAAGTCAAGCACCACATTGGAGACAAAAATCGTCATCAGCTAAGACAAATTAGAGAAGACAAATTCTCATATGATGTGTCTATGTTCACCAAGAAAGTTTCAATCATACATGAAGTCGAATCACTGATTGGGCAAGACGTCTTATTTCTGTTGGTAGATATCAATTCTTGGAGGTCTCAATTGGCATAGTTGGGCACCACAAACTCCAGTTCGATTGGTGGAATTGAGACTGAGCTTGCACTCGAATTAGCTGGAAGGGAGTCGTATCTTATCAAGCAACTAGGCGCTGCCTCTTCAACACAGTCCATGTTGGAATTGTTAATATATTTGCATTATCATTTTTGGAGTTATTCCATCATTGATTTCGCAGTTAGATTCAGTCATATCTATTGCTATGTCATGTCCCTGAATTTGTGACATTACAAGTATCAAATAAAGTATCAAATAAATAAATAAAATACATATTAAAATATATTAACCATTTGATATTAGTTATCAAAGAATAATATTATAATTATAATAATCAAATACAACATTGTAAATATTAAAATACAAATAACTAATGTAAATATAAGTAAATATAATTATTATTATAATTATAATTATCATCAAGTAATACAAACAATTGATATTTTTGAACAATTATTATTAACAAGTACAGTAAATACCAATGTATATATATGATACAATAATATAAATATTAATGTTAACAACTTAATATTATTATAATAATATAATGTTAGCATATTAATGTTAAACATAAAATAATATATGTCAAAATAAAAGCATATCAAAGATAATGCAAAAAAACAAATAAATAACAAATAAACTAAGGCCGCGATTGAACCCTCAAATGCTGCGATTTCACTTACTAAGGAAAAGCAGCGCTTAATGGAGCTTAATAGAAAATCGTGCCTTTTGGGATGCAGCCTCCCACGTAGGCATGTAAATATATAAAAATAAGGAAAATCAATTGCAGCGAAAGGAGAGAAAGGAGGAGATTAAAAAAGGCATATAAGAAAGAAGCACAAGCTGTTATACACGTACAGAGAGATATATATAATCTGGGAAAGAAACCATGAAACAGCCAGAAGGGTATTTGGGATACGTCATTGTTTATATTCATACCATCGATCTATTCATCGGGCTGGAAAGGTAGGCAATCTGTAGATGAATCAGGCAGTAAGAGGTACGTATCTTTCCATAAAATTAAATAAGAAATAATGAATATTTATTAATTTAGGAAATGAAATCTGTTGAATATATTATGAACTCAGTGTTGATGATTGGCAAGTAATTTAGGAATTTAATAAACTGCAGATCATTGATAAATATATTTAAATATACTATAGCTGATGTTATATAAATATGTTTAAATATATTATGTGGACAGTCATATTTAAATATATTTATGATTAAAAAAATATTCAATATATATATATATATATATATATATATATATATATATATATATAGAGTATGGTTGTTGTATCTATTGTAATTCATATATTTGGTAAATAAATTATTGAATGTCATTTATACTAAGTTACAGATAAATATATTTAAGTATGTTATGATTTGAGTATATTAGGATGGATAAGTATATTAAGAGTTGAAATGATATATTAACAATTGACAAGTATATATTTAATATATACATATATATTAAGATTCGTAGATACATCATAGATGGTGGACACATACAATATATACATATAGTAAATATATATATAATATATTATTCACGATTATCCAATAATGATGCTTGCAGCAATTATTGAGCTTTATAAGTAATAATGACTCTATTCGTTCACTATGATGATAAATGGTATAATAGAATTCCATCTATGGAATCTCGAAAGAAGTAAAATCTGCCCTAACATACTTATGAAACATATTATAGAAGAATCACTCATAGTGAAGGACAATGAATAATCCTTTGACAAGAATGAAATCTATATATCATCTTTGATCTTATTAGATGTTATCACTAAAACTTATTGATCTTTAACATTTCTAATGTCTCTTCGAGAACACTTTGAATGCAAGAGTTAGGTTTAAGTGTTTCCGTCAAAAAGGGGACATTACAAGTGGTATCAGAGCGACTTTCCTGCCATCCTGTGAAGATAGTGTATGCAATCTTACCAAAAGAGAAGGTATACCCTATAAACATATTGAACACATTCTGAATTATGCAGATCAGGTATGTCCTGTAACCATTGAATGTAATCACTGTTGTGACATTCGTATCGTAGCTACTAGATGTGAGGGTAAAATAAGTATCAAGATATATGTGTGAATAGATAAATATCTATGTTGTTAGTCTACATATCTATGAGTATGGTCCATGGGTCATATTCCCGCCTAAAATTGTGAGATTTTGAATAGGAAACAAGTGATGTTATTTTATACTTAAATATATGATGACTAGTAAATATATAATAGGCAGTTGATCAATACAATTTACACATAACAATATTTGTCTAATCGATGTTACTTATTATCAGGCCACTATTATAGTGTTGCTAATATGTTATCTTGAATTGGACAACTAACAATGCTATGATGATCTATCATTCTATTAAACGTAGTACAAGAAGGCGACATCATGTGGAGGTTTTCGCAGATCGCAATGGTAAGTATTAGGTGGGTATTTTCATAGCCCTAAATCAACAATACTTTTATATAGTGGGAAAACAATATATGTTAAATGTGTTATAAATGATTGACAAGGGATCGGTGATTAATAGATTTAAGGGCTAATGCATATGATAAACAGATTATTAAATTTATGAATCCTCATAGCATGTTATAATTGTGGGTAACTTGTTAATATGATAATCATTAGATGCAATTGTTTGTATCATCAAACAAGCAGGTAGTTGGTTGAGGGTTGGAACCAATAGGGTGAGCAGATACTAGAGTCCCTTCAAAGTAGACCACCCTCATTGGATGACTATAGGTCTGCCATTGAGGGCCGAGGGGGTCATTACAACAGGTGCTTGTTGGCCGCTCTTGGGCTGAGAAGGAAATACTCTAAGGGCCTCCTATGGAAATCCTTCCTTCAAACTATCACATGGACTGTGTGTTTGGCCATTATGATCTCTTATAAACCATTAACTGAGGTGGAGTGGATGCCCACGAAGGAGAGCAGATGATTAGGATCCCTTCAAGGTAGGCCACCCTCCGTAGATGGACTGCGGTCTGTCACTGGGGGCCGAGGGGGTCATTACAACGGGCGTTTGTTGGCCGCTCTCGGGCTGAGAAGGGTATCACTAAGGGCATCCTTGTGCGCGACCCACTCTGCCCCAATTGGGAATTTGATGATCAAAGAGATGATAAATTGAGAAGTGACTTACGTTCATTTAATTTATTCAGTAAGAAACCTGCAGGTTGAGTGCATGATTACATATGATTTACCAGTGATTAATACGACAAGAATGGGTTTCATGATTTCATTATGTCTGAATTAATTTTAATTTCATGAAGTATGATTGTGTCTCATTAATGTCTATACTTGATGACTCGGGATAGTAAAGGGATCCATGGTGTAGTATGGGATACACCGAATCCACCTTCTCGATTGTTTGACAACATACTTCATTCAAGTGTATTTGTAATTGATTGTACACCCTATAACTTGTGATTGTATTTGAGTGTATACTCGTCGATTGTGTTTATTTGAGTGTATACTTTATGACTCGTGATTGAATTTGTATTTTGGGTGTATACTCTATAACTTTGTATTGATATTTGAGTGCATACTCTATGACTTGTATTTGAATTTGAGATGTATTTGTATTCGAGTGTATACCCTTTGACTTGGTACTTGTATGCTCTATGACTTTGAATTCAAGCGTGTCCTTCATGATTGATGTACGCTTATATGTGACTACTCCATTCTTAAGTATATGCTTGTGTTTACGTAATTCATGCCTGTATGTAATTGTTTGTATCTGTTGAGTGCATCTATATTGCTTCCTACCTTATGAGTATTTATGCATTGCATACCTTGATTGAGTTTATGTGCTCTACGTATAATTACATGATTTATATGCCTTGTGCGTAATTTATTGCTCGTTGCTTCTATGTGAATTTGTCTCATATTGAGTGTCTTATTCCATGTATTTATAAGTGTATTTTGTGTATTTGTATGCTACATGTGTAATCTGTGATATTCTCTATACAAGAAATTTATTCATCTTTGCTCCATGCATGTATCTTGTATACATTTATGGCTAATATATTCAATATGACTGCTCTGTGGATAACTTTCTGACGTGTCTTTCAAGCTTGGTGTGTTTTCAGCATGTCTACTCCATTTTCATGCATACTTGATGCTTTATATATTCAAGTGTATACTTCTTGAATATTTCATACCTTATGTATTCGAGTCTATGTTCCATGCTCCATGTATTTATTCATGCTTGTACTTCATGCTTTACCTATCTTATGGTGTTCTTGTTTCGTGGTATAAACGGACATGCTTAGTATCTTGTCCACTTCATGAATGATGTTCTCTAATACATGACTATTCCATTCTTAAATATGTACTTTGTGTTATGATCTACATATCTCATATGATTTTTCCAAACGTGTATTACAAAACCTTGCATGTATTTCTGACTTATAGGTAATCATCTGTTCTCATGTGAATGATTCATGCTTATATGTATACTTCATGACTTTGTGAAGTTGTGCACTATTGTTTATAACAGATGTCTTACAAATACTCCATGTGTACACCCCATGTATATGTTTCATGAGTTTATGATATGCTTCACTTCTTCTATATATACTTGCTTATGTTTGAAATGTTTTCAACATATTTGCTTCATGTATACTCTTCTCATGTATGCTTGTGTTTGATTCATGCCTCCTGTGTATTCGTATGCAAGACTTGCACACATAGATGTTCATAACACTCAAGCCTTTGTGTTCCAATGCATTCAAGTGTATGCGTTATGTATTCAAATGTATTCAAAATGTGGTTTATGTGTATTCAAGTGTATTCAAGTATGACTTATGTATTCAAATGATCTCAAGTGCCTATTGTTTGGCTATTGAAGTGAAAAGATGTTTTGGAATTGTGATTGCTTGAGGACAAGCAATCTTGGGCGGGGTGGACTGTCATGTCCCTGAATTTGTGACATTACAAGTATCAAATAAAGTATCAAATAAATAAATAAAATACATATTAAAATATATTAACCATTTGATATTAGTTATCAAAGAATAATATTATAATTATAATAATCAAATACAACATTGTAAATATTAAAATACAAATAACTAATGTAAATATAAGTAAATATAATTATTATTATAATTATAATTATCATCAAGTAATACAAACAATTGATATTTTTGAACAATTATTATTAACAAGTACAGTAAATACCAATGTATATATATGATACAATAATATAAATATTAATGTTAACAACTTAATATTATTATAATAATATAATGTTAGCATATTAATGTTAAACATAAAATAATATATGTCAAAATAAAAGCATATCAAAGATAATGCAAAAAAACAAATAAATAACAAATAAACTAAGGCAGCGATTGAACCCTCAAATGCTGCGATTTCACTTACTAAGGAAAAGCAGCGCTTAATGGAGCTTAATAGAAAGTCGTGCCTTTTGGGATGCAGCCTCCCACATAGGCATGTAAATATATAAAAATAAGGAAAATCAATTGCAGCGAAAGGAGAGAAAGGAGGAGATTGAAAAAGGCATATAAGAAAGAAGCACAAGCTGTTATACACGTACAGAGAGATATATATAATCTGGGAAAGAAACCATGAAACAGCCAGAAGGGTATTTGGGATACGTCATTGTTTATATTCATACCATCGATCTATTCATCGGGCTGGAAAGGTAGGCAAACTGTAGATGAATCAGGCAGTAAGAGGTACGTATCTTTCCATAAAATTAAATAAGAAATAATGAATATTTATTAATTTAGGAAATGAAATCTGTTGAATATATTATGAACTCAGTGTTGATGATTGGCAAGTAATTTAGGAATTTAATAAACTGCAGATCATTGATAAATATATTTAAATATACTATGGCTGATGTTATATAAATATGTTTAAATATATTATGTGGACAGTCATATTTAAATATATTTATGATTGAAAAAATATTCAATATATATATATATATAGTATGGTTGTTGTATCTATTGTAATTCGTATATTTGGTAAATAAATTATTGAATGTCATTTATACTAAGTTACAGATAAATATATTTAAGTATGTTATGATTTGAGTATATTAGGATGGATAAGTATATTAAGAGTTGAAATGATATATTAACAATTGACAAGTATATATTTAATATATACATATATATTAAGATTCGTAGATACATCATAGATGGTGGACACATACAATATATACATATAGTAAATATATATATATAATATATTATTCACGATTATACAATAATGATGCTTGCAGCAATTATTGAGCTTTATAAGTAATAATGACTCTATTCGTTGCTATGATGATAAATGGTATAATAGAATTCCATCTATGGAATCTTGAAAGAAGTAAAATCTACCCTAACATACTTATGAAACATATTATAGAAGAATCACTCATAGTGAAGGAAAATGAATAATCCTTTGACAAGAATGAAATATTATATATCATCTTTGATCTTATTAGATGTTATCACTAAAACTTATTGATCTTTAACATTTCTAATGTCTCTTCGAGAACACTTTGAATGCAAGAGTTAGGTTTAAGTGTTTCCGTCAAAAAGGGGACATTACATGCTAGCATAGTAGCAGATTGTAAATGCATCATGTTGATTTGAAATATATTGTCAAGTTTGTATGTCAATTCTCATATCTGGGATCAACATAGAATTACTGTAATAGCATTGAAAATCAGATTCTAGACCGTCAAGGCGATATTAAGGAGTTTTGGGAATGCATGCCAAATGTTTGTAAAAATACCATCTTGTTGTAGTTGAGCATTTGAATGTATTTTCAGTCTTATTGCATTAGAAAATCAAAAAGAAATATTGCATTGCTTCCTCTTTCATTTCAATTGATCAATAGATTTCAAATATAGAGTCTTCTATGTTCATCATTTGCATCAAAATATAAAAAGAAGCCATAAACAACAGTAGAAGAGTTTATCAGCAAACTGTTTGACGAAATGTCCAAGTGCTGAAAGTTGAAAAACAGAGCAAGAATCCTGCCATCCTGTTGGGGATTCATTATTGCATGTTAGTAGAACTTAGTTGGAAATCAGTTACATATAGCTGGTGTAGAAAATGTTACATCAATGGCTACCTATAGCAGGTGTAGAATTAAGGATGGAAGATCGTTGCCTGCCTTCCTTCCTGCCTCACCATCAAAGAAGAAGAACCGTAGTTTGGAGAAACAGACATAAGACATCTTGAATGATCTTCAGCAAAAACTTATGCTTTCACAACGAAGATTAGCTCGTAGCTTGCAGCAGTA
This sequence comes from Sequoia sempervirens, assembly GCA_007258455.2. Classification (NCBI taxonomy): domain Eukaryota; kingdom Viridiplantae; phylum Streptophyta; class Pinopsida; order Cupressales; family Cupressaceae; genus Sequoia; species Sequoia sempervirens. The sequence goes on along the minus strand of VDFB02086081.1, from coordinate 346,939,988 downwards.
TGAAGATTTCATTTCAAGACGAACCTCATTACGAAACAAATATGAGAGACTTAGTGTATCTATAGGTGAAGTATCCAAAAGTCTCTATGATGAGTTTGGTTTAAAATGTGATAAGTCAACAGATAATGATCTTCAACCTACAGGTGAACATAGGGTTGAAATTGAAGTGGTTGTTGATAAGGAAATCTTACAACATGAAAATAGTATGGTGGAACCCTAGAATGATACAACATTTAAGAAGTTGTCATCAGCACTGATAACAATTCTGATTTTTATGACAGCAGTCCTTTGTTTGAGCGTAATGATGGTGTTGATGTCATAGCAAGTGTAGAAAATGTTGTGGGAGTCACTTTGAGTTTTGACACGCAAGATGTGAGTGTCAAACATGAAGATTGCTTGGAAAATATGACCCATAACAATTCTAATTTTCATGACAGCAGTGAGTTATGTTTGCATCAGTATGAGACAACAGGGATTTCACATGTGGATGATGTTTCTATGGAGTTGTCGAATGTTGGTACTCAAGATTTGGGTACTAACGATGCAATTTATGATGAAAATTTATGCCACAATGAGTCTGATTTTTCATGTTAGACCTTAGAAAACAAAACAGAAAATTTATTTATTGGCAATGAATCCCAGGGTCACTATTCGGATGGATATGCAGATGCTTTGGAGGAAGAAGTGTGCGAAGATATTGTCAAAACAACAACTTCTACAATGTCTTTTGAGCCATCCTATGAGGTACATAGCAGCAGTACCTTTGATGATATTGTGTGTGAAGTTGATAGCACACACAATGCTGCTTATTGTACCCCAAATTAAAAAAAATTGCTACACTTAGACATTTTGAAGAAATAAGTAAAAATCTTGTCAAAATTGTCAAAAAAGGTCAAAATTTGGGTTTGCATGTCTTGCATGAGGGGTAAAAATGTGAAAATTCCAAAATCTGACAATTTGGGTCTGCTCAAAGTGACCTAATCTACAAAACCCAAATCTCAATTTTTCATCCCTACATTTTAGGAAAACTGCTATTTTTAGAAATTTCCTAAAAATAGTAACTTTTCTTGGTTTTTCTGGGTTTCTTTCAAAACAGATATTGGCAAAATTTTCTAAAAATAGAAAGTTGGTCCGTTAGGGTTCAAACTGATTTTGATTGGCTCAAAATACTTCCATATCAGGCTGGTGCAATCAGAATCTCAAAAAGATCAGTTTTTCCCTAGTGGGTCTATTCTGCTTTTTCAGAAGCACTTCAGGAGCTCCGAAGTCATCAATGGAGGTCAACTAGCTACCAGGCATCAAATCCAATACTCACGCGCTAAACAAAAGTTGAGTTGATGAGCATGCACAAAGAACGAAAAAAGAAGGCGAAAATATCAGAAATTTGACCAAGTCTAGGAACTTTGGGCGCCCAGCTTTTTGGAAGGGAAAATCCAGCTATTAGGGTTTACGGGTGAGCTCAATCTCTTCTGAATCCAATCAGCTTCGCAATGGGTGTCTTCGTCCGAGCATCAGACTGGTCAATCTCCGACAAATCAAGATCAAAGCTAAAGGTACAAAATGAAGATTCAAGTCTGAAGATGAAATCAAGTAGAAAATATTCTAAGTCTGGAGCAAATGGGTGCCCCTGAAGGAGAAAGGCGCCCAAGATTTTGAGGGCTGTAATGAACCGGACTAATTTTTTTTTTGTTTTTTCAAATGCAATTACAATCAACACGCACCTGTTAAGGTTAGCTCTAAAACCAAAACGTTGCGTAAGCAGCTCTAACCAAGAATGTACACCAGGATCCCGATATGGGCAAGGTGTGAGCATATGGTTAGAGGATCTAATGCAGATGCAAACTGAAAGGGAACTCTAACCAAGAATGCGTCTAGGACAGACGAGCATATGGTCAGAGGATCTAGATGCAGATGAGCTGAAGTAATTCTAACCAAGGATGGCGTCGAGTGATGGCGAGCATATGGTCAAAGGGTCCCTACAACTATTAACTGAAAGTAAATAGGCGGCAAGCCAGCCTCTTCCACTTATGCAGCGGGAAGTACAATAAAGTAACTGGAAGATAGAGAGGAGAATTGCTGATAGTACTACTAATCAGCTTACAATATGTTAGAAATCTTGCCAAAGCCTAGTAATCCAAGTTCTTCAATGCTGCAATAATTTGTAAGACTTCCTCAATGCTTGACAAACCTCTCTGGACTCAAACTCCTCACAAATCTGCATTTATCTATGACTGATATAACAGAACAGCAACTGAAATGAAGCAATCAGCAACCCTAGAACTCACCAAAATACTCACAACTCACTCAATACTAGCCAGAATGACATAAGACCTGATGCAAACGAAAGCTATAATGATGGCAATGAGGACTAGACCAAGAAACAGCTAACAAATCGAAGTATTTTTTTTTCTAAACATTTGCCAGGCAGACCAGAATGGTACGGCCAATAGAGAGAGGCGATTTTGCTTTTAAAAATCCAAATCTTCATTAAAAAATCTACAACTTTGCAAGAATGGTCGCCCCACATAGATAAAAGGATTTATGCAATGCCCAGACCAATAATATTTTTATTTCATGAGATATGAGCAATTCTTACAATCAGCTATGATATTCAGCAACTTCAAAATGAGACTGAAATGCAAAACTAGAACTCCAAAAATGCAAGATACTCAACTGAAATGCAAGACAAACCTATTACAAACTATCTCTCAACTAGTTGCTATCTTTCAAGCAAGAAGAAGAGCCAAGCTAGGAGGCATTCATTCCTCGAAGCAATCCTGTTACCATTTCGGCAGCATAACAATATTGAAGACATAAGATGATGAAATGAAGACCCAAGGCTCCCTTTTATAATTTTGAGAAGACCCTCCGGAAGCTTCTAGAAAAGAAACCCTAATTTTCAATTTTGTAACTGCCTTCTTTTCCCTCCAGTTTGGGCGCCCCCTTTCATGAAGTTAATAGTTCTTTATTTTAAAAATTTTTCCTTCATAAAAAGGCGTCCTTTTCTCCAAGTAATATTTTGAACTTTAAAATATAATAATTCACTTCAATGAGGCGTCCACCCATAAAGCCCACCTTTTAAAACAACTTAAAGTTCAATCACTAGGCTAAGGGGGGGTCAATAGTAAAATATAACATTATAATATGACTTTATTTAAATAATCTGAACTTATCTCTCCAAATGTGCCCCAAAGCCAAAAATGAACAAGCCAACTGAACTGACTGAAGAAGAAAGCCAACTGCATTGAAAACCGCATGATCACTGCCAAAAATAGAATTTACTAAAAATAGTAAATTCCAGAAGATGCCCGAAATGCAACGCATGTCACACCGTTGTGAAGCTCTATGAAAACTCAGAAAGAATCCGCAAATCAAAATCCCAAACTCCAAGATATAGCCGTCATAACTTACTAAAAATAGTAAGTCCGGAAAGGTTGCCCGACGCAGTTGCAAGTCATACCTCTGCGAAGCTCTCTGAAAACCCAGAAGGAATCTAGAATCCAAACACCCAAACTCCAACAAGCAGAACCCTAAATCTTCAAGAGAACCCACCAAACAGTCGGAAACCCTAATTCTGCCTCTGACTAGCCGACAGCACCCCGGGGATAGGCCATCAATCACTGAGAAGTGCAGTGCTAAAAATGGGGACATTACAAGGGCTTAAACAGATGAATTTGCTAGTGAAGCCTCCAACGTGACTTCGTCAGATTTGATCAGGCTTTCCAACAAGATCTCTAGCACGTCAAATGGAGTTGGCAGTCGTTAGATGCAACCGGCAGAACAGAGGTCCCGACAAGAGCCAAAGCCAAGAGCAAGAAGAAAACACAGTTAAATTGACTAACTCTGGTCAAGTTGGGTGCCCTAGCTTGCCAGGGGCGCCCAAGCTTTTGGTGCCTTAAATTCAACTTTCTGACAGAGTGATATCCAGAAGACCCCTATTAGAATCTTCTCAGCTTCACGACGAGCCCAGCCATCAGTTAATCCGACGCCTGGATCTCCATATTCAACAGGATCATCTGTAGAAGAGGAGTTAATGAAGAAACAAAGAAAATTTTCGAAGTATGGTCAAGTTGGCCGCCCCTGGAGAGAAAGGGCGCCCAAGGTTTTGGAGCTCTAGATGGTAAAATTTGCAGATACAGCATGTAAGATCACCTCGTCGGTTTCAGTCAAGCTATCCCATGAAGCTGTCAGCCAGTCAGTCGAATCAACGTAGCCTACATAATCAAGAATTCATCAAAAGATTAGAAGGAAAAGGGAGAACTTGAAAATCATAAAAATGGCTAACTCTGGACAAAATGGGCGCCCCTGAAGGAAATAGGCTCCCATGAATTTGAAGGTCAAAACAAGGTTTTTCGCCAGAGACATCTCCAGAACAATCTTTTCAAAAACAGTCTGGCTATGCGACGAATCATCCAGCACGCCTGTCGGATCAATCTGGAAGCCAGAGATCGAGGTCAAAGTAGGGGGTCAAAATTGTGAGAAACTGAAAAACTCCAAAAAATGGCTAAGTCTGGAGGAAGTTGGCACCTCTAGCCAAGAGGGGCGCCCAAGTTTGCTTGCCTTAGCCAAATTTTCAAGATTTTCAAAGTTGCATGAGGAAAGATGAATGTCCAAATTCATTGAATAAGCTGATTTTAGGGTTTTGAGGATTAAAGCAAAAGAAAGCAAACCTATTTCAAACCCTAAGTCTATTTAAGACATCTCTTTCATTCAAAACTCATCATTATTGCAGGTGGCATCCCAAGGAGAAGAGTGGACCAGCAACTTTGAAGTTTTTATTTTCAAGATTCAAAGCTTCAACTTGCTGATTTTCAGAAATTCTTCATCAAATTTTCAGACCAGCAATAAAAACCCTTACTTTTTCATTGCTTTTTTTCATCCAAAAAATCAAATTTTTCAAGGAGAAGATCAAAGAATTCAAATTTCAGCCTTTTGGGTCTGCTCAACTCATTCTTCTGAAGAATTTTTTAAGAAATTCATCAAGTTGCAGCAGTTGCTTTTTATTTGCATGTCAGTGAAATCCTCAGTATATTCAAATTTTGATCATCTGGGTCCTCTCAAATCAATCTTCCGAAGAAAACCCATATCACAACTTTTTTCAAGCAAATTTCAAATATTAGGGTTTGCTGCTTTTTCGATCAGCCCTCAGTGTTTTTCGAATCTAATCAACTGGGTCCATTTCTAACTGTATTCTAAACAAAACCCAGGTGCCAACTTTTTTCGTGAAAAATTGAAGAAATTAGGGTTTGATGCTTTTTAAATCTAAATTCAAAATTTTCAGAAACGGATGATCTGGGTTGTCTTGCAACGAAATTCTGAGCAAAACCCATATCTCAAAAAAAAATTCAAAAATTTGTCCGTTGGAGGAAGAAAAATCAGCATTCTAAAAATAGTAAGTTCTTCAAAACTTGTCTGAACCTAGGCAAGTTTACAGTCATTCTTCAATGTTTTCAAAATGGAATACACTCCCAATGATTTCAAGACCAAATCAGCTCTCTACCATGATTTCATCAAAACAGCTGAGACGGACTTGCATCACATCAAGCCGATGTTTGATCTACACGCTTTAGAGAGTGCAGGCAACACTACCATCAAAAACTTGGGACACTCTGGACTCCTCGCAGCAATGTCTATTCCTATCTCAGTTTAGAGCCTCGAGTTTGTAATCGCTTGCATCAAGCATTACAATCCAGCTACAAGGGAGATTCAATCAGTTGATGGAAGATTGATATGCAGTTTGAAACCTGATATGATCGAGAAATGTTTCTCCATTCCCCCTTGGCCTGAAAGTGTCACTATCTCAAAGGGCGAATGTGAGAGGATGTGGGAAATGCACAAGGACAAATATAGCAAGAAGATTGCTCAAAGGTGGATGAAGGAGAAGCATAAGACTTTGCCTAAGAACATCGGGTGAGGCGAGTTCAAAGATGAGATTGCTATTATAATCACCTTGCTCAACAGGGTAACTGGATCAAAAGATGCTACCAAGTTTCAGCCTTGGATGTTCTATGCTATACCCCATATCATGAAGAAGACTGAGTTCTATGATTGGCCCACCTTGATCAGTGACAACCTCCATCAGTAGATAATAGAGTATTTCCAAATTCATGAGTTCCATATGGTTTCTTACCTAATCTACCTAGTGGCCTATCAAGGTCAATTCAGGGGGTTGAACACCGAGGGATCGTTGAGTGTACAACATATCTACAACTACTATCCTCAGTTGGAATTCACGAAGTCACTGCATCACTACAAGAGGGTGAATGAAGCTTTCCTGATATACACAGTGCGTGACCTGGACAATGAATTTCACGTCCGTATCTCTTCAGTCGCCAGGGCAGCGATGGCGGAGTGGGCAGATTGGTTCATACAATTTCCTACTTTCACCTACCTCAGAGTCTATGGCTATTCCAGTGCTCCACTCATGCTACCAAGGTACCCATCAGACGAAGTTGTCTTCATGGAGTTCTTAAGGCAGGCACATGATGTCCACGCATTCTTGAGGAATAGAAAGAAACCCGCCCTCAATTTTCCATTGGGACTGGGAATCTATACATGCGGGACAACAATAGATGCTAAAACCATGGGAGATGAGTTGGACAAACTTGGTCTCAAGCCTTACAGCGAGAAACGATCTTATGACCCTCATGGCGTTTACGCTGCTCGACTTGAGAGAAACTATGCTCACATATCCGCCCTTTGAAGATTTTTGGGCCAATCGTACGGATGAGTTCGAGGTGCGGAGGCGTAGTTACAGTAGGCTCACTCTTCACCAAATGAAAGACTGCCTATCAAAGGATATCGAAGGATTGTCAGATGATGATGAGGATGTGTTACTCCCAATGTATGCCTGGAAGAGAATTGAAGATCAGCCCCTTCCTAAAGTCAATTGAGCTAATAAGGAATCCCTCTCAGTCGAAGAAAGGACGAGGCAAGTCCTCAAACATAGCAAGGTCTTCGTAGTTCTCAAAAGGAAGAAGTCCATACCAATAGCAGAGCCGCCAAGGGTACAGTCATCACTTCTCTCCTCTTCCAGAGCACAATCAAAAGGGAAAGGCGTAAGTCAGTCTCAAGATGGTGTGAAGGGCAGCAGGTCAACCAAATTTGTAAGGAGGCTAGACTTCTCAGGTATAGTCATATAGGAGCCATCAACGGTTGAAGCAGAAGCTCCTCCAGAAGAGCCTATACCTCAGAAAGAGACAGAAGAAGCGCCCGTAGCACATGATTCTATACCACTGACAGGGTCTTCACCAATCCATATTGACCTAGATATCGAAGATGATGAAGAAATTGCAATTGTACCTCCCAAGGAAGTTAGTAAAGACACTACCGTGTCTTGTCTTGAGAGCTCCTTGGGAAGGGAAAGAAGAAGACCTTCATATTAGGTGAATTTTGATGACCTTGACAACATCTATCAGGAACTGCCTAAGAAGAAAGCGAAGAAGCAAGTTCATTATGACAGGAATCCTAATGGTGACGTGATCATGGAGACTACCTTACCTCCTGAACATAAGAACAGAGATGAAGTGGATATGGAGGACTTCGTGATGGTTAAGGCTAACCTTGGTAAAAACACCAGACATGTAGATGTCAATCTATTCAGAGTTGTGTCTAAAAGCCTTCAGGAAAGAGTGCTCAAGGATGGCGAAGACAAAGCAGCCCTCAAGGCTGAAATATAGTAGCTCAGGCTTTATATTTCTAACCTTGTTCATAGCTCTTCGCAGGCTACTCAGTTGCTGCCCCAGGCTTTAGATACACCAGCTAATCATCATCAGTTGAGGCAGTTGGTCATTTGTGGGAAGGAAACTCAAGAGTGGATCGAGAGTTTCATCATCAGAGGAAAGGAGATCTTAGCCCAAATGTTTCAGTTGAGAGACAACGCTCATGCGCTACGTCAAGGTATCCAAGGGTTTGAGCAATCAGTGGCTGAAGTAAAACCAAGGCACGAAATCATAATCGCTGATTTGGATATAGCCTATAGGTCAACGGCTTCAAAAGAGCACAAGAGGCAAATCCTTGCTTGGAGAGAGCGTCATGTCTTCAAGGTCAAAACCTACGAGAGGATATTCAAGGAGTTTATTGCCTATAGACAGAGGGTGATCGAGGCTCTTCTTTTCATCAGTGAATTTGTCACAGAGATTCCTTCTTGTTACAGTCTCAAAGATGGTTCCTACTTCGGGTTAGATGAAGTGCAAACTCAATTTCAGAGTGTTGTTCGCAGCTGTGATAGCAGCAATACAGTTGGTGGCAGATGATGTCAACAAGATTTGAAAAAGCGGCCAATGAGGTCGAAGATTTCCTAAGATCAATTGCAAATGGAGAAGATATCTTGGAAAAGCGCAACTTTGCTATTGATGGAATAGATGCACCAAATCGAGACAGTTTCCTACTTTTTAGCGGATGTGATTGAGATTTGAAATGGCTTTCATCTAGAAGCTTTCTTTTCGCTTTCTTTCTATTCTTGGAGCAATTCTTCTCCATTCTTCGAAGAAGAGAAAGAAGATAAATTGTAATAGTTGGAGTTCCTGCTTTTTCTACTTTCTTAGGTGTTAGTTGTTATCTTCTTTCTAGATTTAGAAATAAAGCTCACTTGTTGAGCAAGCCCTAGATTGTAAAAGCAAGGAGATTTTAGGGTTCCCTACTCCTCTGCTTGCCTATAAATAAGAGCCTTTGCTCATTAGTTTTCTTTAACCATGCTAGTGATAACAAAATGCTAAGCCTAAGTGCCTTCTATTTGTTATTCAGTGTTGTTCAATTGTTTTATGATAGCGAATTGTTTAGTCTCTTTTAGCCAACAAGTAGTTATTGTAATTGTTGTTCCTAATGTGTAAGAACAAGTTTTGCAAGCCTCTTTAGCTGCAAGCTCTTGTTCCAGGCATGTGTTTAGTAATTTTTTTTGTTCTAGAAGTTTGAGAAATAAAATCATGAGCCTCCTTTGCCTTGGTATAACGTCTCATATTTCCGTTTATTGTGTTATGCTTTTGTGATCCTAATTTCAGCCTACATTGAAGTGTGTAGATGTATGTTGAGAAAGAGTTCTCTTAAGCCTTTGTCAGAGAATCAACTTTGTTCATTTCTAATTCTCTTGCTCTGCATATTACTTGAGATATTAGAAACATCTTTAGCTTAAGTTAGCCATAGTTGGAATTCTTAAATCAGAAAATCTTAGCTGCGGCACTTGTGTTTTATAAACCTTGTGCTCTAGCTGAAACAAAAGATAGGCGAATTGGATTTAATTTACTTTCTTTTACCCCATCAGCAAGGAGCTTCCCCTCCAAATTTGAAGAGCAGTTTTACTGTGCATAGCTATTCGTTTCAAATCTGCATTGCAGAGGTCTGAATTTAAACGCCAACAGTTTTATGGCGCCCACCGTGGGGCAAGAGGCATAAAACAACAAAGAAAGCTTAGGCTTTATGTCAAAGGTATGATACTCTAGCATTCTACTGCTCCAATTCAACAGCCTAATCTTATGCCTCCAGTTATCAAGCCAAATTTCTAGATAATTGAAGGAGAGCAAGTAGACATCATCAGTAGCCTAAGGAGTTTCATCTTTGAGAAGAAGTAGACCTTTGCTCAGTAGAGAAACGCTGCTATATTCTAGACAAGGAGGAAGAGAAAGCTGATATTGTAGCCGAAAGACCTATCTTGCCACCACCCACGTGGGTCTAGACAATCCTAGCGTACATAGTCTATAGAAGGAGGAGAACAAGAGAAAATCCGCTCTTCCAAGGAGTAGCTGATCCTTTCCTTCCACAGACACACCCTATAGAAGTTGGAGAGTCGTCCAACACAGTTCCTGAGTTCAACACCGTACCTATGTTCGAGGAAGAACCTGTTGTTCAACTAGAAGCAATGGGAGATAATAACAACAACAACAACCGCAATCGCAATCGGAGAAGAGGTCCTCCACTGCCTTGGGGTGATCATATCAGACCTTTGGCCCTGGGAGCAAATCATGAATTACCTAAGGGGTCGAGAAAACACTTTCCACGGTTCCAAGGTGATGGAAGTCAACATCCTGACAATCATCTTTCAGCCTTTTCAATGGCTTGTGTTGTTCTGCATGCAGCTCATGAAAACATTGTTGTACATCTCTTTGTTGAGACTCTCGTGGGAGCTGTTGCCAAATGGTTCAATCACCTGGAGCCGGGTTGCATAACCAACTGGGATACTATGACCGAGAAGTTTCTTGCAAGGTTCAAGCCGGCTGAAGATAGCCACCAGTTGTTCGCCCAACTCTCAAATTCAATGAAGGACAACGGACCAATGAGGGAGTTTGTGGCAAGGTTTAACCACTTGGTCACTCGTCTCTCATACACACTCAATCCATCGCCTCAAATCCTATTAAGCAATTTTGTCAACGCGCTTCCATCAGAGATAGCCTTTATCCTGAGATCAACTAACAAGACAGAACTGGAAGATGCACAACAAGGTGCCATAGAAATTGAAGACAACATGATCACTTCAGGAAAGATCAAAGGAGATGCTATCAGGCCTTTGGTTCAAAGTTTTGCTGATTCGTTACTTCAAAGGGTTGCCAATGAAATGACTATTCTCAAGAGGCAATTGCCTATCCAGCCTACGCCTCTTGCTCAAGTTGGACCACCGCCTGCCTTGCTTGCGCCACAACTGTATCAAGCACCACAGCAGCCTTATCAGCCTCAGTAGTCGTACCAGTTGAGGAGAAATAACTTCCAGCCTTACAAAAATTACAGGTCAAGAGGGCCAACTCCACCAAAGCAAGCGGCTAACAATACACAAAATGTTGTGTTTTTCTCTTTTCATGATTCCACTGAACATACCGACGCCACTTGCCCCGAAAATGTTAGAATGAACGAGATAATGGGATATGCCAAAACTGCACCTGCACCAAGTTCGAATGTTGTCTTACCTCAATCGGACAACTTCGATGGCGACTCCGCAACAGGCTACTTTGAAAGTGAGCCCGATTTTGAAGATCAAGAAGAAGATTTCCGTCAGTACTCTCTAGCAGTAAATCTTGATAATCACACGACTCCTGTGTTCACAAGAGCTCAACATCTGAGAGTGTTGGCGTTTAAATTAGCACCTCTGGAGTGCTGATTGTAAACGTTCAGCTATTTCAAATGTTTTGCAACACTTCTTCGTTATTTAAAGAGGAGAAGTCCCTCTCTGCTGGGAGCAATGCGTAGGGAAGGGAAATGTTTAACTAAGTTCCTATCTTTTTATGCTTCAGCGGCAGGACACAAGGGTGCACAAACACAATGCGCCGTAGCTAAGCTTTTCTCTGGTTTCTGCAGATCTTAACTACGACTAACTAGCTTCTATCTATCCAATACCTTCAAGATGAACAGAGCATGAGGGTAAAGGAGCGGGAATGGAATGGTTGGATCACTTGAATTCGCCGTCTCCAGAGGATATGACCGAGGCTCTGAACTCTCGGGTATACACCGGGATAAGGTTGGTACAAGCAAACACTCTGCACGGTAAACTAGATCCGAGATCTGCCAAGGAGGAGGGACTCCTATCCGAGGTATGAGCTTAAGAAATAGTTTACTAGAAACAACAAAATCACGATGCCTTGGCCAACGAGCTTGCTAAGGAGGAGGGACTCCTATCCGAAGTATAGCTTGGAAGTCAACACATTAAACAACATCAAACGACAACTGTCAATAACAAATATCCAAGGAGGAGGGACTCCTATCCGAGGAGGGAAATGAGACAACAAGCTATTAAACACAGGACGTAGACATAACTCAAATAAGATGATCAAAATGCAAGCGCCTTCTGATATTCTTCTTCAATGCTTTATCAACGAACTACAAAAGTTGGGAAAGCAAAGGCACGAAATCATGCACAATTACAATCATCCAACGAACTCTCATCCAAGAGTGAACAAATATTCGCTTTCAAAGTGTTGGCAACAATGGCGCAGCAATTTTGCATAGCAAGTAAAGGTTAAACAAATAATGAGCCCAAGGCTCTTATTTATAGAACTCAAAGGAGTGGGCAACCCCAAAATCTCCTTGAGTTAACAATGAGTTCTTGCCAATCAATTAGCAAGATTTATTCCTAAATAGGGGGAACAAGCAGTTAACTGGAAAGCTACTTCAGTTAACTGAAAGTCAACAAAGAGTCAACTGGAAACTACTTCAGTTGACTGAAAGCAAACTAAAGGTGAACTTAAATGTAAAGTCTCCCTCCAAAATAGACATCCACATTTAGTGGAGATCTAAGATCCACAAATCGTGGAAGTCAATTAGACATCCTTAATTAGTGGGATCTGACAATGCATGATTTAAGGAAAGTGGAGTTAAACTTGGAAAGAAGCATCAAGTTAACTCCAACTACATTTAATAGCATCTCGAGTTGACTTGGAAAGAAGCGTCAAGTCAACTCAAGTCTCATGAATGCCACTTGGAGTGTGTATGGCGTCCTTTTCTGGTGCATTTATAACTCGCCATTAATCAACAGTGTCTCAATCCATTGATTGACCTCATCAGCTTCTGGGGAGTTAATGCTCCGTAGGATGATGACGTGGCGTCGGAGCATGACCTCACCCGTTGTGAGCTGATTTCCGAAGTCAATGCATTGAGATGCTGCCTCTTCTAACTTGGTTGATAAAGCTGCTACCTTAGCCAGCTTACAACCCTCTGGATCGTCAAGAAAGGTGCTGCGGATGACATCCCTGAACTGGTTCTGTACAGTCACCAACTCGACGTATTCTCCTCCCTCACGCTGATATTCCATGCAAGGGAAAGATATTACCAACATTCTTGCGAAGTTGATAATAGTGGCAACCACCCTTCTGTAATCAATCATCTCTACTGAATGAGCGTCGTAGGCTTTCACCTTGTACGCCAATTGTTCCTTCCAAGCAAAAGATGTTGCTTGTTTTCCTCAGAGTATACTGATTGATATGCTAATTGCAAATCTGCAATTGTACTTTCGTCTTCAAGCCTCTTTTCTGCAATCCTTTGTTCCGACTGGATCTCCACACGAAGTTCATGTGCTCTATCCCGTAACTGGTATAGGTTCGCCAGTACGCATCTACCCTTGAGAACAAACTCTTCCACCTGATTTCTCAAGTGTTTGCCGAATGTTAACAATTGCCGATGATTTTGTTCGGCGGGGAGATCTAGTAGTCCTGCTGGTAAGGCTGAGACGTTGGGTGTGCCATGTATCAAGCTGGTGATGTAAGACCTCAGTTTCTGATTTTCAGCCTTTAAGGCTGCCTTTTCTTTACCATCCTTGGCCATCCTTTCTTGTGCGCTCACCGAAGCTATTCCGAGAAGGTCCGCCTCCACCTGTCGTGTAGTCTTCCCGAGGTTAAGTTGAGACAAAGTGTAGTCCTCTACTTGAACCTCGTGTATGCTTTTCTCTACTGGTGGAGCGGCAGTCTCTATGATGATCTCACATTCTGCATTCCTTTCTATGTGAACTTGCTTCTTTAACTTCTTCGCCGACGTGTCTTGTGGGACGTGGTCGAATTCGGTAAAGTCAAGCTCATATGAGGGTTTTTCCCTCTTCCTTCCTAGGAAACCTTCGAGCCAAATAGAATCTCGGCGAACTTCACTAGGAGGGACGTGAGGCCCTTGAACGCTAGATGTGTGAGACTGTGCTGGAGTAATGTCTCTCGGTGGCGAATCCAAGTCGATGAGGACCTGTGTTCGCTGTGATACTGGTGATGCTGGCGGCTCTGTTTCCATAACAGGCACCGTTTCTGCTGCTGCTTCTACTGTTGCTACCTCTGCCATTGGCTCAGCCACTGGTTCTTCAACAACTAATGCTGTTGGTTCCTCCGTGATAACTTCTGCTGAATCAGGGGTAGCAGTCTCTACTCTTTGTTCTGGGGCAGCAATACCCGTGATTATTTCAGGACTATGTGTGGCTTTCTCCACTGGTGTCCTCTGTGTTCTAGGTTTTGACATCCTCATCCCTTGGGGAGGATTGCACCATTGCTTTTGTCTAGGTTTCCTTCTTGAAGTGGAAGGTGGTGTAGACTGAACCTGTGGCGGCTCTGTTCTGTGAGGTATCACCTTCCTTGATTTCTTGCTGTCGAGATAGAGTTGGCTATTTCTAACCACTCTACTCGTTCTTTCTTCTATAGATGTATCCTCTTTGGCATACCAATCCACTCTCAGGAGCGGTTGGGAGTCAACTGAATCTGCGAAGAATGTGGGGAGAATGACTTCCCCCTCATCATCTGACAGGCCCTCAATGTCTGCTGACATGAAATCAGCAATCTGTGGGAGTCTGAACCTGCTGTAGTTCCTTCTTCGCACTTCATACTCGTCTTTACAATTCACCCAATAATCTTCCATAGAAGATTTATGTGACGAGTGTTGCTCGAGGTGTGCTGCATAGAGTCCTCTGGGATCATAAGATCTTCTATCAATGAGATATTTGAGGTTAAACCTCCTTGTTTCTTGACCCATCATCTTTGCATCTGCCGCGGATTCACATCTATATAGTCCCATTTCAACGGGAAAGTTAACAGCTGTCTTCCTCTTCAAGCGCAAGTGGACATGAACCTCGGACAACTGTCTCAGGAACTCCATGAAAACTACCCTATCCGAAGGGTGTCTTGGTAGCATGGCGGGGTGGCCAATGTAGCCATACACGCGTATGTAGGAGAATGTAGGAAATTGGATAAACCAATCTGCCCAATCCGCCATTGCCTCTCTGGCTGTCTGTGAAATACGCACGTGCATCTCATGGTTAAGCTCACGAACTATGTGCATGGTGAAGTGATCACTTGTCTTCTTGAAGTGTCTTTCCGCTTGAGTAAACTCAAGGCGTGTGAAAAACTCGTGAACCTTCTGCACACCTAAGGTTCCCACATTGTTCAATAACCTGAAATCGCCTTGGAAGGCTATCAAGTATACCAGGTAGGAGCACATGTGGAACCTATGAGCTTCCAGATACCCAGTGATTTGTCGGTGGAGTGTGTCACTGATCAAAGTGGCCCAGTCATAGTATTCCCTCCTGCCAATGATTTTAGCGATGACATAGTACATCCATGGCTGGAACTGACGACCATCTTCTTCTCCAGTGACTCTGTTGAGTAGAGTGATTAACACTGCGTACTCGTCTTTACATTCTCCTCGCCCCAACAACTTAGGCAAGCTTGCCTTTGTCACTTTTAGCCATTTTTCGGCCATTATCCTTTGACATTTGTCCTTGGCCGTCTCAAAAGCTTTCTCACATTCCGTCAATGATATGACTTTGCTGTTAGGATGTGAGGGAATATCAAAACATCTTTCGATATCTTGAGGCTTTAAACTGCAAACAATCCTTCCATCTGCTGCTCTGATTTCTCTGGTGGTAGGGTTGTAATGCTTGATACAAGCGATTACGAGCTCTACGCTTTGTAGTGTGATGGGAATTGAAGCGGCTTGCAGCAATCCGGATTCTTCGATATTCTGCAATGTTATTTGATTCATGCCTTCTAACTGCTCCAAATCGACCACTGGATTTACTTGGTGTAGATTTGTGTCAACTGTTTTCAGGTAATCATGGAGTAAGACCGTCTTGGTCTCGTATTGCACCTGGGAGTACTGCATCCTGAAAAACTTGAAGATTGACTGTAAGCTTGACCTAGTTCAGATGATTTTTGGAAACCCTTAAAAATAGCGCCCTACCGAGAAGTATTTTTCCGGAAAAATCTGGCACATGGGTTTTGTTCGTGCTTCAATGCTGAACAAACCCAGTTCCTCAGAATTTGGATTCTGAAACTTTTTCGGAAAAACCCCCAAAAATAGGGGCAGCAAGTTTGCTGATTTTGGAAAATTTGTCGAGATGGGTTTCTCCAGAAAATGATGCTGAATATACCCAGTTGATCTGATCTGATGCAGCCTGTTGCTTTTTCTGTCAGATGCAAGAAAACCTAAGACAAGAAGAGAGGAAAAAGTTAGAAGGTGGATTGGAAGTTTTATCTGATCTTCAAAAAACTATCTCTGACCCAATCCTCAAAATGGCAATCTTTTCCTGCTTCAGATCTGCAAATAAAAATGAAGAACGGATGAAAACCTCCTTCAGATCTTCAATGGCGTACTTGAAAGCTTGTGGCTGTTTTTGTCTTTGAATCTGCAATGAAATAATGAAAAGGGGACGCCATCTCCTTGAATATATATGTTTGTGCTTCAGATCCACAAATTTGGGGACCTAACACAAGCTCAAAAGGTGATTTGAGTTTGATCTGAAGTTAAAAAGGTGATTTCCACCAATCGTGGAGCGTTTTAGCCAACTTTAACTCAAAAAGCTTTTGACTTTAGTCAACAAATGACCTTTGACCTTTTTTAGGCGTCCCTTTTCATATTTTGCAAGTTTTTTGGTATTTTCTCTCCTGAAAACCCCCTGTTTGATCCTGAATCTGGCGTTGTCTGTTGATCCTGAGACGTCACGGACACATTCACTGCGGAGCAGAATCCATACTGGAAAGAAGTGCCTGGGAGACTGAATGATAAAAAGCTGAGTTAAGGGCTCCAGAAGACTGGGCGCCTTTCCCAAGAAAGGGCGCTTTTGCCAATGCCTTAGTGATTTTTCAGTCTTCGTTCTTCAGCTTTATTTGAAATGACCTCTCGTGCCTTGAACTGGATTTCTCGTTGATCGGAGAGTTAGATGTTTTCACATGACGTTTCATCAGGTACCCAGCTCTGCTCTGCTAAGAATGACTGTCTTCGGGAAATCTGGATCTCAAATTAGGGTTCCTTTATCCAAGGGCGCCCCTCCTTGAAAAGGGCGCTTTTGCCTTTTAGCTTGATTATTTTCATCTGACAAGTTGCCTACTTTGATCCAGATTATCCGTTGACTGCTCTGTCAGGTATTGATGCTTGCAGTTGCGTTTCCGAGATTTGCTTGAGCTGAGAAGGTCATCAAAGGAAGCCTTTTGTCATTGGTCAGTATCTGGAAGTCTAAAAGAAAGGGCGCCTTTGCTTTGAAAAGGCTCTTTTTCTAGAACTTCGTCGTTTATCTGTGGTTTCCTGATATTTCCTTGAACTGCCTCTTTTCGCTTCATCAGCAATTGCTAGTGATCTATTCATCGGATGATATGGATGTTTGTTTTCAGCTGTCGAGCGGCCTCAAAGCACGTCAAGAATAGGCGCGGATGATCTTACTGACTTTGTTTGACCTTCAAAGAGCATGGGCGTCCCTGCTTGAAGAAGGCGCCTTTTCCATATGTGAGCAATCTCCCCTTCGTAACATCTTCAGAGTTAGTCAAATTTCGACCTTTTTCGTTTTCAGGAATCTCCCTCATCAAACAGCATCCTTTTCGACCTTTTCTGCCATGGTTCCCGTATCGTTGAAGCCTTTGAAGCTTAGCTTCATTTTAGTCTTGTATCACGCCATTAATGTTGTGGAGCTCTAACCGGTTCTGAAAAGAAATAGACCCACAGTAAGCGTGTCTTTTGATGATTCGACTTGACCAATGTGTTCGTGAAGCCCTTTAAGCCTATCAAAATCATTTTCGATCATTTCTGGGAAGGTCCTATTTTCGGGGGATTTCCCTGAAAATAGGGGAAAAAACCCTAATTTTCAATTTTTCAGAATTTTGTACATGTGTTCCTAGACAGAAACCCACCAAGATTCTATGATTGGTTTGACCTAAAACAGACCTTTCATGGCATTTTAACAAGATTTAGCTCAATTTACACAGAATGCCAAAAAAAATTATTTGGGGTACAACAGAGAGCACAAAGAGAAGAAGAAGAATAGAAACTGAAGGTACAAAAAGACAAAGAAAAAGGAAAAGAAGTACCTTCTACTTCTAATGTTAAGTCTTCTCAAGAGAACATGAAAGCAGTTGCTGAAGACTCGTCCTCAGCAAATTTTGATATTGTAGATGCCTTGATGAAGAACAAAGTGCAGATTTCTCAACTAGAGTATCTCCAAGATCACCCGGAGCAAGTAGACCGATTTCTCAAATTTGTGAAGAAAGGACCTGTCAAGCAGCCCACATTGCTCAAATCATCCTTCCGGCGGAAGACAAGCCCAAGCCCTTCTATATTTCTCCATATATAGGGGGTTACAAATTGAGCAATTGTATCATCGATTCCGGAGCTTTGGACAACATTATGCTTCTACAAGTGATGAACGCTCTAGGACTTTCGTGCACCAAGACAAAGGACAAATGTTACTCACTGGAGTCCAAGTCAATGCCGTTGGTCAGACAATTGAAAGATGCTCAAGTGAGGTTGGCGGCCTGTCCTGAGAAGAAAATCATGATGACCATCCTAGTAGCTGACATTCCAACTAGCTACGGGATGCTATTGAGCAGAAGCTTTTGCAAAGACCTCGATAGAGAGATTCAAATGGATTGGTCTTCTGCGAATATTCCATTGAAGAATGGTACTTTCAAGCTGGAACCAGAGCCCAAGTCTAGATTTGTGGTCGTGAAGTCTCAAGATCCTCAAGGTCTTGGTACTTATGCCATGCTGTCAAAAATACCTGAAGAAAGTCAAGAGGTCATGTGTACCGCAGAAAAATCAACAAAAGATCCTAAGCTATGGACTATGCAGTTTGATGGAAGTTGTTCCACTACTGGTTCGGGAGCTGGAGTTGTGATAATTTCTCCTAAAGGACGGTTGTATCCATTTGCATATCGCTTGCAATTTGAATGTACGAACAACACGGCGGAATATGAGGTGCTTTTACTAGGTCTCAGAAATGCAAAGGACATGGGTATTAAACATCTTAGAGTCGAAGGTGATGCGAAGCTCGTTGTGAAGCAAGTCAGAGAACAATTCAGAGTGAAAGCAGATCGTCTCCGACACTATAGAAATAGGGTGTGGAATGCAATAGATTGGTTCAAAGCATTTGATATCAAGTACATTCCACATCTAGAAAATAGCAGAGCAGATGCCCTTGTGGTGTTGGCTTCACTTTTCATGCCACATTCTGACTTCCGTCAAAATGCATTTGCCATTGAGTTAATACATAGGCCAGCTGTACCTGACAATTGTGATAATTGGCAAGTCTTTAACAATGATGACCACATCAAGGAGTTTGTTGTTATGGGAGATAATCTTAAAGAATTGTTCTTTGAGGGCAGTTCATTTACTCACAGAGAAGCAATAACAGAAGTTTTTGATGCGTCAAAGATTGCTGAAGACAAAGAAAGCCCAAAAGAACCAAATTCAAGCATAATCCAGTTGAAAGGAAATAAAATTCCCAAGGGCTTGGTTTCCTTGGAGAATATTTTTGACAGGCACGACAGATACATACAAGATCAGAGAAACTCAAGCAAAAGAGTTACACATATTTTCAACTTTCAACTACAAGCATCAAGTTATAGTAAATACCAAATGGAAGAAACTTGTCTCTCTTTCTCTCTCTCATTCCTTTTCCCCTTAAATCTTCTTCTCTTTCTCTATTTACGTTTTATACATCCTAAATTCTAAATCTTAAATGAAAGAAGAAAGACAAAAATCTAGGCTTTTATATTCTTCATTTTTGTAAACATTTTGCTTTCATTTTGCTAAGATTATTTCCTTACATTTTCCCTGGGTTTCCCTTGGTCTTTAGAATCTAGATTCTTAAGTCAACCCTTTAGCTATTGTTTTCTTAGAGCTAAAAGGAAAGGACCCTACCTATAAGCTTGCAATATAGGTACAAATAAATGGAAAAAAAATTCAAGTATTGTAGTGTTGAGTTTCAAGGATGTATTAATCACCCCTAATACAGCCTTTCTCACATACCTAGATGTGATGTGTCATTGTACAAAAACATTGAGCTAGAGGTGATGAGAGAAGTGGCATCTCAATATAAGATTTATCAAGAAAGAAATGAGAAAATAAGGAAAAACAAATAGATAGTTGCCTTTTCCGCTCCTCCAAAACCAAAACATATTCTAGTAGCATTGGCTTTGAAGCTCATAAATTTGGGAGCTAGTTTGTGCAGCATAGTGCTCATAGTTTCCAACCATCATTGGAAAGCACAGGTTCAAACACATGAAAGTGAAGTGTGTTATGGGTGGTTTCTAGTAATTTTGTAACATTTCTTTCAATTTAGTGAACTGATTATGTTAGAATAATCATGCATTAGCTAATAATTAATTAATCTTTAATTGATTATTAGTCTAATTCATTTCATGCACTTAAGATAAACTTATGAGTGCTTTTATTCTGTTAACTAAGTGTTTTTTTATGTTAACTGAAGTGAACTATTATTAGATCATTTTGTCTTATCACATGTGATGTTGACACTTGTCATGATCTAATCACTTTATCATTTAGGGTTGCTCCTGTAAATTTTAATGATCAGATTGTATGCACAGAAATTAATTCAAATCAGACACAATAACACAGCAGATACCCTAGGAAAACCCTCCACTTGAGGGAGAAAAACCCAGCAACAAAGATCTCTCTTATCTATATATATAATGGCAACAATTCACTTTACAATGAGGCCAATCACAAGGCCAATATTCAGCACCTACACTAGATGCAATGACAGATAATGATCTGCACTTCCTTGATATCTAAATCTGTCCTTGAAGAAATTCGCAATCTGCTCTTGATGAAATTCGCACTTGAATGAAGGAATGAATCAAACTTGCTTGATGATTAAAGGAGTGAAATGATCTTCTATATATACATATTGATAGAGAGGTCGCACCTCTTCAAGAGATAGGTCGGCCATTATACAAAATATAATTACAAAGATAGGAGGTCGGCCTCCAATAAGAAATGCCTTTTCTATTTAGGACGCAACCAATAGAGAGAAAGTCGACGCACATAGAAACTAGGTGCCAATCAAATTAAATGCTCTTTATGGATAGGGACTCTATATAAAAGTAAATAACATAGCTATTATTTGAATTTATTTAATCAACAATAAATAATAGGCTGGAAGAATGCAACTGAAATTGAATGTTATCATCAACACTCCCTCTCAGCTAGGGAGTAGACTTCTAGCTGCACAAGACATATCATCTCAACATGATGTCCATCACATTGGCTACAACCAAATGTGAAAAGAAGAATATCACCTCAACGTGATATTAGATATCGCCTCAACACGATATCAACCATAATGGCTACAACCATACTATGGTAGGTACAAGTGTTCATCACTTGCGTGATGTTGTCACCTCAGCGTGACTTTCACCATGACTCTCTCAGAGGGTGAAACACAAGTACAAAATATGTCATGGTGTCACACACATGACATCCACCATGACTCAGCTCAAAGGGTGGAAACAAGGGCTTTCACCTCAAATCTCAAAGAGAAATACATTAACAAGGGATTTCACCTCGAACTTCTCTCACAGAGAAGAACTCATTAATCAAGGGATTTCACCTCGAACTTCTCCCACATAGAAGAACTCATTAATCAAGCTTCATCGATATCGAGACTCTTACTCACCAAGGCTGATTCTCCACCATACTCAAGTTTATCTCGAAAGTACACAAACTTTATCCTGGAAAGAGGCTTGGTGAGAATATTTGCCGTCTGCTCATTAGTGCTGATGTACCTCAACTGTACAGCCTTCCGTAGTACCATATCCCTAATGTAGTGGTACTTGATCTCAACATGCTTGGTTCTGTCATGAAACACAGGATTGACAAAAAGCTTCACACAACTCTGATTATCACAATGAATGATAGTAGGCTCCATTGATTGTCCAAACAATCCTGCAAGGAGCTTATGAAGCCATACTACTTCCCAAGTTGCCATACAAGCTGCAATATATACCGCAAGAGACAATGCTGCCAGATGATCGCCTCGCACGTGAGAAATCGGTAGCGGAAACCCAACCTGGGCAACAACTGTGAGGTGCTCTTCCGATCTGTGACACAACCTGTCCAATCAGAATCGGTAAAACCATGTAACTCCAAGTCTGCAACTGAAGAATACCTCAACCCATATCCAACTGTGCCATGCAAGTATCTCAAGATATGTTTACGTTTAAGATGCATTCCCCGCTCCCCGGATCACACATAAACCGGGTTAAGTGCACTTATCGCATCAAACGTCAGTCTAGTGTTAACTAGATACATCAAAGATCCACTAGTCATTCTGCATGCTGCAGGATCCACCAAGTCTAAACTAGCTGCAGCCTCTTTCAACTTATGCATGTTGGTCTCCATGGGTGTAGACATGGATTTGCAATCCATCATACCAAATCTCTTAAGTATATCAATGTTGTACTTCCCTTGACTTAGAATCACCCTCCGCTTCTTGCACTCTTGCCATGAAGTAATGCATGAGCCCGTCCCATCTCAAATTCAAGTCAAACTCCTTCTTACACTCAAGAATCAGGATCTTCCAAAGAAGGACTCAACCACAATATTATAAACCAAAATTAATGCATCACCATTGATTACCTTGAAGTAGAGGATTTGAATCAACATCATTCTCTCAAGAAGCCCAAGCTTCTGATGTAACGATCAACTTTTCTCATACCGTTTAGGAGCCTCGGCTACACTCATACAAGGCCTTCTTCAGCTTGCAAACCTGTGACTCCTTCCCATGAACCTCAAATCCATCAGGTTGCTCTATATAAACTTCTTCCTCAATTACTCCATTGAGAAAGGCTGTCTTCATATCCATTTGGTGAATCTTCCATCCTCTAGATGCAGCAACAACAATGATGATTCTGACTAAAGTGTAGCGAGCAACAGGAGCAAATGTTTCTTCATAATCAACTCCCTCTTTCAGAGAAAACCCACGAGCCACAAATCTTGCCTTGTACTTCTCGATGCTCCCATTTGCAGCATGCTTAATCTTGAAGAGCCATTTAGAAGATACCACGGACTTGCCCTCGGGTCTAGGAACAATGTCCCAAACATCATTCTTAAGAATTGATTGATATTCCTCTGCCATAGCATCTCTCCAAACCTGATGACCGGATGCTTCCTCAACACAGGTAGGCTCGGATTCTATAATCTGACTCATTAAGGCAACATAACTGGAGAACTTATGAGGTCTTTTACTTTCTCTGAATGTGCCTCTAGGAGCTGCAAAACTTTCAGCCTCTTGCATGGTACGTCTGGCCCATAGAGGTCTCTTTCTCCCAATAACAATGTCAGTAGGCCCATCAGTGGGTTCCAAGGGTTCAACGGGATCAATATCTTCTTTTGGTTCTGAAGTCTCCCTCTGAATCTCAAGAGTATGGTCAACTTCCATATCACAGAGGGCTCTTTAATTGCTTTCGTCCCTTATGGATACTTTGGATCTCTGGAATGCTACATCTTCCTCGAATGTGACATCTGATTTGATTAAACTTCTATCTTGGATGTATGTTGTAGGCTTTTGATGTCTGCTTTGTGGCCACAAATATTCCTTCTTGCGAAGAGCTCCAACAGTTCTCTTTTCCTTTGGAACATAGACATGGAAGCAGGACATCAAAGATCCTCAATTGGTGACTTAGGGCTTCTTGCCATAAAGGCTTTATTACAGAGTCATATTCTCCAAGATCTTATGAGATACATTGCAGAACATATCGGCCGTCTGAAGCTTACGCCCATAGAAGGTTTGCAAATCTTGATCATAGATCGTAGCCCTTCGCTGCTTCCACGATCGTCCTGTTCTTTCTTTCTGCAACACCATTCTATTGAGGATTATAGGGAACACAGAACTCCCTCTTAATCCCTGCATCAATACAAAAATTCCGAAAACTACCAGAGGTGTATTCTCTACCATTATCAGATCTGAGGACCTTAATTCTTTTACCAGCAAGATTTTCTACCAAGGCTTTAAATTCTTTAAACCTATCTAACACTTCCTCAGATTCTTTAGTTTTCAAAAAATAAATCCAAGTCTTCCTAGAGTGGTCATCAATAAAAAGAACATAATACAAGAATCCACTCGAAGACGGAACAGACATAGGACCGCATAAATCAGAATGAATAAGGTGTAAAATACACTTAGATCTATTTTCTCTACTATGAAAAGGGGCTTTTATATTCTTACCCAAAGCGCAACCCTTGCAAGTACCTTCGTGCTCCTGGTCGAACATAGGAAGGCCCGACACCATCTTCTCCACGATAGGTAAGGCTCGGAAGTGTAGGTGAGCCAATCTCCGATGCCAAAGATCACATAGACTTGAAGAATCATGAACCAAAGCTTGTAAGGGCGTGTCACAGAACCCTGTAAAGAGCTTTCATGTCTAACTCCAATTACTTGAGCATCCTTGAAGCTAGAGTTCTCCATCCACACTAGAACTTTTCCTTTGGAGAAGGCAACTTGATATCCTTTATCTTCCAAGGCTGAAATAGAAATAATATTGCGCTTGATTCTAGGAACATAAAGAACATTACTCAACTGAAGTGAGATGCCGGAATCCAAATGAAGTGTAGATGTCCCAATTCCCTTCACGGAGTAACTAGCATCATCTCCAATGACGACTTGCTCGGAAGACTCCTCTACCAAGCGGTAAATTCCCTTAAAACGTTAATGTGCTGACTGCAGCCGATCAACCAAGTGTTGATAGAGTGGAATTACATTGCCTTGCCATTGCGAGTAGAACAAAATGTTCACTTGAATCCTTTACTGGGGAAGTAATCAACGATATTATATGATGGCTTTGTTGCTTAAAGACCTAATTGGACAATGCCAGCTGAAGTGCCCAAACTTATCACACCTAAAGCATTGAATCTTGGACATGTCTCTCTTCCTTCTTGAAGGCGGGTGTATCATCATTTCCCTTATCACAATTTCTCTTGAAGAATCCTTTCCTTCCATCTTTTCCTTTCTTCTTTGAAGCATGGGAGGCAAGAACATGAATGTCTTCATTCTTTGAACTTTGACCAACGCCTCTTGCCAACAACCTTGATTCTTCTTGAATGCAATCTGATCTTAGGCGATCAAACTTAGGCAATTTTGATCTTGCACTGATTCCCTGAATGTAAGATTCCCAAGACAAAGGTAGACCATTGAGAGCAAGCATAGTCAAGTCTTTGTCATCAACCATATGCCCTATTGTCGAGAGCTGATCTCTCAAATCTGCAATCCTCATAAAGTATGCAATCCCTGATTCACCTTTCGCCATCTTCACATGATGAAGTTGTTGCTTCAGTGCAAGTGCTCGGTTGGTATTGTTGATTTCGTACATCTCTTCCAATGTTTTGAACATGTCTCTCGCTATCTTCAACTTAGAGACGATAGGAACAATGTGATCCTTGATGGAATCAACCAATATCTTCATTGCTTTAATATCTTTCTTTACCCACTGCAACTTCTCTTCTTCCTCCTCAGGTTTAGGAACACTAGACTCCACGAACTCACCCAAGTCATTTTCACGCAATGTAAGCATGATTCTAAATCTCCCTGATGTGAAGTTAGATGCTCCCTCGAGTCTATCCTCAATCTTCAAACCGTTTACCATCTTGACTAATGTAGACAAATGAACAAGTAGGGTATGCCGATTAGAAATAATCTGATCACGATCCTCTCAAACCCGCTCTGATACCATGTAAATTTTAATGATCAGATTGTATGCACGGAAATTAATTCAAATCAGGCACAATAACACAGCAGATACCCTAGGAAAACCCTCCACTTGAGGGAGAAAAACCCAGCAACAAAGATCTCTCTTATCTATATATATAATGGCAACAATTCGCTTTACAATGAGGCCAATCACAAGGCCAATATTCAGCACCTACACTAGATGCAATGACAGATAATGATCTGCACTTCCTTGATATCTAAATCTGTCCTTGAAGAAATTCGTAATCTGCTCTTGATGAAATTCGCACTTGAATGAAGGAAAGGAATCGAACTTGCTTGATGATTAAAGGAGTGAAATGATCTTCTATATATACATATTGATAGAGAGGTCGCACATCTTCAAGAGATAGGTCGGCCATCATACAAAATATAATTACAAAGATAGGAGGTCGGCCTCCAATAAGAAATGCCTTTTCTATTTAGGATGCAACCAATAGAGAGAAAGTCGGCACACATAGAAACTAGTGCCAATCAAATTAAATCACACCTCTTTATGGATAGAGGACTCTATAAATTAAATAGCTCTCTAGCTATTATTTAATTTATTTAATCAACAATAAATAATAGGCTGGAAGAATGCGACTGAAGTTGAATGTTATCATCAACAGCTCCTATATAGTTTCAGAATTATAAATAATTTCAGCTAGTATAATAAGTGATCATTTGGATCAGTAACTCCAAACCAGAGGAAATAAAGGAATAGATCATGGCTGATGAAGAGGAGAAGCACTTACAGACCAAACAGCAATAAGGTAAGTAAATATTTTATGAATTTAAATAATAAGTAAATAATTTATAAATTTAAATAATAGATAAGTGTTTTATGAATTCAAATAATAGGTTTGATAAATACTTATGAATTTAGATAATGGTCTTTAATAAATACATTATGAATTTAGATATTGATGTTTAGTAAATATATTATGAATTTAAATAATAGTGCACAGCAAAATAACAATTTACACATAATGATTTTTATTCTAATTAATGTTATTTATTTCTAGTGATGTTATTTTGGAATAATAAAATTATGCATGCTACTATTTATTATTATTGCATTGCTAATATGTTATTTTGATTTAGATAACTAATTATGTTATTGTGATCATAACTATTGTGTGTGCAAGCATATCTATCTTGTTATTTATCTTTATAGAACAACCATGGAAGAAGTGAGGAAGAGACTACTAGTAGGTTGAGCAGATACTAGACATCCTCCTAAGTACACCACTCCATGATGGAATGACTAAGTGCGCCTCTTGGAGCCAAGGGGGTGATATCCGCTCTTGGGCTTGGGAGGAGATATTTACAGGCCTCCTACAGTAAGCTCTTTCCAAACCTCTACATGGGTTGATTGATAGGATTGATTCAAGGGGTTTCAACCATAAGAGGGATGGATAAGATAGCAAGGATAGGGAATGCAGATACAAGTTGTCCACCAAGTAGACCACCCCATGCGGAATGACTAAGTGCGCCAAATGAGGGCCAAGAGGGATGGTATATCAGCTCTTGGGCTTGGTGTGATAGCTTCAGGCGGACCTATCATGCTTTTCATCCACTCCCCCTTATGATCCAACTCTCAATGTGAATTATAAATATTATGTGGTTTATGTAATTTAAATGTATGCGTGAAATGAATAGATAAACATTTGTTATATATGTCTAATTATGTGAATTATATTTCAATATTATCTAACATGTTCCCAAGACCTAAAACCAAGATTTATCCGGCTTAAAGTATTTAGTTGATAAGTTGTAACCCTAACTGCATTAGCTTGTATTTCTAGAGCAAGAATTAGGGTTTTCCACAAAAGGGGACATTACATTGTCCTACTGGAGTGGTTTCTTTTGGCTGGATTCTACAAATGGTTTCTTCTCTAGAGGTGAAGTTTGCTCTTGTTGAGGTAGAGCCTGCTCCTATTGAGGTGGAGTTGTTTGCTACAAGTCCAATGGAAAGTCCTCTTCTCCTTTGCTTGTTCCTTTTGAGGTGGAGTTGGCTCCTTTTGAGGTGGAGCTAGTATGAGCAGGAGTTGAGTTGCTTTGGTGGTTCGAGCTCTCACATCTTCCTCTCCTATAAAGGGGGGCCCTGTCCTATGGAGGTGGAGTGTGGGATGGTTTTTTAGAATGGATGGAGCTACAAGAAGGCTACTACCCTTCAGTCATCTGTGTTTTTGGGTTTAAGGTTCCGACCAAAGCCTAATGATGGCTCTCTTTTGGGGTCAAGGTCCCTTCAAAACATTCTTAAGGGTTTAAGGTCCCTTCAAAAACTTTGGGTTTAAGGTCCCAGGTAAAACCTGATTGTATATGGTTAAGGGCTATAGGTCCCTGCAATTCTTTTGTGCAGCCTGTGTTGCCCTGCTATATTTTGAGTGTTGTTGTCGATTGGATGTTGATGGTATATGGTTTATCTTTGATGCAACATGATTTTCTTGGATAGGGTTGCGGGTCCCTTCAAAACCATTATGTAATGGGTTTCGGGTCCCATCAAAACCTGTTTTTCCACATAATCAAAAACATCCATCACTATTGGGAACTACCTCCAACAACTAACTAATTTTTTTAAAACTAATCCAACTCATACATCATAAAATAACAATCTTTCACTAATTCCACTCTTTTGTTTCATTTATTCAAGGATATTATGTAATGATCATAAAACTAGCCAACATTGATCCCCTCCTCTAAGATTGGCCCACACCGATTCTTCTCTTTTTTCTTTATTTGGTTCATAGTAAAGCTTCACCATTTTTAAAGTGTCACTCTTGAACTCTGCAATTACATCTCAAATTCATCTTTGGATTTTCCATCCAAGATTTCATCTTTCGCTAATGCTCAACTCACTCCATCTCCCTATTCCTCGTCTTAACCAACTCTAGATCAAATTCTATTTCTATGTTCTAGATGGGTTCATTTTATTCCCTAGCCTAGTTTGCTTGGTTTGTTGCACTTTTCACCTAGGGATTTTCTTATAACCATCTTTCCAAAACTCAAAGATTTTTAATCATCTCTGCCATTTCTTGGACATCTACTGCACCTAGACACTCAATCTTGTGAGTTGGTTTTCAATGTTTGCCACAAGCAATTTTTCCATCTTAGCCTATTGCTTGGCAGACTCACATTCACTAATCAAGTCTCATTTTTTTCTCTTGGACTTGACTGCTATGTATTTCCATTGTGCATACAATTCTATATAAGTAGTGACTTCAAAGATTGCTCAATGACATTGTCTTTGATCTGGTCAATAATCACTTTACTAGACTCAATGGAGCAAGGATCACATTATATCACAAAAAAAGTTCCATGAATGAAGTTTGCAAGCTGGCCTTCTTTGTCTTTTTTGCTACAAAAATTTGTGAATGAGCCACAACACTATATTGGCCCTCCATAACACTCTGCAACTCTACTCTGCCATGCCAACTTGCTTTCCTACATCCTATATTTTCTTTTATCAATAAGTCATTCCTCTCGAACGATTTATTATGGAGTCTAACCAAATCCTCAAGCTTTCTCTTCTTCCCCCTTGACGAAGATGGTACTGGAGAAAACTATTTGATAATTTTTCTATTTTACCTTTTTCAACAATACTAGCATTCTACTAACCATTGCATCACTCTCAAGCACATGGTTGAAAAAGTTTGGGATAAACAGGGTAGTGAGGTTTTTTGTTGTTTGTTGACTTCAAAAAAGCTTTTGACACAGTACCTAGAAACAAACTTTGGGACAGAATGGAACATCTTGGAATTCTGGAAAAATATAGGGCTGCTGTCCACAGACTTTATGATCAAGTGAGGGCCAAAATCATAACAAAGGCAGGTTTTTCTAAGTGCTTCGAGAGCGACATTGATGTCAAGCAGGGCTTCCCTCTGTCCCCCACTTTGGGCTGTACATAGACAAATTAGAAGAGTGGTTGGACAAGTGGGGTGGTGATGGTGTTCTTTTGGCCACTTTTGTGATCAAGTTGCTGCTGTATGCGGATGACCTTACTTTAATGGAAAATTCATAAAATAGTCTTCAAGAGCATCGAAATGCTTTGGAATGTTTTTGTCAGGATGTGGGAATGCAAGTCAACATCAGCAAAACCAAGGTCATGATATTTACGTTGAAAAAGGCTAGGAAGCAAATAAATTTTGAGTTTGAGGGAAACACTTTGCAGGTGGTAAGTGAATACAAATACTTGGGTCTCAATTTTTGCAAAAATCTCAATTAGGAGATTTGTAGGATGAAAAGAATTCAAGGGGGTTGGAAAGCTCTTTACTTGCTCCTAAATAGATGTAGATCGGCTGAGTTATGGGATTGGAAAACAAAGAAGAAGTTATTTGGGCTGCTTGTTATGCTTGTGGTTTTATATGGCTGCAAAGTTTGGGGATGTAGCACGTCGGTTGTGAAATGGAAACAAATAGAAAGACTTCAAAAGCACTTAATCACAAGCAATTTCAAAATAAAAAATATAGTCCCGTATGAGATTGTTTTGGCTGAAGTTGGTGTTTTCCCAATGGAAATGGCAGCAGTAATTCGTTTATTAGGCTATTTGCAGAGGATAGAGAATATGGGGGAACACCGATGGCCCAAAATTTTAGTGGAAGAAAAATTAACTAGAAGGAAGAGCACGTGGATGAAGCAAAATGTCAAGTGGATGGGAAAATGGGGGATCAACATGCAAGAGTGTCCAAACACAAAAGTTGAAATGAAAAAGTATGTAAAAGAGAAATTCAAAAATACCATGTGGTCGAAACAGCTTGGCCAGAAAAGAGAACACTATGTTTTGCATTTTAACCCTACTTGTGATCATGAGCAAAAATTTTACATGGGGGTAGATATAAAGTGGAAGGCTAAAATGCTAATAGCCCCGTTAAGAACTAGCTCACACCGTTTGAGATGTGAAACGGGAAGGTGGAAAATACCCAAAGAGGGGTGGGAAGATAGGATTTTTTGTTTTTGCTCTTCGGGTTAAGTGGAGACAGAGTGGCACTACATTATGGAGTGTAAGGCTTACGAGGACATCCAGTACTACTATTCAGATTTGTTAAAAGTCAAGTCTTTAGCAGCCTTGTTTGAAGAGGAAAAGATCGATAAAACAACAAGTTACCTGATCAAAATTCACAACAGAAGAAACAAAATCAGCAAAGAGTTGGAAAACAACAAGTAGTTCGGTGGGGTCGGCTGTTGTTTTTGTTGTTTTGGCTAAGGTGATCTTTCGGTTTCATTTTGTGGGTCCCATAGACTGGCTGGTCTCGTGGACGTTATTAAAATCAATCACCCCTCAGCTTCACACATGATTTTTGTTACCTTTCCACCAATGCATTATGAGAGAACTGTTGGCTAGATAATCATCTCTTCCAAAAGTGTTTTTCCCTTTTCTTTCTTTATTTCTGGTTGTGGCTTCTTATCTTCATTTATTCTTGCCCAAATGTGAGTACAACTCTAACCTTCCCTTCCAGAGAAGTGTCAATGATCAGTGCACCTTTCAATGGCCATAGCTATGATTTCTTGTCATGTCCCCAAAATTGTAACACATTGAAATGCAAATAAATGAAAAAAAATAACCAAATACATATTAGCGATTTAATGCTATTATATTTTAGTGTTAAAATATGAAGCATTGAAATACAAATAACCAAATCAAATAAATATCAAAATATAAATATAAGTAATTGCAATTTAAATATTACAATTATAATTATAATTATCACAGATAATATTATAATTATAATACAACTATCATAATACAAAATAGAACAATTGTAAATATCATAATAACAAATAATAAAAATAATATTCACAAGATACTAATATAATCTGAATATGACTATGCCTTAGTTAAATAAATAAACAATAATCCTAAGCTTAGTTAAATAAATAAACAATAATCCTAAGGCATCGACTCCTAATAAGAAAGCATGTTAATCACTAAAACAGCAGTGAGTAAACAATAT
This sequence comes from Sequoia sempervirens, assembly GCA_007258455.2. Lineage (NCBI taxonomy): Eukaryota > Viridiplantae > Streptophyta > Pinopsida > Cupressales > Cupressaceae > Sequoia > Sequoia sempervirens. The sequence goes on along the minus strand of VDFB02086081.1, from coordinate 346,908,617 downwards.
TATTTATAATGAAAAGACCGAATTCAAGAAGAGGCAACGATCCAGAAAATGCTGCGATGAAAAAATCCAAAAATAGTAGCACTGGAAAATGCCATGAACTACAGTCAGGGCAGGCAGTACAAACAATCAATATACACTCTTTTGATTTGCATATACTCCAGAAGTGGGCCCCACAGTTTGTCTTATCTGGCCTTGTCCAATATGATGTTTCTCCTTTAATCTGAATGAAGCAATTGATAGCAAAAAATTAAATACAGAACTTCTTCTAACCTACTATTAATTAATTAATAGTTTAATTCAGCCAAGTAGCAGCGATTAATGGAAAGGGATGCATCCCTTGTAAGAGGATGCACCGATTACATAGGGGTATGACTATTCACCCCACCTTGGGAGATATATATAGAGAAGGATGGAATCGACTTGGGAAGGAGAAGGAGGAGATCTGCCAGAAAATAAGATATTCAGTTTGTATTGTAAATTAATGTATTTATGATGGAATAATTATGGGATATAATGCATTGTTAAATAGGATCAAGGTTTCATGCATATTATTACATATTCTATGATAGCATCTTAATAGTTCATAATGTATTGCTAATATGATTAATTGCAAATCTGAATTTGATTAAATTACTATGTACATATTTTCACCATGATAGAAGAGGGGAGATTTGCAAAAGGAATACAGTGAAGAGGCCCTCTCCTAGGTACACCACCTCTATAATGGAGAACCAATGTGTTCTATAATGGAGGACCGAGTGTCCTATAATGGAGAACGAATGTGTTCTATAGGAGGACCAAGTAGTCCCAAGGAGGCCAGGGGGTATCGATTTGGGGTACCAATGGTACAGTGCCTTGGGCCTAGGAGAGATGGCATTTTCGGGACACCTGTTGTAATCTCACTCCCCTATCATGTGCCCTATAAGGGAGAACCAATGTGTTCTATAATGGGGGACCAAGTAGTCCCAAGGAGGCCAAGGGGGTATCCATTTGGGGTACCAATGGTACAGTGCCTTGGGCCTAGAAGAGATGGCATTTTCGGGACACCTGTTGTAATCTCACTCCCCTATCACGGTGTAACAATATAAAGGGATCAGTCATAAGGAAATGGAAAGGAGGGCAAGATGAGGGAATAACGGATAAATGAGAATCCTCACTAGGTATGCCACCCCATATGAATGGCATGTGCCACATGAGACCAAGGAGGATGGTATATCTATCCTTGGGCCTAGAGAGGCTAAGACACCCCATCGATTCATTCTCTTCCATGTTCCCCATGGTTGAGCACCCCCAGGATAAAATAATAATTGGATTAACAAACTTACTATGGATCTACTAATGTTCAATCATGATGCTCTACTTGTTAAGTTATTATTGTAATTGATCTCTAATTTGTTTGCAGGGATTGAATCAAGCCAAGGTACCTTCTAACTCTTTTATTGCTTGGGAAATTGATAATTTGGGATAAAGCTGGTATAACTCCTATTAGGGACATTACATTCTGCAATTTCTTAACCCCAGCCTTTGCGCTCCCTTCTTCTTTCTTATAAGGAGAATTTGATCTTGGTCCTATACAACCTAACCACTTTCTCAAATCCAAATTTTCCAAGAATAATCAGCAATGAAGCAAAATGATTTTTTTCAAACTCACAACTTTCCTCTCCTAATTGCCAACCCTCACCAAACTCCCCAAAGTTAATTTTCTTCCATTTCTTTCATTTCTGCTGACTCACATCACAACAATTCAAATTGCAAACTTGTTGATAGATGACTCAGTAGTGGTATTCTGCTTGATATAACTTTAAAAGAAAATATTTGTGTCAACTAGGCCAGTTCAGCTTCTAAACATAAATCCTTTCCCATTGGATCAAATGGTTCATCAATTAACTCATCTTTTTGAACCATTCTTGGTGCAATTTGAATTGACGACTTAGTTCTGACAACCATCTTGTTCGTTGAAACATATTTTCCATACACACCCTTAAATCTTCATACAACTCCACACTTCTTAAGTATGGGGGACTAATTGTTTTCTTCACAATCTCCCCTTGAACAAATCAATATTTCCCTTAAATGAGGGAATAGTGAGTGATTTTGGAAAGATTTCAAAGGATGGACTAAAAGACACACTTCAATGGTGGATTGTGGCTTGCGTTGGGAAGATGTCACCGAGCAATCTCACTGTTGTCAGATTTTCATGATCCTAAACCTTTGCATGTTATTGGGTTATGAAGCAGCTGAACAATGGCCCACATAACCATTGACTAAGTCATAAGTTATTTTTTAGATTTATAATTTTTAGGTAGTGGACCTCATTAAGAATTTGGACATGTTGCAACTTAATGTGACCAGCTATGTAGAGAAACTAGGTAGTCATTTGTTAAGCATCAAGTTGTGTGTCCTGCTCTTAATCAAGGAATTTGGGAGGTTACTCCTTCAAAGTGGCTCTATTTTCATGTAATACTTCAACAAAATTTTATTTTCTTATGCCTATTTCAGATCTGAAATCAAAGCTTAGATATGCACATTTAACCTCTTTCACCACTATGTGAATATTTGTTTTATCCTTTTTGCTATGTTTTGTTGTTGACATTAAGTGGATTTTCTATGCATGCTATTGAATCTTCAATGTTTTGGTGTTGATATTGGAAGAATCCATCATTTTTATTGTGATTTCTATGATTGTGCATTTATTGAATATAGTTAGATCATTCCAATATTGACTATGGGAAGACACCATTTCAACAATTTAACTACAGACAGTGTTGGAGAGGTGTCATAAACAAATCTCGGTGTCTTGAGGATGGACTGTTCTGGCCCAAACATAATCTGCATGTTGGAAGGGGTGGTCTCTATTTGCCTTCCCGGATGAACATCCACTCAAGAACAAATGTTTTGTCACAAACTAATGGACCTGAGGGTCCTGACTCCTAACAAACATGGTTACCATGTTTAGATGGGTTTATTGGTGTATTATTCATACTTCACATAAGATAGTACTTTATCTTAAGTATGATATTGCACCTAATTAGTAAGTTTACTCAGGATATTAGTAATATTTATTTTCCCTCACCTAGGTAGCTAATAATGTCATGCGTCACCCTTAATCTAAGGTTATAACTATAAGTGCCTTAATTGCTAGTGATTGAGAGTTAACTCATACCTTCTTGGGATGCCACTTTCTTGACTAATGCATCTAAGAGGCCTATTTATTTGTACTTCATCCATCCATTTGATGGTTGATTTTGATCGTTTGATCCTCCATATTGGAATAGATGGATTATTTGCATTCTACAATCCGTTGTATGTGTGCTTGCAGGTAGTGTAACCTTTTTCTCACCTAAATCTTAGGATCACGTGCTTGTTGAATTCTCATTGAATCTTCCATTGTATTAGAGCTTATTTGTGTCTAAAGACTATTTGTGTCCACTAAGGTGCCAAGGTTTAACTTTGTGGCTTTGCATTGAAAGTTTTGCTTTGGTGATTTCTCAATCATATTAGAGCCAACCTTTGCATTCAAAGTGGCTGAAATATCAAGGTTTGCCTTCTATTTCATCTGTTTTGGACACCTGGTGTCATGCCCCCGAAATTGCAAATAAGTAAATAAAATAAATAACAATATAAATATTGAAAATATAAATATTATTATAATTATAGTCATAATATAATATTATAAATATTAAAATACATGTAAAACCAATATAAAAAAAAAATTAAGAAACAATATAAATATACCTAAGTTATCGGTACGTAGCTAAATGGCCTTGGGTACGATACGGAAACGAGGTACAATATAGGTACGAAGCAAAAACGTCCAAGATACGTAAATGAGACTGTGGAAACGACCAAGAAACGGAAATGAGACTTTGTAATAGTTTCCACCGCCCTTCTTCACCTCTACACGGATAATGCCTGCATCCTCCATGCACAGACAGAGTTAGCCTGGCAACTATAGCCTACTTCTGCCTCGTCACTCGTAGCTATCCGTACTTGGTAATACCCTGATTGCAAGTTCAGCTTGGTGAAGTACCGGCCAGTGGTGGTCGAATCACGTTAGTGCTAGGGAAGGCTCACGATCCTCTCCCGCCATTGTTTCGCTTGCAACGATTTGCCGGTTGTGAGAATCAAAAGTCGAGGACGGAATGCTAGGTCAAATAAATGTTCATTCTATTTAAAATGTTCATTGTTTTCATAATATTAACATTTAATAGATTAAATATTTTATTGAAAATATATAATTATTAATTTATTTAATTTATTTTAAATATATTAATTTCAATATGAATACTAGAAATTTTAATATAAGTTATAATAATATTCACATTTATATTAATATATATAAAATTTATATATTTTATGTTAATGTATATTTATATTTCTTATATATATTCAATCATATAATTATACTTTTTATTTATATTTATTTATATGGATGTTCGATATATTTCTTATTTCATTATATTTATTTATTATTTATTAAAAAAATTCATATATATATATATATATATAATTTTGATATGTTTTTGTATTAACGTCGTACCCAAAACAAACCCAACCCCAAAAATTTTTTTGACCGAATCCACATACCGGAATCTCGTACCCAAACCCGAACCCAAAAACAAATCGGTAACTTAGATAATATATCATTTGCATGCTTACAGCAAGCATACTCAAATAACTTATACCTTTCTATAGATATTCATTTGCAAATTTGAGGTGTTGGTTTAGATGCAACCATCAAGGATAGGTGCCTTATCTTGCCAAGGCAAAGTCAGCCTAGGACCAATAACAACAATGGCAATGCAACTCATACTTTAGATGAGCCTAATTTACTTGGCTCTATCTTGGAAAGCTTAGACTCTCAAATGCCTTCATTGCCTTGAACAATTTAATCCATCTTAATTATCCCTTCCTAGTTTGTAAACTCCATACACTAGGTTAGAAAGGCTTCCTATCAGAAATAACTTCTAATGGGAACTTTTACTATATTCTTTGAATACAAGCTAACTAATCCTTGGTACAAGTGCAACAAATGTGCACCTAGACACTTGCCAAATTCCTCAAAGCATACAAGAAGAAATGGAGACAAGTTGCATAGCAAAACAATAATAAGTCCTATATCAATTTACTAAACAGATATTACTCTGCCAATTGTAGAAAACTAGACTGAGCATCAGACAATATTCACATTTAATTAGAGTACATGAAATTTTGTACCACAAATCCCAAATCAATTACAGACATGAGCCCAAGATTTGCCCTAGAAACTTCTAGCAGCCAAGACTCAATCAATCCAACCTCTAAAATAAAACCCATAAATTACAATATAATGAGAAGAGGAGAAACCCATATTGATCTCAGGAGTGACACATGGCACAAGCTGAGCCCCAAATCTACAACAAAAAAAATAGACAAAAAGGAATATTCCATAGCATCTTTAAATCTCCTCTATTTTACCCCTTTCTGGCCAAGTGAAACTAATCTTCCCAACTTTTTACTTTCTTTCATGTGCTAGCTTATACCCCTGTGTAAAAATATGTTTCCTTGCTTGATTTTCACCCCTCCAGCTCATATCCTCTCACTGGCAAGTGAAAACTCAATCAATATCAATCATTCTGCCTCCCAGAACTCCTCACTTCTCCCTGCAATTGATTAAGCATTTTGTCAAACAGTTTACAAGCATCCACTTGTACTGAATGTTACACATCTGGTTGCACTCCAAACTCATTCATAAAACTCATCACCTCATCAATGCTGGTGGGATGTAACATATCTGCAAATCCTTTTACAAGCATACTGCAAATAACTAAATCTGGAGGCACCCCTTCAATCAGAGATATGATTAATTTTAGCTTGATGTGAAGTCCCTGGGCAATGAGAGCACTGACAAATGTTGTAAGCAATCAACAAGAAGCTGCATTCCTTATTATCAAAAAAGATTTAACTCCTTCAATCCCCTCCTTCTATATCAGTGATTTCATCATAATTGCCAAAGGAAAACAACAATATGCATTGTCTCTGGTCAGAGTTACCAAAGCATTGCACACAGACATTGCCATCCTTTTGCACTTTGAATGCAGCCATGAACATGTGATGCAGGAATAGGTGGAATTGAGGCTATGTTTGCAGCGTGTTTTATTCTGACATGGGAGAGCGTAAATGTCAATGTTTGTATCCTCACCTCCACTTTCCAATGTGACTGCTGCACATTGTCACTACACCTTCATCTTAACTCTGAGTGCAATCACTAATTGGCACCTCCCATTATTGACATTGCTGCAAGTTTAATAATCCTAAACTGAGTTGATTGTATGCTATTTTATTCTGTTGGGCATGGGAGAATGAATACATTACATGTGCTCCACTTTCAGAATTAAACAGTGTTTACTTCAAGCTGGGCGTTGGAAGGCAGAAAATAATGTTGACACCTCCAAATTCTGCACAAATTGCATTGTGATGTCAATGATGGCAATGAGAAGAGCTGGGAAAAGTTTGCAGGGGAAATATTATGAAAACCAACCACAGCAGCAGCCTTTGTATTCAAATAAGACGCACCCATACCAATCTCCTTGCAGTTGCTGCCTCAATCTATTCACAATAGACAAAAAGTAGATCTTAAACTGCAGGGTTTTAGAGCTACTAAATTATTGAGCTCAAGACAAGTTTTTTGCAACCTCTTGAATGGAAATATTTGCTGCAAGTTGAAGTTTGTTCCCAGCTGTGAGGCAAGCAATGTTCCAACTGCCTGAAAGTTGTTTTATCCAGCATGAGACATCATTTCAGGAGAAAGCTGCTGCAAAATAAAACCTAACAGTTAATATCCCTTTCCATCTCACAAAGGCACCAAATGGGGTATCACGCAAGAGTTTGAAGGGAATATTCCCTCCTTGTGTAGCTCCATGGGAAAGGAAGATTTAAAACTCAAATATTGCACTTTAAAAGGAATTAAACCAAAGGTTTGTACCCATATCTGCCCTCCCCACTAAAAGAAATGATGCACAAGCATCCCTTATTATGCAATTGCATGGCCAATGGGAAAATTTCACCTATTTGCCATTTATAATATGCCCATATTTAAAAACGACCATGGGTTTAAAACAAGCATTAGTCAAACAACATTTTAACCTTTATGCCTAAAAAAAATATTATAGTAATGTTTTAATTGCTCCCATTAAAAAATAATAAAGTTGGCAATCAAATTTTGTAGCCAAAATGCAAGATTTATGCCACAAGCTCAAATTGCATCCAAGAGGAGCGAAATTTTGTAAGGAGTAATCGGCGGAATTCGAATAATTGATAACTATCTAGGGGTTCCTTGTAACAACCAATCCCCGAGTAGTTAATAGAAATTCCACTATGATGACAAATCTTACCTGACGGTCATGAAACTGGAACTAGAGACTCTTCACGAATTATCTAAACCTATTCAATCACCACAATTGAGAAGTTGCGCCTTTTTGGCCACATTCTATGGACCCGCTCCCAATTGTCAAAATGTCAATTCCGAGCTCAAATCTTGTCCAAATGACTTGAAATCAGAGATGGAGGTTCAATTTGACTTATTAAAACTTTGTGCAATGCTAGAATTCAGAAATCACACCCATAATTTGAGATTTTAATGCACAAATTATATGTCAAGCATCCCATTTTGGAGCATAAAATGAAGGTTCTTCGTCAAACTAAAGGTAGATCTTCTTGGGAGATGAGGCATAAAATCAAGTGCCAACAAGCTCTTCCAAAGACTTGTTCTCCTCCTTAGAGCTATGCTCTATGCCACAAATTCTTGTGAGTGATGATCCTTCAATACATGTTCATGGGTATGAATATGTTGATATAGATGATGGATCATTCAATAATGTTGTGTACCCTCTCTATCAACCAATCTTGTTTCTATCTATCAAATCACACACAAAGGGGCAAACACAATTGAATTCACTTTGAATTTTTTTGTGGTTTAGGAACAAGAAGATGATACTCCAATTGCAGTTGGAAAGGTTGATCACAACTCTAAATTGTACTCCTTTTATCACTTTTTGCCAAAATCACATTCCTCTACACTTCTTACTCAAACTATATTGCTGTTTTTGCCAAAATATGAAATTGAAGAGATTTAAATCATCAGAGTTAAATGAAGATTTGCAGTGGATTTATTTGTTATTACCAAAGTTAAAAATGAACAATATATCAAAAACAGAATGTAGTATTTTTTTGGGTATACACTTTAATAAGAAAAAATATTTGAACAAATACATAAAAATCAACATCTAAAATATGAAATCAATATTAAAATGACAGAAGCTTATACTTGTTATCATGAACTTTCAAATATTATATTTCAAATCAAATGTCAAGTAGTACTCATGTAAGAAAACCTTGGACATGGCTACTTGCACACCAAGATCTTAATGGTTTTGGCCCTCTTAGCTATGGCAAACTCTACAAGGAGCAGTCATAAAACATGCTCAACACAAATCCCTAGCTAGGTCAATCTTGGGTGTACTCTATACCCCAAGTTGGACACTCTATGCACCTCTTCTCCAATGCCCATAGCCCACCAACCCACCTCCTTTCCTTGAGTGATATCCAATGCCTTCCAAGCCTCTCATAAATGATTTAAATAATATTTTGAAGGGTGGTTTTCAAACCATCACACCCTTTCATATCTCAATTAAATTAATCATTTATTTTGTCTTGTTTATGTCTTGAGACTATTATTATTGATAATCAATTATTTCTAAAACATTTTCCAAAGATAATTAGGAAGAAATTATCTAATTTCCTTTTTTTTTTCCCTTTTCTAAACTAATGTTTCTACACGACTTTTACCTAATTTTAACTTGTCAAGTGTGCACCTATCAATGCCATTTTTCTTTTTTGAAAACTCAAACTTGTTCCATGTTTTCCAATTATGCACCTAACAATGAAATTTTGAACTTGAAATTGAAAGCACCATTATGCAAATTTGAACTTGAAACTGGAAAAACCATTCTTATTTATATAGGCGTGCCCCTCACAATAGAAATCAATTCTAATGAAAAGTCAAACCTTATTCTGCCTTATCAGGTGTGCACTTGACAATGTAAATCCTTTTCAAATTTATTGACCTCTTTTCCTTAATAGAGGTGTGCACTTGTCTACATGAAAACTATTTTCAAATGCAGAAATGAAATTTTCTTAACAAAGATGCACACTTGTGTAAAGGATTTTGATTTTTGACATTTGACAAAATATTCCTTCAATCAAGTGTGGCCTAACAATAAGATTTCGGACTTTGAAGTTTGACACCATTCTACTTTGTCAAGCATGTGCCCAACAATCCAATTTTGACCCTTAGATCATAAGTCCAATTTGCCTCATATAGGTGTGCACCTAACTGTACATTTCCCGAACTTGATTTTGGAACTTGATTTTCCCTCACGTAGATGCACACTTCATAATGGAAATGTCAATTTTCCAAAGAAAATTTGTCATTTATCATAGTTTCCATTCACAAGTGCTGCCCTGAATAGGTGTTTCGGGACTTTTCAGAAAGGAAGATTTTCCCATTCACATGTGCACACCTAACAAGGGAATCAAAACCCTTACTCTCAAAACTTGCCTTCTCCTTCATATGGCTTCATTCCTATCTTTAACATGAGGTGCTTTTAAAAACATCGATCACTGATTCTGTAAAGATAAAATTAAAAAAAGCACAACCCACATAGATGAACAAAACCAAGCTCTGAACATGATTTGTTCTTCAACAAAAAGACCAATGTTTAGCTTGAAACTTGACATAGGACAGAATTTTTTGATGGATACAACATAATGGTGGCGGTAGGAGAGTTGCAGAGGCAATGGAAGTTCTTAAAGGTTGGTAATGGAAGAAGGGAAAAGGAAGTTTCAGAAAGATGGTGTTTGAGGGAACAATAACTACAATCCACAATACCAAAGAAGATTCAAAAGATTGTTATTAGAGTATTTAGAAAATCAAAAGGAGAAGAATGAACGTTGAATGGCTTATTTAAGAAGCTGGCACAAATGGTAGCTGTTCTAAAATGCAAAAACGCCACAGAAGTCTGCTTTAAAATTCGAAACAGTTCATTGCACACAGACACTACCACAATTACAGTGGTGACCAGGTCACTACCACAATTACATTAGCATCCAAGTGGAGAGAGATTTTTAGGAAATTTGGGTAATGCTTAGAAACAAAAATTGAGAATGTTGGAGTTCCTTAGTATCCTGGCAATAGGTTAAAAATTTGAGGAACTAGCTACATGTAAACTAAAACATGCTAAGGGCATGGACACTAAAATGAGTGTATAACAAAGAGTAGAAATTGCAAAGCAAGCAAGTTTTGACTCCACAAACATCACATTGTTCCTTTCAAAAATTGTTGCATCATTGAGCCAGACACATTTTATTATGCTGTTAAAAGGATTCTTAACAAGAATCCTTATATTAAAAGAAGGGAACACTTGGTAACATGTTATTGGCATTGATGGTTGCATTATTCATAGCTTGTAGTAGTGTATAGTACATTTCCAAGGCACCTCATGTAGTGTGATCTTTAACTAATTAATATAAACAGCACATAAATTTGGTTTGGTTTCATATCATATTACAGATTACCTCGTCAATTAATTATTTTCAGGTTTGATTTTTTTCAAAGCTATCTCAAGTGAATTATTGAAAAATATATAACAGATATTTGTAAGGAGGATGTCAGAAACAAAAGAAATGAAGGGGCAGAAAACTCCAACTATCAGCTAACAGGTGTCAGTCAAAACACCTAGAAAGTTAGGATGCTGTATTTTATAGCTATTTAGCCATCTTATATGGTCACCATCCCTTACCTAGTTTGATCAAATATATACACGCTGTACATCACCAAAAAGCTCTCAAAATGTACTTGTGTACAGTGCAGTTCTTTTCATTATTTTATCAGTAATTTCATTTTTTCCCCAGATTTCCAAAGAGATCTCAGATTTTCGTCTCTACTTTCCAAGGTGGCTGAAAGGACCCACAAAATCTTTATAATTAACTACAGCCTAGTTATAAATTGGCAACTTTGAGTTTGCTAGAATTTTTCATAAGGTCAAGAGTCAGGAGTTCAAAATGTGAACAACATTATAAGATAAATAACAAAGAATTCTCTTATGGGCCTCCAAAATGGGAGTCTCATACCAAACTGGCATCTTGCATGGTAGTGACATAAAAGACTGCTGTAACCTTATATTTTTGTTATAAAGCTCTTTTAATGTGCAGTGCAATGGTGTGTAGTCAATCTAAATCCATCAAGCTTCTTGACCCATACCATATCACAATTTAGATGCTTTTCTGTGGACAGGAGTCAATCAAAGCATCAGATACTTAAATATCTGTAAGTGATCCTAGCAAGCAAATAGCCAATAGATATATGTGCATATATGATCCTCAGTGTGTGTATGATAAGAAATAGATTTGTTTTTTTAATTCCTATAAGCTACATGGAATGCAGCTATGGAAAGAACTCTTGAGTAAGCTTCAAGTCAAAGAAATCGGCACGGTAATTTTACTTTGAAAATTTATCAACCAATCTTATTTATCACACAAGAAAGCAGATAGATAACGAGCAAAAAAATTGCAATTTCAACTTTCCCTCTAAACATTTACCAATTATACCTGCCAATATATCCAAATAGCTACTTTGTGCGGCACAAACCATAAAAACATTTCTGGATTTACTATCAGTTGCTCCACCTTCTTTGCTTGTAGGGTTGCAGTGAAATAGTTACCAAATTCAGGGTGTTGTACCAAAATTGTTAATGCGAGACTCCTTCCAGGAAGACTTGCATGCATTTTCCAATTCCCAAGCATATCCTGAAAATGATAGATGCATAATTCAGCTCAGTTCTTCACAAATATGACTACTAAAAGCATACTTGATGGCCAACATTAGAAACTACTAGAATGCCTTGATAGAAATTACCATTTACTAAATGAAGATCCAAAAAATCTTACAAGTTATAGAAATTAAGTTTGGAGATTTGACAATCATACCACAGTTAAATCTAACCAAAGATGCAGAAGAGACATTCAGATTTCTGATCTTATTCAATGGATGTGAAAATAGAAGAATCTAGCTTAGAAAAGCAAGTTGGCCATGGAAGATGAGAACATGAGGATCTGTTTAATCAATAAACCAAAGATAGGAAGGACTACTGAGCATGTCAATTTGCAATTTTTCTAGTGTTAAATAGGAATGGTTGCCTTGAGTGATATATATTTAATTTCATAGCTTACATTGGATCTATGTTTATTAATTCTTACCGATACAACATTTTAACCTGTGATTTGCTATCTAAAAGATATGCTATGATGATGTTCAACATATGTGATTGAACTTTGAAGAAACAGCTATAGTGTATAGCTGGGCCTTTATTAAATCATCGGTTTATTTGGACTACAATATCATGCAAAGTTTGGTGGATCCTGGAGGGATGGGTGATAAGATATGGAGAGAGCCTATGAGGAGGAAGTAAGAGGTCGCTTCCCATATCCTCCATCTAAAGGATTATTCAGCATTCAAAGGACACAGAAGACCAACAGAAATATAATGGATAGGAAATCCCTGATAGTTTGAAAGGCAGTATTATGGCAATTGAGATACCACCGTAATCAAAAGGGGTGACCTGAAGCGATAAATCATTGGGTCTTTCATAGTGGAGACCTGAGTTCAAAGTTCCAACAGATATGTTAAATGTTTAAATGTACAAATGTTGAATGAACTATCACATCCAATTGTAAGTGAATTTAATAAAAGAGATACCCCTCAATCATGGCTTCTAAGCTGAAGGAAACCCCACAAGGGTAATTTACCAACCAAAAAAATTAAGAGCCCACTATGGTAGTGGGCAAAATTGACTTTTAACACACAACATATCCTTGCCAAAAAACGAAGAGATTCATACTCTTTGGAAACAAATGACTTAGACTAACAGATAGTTGAAAGTAAACACAAGGACAGGAAAGCATTTGAATTTAATCAACATAGTACAAATCAGTAAAAACCTTAAATTAACATACAAGAAGCAGCTAATTAAATGAATAAACTTACCATAAAAGGACTGACATGCAAAGGTTTTGCAACCAAGTCTGAATTTGGATCAAAAACAAATGAGACTCTCTCTCCCCAAGGTGTATTTGTTACCTGCCATAATGAGCACACTAATTTAAGTTCCTCTCTTATTTCAAAATAAATACATGAGTAAACATTCTTTCTATAGTTCAAGAGATGTTAAAACTAGCTAAGAAAACAAATAAGAGGAAATAAAACTCTGTTGTCTTGGAAATAAGAACAGAAACCAAAAAAATCCTACAGAAGAGCTTAACCATGTTAGTATAAACAGTCTGCACACAACCACATCTCTGACCAGGGAAAATTAGGAAATCAACTCAGAATTTTCTTGAACCTACCTCACTATCAAGCCTCATCAATCCTCTGGTCTTACCCGGTACAAAGACTGCAAGTGAGCCTTATTTTCAGACAAACTAGCTTCCTCATGGGAACTACTAATGGCAGAGGAAGCTACTAATGGCAGACTGTAGTCATGGTTAAACCAGAGACAAGCATTTTACTCACTAAGCTGATGAATCATGAAATGGAGTTAAGTAGTTACCACACTGTCAAAAAAGGTTGTGAACTTCTTTAATCGATAGTGATATAGTTGTCTAAGATGGAATATAGCACAGGGTTTGCATCCTCTTCTACCAGGGCAATCATTTGTTGCTAATTTGTGACTCTTGCCAGAAAATGTGGACAGCACTATGTGCATGCAATGGATTAGCCTATGCTTAAGCATCAACTCTCATAAAACTGTTCAAAAAATGGACATCAAAGCCATATGCTTTTGAGATTTGTTAATATCCTATAGTGGATGATAGCTGTCTTTATCTTATGAGTAATATGGAATCACAAAAATAGATGAATTCAACATTGACTCTGGAATGGACCAATCTCTATAGGACATGCTCATAAGAAAACATATCCTATGACTAGTCAATGTAATCTCAGAAGATAAAGTGAATTCTGGTAGTGTACCCCTGCCTAGCTGTGTATCTGCATGAATGCTGGAGTTTCCCATTTGACACATACACTTAATTCAAATTGTATCATTTATCTCTGGTAGCCTTGTCACACATTTATTGGAACATGTCCAATAAAACAATAAAGATCACTGACTAGCATGTTAATATCTACCACCACTGTTATCATAGATCATTCAAACATGTTGTAACAACCATGTTTTACCTTGGAGTTTGAGGTCCAGATAGAAAGGTTCTTAACAGAAATAGCAGACATCAAAGTCTCAATCTGGGATCTAGCCTTTTTCGTCACATTCCTAATTTAGTCTTCCTATCAATTAATTTGAGAAATATACCTGAATGTTGTTCAGGTTCTTGGCTTCAAATAGGCATCTAAACTTTTCATGTCAAATTTGTTATTCTTGGAAGCTCATAAAAGAACAGTTAGTTGGAAATATCTAAAAACAAGTAAAAGCAAGACCAAAAAACGCTAAAAATCAATCAAAACCAGTTGCAAAATTAACCAGATCTGAGGGAAATCATGAGAATCAGCTCTTAAATGGTGAAGTTTGTGAAAATCTGTCCAAGTCTGAAAGTTCGCCATGAAAATCAGCTCTTAAATGATGAAGGAAGGTGTAAGAAATGTCAGGAAGTTTATGGAATTCACCCAGAACAAGGAAGAACATCCTTGGACCTTCCAAAGTCCGCCCAACTTAGGAAGCATGTCCATGCATCTCGAAGGAACTCCTTGGATCTTCCAAAGTCCGCCCAGCATATAGCAAGCAACATCCTTGCATCTCATGAAGTCCGCCAAGTTCAAAGGAAGGATGTCCAAAAAGTTCCAAAGTCCGCCCTTGATATCCTAGGATCCTTTGAAGTCCGCCATGCATGAAGGGAGGAAGTGCTGAAAGGTTCCAAAGTCTGCCATGCACTAAGAGGGAAGTCCTTGACACTTCCAAAGTCCGCCCAAGGATATCCTAGAAGTCTCTAAAGTCCGCCAGCCTTAAGGATCCTTGTCCAAACATCACCTAAAGTCCGCCATCTGCTTAAAAGAGAGATGCAAGAGGGTTATGAAGTCCGCCCTTGAAAGATTTGACTTGGCTGAAGACTATCCATGAAAATTTCGAAATTTTGCCCAAGTGTAAAAGCCTAAAAAGGTGGGAATTCGAAATTTTGACCGAGTATTGTAGGATTTCCAAAGGGGATAAAATGTTGAGACAAGTGCCAAAAAGCTTCAAGGTCCGCCCTAGAAAAAGTGGGACATCCAAAAATGCTTGTCCAAAATACTAAGGAGGTCCGCCTAAGAGGATAAAAGAATGATTTTTTTTTGGCTAAGTATAAATGCCAAGTCCAAGAGAAAAGTTCGAATATTTGCCTAAGTACAGAGGCTAATAGAATGGAAAGTTGAGAATTTTGACCAAGTATTGAGACACTTTCGAGAGGTCAAATGCCAAGCTTGAAAGGGCATGTGCTAGAGAAGATTGGGATTTGGCAAGAAATAAAACGAAGTGTGCCTAACACGATGAGGAAAAAGAGACAAAATTTGCCTAAGTATGGAAAATGTTAAAAATTGCCAACTTCGACCGAAGAAAAATGCGCAAGGCAAAGAGAAAGGAAGGATCGTCCTTGGCCGGAAGGAAGGAGAATATGTCAGACATCAAGGAAATCCGCCCAACGAAGACATCCAGACAAGGATTTTGCCTATAAAAATTCGACTGAGCAAGAGAAAATTTGACTTTGGCAGAACAAAATAGGCTCAGTGCTATTAAAAATGTCGCCATGGCACAAGAAAATAGGGATCTGGCATAGAATTTATTGACGGAATGGCTTAAATTTTGGTTTGGCTAGACGAAATTAAGGACAAAATTGGAAAATACACTCTTAGCCAAGAAAAATGGAAGGAAAATCGAAATAGCCATGGGTCCAAAACGAACGGGTTGGAATAAATTAAAATATTTTTAATATTTTAATAACATATTTTCAACTACTCGGAAATTTAAATGCCTTGGACAAAATCGAATTCGCCAGACGATGTTTTGGAGGAAAATAATTTGTGCCGGCCAGAGATAAAATCCGATGGGCAAAATTAAATTCACCGTGACTTCAGGAGAGAGAGTGGTAAAAATTCAGGAGAGAGAAAATCTGAATTTGTTTATTTTATTTCTTGCAGGTGGATGACGACGCGAGGCGAGTCTTCAAAGAAGAAGCAAAGGCATGGAATGGAGGCAAGTCTGCTTCAAGCCAGATAGAGTGAAGGAAAAGATGGCACAAGCACAAGAAAGTCTGACTTTTCCAAGCAGGTATGTCCAAACCTTTTCCGACTTTGCTTGGAGAAGGTATGTCCAGACATCCATAAGATCCGCCAAGTACAATGGCAAACATGATGCAAAGTCCGACCTAGACCAAGAAAAGAAATGTCAAAGTGTTGAGAAGGTTCGCCAAGCATAAAGAAAAGATGGCAAAACCACTAGCAAATCCGACTTTGCTCAACTGAGAAATGGCACAAGCATGATAAAGTTCTGACTTCTCCCTAGAAATGTTTGTCCAAAGTGGCTTGAAGTCTGACTTAGGCAGAGAGAGAAAACGTCCAAGCTCATGTGAAGTCCGCCCAAGGAGAGGATGAGAAAATTAGCTAAAACTCAAAAAAATTGGCTAAGTGTTGATACCTTGGGGAGAAGAATTCGCTAAGTGTTGGACAGAAAATAGGAAGGCTGAAGAGGAGTAAAGAAGAAATGAATAATATCCTTAGCACAAGCCAAATTCAGAATTGAAGGCAAGTCCACAGGAAAAGTTTGTTCGAGCATGGAGATGGCCAAAACCTTGGCTAAATGTTGAGTGGTCTAGATGAAGATTTGGCTAAGTCAGGAAATACTTCACAGAAGAAATTCCAATTTTCTCCATTGTGGCGAAGGCACAGAGGCATCCTTCTCCAAGTTCAAGACACTTGAACAGATATCCAGACATCTTGGAAGGATTTCATCTACAATCCCAGACTTGAAAGAAGCAATCAGGGCAACTTCTTGAAGGGTTTCATCTCCTGAAGAATTAAAGACAAGCTTCCAATCAGAATCAGATGGTGACAAAAAGAGTGTTCCAAACAGATCTCCATACTTAAACAATTTCTCGACACAAATCGGAGAATTCGGAGAGGAAATCCAGAGGAATAACATCAACCCAGTTCGAGCAAGAGGAATTTCAAAGCAACCAACTTCAAGTCCAGACACCTACTCCAAGGGGAGACTTCCAGACCTCTAAGATTCCAGTACAGGCAAGAAGAAGAAATCAAAGTCTCGAAAGGAATCCAAGATCAAAGCTAGGAAGGAACAAACACAACAGACAGAGTTATCGGCAGGGAAAATATTCTAAGGCAAGCACGTGAAGAAAAACGAAGCAACCAAGGAAGACATCCAGCACGTTGAGGTGAGCCTCGTCATCTTCAACCAATCAAATTGTTCCAAATCAACATGCAACACTTTCTATTTTATTGTTGATTTATATTTAGCAAAAGGACAAGTGTCCTCAAATGAAATTTCTCATTGGTGAAGTGACAAACCTAATTAGGGTTTATTTTTATAATCGACGTTGATTTAAAATCAATCTTGGCCATTGAATTAGCAATTGGGGAGCCTATAAATTGAGCTTAAGCCCCTCATTTGTAAAGTGTGGAGACAGATTATGTATATTGTCGCATTGAGACTATTTTGAATGATAAAAGCTCTTGAGCATGATTTGCCTTGAATCACTTCTTATTGTTGAATAGTAAGCGAGGTTACATATTGCCTTCCGCCATAGATTAGAGTTAAAGTTAGATTAAGTAGAATTTGCTTTGAAAAGTTGTTAAATTGAATGAGAGATTGATCGTATTGATTCGATGGTGAAGTGTAGCTCATACTTTTTTCGAATGGATGATTTGCATTCGATTTGTAAAGTTAGCCTGAGCTCTTAAGCGTGGAAGCTTAACTTCAACCTCATTCGAGGTGTGAAAATTATTGGCATCTGTTGCCGCATTGCATGTGAAAATTCCCAATGTGAATGGAAAATTAGCTGCAGTCTTATGACGACTACGAAGAAAGAAATGAACATGCTGCATCTGTCTGAGGAACTCCATGAAGATGAGATTATCTGAAGGGTACCTTGGTAACATTAGGGGCTCTCCAACATATCCATAAACCCGGATGTATGTGAAAGTAGGGAACTGGATAAACCAATCCGCACAAGTCTCCATTGCTGATTTGGCCTCGGCAGAAATACGAATGTGCATTTCATCATCAAGATCTCTAACGGTTCTCATAGAAAAGTGATCATTCACTGCTCGGAAGTCTTGCTCGGATTGAGAAAACTCCAACTGAGGATAATACTCATGAACACATTGAACACCGAGAGTGCCATTAGTTTTCAGATGCCTGAAGCTACCTTGAAATGCAACCAAGTAAACCAAGTAGGATATCATATGAAACTCATGATACTTGAGAAAGTTAGTAATTTGCTGATGTAAGCAATCACTAATCAACATAGCCCAGTCAAAATGCTCTGTGTCATCAAGAATTTTGGTAATCAGGTAAAACATCCAAGAACGGAAAGTGCTAGCGTCTGATTGACCAGTAACGCGGTTGAGTAAAGTTATCAAAACAACAACTTCCTCTTTGAATTCGCCACGACCAACCTTCTTAGGCATGTTAGTTTTCTGATTTGTCAGCCATTTCTGAGCAACTTTTCTCTGCAAACGTTGATGATCAGCATCCCATATCTTCTCACAAGCCTCCAGAACCACAGTAAAGTTATCTGAACGAGGAGGAATAGCAAAACATTTTTCTATGTCCTTCGGTTTGAGACTGCAAACAACTCTCCCGTCAACTGATCTGATTTGTCGTGAAGACGAGTCATAATGCTTAATGCAAGCAAGTACGAACTCAAGATCGAAAATAGTAACAGGAATAGATGCCGCTGCCAGCAACCCAGAACGCTCAAGATTCCTCAACGAATTGCTGCTAACATTCTCCAAACTGCTCAGATTCACCATTGGATAAACATGATTCAGGTCCGTATCTGACGTTTTGATGAAATTATGTGTAAGAGCCGATTTGGCCTTGTAATCAATGAGATTGAACTGCATTTTGAAAATGGCGACTTTTGACTGTAAAGTCGAATATACTTGAAGAACTTTCTGAAAACCTCTGGACAAGGCTAAAAATAGCCTCTGACGAAAGAAATTTTCGAAGTTTTTCTGGAACATGGATTTTGTGCACAACGGAATTCTGAACAAACCCAAATAGCTGAATTCTCGAAAAAACGTGTTTCAAGCCCACATGCAAAGAGATTTTCGGAAAAAAGCAAAGAGCTTCAGAATGAAGGCTACGGGGCAATTTTCTCGAAAAAATCTAAGACGTGGGTTTTGCTGCTGATGTTGAAATATGCGAACCCAGATGATCAGATTCTGAATATGTGTTGAATTTCTTTGACATGCGAAGAAAGTACCTAAGGTGAGAAATAGAAGAAATAAGACAGAAGATAGAAAGTTTTGCTTGTCTGCTTCTGAAAAATCAGCCAACTTCTTCCTTGGAACTTGATGAAACCTGCATGCAAAGAGAAAATAAAGTCTAGAATCGCCTTCCTCTGAACAATCTGAACTCGTTGCTATGAAGAACGCTGAATTCGGACACCTGTAACACCTTCAGCTTGCTGGTCGCTCAAGAAGAATAAGAACTTCAGAGCTAAAGATGATGAAATAATGGACGCCATTGCTGAAATATATAGATTTTCATCATTGAAATTCGCACTAGGCAAGGAATCCATGAAAAGTGCGCTTGGCTTCTGATTGGACCTCATTCCAGTTAACTGAAACTCAAATATGCTAATTAAAGCGCCATGCATTAGGGTTTGCCTTTCAAGTCTTCAGTTAACAATTTCATGTGACTTTGACTTCAGTTAGCACTTCATATTAAGTTCGCCATCCTTCACACTTGCTTTAGATTCACAAACTTAAACTAAGGCGTCCCTTTTGATAACTAAAGTTAGCCATAAGAAACTCGCCATATTCATGCAATAAACATTCTAAAAATAGCGACCCTTTTCAATCTTCAGTTGGCCTTCAAGAAGTGCGCCAACTTCACACTTATGCTTCAATTTAATTCTAAAAATAACAACCCTTTTGGAACTTCAGTTGTCATTCCTTGTAAAGGGCGTAGCTTCACTAATTAATGCTTCATCAAAAATATCTAAACATGGCGACCCTTTTGAGAACTGAAGTTAACAACTTCATGCGCCATACTTCACAAATTAATGCTTCACCATTCATGCCGTCCCTTCTAGAACTTCAGTTGACACTCAATGAAGCGTCATCTTCACTAAAAACTTCACAATTGCAACCAAATTCGCCATGCATGTGAACTTCAGTTGACATTTACTGATAATCTTCAGTTAAGTGGACATGCAATCAAGTTAACTCAACATGCAAGATAGTTAACTGAACATGCAAACTAGTTAACTCGACATGCGAACTGAAAGATTACTCAACATGCCAATATACGAACTGAAGATGACAACCCAAAAAACGTTTAGTCTAACTGCAGTCAGAACTCCAGTTAAGGCGTCCATTCAACTCACTTTCGAAAATCCAACTTTGAGCTCTTAAGGCGAATTCCAGACTTAGCCAAATTTCATGAAAATTTAAGCTTAAACCTCTGCCGGGACCTCTGTTCATCCTCTGACACTGGTTGACTAACTTCTCCAATTGACTGGCTGACAAGTGCATTGCAGAGCTAAGTAAGAACTGATCAAAAGATATCTTGAGACTGGAAACCATAAAACTGACATTTGAAGGCCCAAAAAGCCAAGCGCCTTTTTCAAAAGCTGCACTTTTTCCTCAGACTTAGTCAAATTTCAACTTCTGTATCTCGTACGAAGGGAAAGATAAATCCTTCATAATTTATGTTTTACCAACTTTCAGGACTGGATCTCAGGTTCATTGCGGAGCTGACCTCATTCTGCATAACAGCTGCAAAGGCACATTTTTCCAGAAAACATCATCTGAGGGGAGAAAAACAAGGGCGCCTTTTTGAGAAACTGCTCTTTTCATTCCAGACTTAGCCATTTCTGGAAACGACTAAAATATCATAAAAACTCCGACTGCGAGCTGCTGAGTCATCCTCTGAATTGACGGAGACAGGCAACGGAAAGCTGAGCGTAACACGAACACACTGAATATCTGAAACCATCAAAAAGAAAGCATTAAAGGCCTGAAAAGCTTAGGCGCCTTTCTCAAAATGTGCTCTTTTGCTTTTTCCTCTGATATTCTGACTAAGATTTGACCCTACGTTCGACCTCGTGTTCAGGCACTTCACCAACTCGATTCACCCATCACTGGACAAGCGCCGTGAAAGTTCTAACAAAAGCGAGACAACATCTTGCGCATTTAGCCAAAATCCCATTTGGCACCTCAAAAGATGGGCGCCATTTCAAAGCCGCTTTACCACAGCAGCTAATTTCGCTTTTCCTCTCATTTTGTAATCAGATCCACTACAACTTGCTCAAACAGTCCGCTTGATTGTGCTTGATAGCTTACTGCGAAGCTGACGTGATGCTGAACGAATGTCTGCTGGAGGTGATATACCCTAAAAACAGGATCTGGGCCCCTAAAAGATAAGGCGCCCATTTGAGAATGTGCTCCCTTCTCCAGAGATAGAAAATTTTGGTAATTTCCGTTTAGATTTTCATTTTTCTTAAATCTCTTCAGTAACAGGCTGACATGACACTGACACCAACTCCAGATTTGAAAAACCCCAAAACGACCTTCTGACATCACTTTAATAGGATTAAGACTCAATTAAGCAAAATGCCTTAGTGAAGCAAAAATTTTGGTTTTGGGTACAACATACCTAAGGCACAACACATTTCATTTATTCAATATTTCAAAGTATTGAAACTAAAAAAATTAATTCATTTCAAAAAATTGAACATGTGTTATAGACACCTAGAAGAATGAAAACAAAACAAAAACCTAAAAACAAAACAAAAGAGTTCTTTGTAAAGAAAAAAATGTAGAAAAAAAAAACCAAAAAAACTTCAATAAATCTACCTCTATGATCTTCTTGGCAATGAATGAACACTTACAAGTGCTTAGGAATAGCACAACGACCAACTTTAAACAATCAACAATCAACCTTCAAGTCTATTCAAGCTTGTGCAAGCAAGAAAAAAAGTTCAGCAATGGAGGCAAAAAATCTTGTTTTTCATTCACAAATTGATAAATGAGTATGTTTTTACCTATTTCATGTGTTAAGAGGCATGAATTAGGGTTGGGAAGAATATTTTAATCTTTAAAAGTCAAAAAAGAAGTCAAAATAATAATAAAAGAATGCAAAAAGGTGAGAAAAAAGTCATTTTTAAATTTTGGCAGAAATTTCCCCAGGATCAACTTGGGTTCAAAAAATTTGGACCCACAGTCTGTGGGCCGGACCCTATCTGGACCCACAGTCTATGAGCCGGACCCTATCCGGACCCAGGCTGGACCGGATTCAGAACTCGAACTGGAGTCGGACCAGACTAGGACCGGGGGGTTTTCAGAGGAGAACCGATATCTTAGGTTTTGAGGAGAAGATTAAGAGTTGTTGGAGAGCTCATTTGCACAAGAGAATTCTTCTCTTCAATTTTTGTGATACTTCATCTTTTGAGTTATCTTCTCCATGGGGCTGAAAGATAATGCCATACTTAGCTCCCCCCGAATTCATGCTTCTCCTCAAATTTGTGTATGAAGTGCATTTTGCACAATCATAGATTTATCCTTATTCTCATGTTTTGCTTTTGTTTCCTTCTACATATTTTTGTAAACTTTCTCTCCTTTTGTTTATCCACAGTGTTCTTCATTCCGTGTCTAGATGGTTTCACAAAACCAATTCTACAGTATCGTGCAATATGTCCATATTTATTGCACTTGTATCATACAACACTATAATCCACTAAAGGAACAAATGAGCTATAGTTCCTTCTTGAGAATCCATAAGATCAATTTTTGGTCCAACCATAATCATATCTCACATGTGTTCTACAATCTCTTACTCTATGCCCAAAATGATTACATGAATAGCAATAACCATAAAAAGAATGTTGGAACCTGGACATATGTGCTTGCCTCAAAGGGAAAGATCTTCTGAATGTGTCCTTTTATCCTTTAGGGATGTGTCTGTCTTTGGTGGAACATGACTCTCCTTTGCTTTGCTACATTTTCCTTCGATAGCATTTTTAAGTGCATCGGCATAATTATTTGGATTTCCTTCATTAGTCTTTCTTGATGACCCTTTGGATTCTTCTACATTTGACTTTTGTTTTTCTTTATAACCAAGCCCCGTTTTGTTTGATGATGATCTTTGGCCATTAATGATATCATCTAAAATTTCGGTGCTCTTTTCAAATTTGAGGCTTGTGCTCAACTTGGTGGTTGTCTTCTCCAATTCTTTCCTCATGGAAACAATTTCACTCTAACCTTTCACAATTTTCTTCCTTTGCTTTCAATTGGATTTTTACCTCTTCTTGAATTCTTTTCTTTTCTTCAATTTGAATTTTCAAATTGATAATTGTTTGATCTGCTTCTTTTATTTGATCTTTCAAATCAATGTCACCTTTCCAAATTCTTCTTGTATTTTGGCCTTTCATTCACACTCTGCTTGAAATAGCATCTTGTACTTTAAATTCTTCTTCCTAAGTTTCTCAATCTCGTCCATAGCCCAATAGAGCTCTTCCTCAAAACTTTCTTCATCATCAACTTCACTATTAATATCAACATTCTCATCACATTCTTTTGACTCCTCTTCTAAGTTCATCTCTTCTTTTCTTTTAATCACAAGATGGTTTTCCCTTTTGAAGGCATCATCTTTTGTTTCTATTCCCTTTTTTGTTCCATTTATCATCTTATCAATTGCATTTGGTGCTTTTTCATCAATACCCTATGTAATGTCCCCTTTTTTTCTGAGTATTTAGTCAGCAGGGTCATCTAGCCTATTTGATTCCCATAGGCTATGATCAAGCATTTTAAGGGAATAAAGTTAAATTAATTATTTATAAAGTTGTCTAAATAAATTAAATCATAAGGATAACTTTATTTCTAATTAATTTAATTAAAGTGGCTAAAATAAAAATAATAAATTTTACAAAGTCACTTTATTAAATGTTATAAAGTAACCTTACTAAATAAAGTGTGCTTCTAGAAGATTTGAGGAGGTTACATTGGATTCTTCTAGAAGACTTAGTTGAGCCTTTAAATGGAAAGGAGAACAAATCATTTGGACATCTTGGTTTTGACATTTTTCTAGCAGAGAAACTTGGAGAGCTTGTGTTTGCAGGTTTAGCATGCCTAGGGATGAAAACCCTTGGGTAGAACGGTTGTGTGGACAAAAGCCCATTCAGCCTTTTGGGGTGGATTCATTCCAAAATTCACAATTGAGCTTTATTGATCAGTTTGAAGATTTGGAGCTTCATGGAATAAGTTGTTGCAAAATTCAGAGGAGCACAACGATTGTGGAAATTTGTGAGTCTCCTTTGGAGACAAATTTCAAATATTATTCGAGAATATTTGCAGAGATATATTAGGTGAAATCTATTCTATTGATGGCAGTCATTTCAATTTATATCTGCAGAGTTATAATGCCAATAATAGCATACGAATGATAGACCACTCATTTCATAATACAAATTCTTTATCATATATGAGCTGGTCCACTATAATAGAAATATTATTCAAAGGTTCCTT
Source organism: Sequoia sempervirens (assembly GCA_007258455.2). NCBI lineage: Eukaryota > Viridiplantae > Streptophyta > Pinopsida > Cupressales > Cupressaceae > Sequoia > Sequoia sempervirens. The sequence goes on along the minus strand of VDFB02086081.1, from coordinate 346,883,827 downwards.
ATACTATGTTCATGGCAGCGATTAATATGAGAAGTTAATATTCTTTAAAGGAATCATGGGAGCTCATTCAATCATATTATTCGTGAATTTAACATCCTCAAGAGAACTGTGGTTCCTAATTTCATCGCAAGGTTATTCTAAAGGGATTCGATGTGTATGATGGATGGGAGACAGCATCTCATTTATGCCATGTGAATCTGGGAATTCGTGGGTATAGACAAAGGAGTCGAGGGCATTCAAACTCAACTACTATTATTTCCTCTAGCTGATCGATTGATACACATTTACTAGGAGGGTCATGAGCATTCAAAGAGGCCATGTGAGTCAGGAAAGCGACATATTCCAGATAGTCGCAGATGTGTTGTCTGAATTTTCCAGCTGCGATTTGTATAAAGTATGGTTGCAGCCTAAGATTAATATCGCCTTCCTTCCCTAGCAACAACGACTTAAAGGGGAGTTCACATGGAATTTGGAAACAACATATCGGGTCTTATGTGAATGTTGACTTCTTCATTACTGGCTGCCTATCTACTTGTGGAAGATTTGCGGGTCTTATGTGCTAGTGGGAAAAGAGAAGACAGCGACTGTGGTCTCTTATGAAGGCAATAGTATTAAGGTCAGCTGCTATTATTTTACTAATGTTAATGAATATTGCATCTATGTAGATGTTGAGTTTTTGGACTATAGTGGAGGTTCAATTAAATAAGAGATAGAACTTCTATAGTAAAATATATGTTCGCCATAAACTCCTGTGTCTGAGTAGAATATTGGGAACTTCCAAAATCTACCATCTAGCGGTTAGGCTATCTTCGAAGGAACCATCTTTGATACCAATTGATGAGCACACAATTATACTACGGAGGGCGGGGGGGGGCCGGGGGGCGTGAATCAGTATAACAACAATCTTTACTTTTTCAAACTTGATACCATATTTAAAACTTGATTAATAACAATGACATCATTTAATCAACATCAATAATCATGCACATGAGAACACAATAACACACGATATTTATGTGGAAACCCTTGAGGGAGAAAACCACGACACAATAGTGCTTTTATATGAGTTCTTCTTTTTACAAATTTTGTAGGCACCAACCTACTAGAGGCACCAACCCCTCATTCAATTTGTGAGCACCAACCCACTAGAGGCACCAACCCCTCATTCTATTAGTAAGCACCAACTCCCACAACTGAATTCGTCAGCACCAGCCTACTAGAGGCACCAATATCTCCTTTAGGAAGCACCAAGTTGCAAAGCAAAGTACCGCCCTCTATGTTGCTTCTTCAATGGATGATGGACATTATGATTCCTTCACCAGATCTGTATTCTATTCTCCTTCTCAAAACTTCCAATTTTCTTATTCACAAATCTGCTATAAATCTGATTACTAATCTGCTCAAAACTCTCTTCACAAATCTACTATGATTCTGCTCTCATATCTCCTTCAAGTCTTCTTCTAATCCTGATTTGTATCTGCTTCAATATGCTTTGTAAATATGCTCCAAAGTCTTCTTTAATCTTGCATGAAACCTCCTTTACAAATCTTCATATGCTATATTCATATATCTGTTGTTAGATATCTGCTCTTCCAGGACTGATTATTCATGTTTTCACTTGCACATCTCATATGTCTTTTACATCTTCATGAACTGCTGTGTATATATGATGAACTCACCTTGTTTACTCAATAACACACTTCACCACTTGAATGATTTTCCTTTATATCTTCAATGATTCTATGAATGGATGCAACTCTTTGAAATGGATACAACTATTTGAATAGTCATGTCTTTCACTAACAAATCTGCCTTAACTCAATCTCTTAATCTGTTGTGTATATGAACTTGTTTATTTCTACTCTCACTCATTGAATTTCTGCTCCATTATTCCATATTTTGTCTTCTCATAATTTATTCATATGATTTATATCTCAACATTCCACTCCACACATATCTCCATATCTTCCTATGATTCACAATCTCTATTTATGCCTTCCAAGAGATGTATTGTTCTTTGAAAGACATACCTTTTCACACATGACGTTCTCCAAGAGAGACAACTTATCAAAAAAATAATTATATTTATTGTTAAATGAATGTTCCATGTAATATTCAAATTGCATCTCTTAATGAAGTCGCACCCTTTTGTTTTGTAAATACTAATCGCTGCCCTTTAGAACATAATCCTCCTTCAAGAATACTCATGTCTCCTTCTTCATAGAAGTTCGCTGCCTTCTGTTTATTATTAACAAGCTTTTAATTCTTAAGATTGCACCCCTTCCTCAATCAAGAATAAGACAAAATAGCACCTTTTTTGATAACTTGTAAATAAGACAAATTTTGTCTTATATAGAGGAATTGCACCACTTTAATTGGAGCCTTTAAACCATATTAATTGCTTCATTGTCACACTTTTAAATAAGACAATTAATCGCTGCCTTTAATATGTTACACTTTTGTCTTTTTCTAGTTTGTCTTATATGACTTTTTTTTGTCTTATGTGCTGCACTTGGAGATTTAATCGCTCCTTCATATTCTTTTAGATGATCGCTGCCTTTTTAAAAGTCATCGCTGGCTTTGTTGACTAAAATCATTGCCCCATTTTAACTGTTATAACTTGTCATATGCATTGGAGTAGTGTGATTTGCTCTTTTCCAACAGGATTCAAACTTAATTCTACTTGGTCTATGGACATCGATTAATGGCCTTTGGCCTTTCATATGATTTCTTCAATATGCTTGCCACACCTTTGACATCAATGGCAATGTGTCCAAACAATTAGTTTGACATAAATGACAATAATTCTAACACTTTTTTGTGTAACTGAAAGACTATCTCCTTCAAAAGATGGTAGCATTTGCATGAAAGGATGTTGACCAGCCCATTGTGATAAGCCACTAGGAGGTCTTTGTAAGCTTCTCTTGGCAAAAGGGTGTGCCATAGCCATTGATTTATTGCATTCCATATCAGCCTCCTCTTGTTCTTTAATATAAGTCAATATTTGGTGTTTTCCCAACCCTTTTTTAGTTGGCCCAGGGCAAACTTTTATTCCTTGTAAAGGAATAGCACATAAATGAGCTTTCACTCAAAAGTACGAGCTCTAGTTATACTAAGTTCCACATTGGCTACAACGCCAAACATAATCCCTACCATCAGGAATTTTTTGAATCATTGTCTTATGTTGCCAAAGAGGTGATGATGCATCATATTTCAATTGACTCTTTGCATCTAGGCCAACTGAATTAGAAGTACCAACCATTCTGTATGAACCTAAAATTGAAAAAACATTACAACACAACAACTAATTTTTTTTTGAAAAAATTAGCATTATAACCCCTTATTATACATAAAAAATTGTTAAAAAATTTCAAAACTTACAAACAAACAAAAAAAACTTGATTGTTTTTAAACAAATTGAAAAATCTCCAAAAAAAATATTGAAAGTTTGAAAAAAAAGGAAAGATTCACTCACCTTTGATGGTTAGATCTTGTTTGTGCAGTTATTTCTCCCTTGTTGCTATAGGTTTAACTCCTTCATAGCTCTCACCTTCAAAAAAAAGACAGCCTTCAAAATCCAACAATGGCAGCTTGGATGCAAAGAATGGTGTTTTTAGCCTTTTCCGTTTGTGAAATGACTTCATTTAGGGTGACCAAGGCAAGATATGTCTTTTTTTAGGTTTAAAAAGCGTTTTTTTTTTGTTTTCTTTTTGTTTTATTGACTTTTTATTGACCTTTGCTATAATCTGCTGTCCCAAAAGTGTATTTGCTGTTATAAAATTGAGGAAGGAAATCTCATGCCTATCTTGCCCTGATCTATTGTCTCAATCTATTTCAATACTTTGTCTTATATTTTGCTTTCGTAATCTTTATTTCAGCTTACATCTAATAAGTACAATGAGTCTTCGGGTGTGTTCTGGAAGCAAGTTTATTTAAGCTTTTAAGTTAAATCAAATCATTCCTTGTTTACTTCTGATTCTCAAGCTCTGAATTTACTTGAGTTATCAGAAGCGTCTTTAGAGTAGGCCTAGTTGTAGTTGAAGTTCTAGAAAAGAGAAAACCTCAGCTACGATGCAAAGAGTTTTATAACCTTGTGCTCTTAGCTGAGAATAAAAAGATTGGCAGTAGTTTAGTATTTCTTTTTAAGCATAATCAGTGAAGAGGGAGCTTCCCCTCCTAATTTGAAGAGCAGTCTAACTGTGCATAGTTGTCCGTTCCTAATCCGCATTCCAGAGGTGCAAATTGAAATGCCAACAGCTTGGTACCAAGGTGGAAAATGGATTGCACCTAGGGTACTTTGTCTCCAATCAGGTCAGATTTGTGGTTTTCTAGTTTCTACCAATCATAGCTCCTGGATTTTCTTATGGATGACACTCAGTTGCTCCTCCTATGACTGAATATTCTTCTGAGATTTCAGTTTGAATGGTAGGATACCTGTGATGGCTTCTTGAATGCCCCAGCCTTGGTTTATTTTCCAAAGCAGCATTCCTAGATTTACAATATTTGCTTGCCAATGGTTTAGACTTGGAGAAAATTTCTAAAAGTATGCTTACCTAAAAATGTTTTTCACTAATTGCTTCAATCTTGTGTGTAGATATAAGAAAATCAAATAAGGAAATTGTAGAATGGAAATGGTAAATTAAGGCAGGTTAGGATTTCATCCAACCTCCTCACACTAAACAGGATTTTTGTCCTAAAAGTGCAATCGAACTGATAAAATTGTCCAAAGTTCTAGCATACCACTCCAACAATCTGCCAATGCATATAAATACCTGCTTTCTAGATAGGCACATGGCCCAACTTTAGAGCCCAGTTTGAAATTTAAGTTTGAGCACCACTTTTAAAATTTAAAATTATGATTTTAATATATATTTTATATTTTAATATTTATTAATCATTATATACATAGATAGTGTTTAAAAACACTTTTCCAAATAAGATGTTGCTTGTCGGCCCTAGGGGACAAGGGACATGACAGTGAAGGTGCAAGATGCACTTACTAGCATGGTCATTAGCTAATCTTTGCCCATATGGAGGCAATCCAACAGTGAGAAGGCAACAAATATAAAATAAACAATCCTAGATCACAATTGGTGGGATAGTCTAGAATTTCTTAGGTTAAGTGAGCCCATTATGAGTATGGTCTGCTTTACTGATATGGATAAGTCATGTTTGGGAGAGGTTTATGATGGAATCCACTCAATGATTGATAAGATGAAGTTCAGCATAAACGAAAAAGAGCAAGATCTTGAAGGAACATTGTTGAAAGAGGTGATATCAATGTGTGTTGGGTGGTGGAACAAAATAACAACCTCACTCTACCTTCTAGCCTTTGTGTTAACTCCCAAAGATTACAATGAAGAGATTCTTGCTATGCTAACAGGGGTGCTGCCATGCTCTGATGCAAAATTCAACAAGGGGTGTAGGAAAGGACTTAGTAAAGTCTTCCCTGATCTTGATATGGAGGATGTAGTTACAAGTGAGTTTGCTGATTTTGTAAATTCCACTGGTCAGAGAGTTTGTACTCTCAATGACAAGAATAGGAAGGATGCTTACTCTTGGTGGTATTGCAATAGACATAAATTGCCACACCCCCAAACTCTTGCAATCAAAATCTCATCGCAAGTTTATTAATTTTTATTGCACTCTCTAATTTATTTATTTTTCATTTTAAAATTACTATTTTCAAAATTGAAGTTTGATAAACAATTTATTGATTGAATAAATATAACTCTCTAACTTTGGTTCAGTAGAATGTTTTCTTTTTCATTTGAATGAAATTGGAGTGCATACTCCATCCACCCAATGAATCACAACTAATTGGCATAAAGTTAAACAAAGGAGGCAGTTTATGTGCATTCTAACTTGCACTTTCTTTCTCCCAAAGATAATTAGTACATGGGGAAACAAAGTTGCGGGATATAGACCTAGAGTGAACTGAGCCAGATATTTTTGTTGTTGTACAATCTTCACCTTTTGAGGAGTCAAGTAGCCAATAGTACTTTTATTGCAAGTGGCAATGAGATTTTATATGGTTCTTCTAATCTACTTGCAGCATCTAATGTCAATGATGATGATGATGATGGTCTTAATGATGACCCATATAATGTTGAGTACTAATTGTATTATTTTAATATTGAATAATGATTATCTATCAACACATTCAAATTGGACAAATTGATATTTGTAAGAGACCAGGTGTCTCTCAACCCGATCACTGGCCAATAATACTGAGATTTTGTTTTGTTTTCTGTATTTTTTATTTTTTTTGTGTTTTTGCAATAAAGGAACAAATTGCGATTTTGCAAGAAATGACTGGAAAATTAAAATAAAATACCAAATTCATAAATACAACAAAATATAGATCAAATCTCATTGCCACGCAGTTTATTGATCTTCCAGAATGATTACAATGGCAATATTTCAACATGCAAACAAAAAGACAAACTAATATTTAAAGAACCTAGACATTTTGCAGCCGCCAGAAGAAGGACAAAGAAGGTACGGCCAAATGGATGAAGCCAGTTATAATCCCCAAATCCACACCAAAGCTCCAGAATCCCTAGGCACTCAAGATGAAAGAAGCGAAGGCTCACAAAAAAAGACGTCTAGCTAAGAAGAGATGGTACGGCCTAATGCTGTATTTGTACGGCTTTTACCAGCAAAGAGGAATTCCGTACTGCCTTGAAGTTCGTGCCAAATGCCAAACAAAACCATGCCAATACAAGATTTTCCTTCTGGAAAGAGGATTGATCCAACCCTGAATGAAACCCCATAGTGAAACTCTATAATAACCTCTGAATGAGGTTATTCAACTGACAATCTTCAACTGGTATTGCACAGTCTCAGTATGCCTGATTCTGAAGAGGGAACGTTCTTCAAAACCTTAAGATCTGCAGAAACCCTGGTTTCTCAAACCCCAATGCTCTCAGAGAGAAAAGATAACAAATTTGAATAATCAACATATAATGAGTTCTATTCTGTCTTTGAGAAATAAATACCTCTCTCAAAAGTTCAACCCTTCTCAAAAAGCAATTAAATGAGCATTTAAAAGATTAATTAAATTCGCCCCTCTTGACTTAGGCAATTTAATTAATAAATGGCATCTTTAATCAAATAAGTAATGAATTCTCATTTAATATTAATATTATCTCTTTATTATAAAGTATTAAATACTTTATAATTCGCCATTAATAATTAATAACTTTAATATTTCACTTAAAGTGACTTTATAATATAAAGTCATAATAATAATTATTTAATTATTATTAAATGCTCCCCTTATTCACCGTTTGCTCATCAAACTGTCAAACTGGGTCGAAACTAAGGTGACCAACTGAACCAGGTGCCCTGCCAGAAATAGTAACCCCTGTTTGCCTGACTTACTATAAATAGTAAGTGTCTGAATATCACTCTGTGAGTCCCTGCAAAGGCCCAAAACTGAAACAACTGGTGGAGTAATGTCCCGAAACTCTGGATAACTGCCACAAGTGATCCTCTAAACACTTCTGCCAGCCTACGAGAATCTGATTGATAGGCTCACTCCTCAACAAGCAACATTAGCTAAAACGGGGACATTACAATATTGAATTAGTAGTATTATATTTCAAATTTTGAAATCTGTAATATTATGGTGGTTTTGTTTAGCATATGCATGATATATGGTATTTTGAATTTAATTATGTTTTTAGGCTGCATATATATATATATATATATATATATACTATTTACCAACCAAAACAAAGTCCAAGAATTTATTGTTTGTTCAAGTTGTTTTGCTTCTCCAGGTATCAGAAGTTATATGTTTTAATGTGTTTTCTCTTTCGTTGGCCATGTATTTGGTTTCATTGAATTGTGGTATCTGCTCCGGATTTTGTTCTTTGGGCCTTTGGTCATATAGTTTCCAAGGACTGATTTGAAGTTTGATATTATCAGCTTTTCCTTGCTACAGTACTTTAGCTTTAATGGTAGTAATTTTGTTACTATTAATATTAACACCAACTCTGAGTAATAATATCTCCACCCACTAAGGGTGAGGTCCTATCTACTTCTTTAATGTAGTTGGCTATGCTTAAAATAAAATAACTTGGAGAACTTACATCGAGGAGCTCCTTTATTACAAGGAAAAGTCCGTTGGAGGCAAGCCAGTCTGCTTGTTGCAAGTCTGCAGTTAACAATATTGCCATTGACTTGAATGTATGCTGCTTCTTTGTGCTACTTTGAAGGAACAGTTTATATCTAGAAATATTCTATGCAGTCTTAACTCTTAAGCTCTAACAGCAAATTTTTTTGCGTTCATACACAATATAAACTAATATATCAGATTAAAGAATAATAATGTAGCATTTTTCCTTTAATGTGGTAGAATGTGAACTAATGGGATTATATAGTTTGCTCAATAAAGGGGGGATTTTCTTACCCATTATTTGTCCCATTTATTTCCAAGTAATTTCCTACCAGATTTCTGCAAAAGACAAAATTAAATTCTGTGTGTTGTACAATGAAACTGATAGAAAGAACCTCATTGAATACAGTTTCCAATAAGAGACACATTTATTCAACAAAAGAAGCTGCAAATATTAGACAAATATGAAAGTGAAGAATGGTATAAATATAGGAAAAGAAGCAGGATAGTAGAGTTCTATCAAATCCACTATTAAAAATCTTGAGAAAGTGTAACTGATGACTTGGTTTCAATAAAGCTATCCACTCCTTCTTGACTTACACTTTCAAAGTTGTGTCATTGGACCAGGTTGGAAGAGTTCCTGAAAATTGATTGTATGATAGATCTCTGGGGCATAGGACGTCAATACTAAAATCAGTTCAAATTACAAGTAAAATTCAAAAGTGAGATTTCACAAAATAAAAACACTTAGATAGTTTGATATTCCTATTCACACAAGCCCAATTTCTCTATAAATAAGAAAAAATCTGAGTATATTGACATCAACACAATGATCCCATTTCAAAACATAAAAGTAAACAATTACAAATAGAAATAGAGAAAAAACAGTGGATTCATCTTCCATGAAAGCATTATTTATGAAAGAAAGGTTGTTTGACTAATATTAATATATTGAAAACATGAGTAAGAGCTCCAAATGCAAGAAGAAATGCTTTCACTTAAGAAAACAATTTCTATCAAAGGACTTAAATAGCTTCCTACAAATTGTAGTTACCACTCTGTATATTAATGAAATTGTTTGATACATCCTATTCTAGCTAGCTATATCTTAATGATTGCAAAGTGTTTGTGAATGCCATGTTCAATGCATGAAAACTGTTTGTGAATATGCCTCTAATCATTAATGATGGTTGAAGTTGTTCTTCATTATTAAACTCAAAAATATTGAATGTTTAATGTCCCACCAAATTGTTTGACAAAATGTCTAAGAGTTAAAAATTGAGAAATTTGTGAGATTGTTAAAAAAATTTGGTAGGGACATTACACAATTATTGAGGTGGGTAGGACCTCCTTCACTTCTAGTTCTGCAAAACCAAGAGGGGCTTCCCTCATGTGCTGAGTTATAATATTAATGGAAGTGAATAGATATCCTGCTACAAACCATACCCACTGCACACAATACTCCTATATAGGTTGTCACTATATATCTACTTGCTAGTTTGAATATGCAAAGCTACACCTTTATATAGGAGAGAGGGGCTAACCATGTAGAGTTTTCAAGGAATGGGTATAATATCCCCTATTGCTGTTCTATCCTCGCATACAAGGAAGTTGGGAAAAGCAACACCACTAAAAATGCATATGATGCTTAATTTGTTTTAATGTGTCAAGTAGATGAAATGGGGAAAAAATTACAAATCAGTGCCAATATCTAGTGGACACAATATTAGATTCATATGAAACATGTACCAACTGAAAACAAATGGGATACCTTAATCAAGATATTCTTGAAGACCACATTCATTCAAATACATACATAAACTAGGTTCTATATATGCAAATGAATGAACAAATAAGTTGCAAAACTTTATAATAGTATACTTAATAATCCAAAAATAAACCTATATACTTCTTTATTGATGCTCTTAGAGATACATTACAAAGGCTTTGGAATGATTTTACAGCCTTTTGGCTGACCAACTAATCAAACCCATCTAGGCAACAAACAAAAAAATTTATAGAAACAATCCAACAATCTTGAATCTTCTTGTTATACCCTTTCTTCATATTTTTACAAGAATTCTATTATACATTTTACATAAACTTACAACAATACAATAAAGAAATCACAATATCCAAAACTGGAAATACAAACCCTAGGCTTTGTTAGAATATTTTCTATTTTGTGCACTATAATTGTTATTTTTTCTCTTTTCCCCTCCCTTCAAAATAAAAGCCCTTTTATCCTTAATACCCTTGCCAAAGAAACATCAAATCTACAATAAATGAGTCATACCCATGGATAGAACAATGCAAAGAACACCCATACCTATCGTGCATAGTTTTTCTTAAATTGTGATGCAAATCCATTTGGGCACAATAGAAAACATGGGGGAATGTTCTTCCTTGACCTCCAAACATCTTATGCATTTATGGAACCATTGTTCTTGAAGGGCTTGCTGAGAAAAACCTGAGAATTTGTTTGAATAGTAGTTGAGTTTCACTCAGTGCATTAAAAATAGTTGACATTTTGGGCCTTTTTTGTTGTTGTAAACACGTGTGAATCCATGCCTTTAAAGTGAATAATAGTTTCCGATAGAAAAAACCTGATCTAGAAGGTTGCTACATCAATTGAGTCATTAATGGTGCCCTAGGATGCACTAGTGGTAGGTGGTAGGTGGCAGCAAGTTCCAAGGGTTTCAAATCATTACAAGTCTTTGGCACCTTTTCCATAATTATAATATTTATTTTCTTTGTCCTTTTCTTGCTATATTAAAGATTTTTGCCTCCATAGAACCATGTCAGAGGTTCAAGTTCTTGAACCATCAAAAGGTTCAGCACCAACACTTAGTCTTTTCTACTTTCTTTCACGTCAAAAGGTTCAGCACCAACACTTAGTCTTTTCTACTTTCTTTCACGTCAAAGACTTGGGTGTAATGTCCCCTTTCTAACCAGTGGTTTGAGGAGACATGGTTAGAGTATTACTATAGTTCCCATAGGCTAACAAGATGTTTAGGGGGGCCTTCTGAGGGGATTTAGGACTTGTTATTTGCAACTTACTATTTATAGTAAGTAATATCAGGGTCAGTGATGACACACCTGCAATTGGTAATGGTGATAGGACACTCTTGGGAGATCATTGCTAGACTTTAGCCAGGAGTTATTGAGTTATTAAGTCACATTTCTTTAATGATATTCTATTGTTAAAGTGACTTAGTGATTTAATATTATAAAGCAATAAAGTGACTTTATTAAATGAATACCTTAGTCACTTTATTATTATGTAAGTGAAAGGGGGTGCTTGAAGACAAAAGATGAAATATTAAATTAATACGTTTTACATCCCAAATTGTGAGGTCACTATTTACTATTACTAGATAGGGTAAACGTGAATATAGTGTGAATTTTGGAGATGAATTAATGATGCTTGTACCTTGTTTTCAATATGAATGTATCTCATTTGATGTTGTTTCATTTGATGTTATCTTAGTTGATGTTATTCATGGTGAAATACAGCATAAGGAGGTTAATGAATCATGTTGATTTATCTTGTGATGTTTATATATATTGCTATTGTTGTGAACATATGACTGTCGTGAGTTTATGTCAGTGGATATAGGTATGTGAACCATTCCTCCAGGTAGAGGAGAAATATCACTCGAGAGAAGAGCTTGGTCAGGTAAGCAGCAATGTGAACAATCTGAGCATACACACATGTTCCTTAGACTGAGTAAGCTTAGTTTGTGTGGGTAATAGATAAGTCATCCGTAGGCTTTTGTGTTTGCATTAGGAGTCGTGTTTACTTTTGTATGCATTTATAAGTGATGTTTATCTATGTATCTGTTTGTGGTATTACGATTATGTGGATATTAATAATATTATATTATTATTGCCTAATGACTTTACATATATATTTATATGTTGGGTATATGCTGATTGGCTCACGATGTATTTATATTTGTTAAATATATATTTTTATATATATGTAATTATATATTAAAGATTATATATAATATTATTATAGTTATATTAAAACATATATATATTAAATACTCGGGTATTTAAATATTTATATGTTCAATATATTTAAAAGAACTGTAATAATATTTATATAATAAAATATATAATTGTTTCCCAATGGAATTATAATTAACTTTGAAAATAGAGTTATTTTCAAATTGATTTAATATCAATTTCCCAATTTAAGAAAATCAAATTATTCTTCTCAACATAGGAAATCGATTTATTCCTAAACTTTTGAAATATATATATATATATAGTTTAAAATATTTTAAATCTCTAAAGTGAAAATTAAAAGATTAAATTTTTACTTGGAGTAAATATTAGAATTAAACTATAGAGAAATAATAAATCTCTTCATCCAAATATAAGAGAATCGAGCTTTTTCATTTAGAAGAATGTAAATCATTTTGTTTCAAAGGGAAATCAAAAAAAATTAAAAGTAAATGATAAACTTTTGAAAAAGGAAAAATATTTGCTCTAAAACTTTTGAAAGAGCTTTCCCATGAAAATATGTCGCTGGAGGATGAACACGCAGGTTCACCTGGAAGAAAGTTTCAAACTTGCTAAGAATGGGGGCGATGCAGCCTGTAAACAATGAGGTATTATGAGTATTTCCTTGACCAATTCTTTGAAAGATGAATCATTTCCTTATTGGCGCCATTACTGGTGAGTTTCCTGTAGGTGGTGATTTTATCTTTAAGCCATATGCAGAGTTGAAGTTTTCTTGTTTTGCTGGCTAAAACTAAGGTCGAATCACTTCTTAAAGTGATAAGTAAGGGGTTAGAAACCCGCCATATATCTCTTTGAACTTTTCAAAACATTGTGTTGTCATTTCTCATGCCTACAATGGTGGAAACGTTCGATTCTAGGCTCTATAAATAGATGCCTTATCATACTGTATATTACCTTTGGCTGAATTCTATATACAAACTCTGATTTCTGAGTAGAAAAGACAGAGGATTTACCAGCAATTTACCATAGTCAGTGTATAATCCCATTACAGCTGAGTGAGTATTCATTGAGTCCATAGAGAGAGTATACTTTATTGAGAGTTCATTTGGAGTGAGAAACCATCATTTGAGAAGTCTATTTTAGTGGGAAGCCATTGATTTCTGAGAGCTTGACTGAAAGAAGGACTGGAAGTGCGTATTTGGGAGAAAAGCTTATAAATAGGCATGGAACCTTCATCATTTTACATCCTTGAATTTGACTGTTGTGTTTCTATTTCTTTGTATTTGCTAGGTGTGCAAAATTTGTAAGTTAATTCCTGAATGCAATTTAGTTGTAGGGAAATGAACTTTCAAGGAAAGTGTTTATATGTTTTACATAAAAGGGAATTTGTGTAAAGGGGATTTATGTGAAGAATTTAAGGAAAAGGTTTATTTGTTTAGCATAAAAGGGAAATTATGTGAAAGAGATAAGAGAAGATTTAAAATGCATATAGAATGAAAATTGCATGTTTTGTATGATCTCAATATAAGGAGAATACGATGATATAGTTATTATCTAATAGGATTGAAATGAAGGCAGAATCAAGTAAGGTCTTTTAACTTAAGTTATTAGGTTAACTGAGACAAGCTAAGTACTCCTATGATAAAGATTTCTTGATTAGGAGAAATGATACAAGACACTTGTAGACTACTTCATTTCTAAGTAGATAGATTGTAGTAGGTAGTCTAGGGTGACTGAGTACCCAGTGAAGGACATAGCCTACGCATAGTGTAAGATAGCCTTAAGTCAAATCGGCCTTGAGTAGTGTTTATGATGGGTGTGTTGGTTGAATATTTTGCAAACTTGTGAGGTTTAGCAAAATAGTGGTTTCAGCCAAAGTGTGTGAGATAAAACTCTCCTAATTAAGGGAAGGCTCCCCCTTTCCTATTGACTAAAATAAATATGGGTGGAACAATAACCTTTCCTCTTGTTTCAGGAAAGATTAAATTCTTTTCTCTTTTGTGGATACTTCTAATGGAGGAATTACCAAAGCTCTGCTGACCCTTAATTTGATTCTTGTGCCAGAAGAAGAAGCACCTTCCTTAGATTTGTCTCTGATTTCAGATCTTTGTCCGACTGGACCAGCCAAATCATTCTCTACATCATTTTTTATTTTGATGGTTTTGACATTATTATCTTTTAATCAAGCATTGGTATTAGCAAGGATGGGCTGAAAACGATCAAGGATAGAATCACATTCCTTTTTAGACCATTGTGGGGATGGGAAAGGAGCTTCTGCAACTCTCTGTTCAATGTATTCTGGATCTAGGATTTCTCCATCATCTACCATCCCTTCAGGAATTCTGGTCAAGTCAAGATCCACAATTTGCTCTAAGGTAAGTTTGTTGTAATCCATCCTTCTTATATCTTCTTCAGTACGAAGATCCACCCAGATATCTTCAAGACAATGAACATGAGCAAAGGCCCTTTTGATTTTATCCTTCATCCCACAATAATCAAAGTCTTGTCTTGCGATGAATTTCTTCAGCTTGATTTTTTGAAGCTCTGCATCCATTGCTTTGGCTTTTTGAGAAGTGTTTAAAGAATACCGACCAATCTATAATGGATTGTGAGAAGAAATAGTAATACCCAACTTGTGACTAGCAAGTTGTACAGAATGTACGGCCATCAGCTGTCTCACTAACTCCATCAAAAGAATTCTGTCAGTAGGGTATCGAGGCAACATGTATGGCTGTCCAGTAAAACATCCAACTCTCATATAAGTGAGAGTAGGAAACTGCAGAAACAAGCAACCATATTCATTTACTTTCTCCCAGGCTGCTTTAGAAACTCTTCTCATCTTGAGTGTTTTGTCAAAGAGGCACATAAAGTAACCAAAGAAAGTATCCTGTACTCTTCTGTAATGATGCCTACTAGGCTTTAGAGTTAGTTGATCATAATATTCCCAGACTGGCACTAATGATCTGTTCCCCTTTGTAGAAAGACCAGGAAACTGTTTGAGAGATGTAGCAATATACAATTACACTAAATAAGAATTCATATAAAAGGTGTAGGTAGTATGAACTTGTGCCAATTGTCTACACAGGTTGTCACTGATAAATTCTCCCCAGAAAATATGAGACTGTCCTTTCCTCATAACCACGATGTACTTGTACATCCAAATTTCAAATACATTAGAAAACTTAAAACCTGCTAACCTGCTGAGAAGTGTAATCATATCACCTATTTCTTCAATGAAATTAGAACGATGCAACTTGGGCCATCTGGTAAAGCAAGTTCGGGGAGTCTTCAACCATTTAGCACTGATGTGTCTATTGCAATTTGCTTTTCTTTGTTTGTAATGATCTATAGCACTCTTGATTGTGATATGAGCATTTAATGGAGCAGTAGGTACTTTGAAGATTTTATCAATTACTTCAGCCTCCAAACTTATAATGACGTTTACATCATCGTCCTTGATTGTTCTTGTTTATTCATCAAAATGAGAAGCACATGCAAGCACAAATTCTGGTTCTAAGGCAACCACTGGAAATGAAGAAACTAGATGAATATGACTTCTAAGAACCAATTGCATATCATGAGTCGATGGGTTCACCGTTCTTTTCAAGAACTCAGACATATCAACATGTCCGATCTCTATGTCTCTAATCTCATCAATGAGAGAAACTACCTGAGGGAGAGATCTCATTCAAATATTTATCATACTTAGCCATCATCTTTTTATTTGGAGGTGATACTGTCTCTTTTGTCATCGAACAAGAATCTGAAATACTGTGATGAAAATCTAGAAGAGTAAGAATATCTTCAGAAGCAATGGGTGATTCCATGATATCAATATCTGAAAAACTGGTAATCTCATGAAGACTTGCTTAGGTTTTGAACTTATGGAAATATTATGGCACAAAGGTATTTTAAAAAAAATACTTTGGACAGTGATGAGAAATCAGATCTGAGGAGATCACTTGCAAGTTAGACTTGCAATTAGGTCTTGGAGACCCGATTTCAAGTGAAATGTGATTTTTTTTATTGATGGGAACTTGCAGTCGGGTCTTGAGGACCCAATTACAAGTGATGAAAACATGATATGGTAAAGGGAATGATTTTGAATGGGCGAATGGAATGTAGGTAAATGAATTTGCAAGTGAGAGGCGAAGTGTATGGAAGCAAATGTGAGTGTTTTGAAGGCGAATGGATGTATGCTTAACTAGCAGTCGGGTCTTGAGGATCCGATTGCAAGTATGCAAACTTTTATCTATCAATGCATTTTGAAAATGCATCATAAACTTGACCAAGAAGAAATAGAAAATAGAAAGAAAAGAAAAAAAACAAAAAAAAACCAAAACGTACCTTGAAAAGCCCAAAATGCACAGCTGAAGAATAAAAATGAAAACTCTTAAGTTGCAACCAACATTTATAAATAAAACAAGGTGAAGACTCCTCTTCAAACTCTATCAGCTAAACATTAAAGCCTCTCCTTAAGAAACGCAGGAAAGAGGAAGAAGGAAACACGCCAAGACAAAGCCAAAATTGAGCTTCTCAAACAAAAATGAATGCTACAGCAAGAACACAACCTGAGAATCGGGCATTTTGAAGATCAAGACAAATCTCTTAAAACACGTCAGGCCTTCAATACGCGAAAGCAAGTCATTTTTTAAGAGAAGGCGAACTCACATGCGAACTTGTATTTGCGTCCCAGAGGCCCGATTACAAGTGAAAAATACATCATGTTTTGCCTTGTGACTTGGCCGTCGGGTCTTAAGGTCCGATTTACAAGTGAATGTAAGTTATAAAATGTTTTAAAACTTTTCAACTTGTTGGTCAGGCTTTAGGATCCCCAACACAAGTGATCAAAAGTTAACAAAAAGCGCCTAACTTGCAATTTGGGTTTTAAGACCCCCTTGACAAGTTAGAAGAAAATAATAAAAAGACACAAAAGTTTCACTTGTAATTCAGGTTTCAAGATCCGACTGACAAGTGAAAAGAAAATAAAGACTAGAAGGTATTACTTGCAATTCGGGTTTTAAAAACCCCCTTGACAAGTGAATAAAAAGAACATAAAAAGCAAGTTAAAAAGCACATAAAGCAAATTGGGTTTTTAAGAGCTGATTGCAAGTTGAAAAATCACTTGCATTTTACAACATGAGAGTCTCCTACTTGCAACAAGGCGTCCAAAACCCGAATTGAAGAAGAAAAGACACAAGAAGAAGATCAAAACGAACACAAAAACAAAAAGAAAATGACCAAAATGACAACAAACCTCATAGAATATACAAGGCACAATTTTCTCTTAAGAAATGTGCATTAGAGTAACCAAGAATAGGAATTTTTAGAAAAAAATTCGTATAGGTTGTCTAGTTTTTGCTATGCAAAAACTAAGGACAACAAGGTGATCTTCATTCGGAGTTCTGAATGAGAATACTTTGGCCAAAGTAGTGAAATGTACGACATCCACTTAGGTGTGCGATAGTTGAGACTACACTGTCAGTTCATTGTGATCCTTGTACTAGTTCGAGATTGTGAAATAGCAAGGTTCTAGTTGTGTAGGACACAACACTATGCTCAATTGGTAATTGTTAAAGGATACCCTACCAATCTCTTCGACGATGGGAGGGCCATCTATTGAATAATGGATGTGCGGGGGACCGCATTATAAGTCTGTGGTTGGCAGAAAAGCGCCTGAGTGATGTTTCGCCTCCACAGCAAGAGATTGATGTACCTGTTAGCTACTGAAATTTGCACCCTGTTGAACTTGATGTTCAACACCTCAGTGTAACATGGGAAGACCTCTAAAACTGTGGGTTTCTTGTAGACAGAGGTCAACCTCCGGAGAAGGCCAGCTTCCTATGGTGTCACCTAAACTACTGATTTTGTAAAGGAAAGGGTAGAAGGAGAATGCTTAAAAATTAAAATTAATGAAAACACTATTTCTATGGTGACACACCTAAATGTAATAAGAGTTATGAACATTCAGACTGGCATACACTTGAATAATGATGACTGACATTGAACTGCACAACGTGTTACTGTAAGTTTATGCATGAATATTTCGTAAAAAGGTTGACTTGCATACGCTTTTAAGAAGGAAAGGTAACTTTCACAAATCAAAAGGGTCATATACAACTTTAAAACACAATTTCCAACCTGCCTAACCATACTTTTGCAGAAAAGGCATAATACATGAGACAAAGCTACAGGGAAATAAGATCTCACAAATAACTTGATCAATCACCTAACAATACACGATGCTGCAAGAACAAGAAGGAAAAATGAGACAATCAATGGTATCCAAGGTAAACACTATATGTCATACTCCAAATGAGTTAAAAAAGTTTGCTAATCTGAGAAAGGATTGCCAAAAGTCACTAACTTTTGAAAAGCATAATCAAAACTCTCTTCCAAAGAGG
>VDFB02086081.1:346696563-346865223 GCA_007258455.2 Sequoia sempervirens | reverse complement strand
TATCTCTTAACACTTACTTCCTTCTCTTTTCACACACACACTTCTTCTTCCCCAAAATATGTCTTACATATATACATATATATCCATGTTCACTAATTAGGTCAACCTAAATAGAGAAATTTATTTCAAATAAAAAACTAACTCTATTAGAATTGTCCTCAACATGCATTCATCTTCTCATATAGATAGTTGGTGTGGACCTAAATTACATCCCATTATAATTCGTAGCACATCCCAATATTGGGTTGACCATAGTTAGACCAAAAAATCAAACATATATGCAATCCATCAAATGTGTAACACAAAAACTTGTTAACACATTGAATTCTCCTTTAGACAATGTTGAACTACTTACCTTCAACACCACACAGTATGATAATCAAATATGCGAAAATGTAGAATCTCCCACATTAGTGTACTGTATGAAAACTCATTGTAGTCTACAAATTAGAATGCTATCATTCATATCTTCCAAATGTCTTCACATATCATTATGAATCCCCAATGTAGAATGCATCTTGTAGTCTCAAATCTATGTACATAGTCTTGTAATGATATCTTCTTCTAAGATAGAATCTAGACCAAAAAACTATCATACAGAGTTAGTGTATAAGTATGAAATTATTCCCAAACTAATGGTTACTGTACTTTTCCAACCATACAACCTATTCAGCTGAAACCATGTCAATGGATGAAATAGGTGTTAAGATAGAACATATTATCAACTTCTGAGTAGATCTTACAAAATAGGATAATCCAAATCAAAATATCGGATCAACAATCTTCCATTACCAGAGCAGTTGAATACTGACAAACATAAAAATTTCATTCCATTTTCTGTTGACATCAATAACAACCTCTCAATTTCCAACAATCTCCCCCTTTGTCATTTATGGCAACACACGATGCGAAAACCATCAAAATACCTCTTCCCAATTTTTTAACTATTCACATGATACTTCTCTCTTCCAAAAATTATTTACAAAATTTGTCATGTCAAGATTTTTTTGCTTTCACATGATACCTCTTTCTCTCCCCCTTTGACATCAATGGCAAAGGAAAAGAATTTTAATGCTTTAATAGTCCTTTGTGCACCTAAATACTCCCCCTAAGAATTACATTAAAAAATAGTGATGATAGCTAATCAATCGAAGGCTATTGTTACTTGAAGCTTGCTAAGGATCCCCATCCATGAGGATATCCCTTCATCCCAAAGCCTTTTTTTCTCTAACAAAGCACTACATAGATAATTGATATCAATTAAGATATCTTTTCGTTCAACCACAGTTCTAGGAGTAACATTAGATTTCAAAATCCCGCCAGCTACCGAAAGAACATAATAGATAGGTGTACACTTAATCTTGATTAAGTCTTTGAGCTTCCCATACAACTCAATTATCTCTCCTTTCTCTTTATGTGATGCAAGGTATTCTTCATGCATCTTTTCCAAACCGTACCAAGTTTGATCATCCCAATCAAGATTAGGATCAAATGTGCTAGATGCAATCTTAATCTATGTTTCAATTGTGCTCTCAACAACCTTGAGCCTTTGAATTGCATCAGGCCAAGTCCAAAAAAATGTGAACAAACTCTTAACCTCTTCCTCACATTCGTGAACATCTTTGATTCTTTCAAGTGCAATGTTGTGAATAGATTTGCACTTCTCTACAATTTCCAAAAATCCTTTGTCTTCAACCCAAGAGACCATTTCACTTACAACTTTCCTCTTTAATTCATTGAATTTATTAGTTAATGAATTTTTGTTTTCTTTAGAGGACAGTGAATAACTAGTGACTGCACTAGGAGCTACTTGAAGTTGTGTCCTTCTTGTGGCTAGTTGCTTAAGTCTTCTTGGAGCAGGTTCAATCTGAGAAACTAATACATGAACCTCAGTGACTTAACTCTTTTCTCTAGTGGTAGATATTGATTTACTAAAGACTAACTCGAACTCATCAAAATCTTTAGCTACTTCAATGTAGGTTCCAAACCTAGGCTTGATGGGGTCCCAGGGGCTGTTAATTAGCAATTCAATACAACTAGTAGCATAGTCCTTCTCAATATCATATCCAAGCTTAGGTATCCATGAATTACTTGGTTTAATTTTATTGATAATGCATCTATCAGTGGTTACCAAAAAGGTTATATCATTCTTGTATTTTATAACCAATTATCTTGGAACTCTCCTTCTTCTATTCATTTTCCTTTGAAACTTTCAAAAGAATGCAGCAAGGGAATATCCTTACAAATCCAAGTCCCTAATGTTTCTCATAATTTCCTTGATCTAATGAGAGACTGGTCTAGTATTTTCCCAACTAACTTCACCTAATCCAAGAACCTCCTTCATAAAATAGAAGATTAGACATAAAACCAATGTACTATATCAGAATGTACCTTTCTTCTTCTTGATATCTCTCAGATTCTCTAACAACTATTGCTAGAGCAGCTCACAAAGGTTATATTTTTTTTTCTCAACCATATCCAATGCAAGATCACTTGCGGTGGTGGAGACATCATTGTCACCAAGAATCAACTGTGAAATAACTAGACTTGCATACTAAACTATCGAGTTAGAGATTCCAACTCATGTGTTCCATATGAAACCTTTTCCTCTATTAAAATTATGTTCAAGAGTCATTTTGAAGGATGATAAGCTAGTAATTTCCCTAATTACATTCTTAGATATATCATATGATTCGTCAAGCCACACATATTCACCATGAAATCTACTAAGAGCCATTTTGATACATCTTCCTTCATTACTAAAGTCCAAAAAATTGTTCCATACATCCAATTTCATTTCCATAAGCACTTTGTATTTTGGTTTTAGAGTAAGATTATTTTTGGTTAATTCTTAAACCCACAACATGTGAGCCTTTTCATAGGTAGATTCTTCCAATTTTTGGTGAATGCATATTCCAACATCTTCAATCAGTATAACACCTAGAGGAATATCCAAGAAAGCACCCAAAGGATCAGGTTCTAAAGTTTTAACAGGGTACATTTTAAGCTTTGGTTCTAGTCTCACTGAATTATTTATAATTCAAGGTATATCCATTGCATACAAAAAAAAAATCCAAATAAAATTAGTGTATAGCAATATTGACTTACCTCTATCTTTCCCACCAAATCCATATTTTGAGTTTCTACTAAATGAAATTGCTCTAGTTTCTACAAGATTCCTTTGCACACTTCTCCTCTTAAACAAATGCTTTACATCAAATGTATTTTTCTTAACATATTTATTTCTTTCATCCCAAATGCTTCTACAATAAATGTTTTCCGCATCATAAGTAGATCACCTCAAAATCGCGGTAAACTTTCATCCTTTCAAACTTTGCTGAGTTCATTCTTCACACTGTATGTGTTTTTGAAAATTCCTTTCGCATGGTTTCTTGAATTTGCAACCTTAATAAATGCACTTATGTCATGAAGTGACATCATATATCGAAAGAGGGGTTAATAATTTTTTTTATTATTGCTCCCCCTTACCCAATGCTTGAATTAATTCTTGACGAGAGTATTTTAATCGGAGGACTACATAGAAATTAATGCTTCTAATTCTACTTGTTTTCTAGATTCTCCTTCCTTTCTCCATATCTTTTCCATTTCCTTCTTCACTTCTTCTGGATCAAACTTAATGATTGAATCATGTCTCTTTACTGAATTGTTACTTGTCATATTTTTGCTTCTACAGTTTCTGGAAAAATGTTTCAAATTTTTGTAGTTATAGTAAACAACATTCTTCCATCCAAATTTTCTTTTATTCAATCTATATATTTGCACTAGTTAGTTTATGCTTCAAAGAAAGCCACCATACTACAATGAGCATCAAATGGGTAAATCACCATCTCTATTCTAAACCTCTCTGATTTTACACTGAGACCCTTGTCCAAATTTTCTGCATCAAAACATTTGAGAAGATGCTTGGTCGGTCTGTCTATCCGCTTCATTTATTTTCAATTATTTTCCCTGTGTCCAAACTTATTGCAAAGATAACATAACACCATTAAAAGATAAATACCTTTGAGCACTAGGTTGTCTAATGGGAATTTCTTCTGGTATTTCTCCTTAGATTCTTGAATTGTACATCATTGCTTTGAATCTTCATATCAAGAGATTGGTTCGCCTTTGAACATTGTCCTTCTTCAAATCTCAAACCATTTTTATCCATAGAGGACTTCTATCCTACAATAATTTTGTCCAGCATTGTAGAACTTGTCACAAATTTATCCTCATATCTTTTTGCCTTTTCCAAATCTGATTTCAAAATTACCACTTCTTGCTCAAGCTTTGCATATTCATCTATCTTTCTTTGAATTTCATAAATCTTCAATCTTTCTCTTTTCTTCCAATTGTTCTTTCATTTTGGTGATGTCGTCATCTGTTTTCTTTAACTAATCACCTTCACCATATCTTTCTCTCAGGTTCTTAATGTACTCATTTGCTTCCTTCAGCCTATCCTTCAAATCTTTATTTTATTCTATATGTTCAACAGAGATCACTTTTGGAGGAATAAGAATTTTTTTGTCTTCCATAAATTCAAATTTCAAGACCTTCTCCAAGCTATTAGACTTCTTCAAAGGAACCAAGATCTGATACCAATTGTTGAACATCCAAATATAAGAGAGGGGGTGAATCAATATTCCATAAAACCATTCACATAAAATCCATCTAAACATTATCACAAATCTGACTAAATCAACAAGAGAAAACATGGAATCAAACAATGCATTAGCACACATAACACCAGTATTTTTACGTGGAAAACCAAAATGGGAAAAACCATGGTGAGGATTAGTCTCACAATATAATATATCTATATAGAATATTACAATGGCTCACTGCCAGGATTCACTGTCCTTAAAGGGCTTATAGCCTAAGTACAAAATGATGTGGCTCACTTCCAAGATACAAAATGGTATGGATCACTACCAAAAGTATGAACTGATAAAGAATGCACCTTCCTTGTGCTGGAGTTCAGTTCTGGTGAAGCACAATACATAAATAACACACTTATATATATTTCACACACTCTCTTCTTTGTCTTTATGTATCTCTTTGCACTTATTTCCTTCTCTTTTCACACACACACACCCTTCTACCCCCCAAAAGATGTCTTACATATATACATATATATATCCATGTTCACTAATTAGGTTGGCCTAAATAGAGAAACCTTATTTCAAATAAAAAAATAACTCTATCGGCATTGTCCTCAAAATACATTTATCTTCGCATATAGATAGTCGGTGGACCTAAGTTAGATCCAATTAACATTCATAGCACATCTCAATATTGGGTCGGACAGAAGTTGGACCAAAAACTCAAACATATATGTAATCCATCAAACATGTAACATATATAAAATATTATA
Organism: Sequoia sempervirens; assembly: GCA_007258455.2. Classification (NCBI taxonomy): domain Eukaryota; kingdom Viridiplantae; phylum Streptophyta; class Pinopsida; order Cupressales; family Cupressaceae; genus Sequoia; species Sequoia sempervirens. The sequence goes on along the minus strand of VDFB02086081.1, from coordinate 346,859,849 downwards.
AAAAAATATTATTATTTTATTATGGTTAGGGCGGTCAGACAGACACCTACTTCTTATTTTTCCCTGAAATTTAAGTACTACTGCATTGAAATTTCAAATTTTCACCAAATAGATTTTATTTATTTTTAAATAAACCTAGTATTTTAGAAACTACATTCAATTTTCTACAAATTCTATTCTTACATATTTTTGAAATAATATAGATAACTTATTTAAATATTGACGTCAAGTTGTCTAACACTGATTTTTCTGAATTTTTTGCCACTTAAGGGCCTGTTTGGCATACCATGATCCTGTACATGCCCAAAATCCGGACCAAAAAAATGTCATACAAAGTCAATGTATAAGTATGACATTGTTCCCAAACTACTAGTAACTATACCCTTCCAACCATACAACTTAGTCAGTTGAAACCATGTCAATAGATGAAATAGGTGTCAAGATACAACATATTATCAGCTTCTGAGTAGATCTTACAAAATAGGATAATCCGGATCAAAATACCGGATCAATAGTCTTCCATTATTGGAGTAGTTGAATACTGACAAACATCAAAATTCCATTCCATTGTATGTTGACATCAATGAGAACCTCTCAATTTCCAACATGTAGTAGTTCAAATGATGAACAAGATTGTGCCTTTATGATGAAAGGAAATGAATTTATTTTCATGACAAAATAATTAGAAGAATAAAAGGCTAGAAGGGTTGAGGACCTTAGTAAAGAAGGTGAAGAGGAAGGAGAGGTTGACCTAGAAGGATAACTCATTTATGCAATAGATGAGATTGATGACCTAAGGGAGGAGATTGAAAGGTTGATGAAATAAAATAAACATCAGAAAAAACTTGCTCAAAAAGAGTCATACAAGCTAACCAAGAATCTTGAAGAATCTAACCAAAATGTGGTGAGATTGAAGCTACAAGTGGAAGAGGTCAAGAGAATTGAAGTAGTCAAATCCAAGCTGCAGTATGAAGTTGACAGATGTATGAAGTTAGAAAAAGAAATAGTAGCCTTACGAAAAGATTTTAAAATTTCTAGAGAACAACTAGAGAAAGGTTTGAAATTGAAAGGAGGATTAGAGATCCTTGATGGATTGTTGAGCACACAAAAGTCATCCAACAAAGAAAATTCTATTTAGGTCTTGAGAAAGGAAAGATCACTTTTACAAGTGCTTCTATAAAACTGTATGAGAGATTTAGAGTAGGAGAAAAAAAAATTATTGATGGTGAAAGCCATAAGGAGGAAACCTCCAAAAAGGAGAAGAAGACCACTGAGTTAAAGGGAGTTGAAGAGGAAAAGAAGCCTACTATAGAAAATAAGAATAACCAATCAGTTTCTAATCACTAGAAGAAGAGAGATAACATAAGGAGAACTGATGTAGAAGGATTCACTAAGGTGAAAGATTTGAAAAATCCTAGACAAAGAAGACCCCCTCATCTGGCTCAAGGAAAATGCTATGACCAAGTACTCTTCATAATTTTATGAGTACTATTATACTTGAAATAAATTTAGTCATAGGGCTAGAGAATATAGAGTAATTCCTAAAAGGAGTACAAATTTTGTAAGCAATAATCCATTTGGTCCTTTAGTAGATATGAATGTAATGTGTTACCATTGTAACAACTTTGGTCATATAGCAAGAAATTGTAGAACAAAACTCATAAGACCAAATGTGTAGAATGAGAAAAAGAAAAACACACCACCTAAAGTAAACAAGGAGTCTACTACTCCTAAGAAGAAGAAAAAGTGGAAAAGAAACATAATAAGATGTGGAAAGAAAAAGAGAAAATGCCCACACAATTAATGATTGCACAAACGACACTTCATGCCAAAAAGAAAAATTTATAGTGATAGATAGTGGCTGCTCCAAACAAATGACTGGTGATAAGAGAAAATTCAATTCAACTCAAGAAATGCAAAGGAGGATCAGTCAGTTTGGGTGACAACACTATAGTTAAGATATGTCATGGAAAAGTTATTTTAAGACTAGATGGTAAAAATCCTACTAAATATGTCTTGTATGTTGAAGGCTTGAAGCACAACCTACTAAATGTAAGTTAAATGTGTGACAATGGTTATAAGGTCACATCTAATTTATAAGGGTGTAAGATAAGGATGGATGGAAAAACAATAGCACAAGCAATAATGTGAGATAAGAGGGATTCATTGCACATGAGTCTCTTCGTTCTCAAGAGATTCCCAAGGAATGAAATGCTCTTATCCACCTCAATGTAATCCAAATGAAGAAATTACAAAATAAATGTATGCACATTAATTTTCATAGAAAACTACACCGGTCCCGAGATTGTGAAACTTTAAGATTTCTACCTCCGACAGAGGAGCTCTCAGCCAAAGGACAACAGTGTGGATTCAGGACACCAACGTAGTGCACTATAGTACAAGTGGCGCACTGACATCCTAAGTAATAGGGATCTCAAGAAATTAGGTGAGAGAAACTAGGTTTCACTTCCTAGCTCAAGTCTGAGGTCTACTAAGTAGAATAATAAGGCAGAGAGCAACAAATATGAGAAAAGTATAAGGAGAACTTAGAGAAAACTTACCCTCAATCAGTCATTTGGGTCTTCACTCCAAGCTCCACTTTGCAACCTACACACATGATGAATGAGGGGAAAATTTTGGGGTTGTATAGGGGCCTGTTGTAGCCAAACCCCCACTTTGGTGTTCCCACCTCCATGGACAGCCAGAAAGAAAGAGTGTAACCAAAATGGACAAAAAGAGTGGTGAAAGCAAAACCCACTTCAAGAGTAGAACTTGCACCACCAAATAGTAAATGAACAAGAGATGCAAATAGGAAAGAGTGAGAGAGAGAATTACCCACAGGCCTTGACCCCCTTAGGAACACACGGACACACTGTTGAATACTTTCTAGAGATATTTAGCTATTGGAGGGACCTCAGTTCGGTAGAGCTTCGCTTGTAGAAGTATTATTTGTCAAGAATGAAAGAGATTCAAGAGTGAAGTTGAAGAGAGATCTTGATCAAATGAATGAACCCCCAAAATGAGGGAAAATGAGTGGTTTTGTGGCATGCAAGCGAAGTAAAGAGCTGTTACACCCAAAAATATGACTGTTAGGACATGTTTCAAGAGTCAAGATTTGAGATTCTTCATTTCAAGCTCTAAAAACAAACAGGACGCTAGTGCATCGTGTAGACATCTGCATGCCACACACGCATCTAAGACATCAATTTTTGAGAAACGTGTCATTAGGCTACTGTTGCTTTGCCACTGGTCCACATCGAGCTAAAATTGCAAAATTTTGACCCATGGGATTTTTCTATTAATGCATTTAGGTGTCATAAATGCTAGGGAAAGTGCTAAAATGTGGAATTGCCCCTAGGTGCAATTTTGCAACATTAAATTTTTTCCCCACTTTAGTAGGCTTGATTTTGGGAAAAATTAGCCACACTAAAGTAGAGAAAGAAAATTTTACCCAAACTTTTAAAATTTATGGATTTGCATGCCAAAAGAAAGTGCCTCAAAGGTCACTGAGGTCGAGATGACCAATACTGAATGTGCCCCTTAGCAACTGAGCTTGATAAGCAGTGCAAGACCAGTTGTGAAAAATCACATGGAATTATAATCTGCAAAACTCAAATTTAAGTCAATTTTGAAAATAGAAAGAAGCTACCAAGGTGAGAAGAATAATCAAGAAAAATTTAAAGATTCAGAAGAAAAATATGGTAAAGAGGTGACTATATGCCCCCTCTTGATTTTTTGCCCATCTAGGAGGGGTAAAATCAAGAGAAACCAGAGAGACAAAATCTCTAGGAAAAATGGACCTCAGGGGGCCCATATATATCTAGGTGGGCCCTGAGAAGGGTTATTTGCACTATTCATTGTCAGGATTTTGTTGAATTTTATGAGAGAAAATTCATCAAAATGTCGAGCAGATGAGGCTACAAGGATCTAAGGCTGGACTAGCTACGTGCAGACATCATAAAGGGCATCGAGGTTGACTAGGTAGACCACAAAAACCTCTTCGTTAGTGATTTTTGAGTATTTTTTTGGAAGATTTTGGATCGAAGTGCACAGGAATCCTGGGTGCACACACACATCTTTGGTGCATGCTGGCATCCAAGGCAAGCGCTAGCATCTCGAGGATGTGTTGGCATCTAAGGGGCGTAGAGTCATCCTGGTGCCATTAATGATAGTTGGGACACCTGCCCGACACGCACGCATTCTCAAATGTTTTTCACTTAGAATTTTTTATAACTTGTTTTGTACTAATACATATTTACTTTTTCTTTTGCAGGACTATCAAGAGATCCGAGAGCATCCCGGAGGGTAGGTGCTACACCTTCTACATGACCAAAGAGATTGATTGACTGACGATGAGGTCTCCCTTCTATAGTGGGTCAGAATTTGGCATGTGTGCACCATGCTAGAGATGCTTTATCATGACCACATGTTGATGGAACTAATGGAGTGATGGGATGTGAGGATCTCCAGTTTCTAGTTACCTATTGGGGAGATGACTATTACACTAGAGGATGTTTACTACATCTTTGGGCTTCCCATCCGCGGGCAATGGGTGGTGATTAATGACACACGCTCAGTGGAGGAGTGATTAGATGAAGTTTTATACTACTCTAGCCAGATGGATGGTGTGGATGGGACCAAGCACATTTACACCAAGTGGTTTGACCAAGCCTGAACCACTACCCCTCTGATTCGTCATGTTTTGTTGGTTATCATCACCATGAGGGTGACTATTGATGCACGGGGCTCTCACCTACATAGGGGCCTCGTTAATACTATTCAAGCGATAGTGGAGTGGTGTATTGTCTTCTCCTAGGGGTGCAACATGCTAGTGCATCTCTATCAGGAGCTTGGTTGGTACATTGATTATGAGTACCGTAGCCTTATAGAATGCACACTTTTGTAGGTGTGGTATTTTGACATCACATGCATGAGGATAGAGGGATATTTGTAGGTGTTGAACTATGTTGTCCCTATGGCCCACTGGTACGAGCTGACGTGACAGTAGAGGCATAGTGATCTACAGTTCTAGCAGCTACATTTTGATACCTTGACACCAGATTGCATCAGATGGAGACCCTACTGAGATTTTCAATGGGTAGATGACCAAAAGGTTCCTCTAGAACCTATTGTGTGACCGTTTTATCCTTGGTCACACCAATTTTTGTTATCATACCATACTACTAGAGTCGGGTTATGCAGTAGCATGGAAGGGTTCAGACCATTCCCCCTCCTATGTCGGCATAAACTCGAGTTGTGTAGACTACCGCGAGGCCCAAGGACCATTTGCACCCTACCCTGGTGGATGTGGACCTCTCAAACAACAACACTGATGATGTAGACTTGTCGCCAATGGGCACCCTAGACAACATTGGCATTGATCGATCCTTCCCAGCGTGGTGGGAAACACATTGTCCTACCCTAGTTTTTCCATAAGATGCCCCCAAAGGGGATCCAAGCTTGCGAGGGGATGTACCACCATAACCAACTAGGCTGAGGCAAAGGTGCAAAGGAAATAGCAACAAGGAGGAGCAGGAGCAAGAGGCTAGGGCTATGTCACCAAGATCTGGGAGGCAGCAGAGGTTGTCATCTCCTCCACCTACTACACCCATTTCATTAGCCCCACCAACTATTACCACATCCAAAGCAACCCCTGACATTAGCGATGCAGGACCAAGTAGACCTCCTCCTCTTGACCCATTCTAGCAGCCAGGGGACCTAGGTATGACATTTAATTGTGTTGTTTCATTTTAGAATTTTTAGTTTTCATCTCATGTATATACATGTCATGTTTTGATTTTATACACTCCATGATACTGATATACCTTCTCCTTTTGTGGTTGAAGTGGATGCTCAAGGATGGACTCAGTTCATTTCCTAGTGCATATTAGAGGTGGCCCCTATTATGCCTACCCAAGGGACAATCAAGACGCCTACCGGTCAGCTTTAGTGGGATGACATGTCTGCCTCTTTGAGTCGGTGGCATGCCTTAGGACTGCATAGGAGGAGGCATGAGCAGAGGTGGTGTAGAGGGCAGCCGATGTTGCCACAATGTGGGGATAGCATGATCAGCTATCAAGGGAGCTGCAGATGGCACTCGTAGAGCAAGACATAGTTGTGATGAGGGATGAGGTCACAAAGCAGGTGTATGAATCCCTTCAAAGCTATCTCTATGACCTCATTATTTAGTCAGTAGTTGTGATCTCATAAAGTGATTAGCAGTTGTATTTGAAGTTGATGCAGGCATGGATGTAGATATGCTCCCTTCAAGGAGAGATAAGGGGGATGCACATAGCCTTGTCTAAATCACGCTCACACCACTCCAGATCTATCTCCATTGTGCAACCCCTTCCCAGGCCACATCTGTAGCTAGAGCTAGAGGCTTCTGAAAGCCACATGTTGCATCCTTAGAGAGCTCCTATTTTGTATACCAGTTTTGTAGTTATGACATATATCTCTAGATATTTTTGTATAGAAATTGATACAAATATTCAGTGTCCACTCATTTTTTTTATGATAGTGGTCTAATACATGTATATGACATTTTATATATATATATATGAGATACTGGTTCTGACATTATGACATTGTGTACTTTGATGTGTATGCTTCTTTATTTTCATGTATGTGATGCTATGGATGTTATGGATGTATGTTTATATTAGATGTTATCATGATTTAATCAACACACATGGGTGTATGTTAATTAAATAAAATAATGTTCTAATTTCCTTAAAAGATATAATGTAATGCATGGATACACAACATAGTAGGACACATGTATGTATAACACACACACACACATGATAACATCATAACACAATTTTTTTTTTTCAAAATATGTCAATGAATAATGTCATCATATGTAATGCTACAACCCTTAAAGAGTGAACATTATACATATGACACATTGGACACTATGCATAGTACCGACAAAGATGCATCACATTAACAGGTTATTTTAAAGGTATTACATCCATAGACAATAATCCATAAGCACTTGATCCATACACGGAGATGACAATGTAAGGGACTAACTAGTTAGGACTGAATTTCCCCCTCTAATCAGGCAGCACATTTACATTCCTCTAATTCTCGTAGATAACTAGGTCTCCTAGATTAAAATTTCTAGGAAGTACACTTTGATTATACTATCTAGATAATGATCATTGATAAGCTTTAATATGATTGAGGTCCTGCAATCAGCACTCATTGAGCATCTCTAGCTGATGCAAATGATTAGCTAGATAAGTTTTGTCATCAATTAACCCTTTAAGGGAAACCTGCAAAGACAAAATTTCCAACTCTAAAGGCATAATAGCTTTGGCACCATACACGAGGTTGTAAGGCATCATTCCCATTGTCGTATGAACACTCATGTGATAGACCCACAAAGCGTATGTTAATTGTTCTATGCCAATCCTTACCATGCTTATTAATTGTTTTGCAAAGAATAAGCTCAAGAGTCTTATTAGATGCTTCTTCTTGGCCATTGGATTGAGAATAGTATGGTGTAGAAAATCTATGTTGAATGTGGAACTTCTCTAGGAATTTCTTTACTTTCTTGTTTTTGAATGGCATACCATTATCAGAAACAAGTGTAGCAGAAAATCCAAAACAAGAAATAATATTGTTTAAGAGAAAACTACAAATAGCCTCAACATTTGTGGATCAAAGAGGGATAGATTCAATCCACTTCATGAAGTAATTTGTAGCAATGATAATAAAAGTATGTCCTTTAAAGGAAGTAGGTGATATTTTTCCAATAATATCCAACCCCCATTTTGTAACTCTTGTGTAGGTGCATGAATAAGACGACTATGTTGCTAACATTGGGGGCATTTTTTAACAAAATCAAAGGAATCTTGTTCCATCATTTTCCAAAAGTACCCCATGTGTATCAATTTCTTCACCAGGGATTTACTGCCAAACTATCCACCCCTAGAGCCTAAATGGGCTTCTTTAAGGGAAATGGGAATTTCCGCTTTAGTGAGACATTGGAGAAGCAGGCCATTATAATATTTTCCATAGAGAACATCAGACAAGATAACATAACAGACTAAAAGCTTTCCTATATGAGTGTGATCATTTTTCATCACATCGGGAAAGTTTCTAGTCTTAAGGTAGTTGTAAATATTAGAAAACCATTCTCCCTAGTCTACGTGACAACACACAAAAACATCGGATTCAGGTCAATGGAAACAGCTAGGGTCCAAAGGACCTGAAAAACAAAGTGGTATTCTTTCGTATCCTCATCTAAAGGTACCAAGGAAGCAGTGCTTTCCATGGAATTTGCATGTCTATTCTCCCTCCTAGGGACACTATCTATCATAAAAGAGAACCATTTAAGCAAGGAAAAAGTGAGGTATCTATATAGAGATAACTTGTTTTGCTTAGCTTGATAAGCTCCCATAATCTGATTCAAAATAAGCTCAAAATCACCCAGTATACAAAGATGTCTTATTTTTAGTGCAATTGTGGCACACAAGCCAAAAATGAGGGCTTTGTACTCTATGATGTTATTGGTGCAAGGAAATTCCAATCAGAAGGAGAGAGGGACTATCTTACCTTCGGGTGATATTAGAACTACTCTTGCTCTGGAGCCAGTTTGACATCTTGACCCATCGAAGTACATTTTCCATTCGAGATCATAATTGATTGCAAGAATATTCTCCTCGGGAAACAAATCCAAACCTAGGAAGGAGCAAGATGAGGGAGCGTCTGCTAATTGATCGACAACAACTTGACCCTTTATCAACTTTTGAGTAATTAAATTTATGTCACTTAGAGAGTAGCATTACCCATTTTGCTAACCTCCTAGCAAGGTTGGTACTGGAGAACAAATGCTTTTGAAGGCCACTTTTTACAATGGCATGTGTTTCAACATGAAGAAGATAGTGTCTTAGCTTTGTGTTGCAAAGAAAAGAGCAAGACATTGCTTCTCCATGGAGGAGTAACGAGTTTCATAATCAACCAAGACACGACTAATGTAGTAGAAAACTCTCTCTTTTTTGGCATCATCGTACTAAGCAAGAAAACCTACCAAAGCATATGGTGATGCCTTAAGGTGAAAAAGAAGGGTCTATCCTGCATAGCTAGCATTAGTACAGGAGGATTGGCCAAATAGGCTTTGATCAACTCAAAAGCTTTCTAGCACTCTTCATCTGATATAAAGCAAACATCTTTTATTAACAAGCGAGTGGAAGGAAGGGCACAATCATCCAACTGAGATATGAATCTTTGAATTGCCTAAATATTCCCTTGTAAACTTTGCAACTCGGTAATATTCCTGGGTGGAGGCATGTTAACAATAGCATCGATTTTATTTGTGTCGACCTCAATTTCATAGTGAGAGACTATAAATCCAAAAAAAATTCTTGTGTCTACGCCGAAGACACACTTAAGAGGATTAAGTGTCATCATATAGATTCAAATTCATTCAAAGACAAGATGAAGATTCTTCACATGATCCTGATGAGTTATAGACTTCAACAAGATATCATCAACATAATATTCTAAAATCTTATGAATAAATCATGAAATATTAAGGTCATCACCTGTTGGTAAGTAGCTCCTACAAGATTTAACCCAAAGGTCATGACCACATAATAGAAAGTACCCCAAGGGGTAGTGAAGGTTGTCTTGTATCAATCCTCTGAATTAATATGAATCTAATTGTAACCTGAGAAACTATCCATAAAAGATAACAATGCATGGCCTACAGTCGAGTCCACAATCATATCTATATTAGTTAATGGAAAATCATCTTTAAGAGAGGCCTTATTTAGGTCAAAAAAGTCAATGCATATATGAATACAACCATCAAGTTTGCTAATGGTGACAATATTTGAGATCCAAGGGGAATAGTCAATTAGATGGCTAAAGCCCACTTTTAGCAGCTTCTCTATCTTGATCTTAACCAACAATGCAACCTTGGGATTGATCTTTCGGATTTTCTACTTAACTGGCTTAGCGTCAGGACATAAGATGATATTGTGAACCACTATGAACTTATCTATACTAGGAATGTCCTCATATGTCCAAGAAAAGATGTTAGGATGAGAATGTAGGATATCAGAATGCTGTTTCACTTCTTCCGAAGATAGACACCTCTCAATCTTTATCACCTTTTCAAAAGACTTAGGATCCATAGAGATTTAGTAGTATCTCCTTTTGGGAGGGAACTACAATCTCTAGGATGTGATATTAGGATGTCATCCTAAACATTAGCTAGAGGGTCCTCCTCATCAACACTCAAGATAGATTCTCCAAAATATGCCTATTCATTTAGGTGATACAAGAATCGTCTTTTATGATGGGAAGGAGGCAAAGGGGAGTAGGCACCTAATAATTTCTCAAGTGCTTCATCCAAGGAGAATACATACAAAGGGACCTTCTCATCCTACACCCCTTCCTCTATTAGTTCAGGATGGACCACACTAAGTGGTTCAAATGAAATCATGTTAACACTCCACCAAGGTTTTTGCTTAGACTATTCAATAGAGCATCCCAAACCCAAATAGTGATTACAAGGCTTGAACTGGATAGGGACTTGGATTCCTTGCTCAATACGTCCCAGGCCTTTTCACCCATAGCCATACTATGAAGCGAGTCTGTATCTGAAACCATAGCGGGATTGTAAAACTTCAAAAGGAAGTGGTTCCACATTGAGAGCTTTGTTCCACCAGTGAACATCAAGCGCATCAACGAGAGCACAAACATCTCCTTGATTCACAAACATTAAACTCCTTTAAATGAGAAGAATTATCTTCCTCAGCAAGGGAAGGAATGGTCTCCTAAATAGGATTACAGTTTTCCTCCACAGGACTATCATCTACTTTTTCATCAGAGGCATTCGAGGTTATTGGAAGCTTCAGATGAGTTGGATTCACTTTGTATTCTCCAATAAAGAATTTGATTTAGAAGAAGTAGACAGGGAAGACTTAGGAATTTTTGCTTTAGGTGGTTCATCTTTAATGAAATTCACTCTGGGGACAACCTCCATAGAGGATATTTCCTAGGAACATGTCACAGCATCAGTAGCTAAAGATGGAATACAATTCTTAAGAGTGGATACAATTGAAGCTCAACCAGCAGCCGCTAACTAACAAAGGTGAACAACTGTTGGGTCAGATTTGACCGTGACCACTCGATTATTTGCAACAAACTTCAAAGAATGATGTAAAGTAGAAGTTACGACACCCATAGCATAAATCCAAGGTCTCCCCAAAATAATATTGTAAGGTAAAGGGCTCGGCATCACATAAACCAAAGTAGGTAAGGTAACGAGACCTAGTTGCAAAGGTAGTATTATCGTGCCTAGAGCTTAGCGATCAACATTATAAAACCCACAAATGTATAAAGAAGAGGTAGCTAGAGAAGATAAATCAACTTTAATCTTAGGAAATGGATCAATACCACAAACGTTGAGAGCTGAACTAGTGTCAACGAGGGTATGCCTAATGCCAATATTATTAATATTAATTATAAGAATTAAAGGGTCTATTTGTTTCTACACATCCAGAGGTGGGAGTTCTTGTAGATGAGATGTAATATTCAGTGAATCCACACAAATATGAGCCAACAAAGTATTAACATTTGTAGGCCTAGCGGAGGTAGGCAAGAGGATATTTTGCAAGGCTTCCTAAAGTATTTCCTGATAAACTAGAGTGGTCTGAAGCAAATCCGAAATTGAGATCTTAGTTGAAGTAACACAAAGTTGCTCGATAAGATCATAATCACCTAGTGCTTTAGTCATAGGTTTAGGTGTTGAAGGAAGACTTTGTTGAGAAGGTGGTAAAGAAGTAAGAACTTTAGTAGGTTGATATGTAGGAACAAAAGGTTGTTGATCCAAATTTTGTTTGTTTCTTCTTGTATTATATGTGTGCCCCATGGCATTGTAAGTAGTCTATAGCTTTTATGAACCTTGAATACAAGTCTAATGAATCATCTCGATAAGAAATCCCATAGAAAGAATGATCCTTCCTTGGAGAAGGGCTAGCTGGAGTCAAGCAAATGATAGGTTTCTGAGGGGTTGGAGGATCCACAAAGACCACCACAACATTTACAAACTCTTCAGCATGTGAAGAATAGGTTTGCTTGGAAGATTTACGAATAAGAAATCCTCTAGAGTATCATTCAACATGTCGAAATCTTCCTTAGAGAAAGCATTATTGTAGACATGAAAACATTATAAAAATAGATCCAACATCTTCACGTTGAGTTCACCAAAATGTGAGATAAGAGGGATTCACTGCACACAAGTCTCTTCATTCTCAAGAGATTCCCAGGGAATGAACTGCCCTTATTCACCTCAATGTAAGCCAAATGAAGAAATTGTAAAAGAAATGTACGCACGTTAACTTTCAGAGAAAAAAACTTTAGATATTGAGAGAGTGAAACTTCAATATTTCTACCACTGATATATGACCTCTTAACCAAAGCAAGGTAGTGCAGATTTAGGACACCGGTGCGACGTGTTGTCATCCAAGTGGTGTGTTGGCATCCTAAGCAATAGGGAGCTCAAGAACTCAAGCAGGAGAAACTGAGTTTCACTTCCTAGCTCAGGTCTGAGGTATACTAAGTAGAATAATAAGGTAGAGAGCAACAAATATGAGAAAAGTACAAGGAGAACTTAGAGAAAAGTTACCCTCAATCGGCCATTCGGGTCTTCATTCCAAGCTCCACTTTCTAACCTATACACAAGATGAACAAGGGGAAAATTTTGGGGTTGTATAGGGGCCTGCCATAGTCACACCCCTGCTTTGGTGTTCCCACCTCCATGGGCAGCCAGATAGAAAGAGAGTGTAACCGAAATGGACAAAAGGAGTGGTGAAAGAAAAACCCACTTCAGGAGTAGAACCCGCACCACCAAGTAGTAAATGAACAAGAGATGCAAATAGGAAAGATTGAGAGAGAGTGTTACCCATGAGCCTTGGCCCTCTCAGGAACACACAGACACACCATTGAATGCTTACTAGAGAGATTTGGTTGTTGGAGGAACCTCAGTCCAACAAAGCTCCACTTGTAGAAGTATTGTTTGTGAAGAATGAAAGAGACTCAAGAGTGAAGTTGAAGAGAGAGTTTGATTGAATGAATGAACCCCCAAAATGAGAGAAAATGAGGGGTTTCGTTGCATGCAAGGGTGGAAAAGAATTGTTACACCTAAAAATATGACTACTAGGACACGTGTCAAGAGTCAAGATTCAAGATTCTTCATTTCAAACTCTAAAAAATTAACAGGATGCTAGCGCATCGTGCAAACATCCACACGTTGCATAGACATCCAAGACATTAATTTTCAAGAAATGTATCATTAGATTGTTGTTGCTTTGCCACTGGTGCACATGGAGCTAGAATTGCAAAATTTTGACCAATGGGATTTTTTCCATTAATGTGTTTAGGTGTCATAAATGCTAGGCAAAGTGCTAAAATGTGGAATTTCCCCTACGTGCAATTCTGTGACATTACAAGTAAGAACCGATTCCAACCTTTACAATCACTTTGTGGTAAAAGGACAGAGCTATTTGATAGGTCAAGCTAATGAGATTTGGTTGTGGCATCAAAGATTGGGATATGTAAATTTGATAATTTAGTGAAAGTAAGCTCGAAAGGTCTGGTAACACACATGCCTAAGATAACTAAGCCTACAAATATCATTTGCAAAGAATGTTAGCAGGGAAAACAAACAAGGGTCAAATTTAAAACAAAAGAACATTCAACCACAAAACCCTTGCAACTAATTCACAATGATTTGTGTGGAACTACAAGAATAAGGAGATTGAAAGGTGAAAGATACTTCATGTTGCTAATCGATGACTATACAAGAATGACATGGGTAACCTTTCTAAAGGAAAAGTCCCAAGCATTTGAAAGATTCAAGATATTTAGGAAAATGGTTGGGGAGATTGGCAGAAGAATCAAATGTTTAAGATTAGATAGAGGAGAATTCACATCAAGTGAATTCATTGAGTACTGTGAAGCACATGGAATCAAAAGACAATACATTGCACCAAGAACTCCACAGTGGAATGGAGTAGTAGAAAGAAAGAACAAAGTGGTAAAGGACATGGACATAATAGTGTTGAATGAGGCCAAGTTAGAAAATATGTTTTAGAGAGAGGCAGTTCATACAACAGTGTATATTTTAAATAAAGTTCAAATAAGAGAAAGCAATGATAGTACTCCATATGAACTTTGGTATGGTAAGCTTGTGTCAGTCAAATAATTAAAAGTATTTGGTATAAAATGTTACATTAAGAGAGAAAAAGATAAGCTAGGAAGCTTTGATTCTAGATGTGATGAAGGAATATTTCTAGTATATTCCACTCAAAACAAAGCTTACAAGTGCTAAAACAAGAGGCTACACAATATTGTAGAAAGCATCAATGTCAAAATTGATGAGAACATTAAGTATGCCAAATATGATAAGAATAACCTTGAAGAGGATTTAGATTGTGAAGAAGAAGATGCTTCAAATGAAGAAGAATATTTTCAAGAAGTTGAAAAGGAACCTACAAAATATGTCCAAAAGGATCATCCTACAAATCAGATTATTGGTGATAAAAATGGAGTTTAGACAAGAATAATATTTTCTAAGAATAAGGAACAAGTGAATTTTGATCTCTTGTCACAAATTGAACCTAAGAGTTACATTGAGGCTAGCAAGGATGAAAGTTGGATAAAGGCTATGGAGGAAGAGTTAAATTAGATTGAGAAGAAGAAGACATGGGAATTGGTTTCTAGACCCCCAAGCAAAAGTGTAATAGGTACTAAATGGGTGTTCAAGAATGAACTAAATGAATATGCCATTTTTGTAAGAAATAAGGTGAAATTGGTGTGCAAGGGTTGTGCACAAGTTGAAGGCATTGACTTTGAAGAAACATTTGTAGAAATTGCAAGATTAGAAGCAATAAGAATGTTTCTTGTATTTTCAGTTTACAAAGGGTTTGATGTAGTGCAGGGGTGAAGATTGTTTTATCAACCACAATTCAATCAACCTTGACTAAATTTTCCATCTTGAAGATCCTAACTTGGTGTTTTCATTCAATTTTCTCATTTTTTCTTGTAGCACATCAAACCATGAAATTTGGGCATATCTTTTAGAGAAGGCCTCAAACCCATGAAAGGAATACCATTTAGGATGCCCTTTATTCTCTTCTTGAACATACCAAATTTTTTCATGGGCTTGTTTCAGAACATTCCCTCCAAAAATGGACTACTACATAGCAATTAGGCTTAATTAGGTCACTTTTACAAAGCAAGTCTATGATTTTCAAACACCAAACTTCCAATCTCTACTCCAAGAATTTCAACAAGTCATATGAGGTCTAAAAGTGCAATTCTTATCAACAAGAATGGTCTCCACTTCAATTATTTACAAAACCCTACTTCTACCTATCAAATCTAGCCTAATACTTGGTGATATTAGGCTAGGGCTTGCACAAATAAGGCCCTAACTCCATCCCTTGCAACTAAAATCCTACTAAACATGAAAATAAGCCTATCTATTTCCATTCCATTGAGTTATAGAGAATTTCACCAATGGAATGGTCTTTTATTTCATATTTTGACTACAAACCCTCAAAATTCAGGGTTTCTAACCCGTTTCCAAAAATTTGCTTTCCAAATGCATCAAAATTTATGAAAACACTTCAAATAAAAATTGAAAGATGCTTAACAAATTCCTACATCAATCCCAAGTAGATTCACTTCATTACCAGGCTGTATAGGCCATACAAACTACCTGTAGCAAGAAATTTTGAAGAAAACACACAAAGAATTGAAGTTATTTTATTTCTTGTGCACCAAAATGTGTTCTAGAAGATTGCCTCAAAGTTTTTGAGGCATATTTAAACTTCACCCAACCAAAAACAACAATCCATAACCAACTTTTGAATGTATGATTGTTCATCTTCCAAATGTGATAATATTTGCAAAGTTGCAAAGCAACTTTTTACAACATTTTACACATCTTTACAAAACTTGACAACTCAACTACAACCGACCCCAAATGACATGAAAACATTGAAAATGTTCTATTATGACCTTATTACATCCAACATGACTCTAAACACCTAAAAACCAAACATGTGACCATATTGACCAAAGTTGACTAGGTGCCCCTGCACCATACACCCGGGGAGAAAGGAATCTTAGCCTCCACCTGAGATCAACTCTTGAATAGTAGTTCCATGTCTCTTAATGTCCTCCTATGTCATCCATGTTTCATCCTCAGGAGGGAGACCTTTCCATTTGACTAGATATTCATTATACGCTTTGTGCCTTGTTCTCTTCAACTCCATTGTGTCCAAAATACCTTCAAGCTTCAAAGGCTGACAGATCCTTTCAAAGGATGGTCAGTAACATTAAATATTGGAGAGATAGAAACTCCATGGGGGAGTTCTATCTCATAAGCATTCTCACCAAATTTGTGTACCACCTTGCATGGCCCAATCTTTTTCATCTATAGCTTTGTGTACTTCCCTTTTGGAAACCTTTCCTTCCTCAAATGTGCAAGTACTAAATCTCCCACCTTGAATTGAACATCTCTTCTCCTCAAATAGGTGAAGTGGAGATCATTCCTGTTGATGAGAATTGCATTTTCAGACCTCATATGACTTGTTGAAAGTCCTGGAGTAGAGATTGGAAGTTTGGTGTTTGAAAATCATCGACTTGTTTTGTAAAAGTGACCTAATTAGCCTAATTGTTGTGTAGCAGTCCATTTTTGGAGGGAATTGTAATGCCCCGCCTCATAACCTAAAGAATGTTGCAATGACTACGAAAGTGTAATAATTTTTTTTTTAAAGTTTATGCATGAACATCATTAATGCGAACATTCCCTAAGATACGCAACGACACACTACATGTAAAACCCATAGATGACAAAAGTAACTAAATATAACATGTGTTTAATTCTCATAAACTTAAGAGCATACATTCATTAACAATTAAATTACATCATTGAAGATATAAAGAACAAATATGATTCTTTCTTACATTTCATTTATAATAACATTTACAATACTCATTTCCAATGAGGTAGGTCATACAAAAGTGTACAATTACATGTTACAAAAGTTCTCCCCGAATACAATTGAGGAGTGATACATAAATAAGGTTTCCACTGATACATATGAGAAATATGAGAAAGTACATATCCACACACAAGCTCTCCAATCAATAAGTACTCGTTGCCACAAACAAGAACTGGGGACCCAACGGTGTAAGGTGCACATTCCACCCAACCATGTGGTACCCGCAGGCCCACCCCCCGTGCTAGGAGATAGTAAAAAGGTTCCCTAGACATAACCTACAAACCCTAAACACAAGCGAAACCATAGACAAAACTATATAAGTACAAACTTAACTTAATGGTTACAATGCTTCCAGAACTGAAGGATCAAATACACTAAGTTCACA
This sequence comes from Sequoia sempervirens, assembly GCA_007258455.2. Taxonomy (NCBI): domain Eukaryota; kingdom Viridiplantae; phylum Streptophyta; class Pinopsida; order Cupressales; family Cupressaceae; genus Sequoia; species Sequoia sempervirens. The sequence continues at coordinate 346,842,428 of VDFB02086081.1, read as the reverse complement.
AGGATACAATTATTATAGGTGGAGTGTCATCACAATGTTGCATAGGTTACTGAGGTGAATCTTCCTAGGTTCTGGCCCCCATCTTGGGTTACCCTGGTAACCTCTTACGAAACCCGGCCCCACATGCAATCTGTTGCAGAATCGAATATCTTTCATAATGACTAGATATCAATTTTTCCATTCCAGGCCTTCTCGACTCATCCCCAAGTCTGAACTAGCCCTTGAGTCCATGAGTGAGGCATAATTAATCCCGTTAAATATTTTAGACTACCTAATGTATTGATTTAGTTTTCACTAATTAACTAACTCTACATGAGTTACCCTGGCACCACTTTGTGTGTCGCCCCTCATAAAGAGCCACTCCCCTAATAACAACATAAGGAAACTCATTCCACTAACTATGGGTAGACTAAGTGCACATAAACCAAAACCAACATCAAATACCAACCATAAAACAATATACATCTCAACCCGTTCATAGAACCAGGTGTCTAAACTGAATAAAACTATGTGCACTACCCTAGCATGTTCAAAATAAGAAACCATCATAAAAACATCTCCCTTTCAAGTAATTACATTTGGAATACTTATATTCTCAATTAACCCCAATTTGGCCCAACAATCATGATCAGAAGAATACACAACTTAATATGCAATTCATACAATTATTTAACTAACACTAGGATTTCCTAAATCCATTTGCCATCTCAAGATAATAATGATACTACTTGGACCAAAATATACTATCTTAATACAATTTCATTTTCAAACAAATAATGCATTAGAATCTATTTGTTTACTACAATTTCCCAATAATAATTAAATAATTATCATCTTTCTCTACAAAACATTTTATTTTAAAAACAATTCATTTCATTCTTCTATTAAAAGAATATACATTTAAAATGTATATACACAATTTTCAATATACTAAAATTAAATAAAAAATTGTATATATATATATATATATGATTCATATTTAATAAAATTCGTACAAAATAAAAATTTGTATAAGATTAAAATAAAAAAAATTAGATCATTTTAGAAGGCTAAAAGTTAGGTTATGGTGGGTTGTTTACACAACCAACGCATATGGGCCGCAACTGTGTTGGAAGCCTGAGCATTGCCTATGTGGGCAGTGTTGGCTGCCTCCACAGTTGTTTCCCTTCATGGGGTGGCTGTGGAGGTAGCCCCTGCACCCCCTTAATATTCTTTAAATATTTTTTTTATTCTTAAAAGAAAAAAAATAATACCTAGTGATTTCTGTCATTCGCTTAGCGAAATTTTTAATCTGGATTTAAAAAAAAAAAAAATTGTGATGAATTTCGCCTGTACGACGATATCTCTTTTTTTTTAAATGAAATTTCTATGAGCTTTCAACATAATTTCATAGGCATATTTTATATAAATATGCATATATATATATATATTCAAATATATATATATATATATATATAAACTATAAACCAGAAAGATTGCTGGGGAAGAGCAAAATTTTAATAAAGAATTTTCTACAAAAGAATTTAATTAAACAAAACAGAGGTTTCAATTTCCCTAACTGAAGATTTCATTCAGAATCTAATTTCTCAAAATCTTTTCTACAAGATATATTTAGCAAAGTTTATCATAGAGGTTTATGTTTCCTCGAATTTAATCAGTGAGTTTGATTTACAAATCTACATAGATTTTCTTTTGTTTCCTTTTGAGAATTTTCTATTGTTTAACAATAACCTTTTGTGTTGCACTCTGATTTTTACTATAAAGTTTTGTTTCAAAATTTTACACTGAGAGGTAACAAGTTTTCTACAGAAATATTTTACCGAGAAGTATAGAAGCTTCAATCAAATTTTCTTCTACAGACAATCTTTTATTTTACAAATTTAACAAAACTTATATAAAATTAATTCTTTATACAGGAAATCTTTTCAAATCAACAATAAAACTAAATAAACAACAAAGAACCTGTTTTTCCGTAGTTTGAAGAATTGACAGTTGCATAAAATCTTTTCCTGCTGCGTACAATTTCCAAAGCCCTTTTCAAATCTCCACTTTCAAAAGAATGCAAATTACTAAACCAGAAATTATCCCGAGAGCTTCTTCCATTTTTTTTTAAAACCAAAACCCCAAAAAAGATCACAATTTTTCCAGCAATTCTCTGTTTCTTTTCTTTTTCGTGAAGTCCCTTCTTTCCTTTCCCAGTTCTGGCAATATTCTCTCTGAGAAAATCCTCAACAACAATTTGCATTTAATTTTTCTCACACATGGAAAATCAAAAATATCTTCTAACAAACTCACGGATATTTTCTTTTTAACAATTATAAATAATTTATTTTATTTTATTGAATTTAAGAATTAAAAATTAATTTCATTTTCTTTAAAAAAATTTAAAATTCTCATTCACACAAAAACATTTAAACTATATTTACTCTATTCACTCAATAAAATAAATTTAATCAATTAATTTATTGATTTAATAAAATAACTTTAATCTCAATGATTAAATTATCTTACCAAATAAACTAATTTAATTAATTAAATAAAATAAGAAGCCTTTATCTACACTATTTAAAATTAATTAAATAAGCACTAAATTATAAAGAACATTCATCTAACATTAAACTCACAAAATAAACCTTGCATAACAAATAACAGAACAAACAAGGGTGTGACAACCAAACATACTAGACCTAAACTGATGACATATTGTGACTAGGTTTAAGGCTAGACTAGGAAAAACCTCGTTACTAACTCCCAATCAACATTACCATTGAGCCTGGACACGCTCAGACCTGTGAAACCAGGTGGAGTCGGTATCATGTATCTACAATCCTGCAAACAGACATATAACATACATGTATATAATCCATAATTCAAACACACCGTGAAGAGAAAATTGTGGAAATCACAGGGCACTCGCAAGCAAGTGATGCAACTCCATTCTCCTCACCAATACAATATCACATCAAACTGACAAAATAAATATCAATTAATCTACCATAAGCATATATAGCAAAAACATCTCGAGTAAACATCTATGCTAACATAAAGCATGTCAGAAATAATCACCACCTAGTAATGTATCATCACATCATAAAATAAATCCACCATCACTCTACTATCAGGGATCAAATACATCAAAACAAAGTATCAGGGTCTATCAAAGTGAAACATACTGTCAGAAAACATAAGCAAAATGGAGGGGTACTACAGGAATGTTCTAAAACAATCCCATGCACAAATTTGGTATGTTCAAGAAGAGAATAAAGGGTATCCTAAATGTTATTCCTTTCATGGGTTTGAGGCCTTCTCTAAAAGATATTCCCAAATTTCATGGTTTGATGTGCTACAAGCAAATTTGAGAAAATTGAGTGAGAACACCAAGTTAAGGTCTTCAGGGTGGAAAATTTGGTCAAGGTTGATTGAATTGTGGTTGATAAAAAAATATCCACCCCTTCTTTGCATCAATCCCAAGAATATTCACTTCATTACCAGGTTGTGCAGGCCATACAAACTTCCTATAGCAATAGATTTTGAAGAAAACACATAGAAAATTGAAGTTGTTGTATTGCTTATGGACCAAAATATGTTCCAGAAGATTGCCTCAAAGTTTTTGAGGCATATTTAAAGTTCACCCAACCAAAAATAATGGTCCATAACAAACTTTTGAATTTATGACCGTTCATCTTTCAAATGTGACAATATTTGCAAAGTTGCAAAGCAACTTATGACAACATTTTACACATCTTTAAAAAAATTGACAACTCAACTACAACCAACCCCAAATGACATGAAAACATTGAAAATGGTCTATCATGACCTTATTACATCCAACATGACTATAAACACCCAAAAACAAAACATGTGACCATATTGACCAAAGTTGACTAGGTGCCCCTGCACCAAGGTTTAAAGTGTATTAGATGGATGTTAAATCTACATTCCTAAATGGAAACCTTGAAGAAGAAGTTTGCATTCAACAACCAGAGGTTTTTTAGCTATCAAAAGAATATGACAATGTTTTTAGATTGAGGAAAGCATTGTATGGTCTAAAACAAGCACCTAGAGCATGGTATTCAAGATTGGACCAATATCTACAAAAAAAAGGATTCAAGAAAGGGTGTGCAAACAACATTTGTATTTTAAATATGAAGGTGAGCACATTATTATTGTTGTAGTTTATGTGGATGACATCATATTTGGTGGTAGCAATGACAAAATGTGTAAAGTGTTTTCTACTAATATGCAAGATAAATTTGAGATGTCAATGCTAGGAGAATTGTCATTTTTCCTTGGTTTAAGAATTGCACAAACTGATGATGGGATATTTATATCTCAAACTAAGTATGCTAAGGAAATTCTTAGGAAATTTGGAATGGAGGATAGCAAACCAGTTAGTGCTCCCATGATAATTGGTTGTAAATTGAGCAAATCAACTGAATCAACAGATACAGATAAGAAAATGTATAGGTCAATGGTTGGAATCTTGTTATACCTAACCACATCAAGGCTAGATATTATGCAAGTAGCATGTATGGTGGAAAGATTTCAGGCTGCTCCAAAAGAGTCTCATGCCAATGTAGTGAAAATAATTTTTAGGTATATCAAAAGCACTGTAGACTATGGACTATGGTATCCCAAGAGCAAATATTTCACTTTGATTTCATATATAAATGTTGATTGGGCTGGTCATGTAGATGATAGGAAAATAACTAGTGGTGTTGCATTTTTCTTGGGTGACAAAATTGTGTCCTAGATGAGCAAAAAGCAAGAATATGTCACCTTATCTACAACAGAAGTAGAGTATGTAACAGTAGCAGCATGTTGTAGTCAAGTTTTATGGATGAAGAAAACACTTAAGGATAGCAAGGTGGAATACAAAGAACCTATCTCTATTATTTGTGATAATTCAAGTGCAATAAACATCTCAAAGAATCCAGTGATGGACTCTAGGGAAAAGAAAATTTCAATCAAGTATCATTACATTAGAGACAAGGTTGTAAACAAGAATTATCATGGAATATGTTTCCACCAAAGAACAAGTTGCTAACATATTCACAAAGCCTATTCCCAAGGATCAATTTGAATATTTGAGGAAAAATTGGGAGTAGTTGCCCCCACATCATATCACTAATTTTTTGTGATAGGGAATAGGTCCAGGAGTATATTCATTTGTATCTCATTCATCCCTGGAATTGAAAGGATAAATTAAGTTATGTAAAATTGGTGTTACAAATTTCTAATGACTTTATGGTTTTACAAATTTCTTTCTCTTTGGATTGATTGTCAAAGGCAGAGAATACTCACAGGGGGAGTAAGTGTGTTAGTGTTGTGGCTGCCTTTAACCATTGATGTCAAAGGGGGAGAGAATGGTGCAAATGCTCATGAATTTCAACAAGGTGGAGATGTTATGTTTGAGCACTCATGAAATATTCAATTTTAATTGGTAATAGAGTAGTGAATTGGTTTGGTTGGTACAAAGCATAAATTGATCCATCTATGTGAGCATTAGGTATTTCCATCAATGACAAAGGGGGAGATTGTTGGCATAATTTTGTCATTGATCTCAAAAGGGGATGTTTGTGTGATATCCTACATGGGAGATTGTTGGCATAATCAGTGGATCAGATTGTGGAAGTTTGGTGAAATGTTGCAAGGTTGTCATGAAATGCAGACATGACACTACAGAGTCTTTTTCCAAAGTTCAAAGGAGAAAACTAATGCCATATTGGTTATGGGTTCATCAAGACGATTCGATTGATGTGGTCTACTTGATTAGAGAGGAATGAATAAGCTTAGAAAAATTTAATTATTCCATTTGTTCCAATTAGGGTTTGGCAGATAAACCCTAGGTCTAACAGTCATGGCAACCATCATAAATTCTATTTTTGAGCTGACTGCTTATAGGTAGTTACAAGTTTCTTAAGTCATCACTTAAGCCATTAAGTTTGTTAGGTGGTTGGCCCCCTTTCCTAGTATTACTGGTCTAGAAAATATTCAACAACTATAATGTTTCCTAAGTTGCATGTAAAATATTTTCCCTTAGTTTGATCAATGGTTGTGATCAAGTCTTGGAGATCGACGATCTCCCTACCATCCTATTGAGATTTGGTGGGTCCTCGTCTAGCCCAGTGGTATAGTGGGCTCGCAACATGTGTCAAGTGGGACCAGATAAAGTATGAAGCAATGGAAGTGGATGATGATGTGTGAAGAAAAATGTCGATGAATGATTGCTCGATATGACAATTCACATCGATGTTGTGAATTATAGTCCATTGATGAAGATGAAAAATGGTGTTAGCTTGCCAGCCGCTAAGAAATCATGGGCCAGTGTCTTTGGCTCATAGGATAGTGGGCTTGTGATGCATGTCTTGGTGGACCCCACACTATGTAAGCTATATATGATGGAGATTCACGATGATTATTAAATGAATCTTTAATCTAATGGTTGTGTTTTAAAGTTGAGCAATGAATATGGATCAATAGATCATGGCATGAAAGTAGTAAATGAACAACTCAAATTTAAAATTAAGAGTCCTCAATGGCTACAATAGTGTGAATGATGGTTTTGACAACAAATCGACTCTGTGAATGAATTCAATTGGTCCAATTGCTCCAGCTACTAGTTTTTATTAGTGACAAGATGATTAAATCAGCAACATGGATATGTAGGTGGAAAACAATTAGGTTGTGATCCGATACAAAGGATATGTATTAAATGAAACTAAAACCCTAGCTTTTCAATATGCTAAAAATAGAAAAAGCTCTGAATCTAGATAAGTGTATGTGTGGCTCAAAAGATTGGTGGCTTATGAAAGAAGATAAGTAGCAAACCCTAGCAGAATATTTGTATGGTGTGCAAATATCAAGGCAACTACTACACGTCGGTGATGTACAAAAAAGTTAAAATTAAAATTTGTGTAGTTGTTGTCGTAGCAAAGAGTTAAGTGTATGTAGTAGAATATTATTTTGAGTCTCTTAAGGCAGATAGGGAATTCACTATAAAGAAAGAGAAGAGAGTACTATAGAGTGTGTGCATGGTATCTTGAGCCAGACAGAGAATGCACTAATAGAAAAGGTGCAATAGAACTAAGTGGTGTATTTATGAGCTTTTTAAGGCTAGAAAAAAATGCACTAATAGAAAAAGGGAAAGTTTAGTGGTGTTGTGAATGAGTGGAACCCAAAAAAAAGGTAGAAGATCTTAATTAGGGTTTATATCCAAGTGCAGAACAAAGGAGGTGCAAAATAGAGAAGTAAGTTGCAGAGCCTGCAATGGTAAATCGAGCAATTTCAAATTGTTGCAACATTGAACTGTGTTCAATAGAATAAATTGTAATAACTTACATTATAAATTTGATTGGTGGGTGCCATCAGATATCTGGGTAGGTGATCAAAGTAGGGAGTTGGTGCTTCCTTGGAGTAGGTGCTCCTGAAACCAAGGGATTGGTGTCTCCTTAGGATTAGTGCCCTTAAACTTTGTATTCAGAAGTTTGATTGTGAGGTTGGATTAGGATAGTTTCTCCTAGTAGCATTTCTCACTGTGGTTTTTCCCATATTGGGTTTTCCCTGTATATCTTATGTTATGTGCTACTGAATGTGCATTTCTATCTCTCTACATATATTTTTTTAATCTACTTTAAAATAGATTAAAAGGAATCAATTTACTAAGTCAATTTAGGGCTCGATTTTAAGTGATCTACTAATCTAGCCCCCCTCTCAGTAGATTGTTGTGTTCCAACATGATGATGATTGGGTATAATATATTTTATATATACCAACAAAGAGAACTCTATGTTGGCTACCATTATACACACTACTCACCAAAGGGTGAAAGAAGGTCTATATATTGATTTGTGCAAACTCCTAAGACAAGAGTTGATGGAGAATCTTCAAAAGACCAAAGAATCTATGTATCCCTTCTAGTATGGTACCCTAATTGTATTTTTATGGTTTTATTTTCTTAGAGAAGTTCTTGATACAAAGAACATTGTGTAGTTGGATAATATACCTATTTCTATTTGATTAGAGACCATTTGAGAAGGTTAGGGAATTTAGAAACTCAAAAAACCATGTTATGGGGTTTCTTCAAGAATTTTCAAGGAAAAATGCAAGAAAGAGAGAGGATACCAAAAAAATTTGTTGAGAAGTACAAGGATAAAGTCACCTTCATGGTTAGTAGAGATTAGTAAATTATGGAAGCATTTGAATGCAAAACTGTTTGGGTTCCAAAGATTGGATATGAGGTGACTGAAGCAAAGCTTATTGGTTTTTTTGAAGTTGTGTTGAGCAAGCCAATAGATCTGTTAGTAGATAGATTTGGAACTTATGTAGAGAAATCAACTAAAGTAAATCTTGAGAAGAGGAAGTACATTGAGAAGAATGTGGAGAAGATGAAAGTAGATTTGGAGGAGATGGTGAACACTCCAAAGGGTTCTACGGAGAAGTCAAAAGCTACTATTATTTCTCCATAGGGTACTCCTAACATAAGAAGGTCATCTAGGACCTCTTTGCCCTCTCCAACTATTCCAAAATCCTCTAGAACAAAGGCTAAAGGAAGCACAAAGAAGAGAGAAACATCTAGCCCATAACTGCAACAAATGCCTCCTAAGAGGAGAAGAAAAGAAAAGGCCACCAGAGAAAGATACATCACTTGCAAGGATGAAGAGGATATAGAAGGTGAAGGAACCCAGAAGTATCAAGCCATTGTGGAAGAGTCTAGTGCAAAAAGAGCTAAAGTTGATATTGTTGACACTGAGATTGAAGAAGAGGTAAAAAAAGAAAATAAATATTTTATTATTAAGAAAATAGGAAAGAAGATATAAGAAGAAGGAAAATCAGCTAAAGGAAAGGGGAAGAAGAAAGAGAAGACCCTTCCGACAAGGTAGCATAGCCCCTTGAAGTTTGAAGCATTGTTTAATAGAATTTTAGAGGTTGGTCTTTGGGAAGACATAGCTAAAATGTATTTAGAGTCTAATAATGAAGATAAAGCAATCATTGAAGAGGCCATTGTTAAGTACATCATACCATTTGACACTAGCTTAGATAAAATTGAAGAAAATTACCTAATGATTTGAAGAATGTTTTAACTATAAGAAGATAGGAAGCCATTGAAGAAGATGCAAAGATAAAGGATTTTTCCTTGGAGAAGATTGGTTCTTCTCTAACACTTGAGGATAGATGCAAATTATCTAAATTGTACAACAATAAATTTAGAATAAAACAAAGAGTTGACACTCTTATGAGTAGAGACAAAGAAGGCATTAAAAAACTAAAGAATGAGACTCTATGGAAGGTTGAAGAACTTGCTAAATGGTTGGGAATCCCTCCAGATAGTGAAGAAAAAATGCGGCATAATTCATCTATCCCAAAAAGAAATGGGCCCAATAATGCACAACATGAGCATGTTCTTGAAGATGAGAATGTACAGGAAGACGGTTACAGGTAATACCCATCCAATTATGGAGAATTTAATTATTAAAGAAAAGAATGATGATATGTAGAATATCCCATATAAGGATAAATCACAAGAAAAAAAAATTCCCCCTCTAGATATGGAGAAGGATAATGAGCAGAAAGAAGAAGTCATAGAGAAGTTTGAAGCACAAGAAGAAGATTTGCCTCATCTAGATGATGAGAAGTCTACACAAGAAGAGGAGAATGCAGAAGACTACTTTGGTAATGAAGAAAAGGATAATTGTAAGAAGGAAGGAGAACATTCAAAAGCTATTGGTGAATCCTTTGGAGCTTCCAGAGATTCTTTAAAGGACTTATTAGATATAGAGTTATAGTTTGAACTGGTGGTGTTTGGACAACTCTTGCATATTCCAATGCAACAAGGACAAGTTGATATGTGATGCAGAGGGTTTTGGAACACACTCAAAAAACCTCACCCTAATCAAAATTTGAACAAGGAAAACACTCTTCCAAAGGATCTTAATTTTTAGACATCAACTCACCCTCAAAACCCTTATAGGGTTCCAAACACAAAAAAATGGCATAAAGCTCTACAAACACCTCAAGAACTCAGACCCTTGGAGTTTTAGACACCTTTTACCAATTTCTTCAACATACTAAGAGATTTCATGGGGTTCCTTTACACCAATATTGAGAAACACCCAACTGACTTGCAAAAAGGCTATTAGAATTAGCCCTATTTTACAAAAAAAGTACCCTTCAAACTTCTCCTAATCCCTCGATCCCCTGGAAAATCCTCAAATGTGTCACACAATACCCAAATCCATAGGTCTTTGACAATTTCACACCCTCTAAGTTATCGTTCTCCAAAACCCTCAATTTACTCACAAACAGCTAGGGTTTTTTGCATTTAACCCTTCCAAGGATTTCCAAGCCTAACCAAAACATCACACAACTTTTATAGGGTCTTCTAAAACATAATAAACACTTACAAGGCCTTTAACTTCATTAATTTTCAAAATCACTACTTTAGTTTGTCTTTTTCATGTCAAAAACCCACATTTCTAGCCTAGGGTAACACCACCCAGCCCTATAGACGCATTTCCAAGGTTCCAATAAAGTATGGGAACTTAAATTAACATAGTATAGGCCTTTCCTCCAAATCACAGGTCACCGCAATAGGAGGAAAGGCTCCATTCTTAAATAAAATGAAAACTCAAACCCTACTGGCCTATTACAGGCAGAGCAAGAAAAATGAAGATTTCTTTCACAAATCAATTAAAGGAGCCTCAAAAAAAAAGGAGATGTATATTAAAACATGTTACCACAATATTATATGAGTTTCAGATCATTGGATGCCTATATTGGGCCGTACACAGCAAGGAAGATTAAAAATTAGAAAATCCACTCACAAACGTTGGCTTCTTTATTGGAAATTTATTTTCAAAATTGATTGAACCCCCTCATTCGAGCCTTCGAGAGGATTTTATACATTTTCAATTAAAAAAAATCCCCTCAACCGACCACAACTGTCCTTCCATGCTAATCTTTCATAACAACTTTATTATTGCACTTAACATATTATTGTGCAACTTATAACACTTAGACCTATATGATCCCAAACTGAATTATTACATTATGAATGGTCTTAATTTACCTTATTTGACATCAACAAACATTGAACATTCCCTCAAATGACCTAGACAACTAAAGAGTCACCTTATTACCTATCACCATTTCAAATTTTGAAACATGGTTGTAGGTGCCCCTGCACCAATATGAGTAGGATCTCTCCCCGACACAAGTTGCATCTTGGTGATGTATTTCATGCCTTTTCAAGAATGGAAATACTGAAAACCCACCAAAAGAGTGTAGAAATGATTCAAGAAGTTGTTAAGGTGTTGCAAGAAGGTATTCCTGGTGCAACTATTGGTGATTCCTTACAGAAGTTAAAGCTATTGTTAGATTCTTTCAAAGATTATTCCACCAATTTGGAAGATAAATTGGAAAAATAAATGGAAAGGAAGGTAAATGATAAGAGATTGACCAAAGTATATGATAAGTGCAGTGTTGCACATGGAAGGTTGCAAGGCAACTTCAGAGATGTTCATAAATTTTTGGATGAAGAAAATGTTTTATTTCATTTTTTTCTTAAAATGGCCTAACTCTACAAGGAGCATAAAGGACCAAATGGACTCAATAGAGTAACAAATTGCTTAGGCCTCTCATGCATATGATATGGAAATTGATGTAGATGGTGTGACAATAACAGTAATAGATAATTTGCATGGACATATCTTCCTACTGCAAGAATAGAAAGACAATATATATCATTATGCAATATAGTCAACTTAGAGATTTGGTAAGTGCAAAGCTTACATCTTTGGCCAAAGTGTTAGTAAGTGTAGATCAAATAGCACAATCAAATTTGGTGCCTAGTACCCCGGATGAAGGAGAAGATCTCCTTATTTAGTTTTAGAGGCAATGCAGTATACTTTCCTTTTCCAAGAAGGACTGAGAGATAGTGAAGAAGGACTAGGAGGCACACCTCACCAAACTGAAGGTTTCTAACAAGGGTGTTTTACCCTCTGACAATTGATGGTGTACATTTTTATTTTTTATGTAGTTTTTTATTTTTATGTACATATGCGGAATTAGTGGATAAATGTTGTACTTTTTTATTATTTTTGATGGATAACATTGTTAGGGGAAGCCACTCTAATGTAAATTGTCGAAGTGTTGAGTATAGGAGTGAAGTAGTAAGGGGGAGTTACTCTCATGTGTATATACTTATATCAATTAAGGGGGGGTAGTTTGAAAAGAATGATATTATGAACCCTCTTCCCTTGATGTCAAAGGGGGAGAATTTTGAGTAGTTTTAAAGAATGAGAGCATGTTGCCATTAATGAAAAAGGGGGTGAATGTTGAAGACTTGGGTTGTTGGCAACATGAGCATGATAATGTATAGATGATGTTGATGTATGGTGTAGGGAGATTGTTGAAGATTGATGAGCATGACATTTTATGGTGTTCCTATTGATGGAAACCCATTATAGAGATATAGTAGTGTTGATCTAGAGAAAACCAAATGATCTGTAGATTTTCCTAAGTTTCGATGTACAATTTTTAGTGTTTAGTGAACCAGTTTTGTGGTCCGCATTGCTCCTCTATGAAGAATCTAGTCATGTGGTTTTAAGGTAATGTTTGTTCATGTTGAAGGTGTCTAAATCCAAATATTCAAGCTTGTATTTCTTTTGTAGTTGAAGATAATGTTGACAGAGTATTGGCTCTAGAAATGATAGAATTGCAGTAATAGAGTGTATGTTGGGATGCTCTGCATTCCACCATAGATAAATATTTTTCTGTGGTTCTGAGGAAGTGTTTGAGGATGTCAGTAGTGTTTATGCAACATTTAGCAAGTGATTTGGTGGTCTACGTGTTGAGTTGTGAGTGAACACTTTGTTCATTTTGTTGTTGCTTCACCAGTAGTGTTGACCTAAAGGTTTTGGGGCCATTTGGAGTTAAATTGTGTATGAATTAGAATCATAGGAGTTATTATAGGTCATGTTGAACTATTTTGATGGTGTTCGTGCCTTGGTTATTTTTGAAAGGCATTTTTATTGATGTTTTGGGTTGACACGTTATGAGGATGCATGATACATCTAATTAGGTTAACCTAATTGATATTTTTTATTGGTTGCAATATATATACAAGGTTAATTCATTGTGTGGAAATGCAGAATGAGGCAATTGTGTGTGTGTGTAAATTTGAAATAAGTATGAATTGTAGTTGTGGTAAAGTATGAAGTGTGTTAAGTCAGTTTTCTAAGCTTCAGTGGAACTGTATATTTAGCATATGTCAGATGCATTGTTAGTAATTCATCATTGGCAGTGAACCACCCATTCTTCTATCTCTTTCTATTCTAGGCAGTGAATCACCCATAGTGAGCCATTCTCTTTTTTGATAGCGAGTCCACCATTTTGTATCAAACATTGTAACCAATTATAATATATTGTGAGCTTATCCTCAACATGGTTTTTCCCTTTCAATATTTTTCCATGTAAATCTGGTATTCTTGTGTTCTTTGATGTGATACATGCTTTATATGTTCATTTCATTTACTACAAGTTAAATATGATGATTTGAATAGATGTTTGAATTAAAAAAGTTAATGAGTTTCATTGAATATTGATTCACCCCCCCCCCCTCTCAATATTTTAGGTGTTCAACATGCACTAGTTAGCAGTTAGTTAATTGCCAAAATTGACATTTTTTCTAGACTAATCGCCAAGCTCCACATAACTCTTATAAGGGAGGGATTTTTTTCATTTTTTCATAACTTTCTAATGGGAATTCAAAATTTCTATTATGAATAGTCATCAAAAATATTTTTTTGAGCTAGATAAACTAGCATCAAGACAATTTAAAAAATGTGTTCTTTTTAAAATATATTTTGTCTCCTCTTTTAACAAGAAAACTTTAAGTTTCTAAGTGAAAAATTAGGCATAAATGATTATTATATCTTTCATTAGCTACTCACATTGAGTAATGATTTTGTAAAAGTGAATATCACTTGCCCATTTTATTGAAAAATGATATTGCACTCAATTATAAAGTGCCATTACACTGATTCCTAAGGTGTTTTTGTCTACACAAAATCTCTTATAATTATAGATAATTCACTCTTTTCTATTTTTCATACTAAACTTGGTGATCCAATAGGATCTTCTTCCTTGCACTATTCTTTTTTCTTTTTCTAGAACTCCCTTGGTAAAATTCAAATTATCCAGATTTTATCCTGTGTTTGAAATAGGTTCCTCTAAATGGTCTTTTTTCCAATACCCTTTCACTCCTATATTATCCTTCATTGTAGTAGGTGTTTTTCTTCCTCTTTCATTGTGATAGAAACTCTAGTTATTCCTCCTTCAAAATTCATTTCCTCTTTCTTGTCACAATATGGGCTTCCCTCCCTGTTATGCTCTACATATGACCTTCCTTCAATGAATTATGTTCAAATCATTTTTTTAATCTTTTTCTCAACTTTTAGTACAAATTGGTGTGCATTTTCAATTGTTTTCATCCTTACTAAACTTACTTCCTCTTAATTTTTTATTATGAGGCCATTTATGTACTGTATAATGTTCTCCTTACTATCTTTGCTATGTCTAGTCTTGATGATCATCGTATGAAATTCTTCAATGTACTCCTTCACTATCTTTTACTATTTCATTGGGTTTTGTAGCCACTTTGACAATTCTAGTTCATAATCAGTAGGTTTTTTTTTTTTTATCTTTTTCACCATTCTATCCCATTTGTGATCCTTTTCTTTTCTCTCCTATTTCTATCAACTAAACTTCCTTCCACCAAATAGTCACATGTCCTTTCAACTTGGCTTTTGAAACCTCACCTTTTTTTGGATCTTCAATTTTCTCATACTCAAGGTATACTTCTATATAAATTATCCAATCAATCAATTCTTAAGTATTCAAATCTTTCACATAGTTTGAAATCTCAATTCTAGATATCTTGCCAATATTGGAGATGGATTTCAATATTTTGATATGATTTTCTTCTTCTTCTTCTTCTTCTATTATTTCTTCATTCAAATCTACAACTTGAGCTCCCAATTCATCATCATCACTCCCATTTGCATGTCTATAGATTAGACCACTTTTCCTATCTTCTATAACATAAAATAAAATCTTCATTTTATGTATCATGTCTAAAATATCTTCCATTATTCCACATTGGTCATACCAAGCATTCTTCTTGGTGGCATCTTTATTTGTATCTAATACAACTACCTCAAGTCAATGATCTAGCTACAAGGTTGCAACTACCTCAAAGATAACACTCTATTAACAAAAAAAATTAGGTTTCTTCAATCCAATTATCTATTCATCTTTTGATCTACTATAATTCCCTCTCAATAAATCAAAAAAAATATTTGATACCACTGGATGCATTCATTGATGGAGAATTTAAAGAAATGATAGTTTGATTTGTATCTTAAAGTAAACATAAAGAAATTAATACAAAATAGAAGGAAAATTCTCATTTATTTAATACCATACAATTATTACAATATGGTACATTTTCATACTACATTATCATTATAAATATATAATTGAGTACAATTCTCAAATATTCTACTTCTAATCTAATTCTACTTATCTTTCTTCTAATCTAAGACCCATACTCTAAAAAATTAGATTCTAACTTTGACTACTTCGAATGAATCTAATAGGAATTCATATAATAATTCTATTCTTTTAGAAATGATTTGCATCAATCACAAATGTTCCAAATCTTGATGTTCTATGAAATGTTTAGGTCGACCTAAATTTGACGATGAAGCCACAAGAGTTAATGAATTCTTATGTAATTCCAATTAAAGGCCCCTCTAGTCCAATAATACGTTTTAAGATGTTTATTTTATTATTTCAAGTTACAAGAAGGTCCCACAAACCACACACATTGAATCAATTATTGATCATTCTAAAATGTGAACTCAATGTTACTTTTGGTGACGATAATTGTCTATAATCTTGTTCAAATCTCCTAAAATATGAATATATTATGTGTGATCTATTACAAAAATCTATCTCTATTTAATGATTTGAAATAATATTATATGGTGAAATGTGGTAGTCCTCACTAGGATGCTCTTGCATCTAAAAAATTAATAATAAATTAGGGTGATCCCACAATAGTGGTCTACACTTTTTGGGACATCCTGATTTTTGTTGAAATCACATATTTTTAGAAAATATAATGATTTAAGCCTTGAAAAGTTCCATTTAAAGGATTACAATTGAAGAGGGTTTGATCAAACCACCTTAGATCAAACCCCCTTGGATAGAACCCCACTAGTTTTAAACCATGCCTATAAAGGAGTCTCCTTTACACCTATCAAAATGCTAATAAAAAACCACTTTTGATTTACCTTTTAGGGGATCAAATGAATTCATTTAAAGTTTTTTTTTGTAAGTACGTAGTCCTTATTATAATCTTCCCAAAAAGCATAATTTTAAATATATTTAATTTGATTATTATATTTATTTTTTATTTCTTATGAATGTAGGTTTTTCACTGAAAATCAAGCTCTTTGTCCCACACATGTGGAAAAATAGTAGATTATCAAAAGAAAATTCTAAAAAGTGTGTTCATGCTAGGTATTGATTTCCTTGATCTAGTAAAAAAAAATGAATTTCGATACATACAAAAAAATTTATGTTGTTTACGGTCCGCCTATGTCTAAATTATAATTGGTTTGACTTCAAAACTTGATTAAGAAAAAAATTCAATAAAACACTATGAGACCAAATGAACTTGTTAGATATCATAGTTACAAAGCTAAATTCGAAAAAAATAGAATTTTATCCTTCATAGAAAAAATGTTATGTTGTTTACGATGAGGATCACTCTTTAAAAATGGTGTTTACTAAAAAAGTAGTTTTCAAAGGAGATGGAAAAAGAAATGCAATCTAATTCAAAAAAAATTAAAAAATATATATTTAGAATCTATAGAAAAAATTTCACAAATCACTAGTTTTCATCATCTTCAAATTCCTCATGGTTTAGCAGCTATAGGTGCCCGAAAGTGAAGATTTAGTTAAAAAAATTCAGTTCAATGTCCAGTTTGACCAAAAATTATAAACCAGTATTGTGGGATCACCCATTAGATTACATATTTTACATTGTGATTTCATCCCCATAATCTAACCCCATGAAACTAGTAATATGTGAGGGATTATCACAAAATATTAGACTATGGAGGTGTGGATTTGTTATTTTTTATCATGTATAATTGGGTTTTGACCCCCTTAACATAACCCATGCTACTAGTAAAAAGATAGGGTTTTCCATCAAAGGCTAGGAAAGGCACCTAAGAAAATAGGTGAACTAAAAGACAACTAACTCCTAAGACTTTCCCCTTGATATGGAGATCTACCTATTAGTTTATATTAGGTATTGTAGTTTTGAAAACTTTCTTTTCTTTAGACTAGACTAAGTGATAGCTAAGATAAAGATTAGTTTAAAGCTAAAAGTTAAATTTTATTTTAAAATTATTGGAAATGTAAAGGAGAAATATATTTTGATGAAACTATGGGTTAGTAAGGAAAAATATAATAAAAAATTTAGACTCCCTTCTAGGATAAGAATTGAACAAGAGAAAACTAGTAACAAATCCAATGGTGGAATAGAATGTAATGCATAAATAAATGATTTTTATGAATTTTTGTGTTTTTTTAGATTTTTTTTATGTTTTTTACACAATATTTATTGAGATAGAGGGGATTTATTGTTTCACTAAATTATTTCTCTTCCATCATGTACAAGAGATAGGCTTCATTTTTAACATCTTCTTTAGTTACATAAGGACCTATCTTTTTTTCCCTAAACTTGTAGCCTTGACCATCTCTTTTATCAATTCAGAAATCAATTATAAGTATGAGGTCTCCAACATCACATGTTATAGGGACAACCTTTGCATTATATTATTTCTAATTCATGGTATGTATGATTTGTGGTTTTTTACTACTCAGTCTTATTTCATCTAGCATTTCCAATTTTATTATCCTAACCACTGAATATTATTTCTCATCCAAGATTCCTTGTATAGATATGCAAAGACTTGATAAAATTACACTTCTAGAGATAGGTCTACTTCTTATCCAAAACTAATATCATATGGGTTTATTGCACCAGTGTTTGAGAACTCTTCCTATAATCCCAAAGAGTAGGATGCAATTATAGATACTAAACAATTTTGACAAAGATGAATTTTAATATTTTATTTGTTGTTTTTCCTTGTTAATTTTCATGAGGGTAATAAAATAATGTAGAGTTGTGGCTACCATGAAACCTTTCACATAAATCCCACATTTAATGAACTTCAAAATTACTATTCATTAAATTATTCTTTAGGGAATGACTTTTATCCATTTTCTAAGGTATTTTGTTACCATTATCATCAATGTGTGACCATCTATGATGGAGAAATTTTCCCAACTAAGTCTAGTCCCTACATGGAAAAGTGTCAAGGATAAAAAATTGGTTAGAGATCTTGAGTAGAAGTATGATGGGCATTTTTATACTTTTTGGAATTTTGATCATTTATTTGTAAATTTAATCGCATATCCTTCAAGGTTAGGAAAAATCTAATTTAAGCCTCACAATAATATGGCTACCAAAATTTCCCTCTCAAATTCCATTGTGGTATTCCTCCAATGTTTTATGTTCTTTATCTTTGTAAACACATCAAATAAAATTTCCATCTAAACCTATAAATGCATGATGTCACTAAATATTACATATATTAAGACTAAAACATACAACATTAATCTCCTAACAAATATCTTTATAAAAAAATAATAATATTGTTATACAATACAATGGTTTGTAATTTTATAGGTTAATGAACATATTCCTTCATTTAGAAAAAAATTACTTCTAGGCTCTTCTTGGGTGACCAAATTATCTGCTAGCCAATTAGTGAGCACTTGCTCCTTAATAATTTTTTTTAGTTTATATTAATTCAAACTCACTTAGAAAAGTTAGGAATCACCTAGATATTCTTAATAACATCGATTATATTTGAACAAAAAATCAATTGATTTGATCTGATGATGACTCAATTTTCCTAATTTAAAGTATAGTTCAGACATCACATGATAAATATTATAGCAAAGCATTCTTTTTTTCTTGATTATAATTATTTTCATAATTTAATAAGCTTTGGTAATGGAATAAGTAGCTCTTCATCATCTTCTCATGTGTATATGTATGATATTGATAATTCTACAGCCCTAAAGTAAATAATTAAGGGTCGATATAGCATAGGTGGCATGAGCATGGTAGGAGTGAGAAGAAAAATTTGTAGATAAAAATTATTTTAAAATCCATTTTTAGGTTATTGTAACATCCTTTTCTAGAAATTGATTGATTAGGTGAATTTTGAAAGTTAAGTTTGGTATGGATTGCTAAATCATCTATAACTAACCCAAAAAAATTGATAATTGATTCATTGGTAGTTGGTGGTGCATCCACTAAAAATTTCACCTTAGCAAAGGTAACATCAATTCCTTAATGATAAATGATAAAATCAAGTAATTTTATACCTATAACCCCAAAGACACACTTCTCCATATTTGGCTTAATTTTGTACTTTCATATTCCTTCAAATATTGTCAAAAGGTCCTATATATGTTCAAATATTTTCATATATTTTTTGATTAAATAATCCACATATGACTCCACTATTTTTTGAATAAGACCATGGAAGATTTAAATAATAGTACTTTGATATGTGGATCCAAATTTTTTAGTTCAAAATGCATTACCACATGACAAAAAAATCTCCATGAGGAATTAAATGTAGATTTATTTTTGTCTACTTCCATAATATGAATTTGGTTCTATCCTAAAAATCCATAGGGATATTATCTCATAGTTGGCAATAGAATATATTATTTGATCTATATGAGTAAATAATCTTTCAAACATAGGTTGTCATTGATGTCGTATTTTGTAGTCAGAAGTTTGTTAAGGATGAAAGAGTTTTTAGGTGTACATGAATTTTCATTATATTCTATTTGACTTAAAGTGTTGTATGTTTGATCAATGTTGGCAATTTTACTTTCATGATAAAAAATTAAGAATTATATAATTTTTTATTGTATTCTTTTAATATATTGCTTGCATATATTCTTTATGTCTATGGTGGTTTAGAAGTCTATATCAATATGTTTTTGTTCAAGGATATCTTTTAGGTAGAGAGATTTCTCTAGCAATACAATAATGGTTAGTATTTCTTTCTTACAAGAATTTTTGCTCTGCAGTTTGGAAAGATAGTATGTCTACACTAGTATTATTAGATTCCTAAGTTTTTGAAGATTATGTTTAGCATGCAAAAATATTGAAGTAATAGAAGGTTCACTGTGTCTATATGTCAACCAGTTGAAGTTCAAGGTGTGTGTGGTAATGGCTAGTTACATGCAGAATTTAAATCTTGTGTGTGCTGTTAAGATAAGACCTAATTAAGGTTCTTGTGGTAGCACATGGTATTATGTTCCTTTGGTGGAAAATAAAATAAAATTGGACCATTGTGTTACATGTTTCACATAATTTGAATTTAGGTCCATCCTATGTTGTCCTAGTTGTTTACAACTCCTTGGATGACATGGAAGAGTTTTAATGTGATGTCATGTATATATTTCAAATGTTAAGATGCATCAATGTGTATCCAAGAGTGATGGCATGAATTATAATTACATCTATGTGAAGTAGAGTTGGTCATTGGTGTAAATTGAAGAGAAGATGGTGAAGATTTAAATGATAGTTGTATTCTAGTGTGTGTTTCTGTATCAAAAGATAATATTCAGCGAGGAAGAGAGTTATCAGTAACTCTGTCATGAGTTCATTTATGTTGAATATATACAAGCTTTATCATTGTATTCTCATAAGACCAGTGTTCTACCTATTGTAATGTTTCAGTTAGGGATTGGTGTCTCCAGTAGGTTTGTGCCTACAAACATAATAGGGGATTGTTGTCTCTGATAGATTGTTGCCTACTTCAATGTGTAAAATCCACTTGTATATTTTTGTATTGTGAGGCTAGATTTGGATAGTATATCCAAGTAAATTTTTTCACCATGGTTTTTCCCATCTTGGGTTTCCACGTATATTTGTTAAGTATGATTTCTGATATGTGCATTTTAGTTAAGAGTTTTAAATAGATTTGATTTATTGATTCACCCCCCCTCTTAGTAGATTGTGTTCCCTTTAATTGGTATTAGATCCAAGTTCCTTTGAAGAAGCCTAATAGCTTAAGGTAGGTTTGGGATGGCACAAGAAAGTTTTTTTCTTGAAATGAAGCACCAATCTTTGATGGATCCAATTATGCTTTTTGGAAGGTTGGGATGGAGTCTTATTTGATGGATTTAGGAATGGACATCTAGATGAGTTGTAGAAATATATGAGCCTCTTGAAAACCCTCTTAGGGATAAGGACAAAAAGAGGGCTTGTGAACTCAATGCTAAGGCAATAAATGTTATTTTATGTGGATTGACTAATTATGAGTTTGTAAAAGAAATGCAGTGCAAAAAAATAAAGGAAATATGAGATAAATTGGAGAAAATCTATGAAGGTGATGAAAAAGTCAAAGAGGAAAAGCTACAAACTTATAGAGCTTAGTTTGAAGGTCTAAAGATGAGAGAATATGATAACATTGATACATTCATGCTTTGAGTTGATGAAGTTTTCAATCATATATGAGGCCTTGGTGAGTGTTTTGAAGAAAAGATTGTTGTGAAGAAGGTACTTAGATCTCTCCCTAGAAGGCTTGATCATAAAATCTCTGCTATTGAGGAATCCAATGACCTAAATACTTTAAAACTGATTGAATTGCATGGAACTTTGATTATATTTGAGATGAGATTTGCAAATTAAGATTCTATAAGGAAAGAGGCTACTTTCAGAGTGTCTATGAAGTGGGTTGATCAAGATTTTGATTTTGGATTAGATCTAGAAGAAGAAAATTTTCTCAAGAAGATACAGAGAGGCTCCAATAAGTACAAAGGAAAACTACCTTTCAAGTGTTTCAATTGTGGAGAAGTAGAAAATTTTATGGCTAAGTGTCCCAATAAGAATACTAACATCGCTGAGTAAAAGAATGGAGAGAATTCATTTCAGAGAAATTTTAGAGGTCAAAGGAAACATAAGAGTTTCTACACTAATGAGGAAGAAGACTACTCCACTGAAGACAAAGATGAACATGCATCTAGAGATAAAAAAGAAAAGGTTATGTTCATGTATTTTGAGACCTCTGAAGGAGACGATGAAATGGGTTTTAGAAACAATGAAGAAGAGGTAGATATTATGGAGGAATTGATGTGTGTTGGAGAAGAAATCAAAAAGATGAATAAAAAAATTGTAAAAGTGAGAGCCAAATAAAAGGTATCAAAAGAATTGAAGAATGTAGAAAAGATGATTGTTGATTTGAAGACCCAGAATAAAGAAGCAAAAAGAGTTGAAGAGATTCTAATAGAATTTTTTTTATCAAGAGATAAAGATTGTGAAAAATTTGAAGTAGAAATTGTCACAATAAGAAAAGAGCTTGAGAAAGTGAACCAACAGTTGTAGGTGAAGTTTGTTAAAAGTACTGAAACCCTAGATCATACTTTGGGAAGTTAGGGAGCTTCGTATTTCAAACCCCTGTTAGTTTTTGATGATCAGAAGGTCACATAACAGACTATGAAGACTACTAAGGAAATTTCAAAAGTGACGGGCTCCAGAAGTTTGAAGTATGAAAGAACCATGTCAAGTGATGAAAGAATGACACACAATGATGGATTCATTCAAGTGTAGAACAAGAGAAGAAGATCTAGAAGACATGGATACAATACCAAGTTAAATTTTCCTTTTTCTGGTTATTGTTTCAATTGTAATAATTTTAGACATAAGGTTGTAGACTATAGGAAAGCTCCAGTAAGAATAAATAATTTTGCAAGCAATAATGCATTTGCACCTGAATACAATTTCAATATCATTTTTTTCAAATGAAGCTTTGGACACATTGCAAGGAACTATAGAATCAATTTTGTGAGTCCTCCTTTGTCATAAAGTGGAAGAAAAGTAGCAGAGAGAAAAATTCATGAATCAAAAAAGATCTAGAAGAAGGCTCTTGGAGAGAAGAAGTCTTCAAAGTCAATGATTGCCCAAACTGCACTACATGTTCAAAAGGAGAAGAATATGTGGATCATAGACAATGGTTGCTCTAGCCACAAGGCTGGAGATAAAAGTAATCTCATGAATTTTAAGATATTTGAAGGTATTTTAGTGAACCTTGGAAATAATTTAATTTCCAAAATTTCTAGTAAGGGTACTTTAAGTATTGATGGTGGAAAAACAAAGGCTCGTGATGTTTTGTATGTTGAATGTTTAAAGAATAATTTGTTAAGAATCAGTCAAATGTTTGACAAAGGCTACAAGCTATATTTTAGTATTGAAGGTTGTGAAATCAAGGAATCAATAATGGTGAACTGATTGCAGAAGGAAGCACAGAAGACACTGACATTTATCATCTCAATGAATTGAATGGACATAGTTGTCTCACTATGTAGAAAGATGAAAGCTAGCTTTGGTGTAGAAGATTAGGAAAATGAATTTTGATGATAATGTAAAGATTAGTTCAATAGGACTTGTCTGGGATGTGCCAAAAATTAAGAAGCCTCAATCAATTTGTTGCAAGCCATGTCATGAAGGGAAGTAGACAAGAAGCAAATAACTTGCTAAGGAGTATTCCACATCAAAACCATTATATCTAGTTCACACAAATCTGTGTGGAACTATGAGGACCAAAAGTACACAAGGAGATAGGTATTTCATGATGCTCATTGATGATTACACTAGGATGACTTGGAATACATTTCTAAAAGAAATGTTATTAGCATTTGAGAAGTTTAAGGTATTCAAGGAATTAGTATAAAATGAAACTAGGACAATCAAGGTATTGAGATTTGACAGAGGTGGAGAATTCACTATTGAGAAGTATGACATATTTTATGAACAGCATAGGATTTGGATGAAATTTTCAACTTCTAGAACTTCAGATTAAAATGGAGTTTCATAAAGAATGTACAAGATATGGAAAGAACTATGCTATGTCAAGAAAATCTACTAGAAATGTATTAGAGAGAAGCTACATAAACTATTGTATATATTCTAAATAGAGTCCAGATCAGGTGCAAAACTGAGAAGAGACCATATGATCTATGGAGAGGAAGACTGAAATCATTAAGAAACCTCAGAATATTTGGAAGCAAGTGCTACATCAAGAGAGATGAAGAAAATTTGGGTAATTTTTATTCTAGTTCAATGAAGGAATTTTCCTTTGTTATTCTTTAAGAAGGCCTACAAATTTTATAACAAAATATTGAAGATGATAGTTGAAAGTGCAAATGTGAGAATTGTTGAGACTATTTAGTCTACTATTATTCCAAAAGTAGAAGATGATGAAGAACTAATTCACAACATTGAAGATTCAGGAGTGGTTACAAAGAATCCATCAAAGTATGTATAGAGAGATCATTCTAAAGACCAGATCATAGGAGACAAAGCTAATGGGTTTCAAACCCAAAAGAAACTTGAGAGAGCAAGTAATCAAGTGCGCTTTTTTTTACTATCAAAGATAGAGCCTAAATAATACAAATATGCAAGCAAAGAGAAAGGATGGAGAGAAGCTATGTAGGAAGAACTGAATCAAATCATGAAGAATGAAACTTGGGAACTTGTCCCAAGACCTAATGGCAAGAATGTAATTGGAACCAAGTGGGTGTTCAAAAAAAAGCTAAATGAAGAAGGTGAAGTGATCTAGAAAAAGGAAAGAATTGTATGTAAAGGGTATGCTCAAGTTGAAGGCATAGATTTTGATGAGACATTTTCTTCGATGGTAAGATTGGTGGCATTCAGAATGCTTTTAGCTCTTTTAGTATTCAATAATTTCAATGTATACCAGATGGATGTCAAGTCAGCATTCTTGAATGGAAGGCTTGAAGAATAGGTTTATATTAAACATTCAGAAGGATTTGAATGTTCTAATAATCTTGACTCTACTTTCAGATTGAATAAGGCTTTATATGGACTCAAGAAAGCTCCTAAATCTTGGTATTCAAGGTTGGATGGATACTTGCAATAGTAAGGATTTTGGAGAGGAAGTGTAGATAGTAATCTATATGGTCTATGTGGATGACATTATTTTTGGAGGTAGCAATGATAAAATGGCCAAGAATTTTAGAAGGCAATGTAGAATAAATTTGAGGTGTCTATGTTAGGAGAACTATCATTCTTTCTTGGGTTGTAAATTGTACAATCAAACAAAGGAATTTTTATTTCACAACACAAGTATATAAAGGATATGTTGAATAAGTTTAGGATGGAATATTGTAAATTGGTTGGAACACCTATGGTTACCAGATGTAAGTTAAGTAAGGATGATGAATCTGCTCCAATAGATCAGACTTTGTACAAGTCCATGATTGGCAGTTTGTTGTATGTGAGCATCTAGACTAGATATTATGAAAGCAGTTGGAATGGTTGCCAGATTCCAAGCATCACCTAAAGAGACTCATGCTAAAGAAATAAAGAGGATATTAAAGTATTTGAAGGCTACTAAAGATTTTGTACTCTAGTATCCAAAGAGTGAAAATTTCATGCTGACTTCATACACAAATGTAGATTGGGCAAGATGTGTTGATGACCAAAAGATCACAAGTGGTGGTGCATTCTTCCTTGGTGATAGTTTGGTGTCCTAGTTGAGTAAAACATATGAATTAATTTCTCTATCTACAATAGAAGTAGAATACATTACTGCAACATCATTCTACAGTCGAGTGCTTTGGGTGAAGCAAAATTTGAAGGAAATGAAGATTGAGTTTGAAGACCCTATCATTATTCTTTGTGATAACACCAATGCAATAAATATTTCAAAGAATTTGATGATGTACTCAAGAAAAAAACACATTGTAATCAATTATCCTTTCTTGAGGGGAAAAGTTGTAGAGAAAGAAGTAAGATTAGATTATGTGGATACAAAAGAACAAGTTGTAGATATATTCATAAATCCACTTCCTAATGAGACATTTGAATTTTTTTGATAGAAGTTGAAATTCGTTGCTCCCTTCCCTTGAATCAAGAAGAAGCATAGTTCAAGGGGGAGCCTAGTCTCCCTACCACAAGAAGAATTTTTGGTCTTGCAGAGTATTTTTAGAGGTAGTGAAGCATGGAATCAGGGGGATTCTATTTGGGAAGAAGGTTTATAGATGTTAGGAGGAGAAGGATGTAGATGTAGAAGTCAGCATCATTGTGGAAAAGTGGTGCCTCCTTGCAGGGGGGGAATGTTGACCCTTTTCCATTGATGTCAAAGGGGGAGAAAGTAAGATCATGATGCAATTATAGATGAATAAATCAACACCTTCAACAATCTTAACTTGACTAACTCAAAACATCACTCACTCTCCTTCCACTTGTAGGTCTTCTGACACACTTGTTCAACTATATTTCCCTCTAAATCACTAATCAACTCATACATTCAAAATAGGAGTTCCAAAATTATTCAAGATCTTCAAAACACCTTGGTCAAATTTATCTAAATAAAAAAAAATCAATTATAACATCTTCCCTTTCACATTACATCAAATTGTTATGATTGTCCCAAAACAATTATATTAACATCTACAAGCTTCAACCACAAATTCACCACTCAAGACAAATATGTTTGATCTAACACTTGGGATGTTCCTTTCAGGTCTAAAACAACTTGATTCAACTATTTACCAATTCTAAGAACTCAAATTTCATGATTTATAGACAATTCCTTATCAAGGTTGCCCAATGCTTGTAGCAATTCACAAAGGACTGTCAACATTTATCTTGCAAGATCCTCCTCCAAATTAGACTATGAAATGAGTTTTGGACACCCATTTAAGGGTTCTAAACATATCAAAAATTCAATATAGGTTACTTTGAAATAAAGGTATCCAAATTGAGGGTTTACCGTTCTTAGATAGGCCTAATAGGCTTAGTTCAGACAGGGTCTTATTGATTTTTGCATTTCCAGTCACAAATATACCTAACCAATGCTTGGAACAGATTGAATTTGACTTATACATGCTTAATAGTCTATTTAAAAATAAATCCCATGCTTATTTGGACAAACCCTAACTGCAAACCTCTCTAACTCTATTCTTTCTCAGTCTGAGACATCATTTTTAGACATTGTAACAATTATTCACCATTGAATCCTTGCTCTCATGAACTATAACCTTGATAATATTAAAATATATGCACAATAGAATATTTTCACCAAATTAGAGAGGTTTTTACCAGGTATTCAAGGAGAAACACAATTTTCAAACCACATTGTTACCTTAATGAGGGTTTTTGACTGTATTCACAAAAAATTACTATAACTTCTTCAAATGAAAACCAAATTGCATGAAACATGTACCATAGGGAAGGTGATTGAAAGCATAAACATTCACAACCAATCTTACATGTTTCTCAGTCCGTACAAATCGTATATAAGCCTAAAAATAGTGAATTTTCTGGAAATATGCATAAAATCAAAGTTTTTCCATCATTTGATTCAAAAATTCAATCACCTACACCAAATACAACGTACACAAGCCTTTTTTAAAGGTATTCCAACTAACTCCTAAACTTCTAACTACCTCCTAACCACCTATCAATTCCAAAACCAAGGTGACCCTTCATATTCCTAATGTTGCTTTTTGTGCAACTTTTACAATTTTGTAAATTTTGTTGACAACTTTACATCCTTTACAATTTGTTGCACTTTTTGGACCAAATAAACACCAAGTGACCTTACAATGACCAAAGAGTGTACAAAATAAATTTTTTAACCTTATTACAAGTTCAAGAAACCAAATTGATCACTTTTCAAGAAGTTACATGATTGCAAAGGTGTTCCTGCACCAGATCAAAATGTTGAATTGCTTAAAATGTTATATTGAGGAGATGTTGAGCTCATAATGCTAAATTACTTAGAAAGAAAAATGATTTTAGAATGTTATATATTCCATAGGGGGATTGAGTGAAGAAAATGCTACAACAAAGAAATCATTCAAAAGGGGAGATTTGTGTTAATGTGTAGTTGGCTAGTTTGGTGGTCCAACATTTTGGTTTTTACCATCAATGACAAAGGGGGAGATTGTTGAACATAGTTTTTCATTGATGTCAGAGTTTATAGTCAGAATTTTTTCAAGGATGAAAGAGTTTGTAGGCGTACATGAATTTTTATTATATTCCATTTGACTTAAAGTGTTGTATGTTTGATCAGTATTGGTAATTTTACTATCATGATACAAAATCAAGAAATATATTATTAGTTGGTGTTGTATGCTTGTAATATATTTTTCACATCTATTATATGTGTTTGTGGTGGTCTAAAAGTTCATATCAGTATGTTTTTGTTCAAGGACATCTTTTGGGTAGAGAGATTTCTCTGGCAATACAATAATGGTCGACATTTCTTTCTAAAATGCATTTTTTCTCTATAGTTTGGAAGGAGATTATGTCTACACTAGTATTATCAGATTCCTAAGTTTTTTAGAGGTTATGTTCAGCATGAAAAATATTGAAGTAACAGAGGGTTCTTTGTGTCTATCTATCAACCAGTTGAAGTTCAAGTTGTGTGTGGTAATGGCTAGTTGTGTGTGAAATTCAAATCTTGTGTGTGGTGTAAATATAGGATCTACTTAAGGTTCCTATGGTAGCACATGGTATCATGCTCCTTTACTAGCAATAAAATTTAATTTTGGACCATTACGTTACATGTCTCAAGTAATTTGAATTTAAGTCCATCTTATATCATCCTAGTTTTTTGTGGATCCCTTTCTGACATGGGAGAGTGTTAATGCGATGTAATGTATATATTTCAAATATTCAAGATGCATCACCATGTATCCAAGAGTGGTTACATGAATTATAATTTCATCTATGTAAAGTAGATTTGGCCATTGGTGCAAATTAAAGACAAGGTGGTGAAGATATAAAGGAAAGTTACATTCTAGTTTGTGTGTGTTGCACTATGTTTTCATCAGTGTTATCATTGATGTCCACCTCTAATATGGATGTGTTGAGAAGGTGTGTATGGTGTTGAGTAGGTGTTGTAGATGTAGCAAGATCACTTGGTTTCCAATTTCTTATAAAGAATATACACGGTGAATTGCGAAGTGTTCTATATTCTTTGTGCATTTATTCATTCTTGAGGATGTGCTTGTGCAATTTGATAGTGATGATTAAAGGTCTTCAAAGATGTTACATCCAGACTTTCAAGTTTTAGATCATGTTGTAGTAGGAGATATGTTTGATTGTGTGTTGGATTATCTTTGGCTTGTGAAGAAGGATACCTAGGAGTAATGGAATTTCTCCACATTTCTCCACGTTGAATTTTATTGTCATGCAGATTTGGGAATGTGTTAATATTGATTTTATCTACCTTCCCCTGGTTTTTTGGGTGCTTAGTTGTTCTACAAGCTTGGTTCATGATTTTCATATGTTTAGGCTAGTGTTTCTGGATATTTTTTGGTTTTTGAATATCTTAGGATGTTGTGTACTGTGGCTAAATATTTTGTAGGATTTTTTTAGCCTTGGTGAAGTGTGAATTTGGTTGCTTGATAGTGTTAATGTCGGTTTGGATGACCTAATGTGCTAGAATTGTTTGCAGATGAGCTTCATGATTTTTGGAAGCCTGGTGTAGCATGTTAGTATAGATTTGGGTCCTGGTTAACCCTTGATGTGGTCCACCATCACTTCTTTCCACTACAGAGGTGTTTGGTGTTGACCTATTTGGTGGTTTCATATTTGAGGTGAATACGTTTCATTGAAGCCAACCTAGAAGAGGTTATTCGAGGTTGCATAAGATATATATGCAAGGTAAAATATTTGGTGATGTGTGTGGTATGGAATGGTGTGTGTATGATCATGTGTTGAGATTAAAGTGTGAGAAAGAATGCCTAAGACTACTAGAAGAAGTGAGTAGAAGGTGTCTACATTTTAGTGTGCTAGAAGTTGTCAGAGGTAGTGAGATGAAGGTTGCAGATGGTAAAGAAACATTGTGGTGGATCTCTAATTTATCTAAGGTAGTGAACCTCCTTGTAACTATTTCTTTGTAATCCAAAAGAAGTGATCTTCTTGGGAAGTGAGCCTTTTTTATTTTTGGATAGTGAATCCTCTTGATAGTGAACCCTAGGCAATGAGCCTCTTCTAATCAATTTCTATTTTCATATAGTGAGTTAATCCTCACTATGGTTTTTTCCCTTCTAAGGTTTTCCATGTAAAAATTTGGTGTTCTATTGTGAGTGTGTGTGGATGTGTTTTTTTTCAATTGTTTAAATTCATGCTAATACTTAATAAGGGTTTGAAGGTTTTAATGCACAACTGATTCACCCCCTCTTAGTTGTCTTGTGTTAGAAGAATGCAGAGTTTGTCATTGATGTTGTTGTTGGAAAAATGTGCATGTGGAATAAGAACAATGTATATTATTATGCATTGCAGTGTTGTCATTGATGTCAACATTGTACCTCGATACAAAGACTATGGTACAAATCATTTTGGGTTTCATGCGCATGTTTTAGGGTGTTTGTGTAAGAAAATTTTGCAAGAAGGTTTGATCTCATGAAGACAATTGTGATGGAAATTGACTAAGTGTTAATACCAATGATTATGTGTTTAGTGCATCTGGTTTTTGGGTCCACAGTGGTCCACTGTTTAATGATTTTTTCTATGGTTCTAGTATAATTTTTTTGGTTGGCAGAAGTATCTAATTCTATATTTTCATCTTTTTTTTCCTCTTGGTGTGAAATTTATGAGTAATAGAAGTTTGGCTTGATAATTACAGGTGTTTTCCAATTCTATGCATATGATTTGGAAAATCTAAACTTCTTCACTGATTAGATTTTGGCTTTGTAGATTTTGAGAAGATGTTGACAAATGTCAATAGAGTGTGCATTCTAGTTGGAATGGTGTTTGTATGTCTCTATTTCCAAATGTGGATATACAGTTGGAAAATTTTGAAATTAGGTCTTGTGTGGTGTCGGCCTAATACGTTTGAAGGTATGTGAAGCTTAATTAAGTATTGTAGAGTTATGTGTGAGCTATTACAGGTCCATGTTAGTCTACTTTATATATTACAAGGCTTGGGTTATGGAGCAAAGGTGAAAGATTTTTAATTTGAGCCACCAAGTCATATTTTGTGTATTTTGAATAGTACATCTAATTAGGTCGACCTAATTGATGTTCTAATTTTTTGCAAATGAGTTGGATATAAATATAAGATTATTTTGAAGTTGATGAAAGGTGATAAGTGTTAGTGGATGTGAATTGTACGAGTTTATTGTGAATGCAGAGAAGGGAGGAATGATGATTTAGATTAGTATGAAGAGTTTTGAGTCTATATGTTGAGCTTCATTGGAACTATATTTCATGCATATGTTATATGCAATTTTAACAGTTCAAATATTGGTTGTGTGCCACAATATCTTCTATCTCTTTCTTTTCTCAGTGGGAAGTGAGTCCACCTAAAGTGAGAACTTCTATAATAAACTATAATCGGTTATAATATATTGTGAGCTAACCCTCACCGTGGTTTTTCCTATTTTGGGTTTTCCACATAAAAATATTGGTGTTCATTTGTTATTTGATGTTGTTGGATGTTTCAATGTTTTCCTTCATTACTATAAACTAAATAATTTACATGGTTAAATATTTAAATGGTTAAAAATAATATTGATTCACCCCCCTCCTAGTATTTCAGGTGTTCAAAAATTGGTATCATAGCTTGGTTCCTTGGAAGGAACTTAACCTCTTGGGTAAGATCTTGGAGGTTGAACACATGGTTGTTAGAAGATTATCTACTCCTCTGGAAGAGCTTCCTGTTGTTGGGTCTACAAAATAAGATTGCATATTTTACATAAATGGAGAACTCAAAGTTTCTCTTGAAGATCTGGAGAGAACTAGAGGTGAAAACATATATCTGAAAGAAAATTTCAAAGAAGAAAATGAATGCATCAAAAAATTGAGAGAGAAAATCAAGAAATTTAGAGAAACGCATAAGGATGTTAGTGAGCAATTGAAGAAATCAAATGAAACAATTACCTATCTAAAGGTACAATTTGAATAAAGGAAAGAGTTGAAGAATGTTTGAATAGAATGGTGAAAATAAAATTTGAAGAATGTACAAGGCTTGAACAAGAAGTTTTAAATCTGAGATCAAATTTTGGAAAAAGTGAGTCATGAAGAAAAATTCAAGATGAGTTATACAAAGCTTGATGAAATGATTGCAAATTATAAAGGCTCCAAAGATAAAGAAGGTTTAGGATTTGAAAAGGGTGAAAGTTCTGTTGGCAAATAGCATTGCACCCTTAGCCAAGTCAGACTTTCCTATCTTGTTGCAACATGGAAACACTCTCAGATTTGTGGGTAAATCTGTAGGTGAGAGAGAATCTTGAAAGTGGGCTAGTTCCCATAGTAAAACACCTAATCTACTAGACATTTAGGGAAAAAAGGTAGAAGGAAAAACTAAAAAATAGAGATCCTAAACTAAGGTGATTCACCAGCAATAAGAAGATTCTGACAATTTTTTCAACTCACAACAATATCTCTAAAACTCTGAATTTCACAATCCCACCCTAAACACAATCCAAAATTGATTTGCATAGAGGTTAATTAAGCATAACAAAGAATGCAACCTGAATCACATGAACCCTTGCAAACAAACCTACAATGACAAGACATAAGAAGGATTCTGCATTTGAATCACAACTAACATCAAATTGTAACTATAAATTTGAACAAGTAGATGAGAAAAGAGACTCTATTGTTTTATTGAACTGAAGGAGTGTCAATTTTAGAATCTGAGTACAAAACCAGTTTACAAAACTCTCTAAGAGATTAGGAGAGCAAGAAACCATCAATCTAAACTTCTAAAAAATTAGAATTTTTTTCCAAGTTATAGCCTCTAAGTGTCACCATAGTGAAAATAGCCAAAAATCAGCTTCACTGCACCTGTGAATAGCAACTTTTTCCCATTTTTGAGCTTAGAAAAAAATCTTGAAAAATAGTGTCATGAACTGCTCCAAACAACACCAAAAAGATAGAAACTTTCCACCTCCAAAGGGTTGATCCAAAAATTCCACAAAATCAAGTGCAAACATATGGAAACTGAAAATGGAACTTCAATTTGCCTCTTTTTCTCCAAATTCAACCAAGTGAACTCAAATTAAAATGGAAACTTTCAATGAGGACTCAAGTACTGCCTTTAAATAACAATTAATTAAGCAATTCATAAGAATATTGCTTAATTAATGTTTTACAGTCTGCAGTTTCAAAATAGAAAGCCCTATTACATTCTCTTTGATGCCAGCCTGACTTCAATTACTCTGATTTTTTGAGGTTTGAGTGAAATTTGATATTTTGCAAAAAAATAAAAATATTATACAAAGACTTCTATACATTTGATTTTTCTATAAAAAATCATAAAAAATTAGGCACTCATCATATAGGTTTATCAAAGCTCCAAGGGAAACCCTAAAATGTTCAAGACTTTAGGTAAAAATTCAAGAAAACTAAGGTCATTGTCTAGATTTTAAAACAATGCATTAATATCTCCCAAGGTTTAGAAAGGCTCACCTAAAATGGACAAGTCATATGTGATTTTCTATAAAAATCAAAGAAAAATATTAATGCTAGGCTTGACCTAGGCATAACCATTCACAAAGGAAATGCATATACAACTTAAGACATTTGATTTTTAAAAAAGAATGTGATAAAAATCACATTTGACTTAGGGCATGGGGAAAACCCTAGCATCAAAACCAAAATGACACGCTAAATTTTCTCATCATTTTACTTGGTCGACTTTGGAGAAGAGGGCTCTACACTTGGCTGCCATGGAAGTTAGGGTTTTGAGGCTAGAACTCCACCATTCGAGTTGCTTTCACTGTCATTTTTGTTGCATCTTCTTCTACATTCAATGGTAAGACATTTTTTTCCATTTTGATGTCTTTTTACTCCATTTGAAAGAGAAATCAGGCTTATAGGCCACGGCCATGATTGGTTTTTTGATGCATTTCATATGTCTTGTGTTTCTATTCTTTCATTGTTTTATTTGGCTGCCATGAGAGGGTTTTGTTCGAGCTTTCTGAGAAGTCTGGGCCGCAAGTTTGGACTAGCTTTCTTCATTCCCATCCATGGTAAGCTCCATTTCCTTTCCACCTTGTGCATTTCCTTCTCTAAAAGGCTCGATTTGGGCTCATTTAACAAAAAAAAGTTGAGAATCTGTAAGAAAAATGAGTAGATTTATGAGTTGGTCTTTCTTAGGCTGTGGCCTCACCAAATGTGTTCTTTTATTTCTACAAAAATAAACTCTTTTTTGGGCTTGACCCATGGTGTGCAATAGTATTACTTGTTAAATGAAAGAACTCTTTGTATCTTTTCTTACTGTTTCTTGGGTCTTGAAAACCTGTCATGGTCATGGCCATTGATTTCAATATCTTCATTTTATGAGAGCTCCAATGCTGGCATGAGCTCGAACCATAGTCATTTCCCTTTCTATTTGCATTTGGAACACAAAACCCTAAATGGGTATGCTTATTTGTGAAGGAAAACTCCCTCTCAAGTCATGACATTTTGAAGTCTCACAACATAAACCCATGTGGGTTTCCTCTTACAAGCTCAAACTGGTTACCATGCATTTGTTTCCACTTCGAAACCATGGCTTGTTTGACATTGGCTCACTATTTTTGAAAAGTAACAATGACTTCATTTTTTCAAGGGTAGACTAATGTAGCTTCACTGAACTATAGGCTCTACTTTACTCAGAAATTATTCAAAATGGAACAAGCTATTTTCTTTGCATTGTTTGCTTTCTATAAGATATGTTGCTCCAATGATATTTGTAATCTTTCTTTTCACTAGCTAAGTCTAGGGTCTAAAAGAGACTACTCTAAAAAGAGGTGATTGAGGGAAAGAAAAGACGGGGGACCGCAAGAAACGGGGTTCAAACTTTTTCGTTAACTGTAACTTTTTGAATTTTTCTTCCTGTTCTGTACAAAATAATGGCGTTTCGGTTGCTCCAAGGCCTTCTTCAGTTGTTGTTCCCAATGTACCTAATGAAGTTCTCAATAGATTTGATCTGGGTTCTTATGAAAAACATTTTTTATTGGAAAAAAAGTATTTTTCTAGCATGACTAATGGCTCTAAGGGTCTTCCTAGGTTTGTTTTACATATTTTTTCTTGGATTACTGATCAGCATGTTGCCATGTTTCCTAATACAAACTTGATGAGCAAATCAAGTTCTTTTCGCTCGTGGGAAGATGTGGCTTCTGACCGTCCTGCTTCTCATTTTTCTGTGGATGAAGTCCATTCATATTTTCCTAACAACATTCCCTTGAAGTTATCTTTTCCAAATAATATTGTGTTAGATTAGGATCTTTAACAATGTCATCTGATGAAGCAGAGGCTCTTTCAGGCTCATAAGCATAGTCCATCTCTAGCTACTTTCCCAAATAATATTTCATTGGGAAAGGGTTCTTCCAACCCTTTGTTTGACTCGAAGGGTCAGGGTCAGCAACAGAGGAGACGTTGGGCATTGGCGGGTAAGAATTTTAACAGCTCTTCCTTGAAGAATTTTGTGGTGCTTCCAGATAACTTGTTATCTACTCAGTCTCAAGATTTGAAATATACAGCTCTTATTTGTAAGTTCTGGAATTTTTCTCCCCCAATTGTTGAGCTTCAATCTTTTCTTTTTCATGATTGGGAAGGGGTTTCCAAAGTTTTTTACATTGACAATGGCAATGGTTTTTTCATAGTTTTGTTCTCTTCGAAAAAATTTAGGGATTCTGTTTATAAAGTTAAATCCTGGGTTTCCGAGGGGTCTGGTTTGTCTATTCAACCATGTCAATAGAAATTTAACCCTCGAATGGCTACTATTTGGTTTATCCCCTTCTAGGTGCAACTACATTCTTTACCTCTGGAATACAGAAAGCCAGGCATTATTGAAACTCTGGCGAACCATTTAGGTATTTTCTTGAAGCTTGATTTGTCCTTTTTTCAAAACCCTCATCTTTCTATTTGGTTCTGTGTTTTTTTGGACACGGCTCGACCTTTTCCACATGTTAAAATTAGATCTAATGCAGGGTTCTTCAATAATAAAGTATTCATTGAGACACCTTTTAATGTGTGTAAATTTTGTCATATTTTGGGTCACAAGACCAGATCTTGTAAAGGAAAAATAAATTCAGAGCAATTGTTTTCTCCTTTGGTTAATCGTCCTGCGGATTGTAAGGGTAGTGAAAGTCCCCTAATTGTTTAGGATCTTTCTCCTCTTTTGGAAAGTGAAAAGGGATTGGTCATGGTTTGTTCTGATCACTCTTCTTCTTGTTCTCATTGGGTTTCTCCTCTGCATCAAGAAAAAAATATTGGCTTGGATCTCAGAGGATTGACAACAGCAAGAAAATTTTCTATTCTTTTTCCTCCTTCTATACGTCATTTTTCTCAACTGTTTGCTTCTATCCATTCTCTTCATCTTTATCTTCCTAATTTAGTGGTCTCTTTCTAGAAAGTTTGCTCTATTCCTTCTACATTGTTTTGTTTTGTTCCTGCTGACAGTAAGCAACTTGTTTTGGCAAGCTCTAATGAATTTTGTGAGAATGTTCACTCTGTGGGTCCTCTTGATTTTCTGGAGATGCAAACCTTGTTAGAAGATGGTGATATTGAGGGGCTCTCTCAAAATTCTTCTCATTTGATGGCTCCCTCATATGAGGAAGTTTTTGGGGAAACTGAGGAAGATCCAGTTTCCATTAATAGGCTAGTTTTATCTGGTCTTTTACTTGGAGTTTAAGGGGAGGATGTTGGCTCAAGTTCATTGGTGTCTCTTAGTAGTGAGTTGGAGTTGGGGAAAGGAAGTGTAGATTTTGATTTTTCTCAGATTCTTTCTCTTTTTCAAACCCCTACTCTTTCATTTAATGAGAAAAAATCTCCAAGTAAAAGGGGGGGGGAAGTCAAATATGGTGAAATTTCAAGAGGAGATTGCAGCTGGTAGGCAGTTGACTCTGGATGGTTGTATTATAAAGGACTCGTCATGTGCTTTGTTAAATCTTGCACAAGAGTTAAAGAATGGTTATGGTTCTAATACTTGTGTAGTAACCAGTAAATTTTTTCCAGTTCTCACCAAATCCCCTAGCAAACGGGGAAGGAAATCGAATGTTGTTAAGTTGCAAGAGAAGGAAGTAAGTGTAGTGGCTCCAACTTTGAATGAGTTGGTGATTGTTAGTGATCAGGTTGTTGTTGATTCCACTTAAAACCCTTCTCCTTTGGCTCAGAAATCTTTGGGAAAAAGGGGTAGGAAATCAAATGTTGTCATACTACAAGAGGAATCAGGCATGGATTGTCAAGTTGTTTCAGATGGTAGTATCAAAAAATGATTGAGGGGAGCGAATTGTTCCCTCAAGTTTGAATGAGGATTATTATGTGGAATGTTAGGGTAATTAATGACCCTAATAAAAGAGCTCACATAAAGCATCAAATTGATGCTTCTGGAGTGGATATAGTGTTACTTTAGGAATCCAAGTTGTCCCAAGAAAATTTTAATTATTTCATAAAGAAATGGGTCAGGTGGAATGCATGTTTGTCTATTGTTCAAGGAGCATCAGGGAGATTGATTGTGTTGTGGAATCCTAAGACTATATTAGTGGAAGCTTCAACAAATAATCAACATTGGTAGTTTCTAAAGGTTATTCATTTTGATTTGAGTTTTGGTCTTTTCAATGTTTATGCTCCTACTTCAAGAAATAGTTGTGGGAAGAGCTAAATCAATCTTTGAGTCAATTAGATTCTCAAATTTTGATTTTAGAAAGTGATTTCAATGCGATCCTTAGTCAGTTTGATAAAAAGGGTGGTATTATTCCTCCTCAAAAAACTCTGGAGGATTTCAATGAGTTTGTAAGTAATAATGCTTTGACTAATGTAAAGCTAGGCAATGGAAATTATACCTAGACAAACAAGCGTAGGGATTTTCTTCAAATTATTGTATGCTTGGATAGATTTTTAATCTCTCCTTCTTGGATCAATCTAAAAGTTTCTTTATCTTCTGAGATTCAACCTTGGGTAGGATCTGATCACTTTCCTTTAGCTTTACATATTGATAATAAAAAAGTTGTTTCTCAATCCAAATCCTCCTTTAAGTTTGAAATGATGTGGTTTAGGCATCCTAATTTTGTGAATCTGTTGCGTGAATGGTGGATCAAAGCCTCTATGGTGGATGGTACTTTCATGTTTTGTTTGTTATGCAAGCTTAAGCATGTTAAGGGAAAGATTAAACAATGGAATGTTACAATTTTTAAGAATGTATTTCATCAAAAAGAATTTGTTTTTAAAAAGCTTACGAAGGTTAATGAAGATATTATTCAAAATGGTCTTAACCCAGGTTCTTTTGATTTGCAAAAAAAGTTACAAGTTGAATGGGAAGAGCTTGCAGCTAGAGAAGAGGTTTATTGGCGTCAAAAGTCTCAGGAATTGTGGTTAAGAGAAGGGGATAAGAATACAAAGTTTTTTCATAGATCAACTCAGGTTAAAAAGTCTAAGAATGCTATTTTCTCCATCTTGGATAGTCAAACCAGGGAAAACTTAGTCAAAGAGGAAAATATTCAGTGTGAAGTGGTTGCTTTCTTCTCAAAATTGCTATCAGCTTCTGGTAGAAAGTCGGCTCAGATGGATTTGGCTAAAAGTGAGTTGTTGGATACTATTCCAACACTTGTTTCTCAGGAGGATAGTGTACATCTACTTAAGCCTTTTACTCTTGATGAATTGAAAGCAGTAGTCTTTTCTATGCCTCTTGACAAAGCTCTAGAGCTAGATGGTTTTATTGCTAGCTTTTTTCATAAATGTTGGAATTTTATTGCAAATGATATGTTGAAAGCATTGGAAGAGTCTAGGAGTTTGGGTAGTATGTTGAAGCAATTCAATGTGATTCACATAGCTCTTATTACTAAAGTGAACACTCCATCCTCCTTTGTTGACTTTAGGCCCATTTCTCTTTGTAACACAGTTTACAAAATTTTTACTAAAGCAATTTATATGAGATTGATCCATATCATTCTGAAAGTTATTTCCATTGAGCATGGGAGGTTTTGTCCCTAGTAGAGAAATAGATGAAGGTGCTATAGTTGCTCATGAAGTATTGCATTCCATATCTTCAAACTCTATTTCTGCTCTAATCATCAAGCTAGATATGTTAAAGGCGTATGATCAAGTGAACTGGGACTTTTTAATGCAAATTTTGAGAAATTTTGGTTTTCAAGAAAAGTGGTGTAAATGGATCTATTCTTTGTTGTCTAGAGCAAAGTTTTTAGTTTTGGTCAATGGTATTCCCTCAGGCTTCTTCAGTTCAACTCAGGGGGTGAGACAAGGTGATTCGTTGTCTCCTTTCCTTTTTATCATTTTAGCTGAAGCACTGAGTAGGTCTGTAAATCATGCACATGCACAAAATATTTTTAGAGGAATTAAAATTCCATCTACGGATATATCAGTGACTCATTCTTTGTTTGCTAATGATACACTTCTATTTGGTGTGGCTACACTATTTGAAGCAAAGCAAATTAATGTTTTGTTGGATAAGTATACCTTGGCTTCAGATCAATGTGTAAATGCAAATAAATCTAAAGTATATGTTCTTAACACTAAGCCTGTGTTGAAAGATTAAATTATTTATCTTTTGCATTTTCAAGAAGCTGAATTGTCATGCAAATATTTGGGCATTCCTTTTTTCTCTGGTCCAAATAGGATTTTTTACTAGGACAAGGTCATCAGTAGTATGCAAAATAGAATTTCTAATTGGAAAGGGTGTTGGCTTTCTCTTTCAGGGAGTATTTTATTGGTTAAGTTAGTTTTATCCTCAATTCCAAAATATTTTATGGTGGTCTTAAAGGCTCCTAGATCTATAATTCTTACTATTGAGAAGATGATTCATTCATTTCTATGGAAGGGAAATTTGGATAACAAGAAGAAAATTCCACTTATTTCTTTGGAAAAAGTTTGTAGAGATAAAATTAAAGGTGGAGCAGGAGTTCATAATTTGGCTTCAAGAAATTTGGCTTTGGGGGAAAAGTTAGTTTGGCACATACATGATAAAACTCATTCTAAGTGGTGTAAGATCATGCAATCTAAATATTTAGATTGTGGGAATTTGGAGCGTATTTTCACTATTTCTAACCCTCCTCAAGGCTCAGCAATGTGGAATTTTATGTTGGTATGTAGGAAAGTTATTTCTCCTCATTTAACTTGGGAAATGCATGATGGCCTAAAAGAAAATTTTTGGAGAGACTCTTGGAATGGTTATCCTCCTCTTTATTCTCAGTACGATTTTCAGTTTGCTGAATTGTATTGGTCACAAAATTTGGGTTGGAAAGTTAGTGATTATATTTATAGTTTTGATTCATATACAAGGAAATCTGTATGGAAATATTTGAAACATACCTCAATACCTGACATTCAACAAATGGAGTTAAGCAGGATCTTAAGTGAAAGAGTGGTATTTAGTATTGCTAAATCAGATAAACTAATTTGGGCTCCCTTTAAATCAGGGAACTATTCAATAAAAATGGGGTATAAGGCTGTTAGGAATATGGAAGCTCAAGTTCAACCAGAAAGAGCCATGTCTCTTTGTTGGAATTCGGTGGTACTCCCTAAGGCAGGTTGTTTTTTCTTGGTTAGCGCTAAAGCACAAAGTTTTGATAAGTGACATGCTAGTGAAAATAGGAATAGTTGCTCCTTTCAACTGTGTGCTTTCTGATACAATTTCTAAAGAGATTGATCATCTTTTCTTACATTTTCCATTTGCTAATTCTTGCTAGGAGTTTGTGAAACATAAATTAGGTTGGTTTTCTCCTTCACCATTCACTATTTGGGAATTTTCACAAGATTTCCTATTTTATACAAAAGCTCTTTATTTGCATGTTTATGGATAGTCATACCCTCTTCAGTGGTTTGATGTATTTGGTGGGAGAGAAATAAAAGGATTTTCTATAAAGAAACCTCAAATCTGGATCAAGTGTTGTTGATCTTGGAAAGGTCAGTATGTGAAGTTGTAAATACTTATGTACATAATTCAAAACATGTTGGATCAAAGTTTACAGATTGGGAATCTAAGCAGTTGAAGGCTTGTCCTTCACTTGGTATCCCCTTGAAAGGGAATAGGCAACCAAAGGATAATGTTAAACGAGATAGGAATAAGGTTGTTTGGACTCCCCCGACTGTTTTTTTTGTAAAATTAAATTTTGATGGTGCATCTCGAGGGAATCTTGGGCAGTCAGGTGCAGGGGTTGTGATCAGAAATCATTCTGGGGAGCTCATTGGAGCAAAATATGTTCATCTTGCTATTGGCACAAATAATCAAGTTGAAGTTCAAGCTTTGCTTATTGGGTTGCAATTTATTAGACAACTCAAATATTCAAAATTTTCAATTGAAAGTGACTCATTACTCACTATAAATGCCTGTAGGAGCAAAATTTCCTCAAATTGGAAGATACACTATGTTTTGGAACAGGTTTGGGTTTTGCTCAATTCTCTAGAATCCTTTGATCTGAATCACATCTATAGGGAAAGAAATTTTGTGGTGAATCATCTTGCAAGTCTTGGTTGTGAACAACATGAGAGTGAAATTTCTTATGGATTGAACTCAAACCGGATCAATACACCTCTTCAAGATTTGATCAATTTGGAGAAAGCTAGGCTTCCTTAATCTGCTTCTTTTTTACTAATGTTTTTTTTATGGTTGCAGGAGTTTTTTTTTTTGAAATTTTGAAATTTCAATGATTGCAACTTTTTTGTTAATCAAAATTTTCTTTAATCATTTTTGATGATTAGACTTGGAGATTTTGGAGGCATGATTTCTTCTAATATTAAAGCTTTTAAGGATGTCGGTTGGAGGATGATTGCACAAAGGAATTGGTGAGCTATTGAATGGTCAAAATGGGTCTGGCGTTGACACATGTGTTACTTTTTTCTGAGGTGGCATTACGATTGGAGGGGGTTGGTTTGCTTGCGTATTCAAAGGTTGTTTGTCTGTGGTTCAAGGATTTGTAGGCTGTAGGTTTCAT
The DNA here is from genome assembly GCA_007258455.2 of Sequoia sempervirens. Taxonomy (NCBI): domain Eukaryota; kingdom Viridiplantae; phylum Streptophyta; class Pinopsida; order Cupressales; family Cupressaceae; genus Sequoia; species Sequoia sempervirens. The sequence goes on along the minus strand of VDFB02086081.1, from coordinate 346,800,338 downwards.
CATTAATTTTTATGCCTTAATATGTTCTGATGGCACATGGTACCTTCATGTTGCATTGCACCACTTCTCATAATGGCCGTATTCTGATATTGTATGGAGAATGATGGAATTAAATGGAAAATTGCAACTAATTTTAATCATGGTAAGGATTGCAGCCTTCTATACGTGTGAGCTATTTGTCAAGCTTTTTGAAGGGGCACATTTTGAAATGCTTTCAATTTATTTTAAAGCATTTGTTGAGATACTTTCTTTGCAAGAGTTTCTCGATTCTTCTTCATCAAATAGCGGAGGTTCTGGTTATGAGCCGCATCAACAGAAAACACATGGTTGAAATCTTCTAGTGCTATGGCACTGGTAAAACTTTCTAATCTTTTCTAGTCATTTGCAAAGTATATGTGTTGGTTTTCTCGGTTTAAGTTTTTCGGCGAATGATTATTTCTGGAGTGTGTTGCAATCTTTCTGGATAATTCAAAGTTGCTATACTTTTTTTCGAGTGTGTGCTTTCTATCTGGGAGATTCATTGCATGCTTTTGGTTTTGTTAGAAGTCTTTACCTAGCTGTAATTTTTTGGGTCTGGGAACTGTTTCCAAGCTTTAAATTTGGGTTTTGAAAGGAGAGCAATGGAATATTCAGTCAAAAATTTCAAGGTTCCTGTCAAAATCAGAACAAGGGAGCGTCCATTCTCAGAAGAGATTAAGGATTTTGAATTATCCTTTGTTTTCAAATTGTCTTACCCTAATTTGGTTGAGAGAATTAGGGTTGTCATAGGAGAACATGTGCTTACCCCAAGTGCACCAAGAATTCTTTTCCCATCCCAAATGCTCTCTATTTTTCTGTCAAATGCACTTGATCTTTTTCTGTCAAATTTTGCAAGCTTATAATTTGGATAGACGCAAAGGACTTGTAGGTGGCCTTTTCCCTAAGAAATACCTCAAGTCAAAGCAATGTTTTAGAGCAGCTTTCGAGGCAATGAGAAATGGGCTAAAAATGATGATCCTTGGGCAATGAAGAGATTTTTAAGTTTTTTTTCGATGAATTGGGAAATCCAATGGTGGATAATTTTATGGACAAATTTTATGCTGTCATACTTGCTTAATCACCATAACAAACATGGTCATCCTCTTCGTATCTTAAACATTCATGCTCGTCCAAGCGAAGAGGTACAGGTAGAGAAACAAAATCTGAATGAAGGAAAGGATGAAAATAGTATGGAGAATGTTCAGTTGCCAAAACAAAATGTAGAGCAAGGCATAAATTGCACAATACCATATGCAGAGGATAGTACGCAAGGCTCTAGAGCTGGTGCAGCTGATATGGAGGAATGAAAAAAGTTAAAATGAGGAACCAAATTTTATTGTTTAAAACTTGTACTTTTTTGTTATTTCAATTACAAAAAGTGGGTTATATAACTGGCATCTTTTATTTGTTGATGATTATTAATATGTATGTGGCATGTTTCGTACATATTATGTTGATAAGTTACAAACTGGAAGATCTTAGTTGATAAAGGATAGATGAGTGAATTATTTCACTCAATTTTGATTTGGTTTGTTTTAATCAGTACTATAATTTTGATTAAGTCTTGAAAGTTTATATGCACATTAATATATAATGTTATGCCTTAGCCTTTTTCTTTAAAAAAAAAAATCTTTCTTTTCATTGCATATGTTGTTTAGCAATTACTTGCTTTCATTTTTCCTTGAAGTGCATAAACACAATGAATCTCAACTTTATTTAATACTTTTCAGTTTCTTATCAAATAAACATGCTTTCTCATACTTTTCATGCAATTTCTCATTCACTGTTTAGCATAATTTTCAATGACATTTGCACACACTTGCTTAATGAAACACACAAAAATAGCTCCATTTACTCACAAATTCCCTGCATATGGATGCCTCTATTTCATTTACTTTGCAAGGTTGCATTCAACCATCATGGTATTTTTTGTAAGTCACTTGTTGTCCATTATCACCCATTCTATGCACTTGAATGCTTCAGAAAATGTACTTCAAATTTCATCTTTTTACCACAATTTCATGTGGCACTGCAATGAGACATTCCTTTGTATATGTAGCATTCATAATGTTGAAAAAAGCATTGAGTTTCTACAAACTATTTTCATGAATGATGTTGCTTCAAGTTGCATTCAGCTTAAACACTTAGTGTATTGTACTTTCAATCAATAATGCTTCTTTCTCCTTTACTTAATTTGGCTTTCATACTCCATTTGCAACCACCTGCAATTCTGTTTCTTGATGGAGAAAATATTCCTTCTATACTCTTCATGCATTTTTTTTTTATCTTAGGCAACAAATGTTTATATGAAACTTGATCTATGCATAGAATATTTTGAAATACAAACACCTGATGATGGTGTTTTGAAGCTTCTCTATTTTCTTCAATGGCCACTATTGATTGGAATTATGTATGTCTGTTCATTTTCACATTTCATGATGATGCACTCCTTATGATGATCTACTTGAGCAATTGATCATTTATGATCTTCAACTCATTGCATTTTCAGACTTGATTGTCCTAAATGGTCAATTGATTGAGTTCTTATGACACTTGTGATGGAATCCTTTAGATGCATATCTCTTTTGAGAAACTTTGAATTGTTTCCTTTCTCAACCCCTCTCTTGAATGTTAAGGGATAGCATGCCGAGCTCAACCCTTGTGGGAACCCGTTTTACACCACATGCTATAAATCTTCAAAATAGATCAGCAACATGGCTTTTCCTATACATACACAAGAAACAAATGATGTTAAATTAAAAATAATAAATCCAAAGTTTCTTATGATGTTACCTCCTCAGTATTCTCTTGCACACTTCTTGTCTTTGCTCAATTGATTCAATCCACCATAAGTAGTGTTCTACATTACTGTTGATAGATAATATAGGAGGATTCATAACTCAAGCTCTAACAAACATTACAATCACTTGTAGGTTCACTTGGAGAATAGAAGCAAAGAGGGAAGCACAACATTGGAGGCAACTCGAAGACATATTCAGGCAATGATGGCTATGTTCCCTCTTAGGTGCTTTTTCCTTCTTTATCTTCAATAGTGTAGTGCACTTCTTATGTTTCATTGTTTCAACCATTCCCATGGCTTGTGTGGGACACTTGATTCTCCTTTTCATCCCAATGAATACAAAACAGCATTTTATACAATTCTTGTTCAATTTTTTACTTCTCTTTTGAAAAAATGTATGAAATATTGTGTATTGAATAACTGAATACAAAATGAAGCATTTTCTTTTACATTTCATGCAATATTTAATTTTGCAAATGATGAATGGAAAACTGAAACACATTGCACTTTTCTAAGACTCAAAAACTCAAATATATGCAATGGTTAAAGCAACTACAGAGTTAAACTAAAAATCTTCACCTTAAAATGAACCTGAATTAACCAACATTGTCAATTTGAGCTGTGGTGAAAAATTGATAACAAGTTCAAAAGTAGACCAGACACCAAATGCTGAAAAGAAGACTAAAGATAAGAAGAACAACAAAAAGCAAAAAAGGAATCAAAGGAATGTAGCTAGAAGACCACCGGTTAGATAAAAAAAATGCACAAAGGTACCCATATTTTAATGGTTTATGTTATTCTTGCAATAGATTTGAACATAATGCTATGGAATGTAGAATCAGAATGAATTAGAATTTTCCACCTTTTTTTGGTCAATGTTTTACATGTAAGAGATTTGGTCATAGAGCTAGTGAATCCAGAAGTCAAAGGATGATTGGCTATAACAATAGTAGAATGGTTCAATCTTTCAATGGCTATTTTTATACATGCAATAGATTTGGGCATAAAGCTAAACAATGTAGATCTAGAATGAGTGGAAGAAAAATAGTTCAAAAGAATGTTATATGCTACAATTGCAATAGGCCTAGACATATTTCTAAGTTTTATAGAAGAAGAAATATGAAGAAGGATAATTTGGTAAAGATGAATGATCGAGTACAAAAGATTGATTTGGTAGAGACAAAGGAGATGAATAATATTTGGAGAAAGAAGGAAGAGATCAAGGTTAAGGATGAATTTGTACTAGCATCTGATGCAGATGTTTCCTATAGAAACTAAGTTGAGGGATTTGGCTCAAGGGGAGCTTTAATAGAAATCTTTCATCCCCTAGCAAATAAAAAGGTGTTGATGCTTTAGAAAAAGGATATGTGGTGTAGGTCAATAAGTTTTATTTATTGGAGAAAATTCTAGTAGAAAATGTCATCATGCAGAAGTTAGTGGAGCATTTGAAGTTGACTATGCATATAGTTAGGGTTTTCCAACTCTATTGTGTGAAGAATTCAATACAAAATTAGATTAATTTCAAAAGGTTATAAGTGATTTTACTTAACAAAATTCATTTACAACAAGCATTTGAGAATAAAATTTGGGAGGAAGCTATTTGGAGTGATCAAGGTGATTGAGATCTTGTGCACACAAAACCTAGTCTAAAAAATGAAGGAAAACGTATTTACTGTATTTGTTTTTCCCTAGTTTCTTAGATAACTTTTTTAAAATAATTTTAGAATCATTTGCAATAGAAACACTGAGGTAAATTAAGGTTACTAATAGGCCACAACCTAAGTTTAAGAAACATCCCATTAAATCCATGGAGGTCGATTTGATAGGTGAATTTTTGAGAGTTCCCCATGGTGTTTTACATATAGAGGATATAAGGATTTATATTTATAAAAATTTAGAGGAGCATGATCATTCTAAGTTATGAGATGTATGGGTGAATGAACTTACTAGAGATAACTTTTCCCTGAAATTAGAATATCAAAATCTAGTTGCAAAGAAACTTAATGTGTGGCAAGGGTTTCCAATTTTTTTCTTTGATGATAAATGGGTTAGAGTTGCATTGAGAAAAATTCATGATAGGTTTGTTTGGAATGACATGCCTAGGTTGATCACAAAGGATGTGATTAGAGAAGTTATAGGTTTATGCTCCATTGGACCTGTTTTGGTACTCAAATCCATGAAAAATGAAGTGGTCATAGAAGGGCTATGAAAATAAAATACATAAGAAATCTAGCTGTGAGGTATGCAGTTATGATGATAGGTTACAAAATTTACTTTAAAAATAGAGAAAGCTCTGTATCTACCACTGTCATCAATGATTCCTATGAAATGATGGAAAAAGTTGATGATTATGATCTATCTGAATTGTTGAGACAATAGTTAATCAAGAATTTGAAATAGACAAAGGAGAAGATGTTGAACAAGACAACTGAGAGGGGGTGAATTAGTTGTAGAAAATTTAACCTTTAAAACTTCCACCAGAGATTATATCTAATAGCATTCAAAAGTCCTTTACTCTGCTAATGTGATTAATCATTAAGTGCAGAAGTAGAAACTAAAAGAAGCAAAACCATACACACAATAACACCAGATTTATGTGGAAAACCCAATGAGGGAAAAACCACGGTGAGGATTAGCTCACAATATAGAGAATATTAAACCAAATACAAAGGCTCACTACGAGAAAGGCTCACTGCCAAAACAAGACTTACTATCTAGAACAGGACTCACTGTCCAATAAGGGTTAACAACCTGGAAGGCTCACTGCCATAGAATTACAAAGATGGAAGAGATTTGTTACAAAGAGAAAAACAATCTCAATACAACGGAGATTCCACCATGGTTTACTCACACTCTTGCATACATGCTTGAATGATAGAGTACACCTTCAACTCATTTCCTTCATAAACTCTCCACTTGAATTTTTCATTGATCTACTCAATCTCGCATCACATTACTTCACATCTATCTCATATGTATCTTTCTCTTCCATTCATCTTTCACAAACATCTCAACTTGTATTTAAACCATCTCCGACTTTGAAACTCATCCAAGGTTGGCCACACACCATTTGTATTTACTAATTCAAATTAGGTCAGCACAAAAAAATTCTACGGTGGAATTAGAATGAGGGTGACCTAAAAAAACACTTAATGAGGACCTAAATAAGTACCAACATGCTTCAATATGCTTCCATAGACTTCTCGAGTAGTGTTTAACATAAGGTCAGTTGATACCATTGTAAACCATATAAATCAATTAAGCACACGCAACCTCAACATGATCCAATCTTCCAAATAATAAACCTCACTTGAACATGACCTTTGAGAACCACAAGTCATAAAACTTGAACAAGAAGAAATCCGGAACAACTACATTTCTCTCGAACCTCATCTAGATACACAAAAAAGCACAATTCACAACGGGTAAACATAACTCACATTGTACAACGATCCAGAAACCCAAAATTTGGATATAGAAACTTCCAACAAGCATGAACAATATCACAGATCCTCACTAGCATAGCAGCAAATCCTAGAGCAAAACTCGAAGAAAACACTGAATACCTACAATATTTCTTTATTACAATTTTTTCAATATCTTTGACATATAAAGCCAATAACCAACATCCATGACATTAATGACAACAACAACCAGTTGACAACTAGTTAACCGGTTGACATCAATGAAAATACCTTCATACTTGTAACAATCTCCCCCTTCATTATTGATGGCAACACATGATGTGAAAAACTATCAAAGACAACACAGTAGCTCTGAACCATCAAACTCTAGAATGCTTTCTCCTCCTTACTTTTTTCTTTTTCACATGAAACTTTCTCCCCCTTTGACATCAATGGAAAAGGTAGAAGAAATTTAACATTGTTTTCCTCCTTTGACATTACTAGTACTGAATACTCAATACTCAATACTCCCCCTTAGGAGTACACCCAAAAAACTACATAATAACAATACAAGATACTACTTGCTCCCCTTAAGAGGTAGCCACCAAACATCAATCTAGAAGAAAGATATATCCACATATCCACTAGAAAGATGCAACTCCATATGCATCTAGTTCAAGAAAGGAGGGGCAATGACCCCTAACTTCTTCCAGACATACTCAAAAGTATCTTGAGGAAGATCCTTAGTAAATATGTCAGCAATCTAATCCTTCATCGATATATACTCAAGCTTTACTTCATTCTCCATGAATTTCTCCCTCAAAAAGTGATACCTGATAGATATATATGCTTTTTCCTTGAGTGCATCACTAGATTCTTTGAAATGTTAATTGCACTTGTATTATCACAGAAGATAGAAATGGGATCATCATACCTTACTTTGATATCCTTTAAATTTTGTCTCATCCACAAAACTTGTGTGTAGAAAAATGCTACAACAATATACTCAACCTCTTTAATGGATAAGGAAACTAAATCTTGCTTTTTACTTAACCAGGACGCTAATATGCAACTAAGAAAGAATGCACCACCACTTGTACTTTTTCTATCATCAACGTAACCTACCCAATCTACATCTATGTAAGTGCTTAATGTAAATTTAGTATCCCTAGGATACCATAAACCATAATCTTGAGCATCATTCAAATATTTGAATATCCTCTTAACAAAAACATGTGTTTCTTTAGGGTCTTCTTGAAATCTAGCCACAAGACAAACTACATGCATGATATCTGGTCTAGTAGTCATTAAATACAATAGCTCTCCAATCATAGATCTATATTTTCTTTGATCAGCCTTAGATGAATCATCATCTTTACTCAATTTGCAGCCAGTCGCCATAGGAGTGCATACCAGTTTGGAACCATCCATCCCAAACATCATCAAAATTTCTTTTACATACTTTGACTATGAAATAAAAATCCCCTTTTCTTTTTGATTGATTTGTAGGCCAAGAAATAAATTCATCTCACCAAACATAGACATCGCAAACTCCTTTTGCATCTCTTCAACAAACATCTCTCACATTGTTTCATTTCCTCCAAAGATAATATCTACATATACAACTACTATCAAGATCTTGTCATTTCAAATTTGAAATAAATATTACTATCTACCATACCTTTATTGAAACCTTGTTGAATCAAATATTTTTCCAACCTTGCATACCAAGCTCTAGGAGCTTGCTTCAATCCATATAAAGCTTTCTTTAATCTGCAGACCATATCCAGTTGATCTGACAACTGAAATCCTTCTAGTTGTTCCATGTAGACTTCTTCTTCCAATTCACCATTCAGAAATGTAGACTTTACATCTATTTGATAAAATTTAAAATATTTATAAGGAAAAGCTAAAAATATTCTAATAGCTTCCATCCTAGCCACTAGAGCAAAGGTCTCTTGAAAATCTATAACTTCTTCTTTTGAGCAACCCTTACACACAAGCCTTGCTTTATTTATGACCACTTCTCCAATCTCATTCAACTTGTATCTGAAAACCCATTTTGATCCAATTATGTTTTTATCTACCGGTCTAGGGACCAATTCCCAAGTTTGATTCTTCTCAATCTGCATAAGTTATTATTTCATTGCTTTCATCCAATGCTCATCTTTACATGCTTCAGTCACTATCTTAGGTCCAAATTTAGAAAGTAAACACAAATTTATTTTACTAGAAATATCATCTCTTCTTCTTGTCAATACTCCTTTTCTCTTGTCTCTAATGATTTGATCTTCTGAATTATTCTTTTGCACATATTTAGGTGTCTTTGGGAACACCACCGGAGCTTCTTCTTCTTCATTTTGCTTTTCTTGTTCTTCCACAACTTCTTCTACTTCTTTGTAATTAGGTTCATCTGATAGATAGCGATCAAGTTCAATTGAATTATTCAATGCTTCATCCACCTTGACATTTATGATCTCTACAATATTTCTTAGCATTTTATTGAAACATTTGTAAGCTTTATTTCTAGTAGAGTATCCAATCAAGATACCCTCATCACATCTAGCATCAAACTTTCCTAAATTTTCTTCATCCCTTCTGATATAACATTTTCTTCCAAATACCTTAAAATACTTGACAGTAGGAATTCTTCCACACCATAGCTCATAGGGGGTCTTTGTACTGTTGGATTTTTCTTGAAATCAATTGAACACATAAACAATAGTGTGAATAGATTCTCTCCAATAGACTTACAGTACACCTGCCTCTATTATCATTGATCTAGTAGCTTCTTGAATTGTTTCGTTCTTTCTTTCAACAACTCCATTCTACTAAGGAGCTTAGGAGCAGACAACTGTCTTCTTCCATGAACTTCACAAAACATGTTAAACTCATTGGAGGTGAATTCACCACCTTTGTCAGATCTCAAACATTTTATTCTTAAATTTGCTTCATTCTCAACCATAGCTTTAAATTCCTTGAATTTATCTAATGCATCAAATTTCTCTCTAAGAAAAGTAACCCATGTAAATCTAGAGTAATCATCAACTAGAAGCATAAAATACTTGTCACCTTGTAGACTTATTACTCTTGTAGGACCACAAATATCTATATGAATCAAATCTATTAGTTCGGTAGTAGATTGTTCCTTTGATCTAAAGCAATTTTTAGCTTGCTTTCCAAACTGACAATCCTTGCAAATAGCCTTAACAAGTTTGGTAATTATTGGTAAATCTCTCACAACTTGCACAAAACTGATTCTCACCATATTATCAAAGTCCATATGACACATCCTTTAGTGCCATAACCAACTATCATTAATCTAAGACATAAAACAATTTCCATCAACACCCTTAAGTTGATAAATATTTCCTTCAGACTTCTTTCCAGCAACAATCAATGTTCTAGATCCTTTCCTTATTTCACATCTCTCATCCTTAAATACAATATTATATTCTTTACTACACATCTTTCCAACACTTAAAATATTATGCCTTAAACCCTTAACATAGTAGACATCATCAGTATTATGCTTTCCATCAAAACTGACTGAACCTATCCCACAAATATTAGCACCAATATCATCTCCAAACTTAACTAAGTCTCCATCATATTTTTCAAGTTTAACAAACTTACTCTTATCACTGGTCATGTGATGTGAACAACCACTATCAACAACCCAGTGGTTCTTTTCTTTTTTAGCATGAAGAGCGAAGGTTACAGTATCTTCAACTTTCTCTAGAGCACTTTCCTTTACCTATCTCTCAATATTAGAAAAAGTAGATTCATCTTTTATAGCCAAGAACAAGAATTCATTATCATCAAAAGCTCCATAATCAAACTCTTCATTAGAAATATCAACATATTCATTTACCTAATATACTCTCTTAATCATCTTCCCTTTGTTTTCTTTGCTTATTCTACATTTATTCTTCTTAGCTCTTTTTGGACATCTTGAAGCATAATGACCAATTCCTCTACAACTAAAGAATTTAAAGGGTAACTTACCTTCATACTTATCAGAGCCCATTTTCATCCTTCTTACAAAGTTAGCTTCCACTTCATCAAAGTTCTCTTCATCTGTATCTTTAAATCTTGTAGCCTTGAAAGTAGTTTCTGAATTTCATCTATTTCTTAAGCTAGGCTTTGTCATTTCAAATGATGTTAGAGTACCCAATAACTGATCTTTAGTATAAGTTTTATAATATACAAATTCTTTAATAGTAGGTACCTTTTCTCTATATGCATCAGGGAGAGTTCAGAGAATCTTCTTTACTATCCTAGATTCATCCACTATACCACCAAGTCCTCACATTCCACCTACCAGCTCATCCACTCTCTGTACATAGGATTTAATGTTCTCATACTTAGAAATTCTTAGGATCTCGAATTGTGCCTCTAGGTTTTGCAACTTTGCTTCTTTGACCTTTTCATCTCTTTCATGAATCTTTTCCAATGTATCCTAGACCTCTTTAGCAGTCTTCAAATTTTGGACTTTAATTAATTTGGAATGTGAAAAACTATTCATTAAAATAAAATTTTCCTTATTTTTTGCTTCATGCACCTTGATCTCATCACCTATACTTGGACCATTAGAAGGAGAAATGTATGTAGCCTTGTAAGATTTCTCAACATCATATCCATAGTATTCCAGATATCCTTCCATCTTTGTCTTCCAGAAGACATAGTCAGTCCCATCAAACCTAGGACACTCAATAGTGATCTTGTTCACCATCTCGGACCTTCCTTGAGAGATTAAACTCTTCTCCAGGGAACCAAGCTCTAATACCAATTATTGAACAAGAAAACTGAGAGGGGGGGTGAATCAGTTGTAGAAAATTTAACCTTTAAAACTTTGAACAAAGATTATATCTAATATCATTCACAAATCCTTTACTCTACTAATGTGATTAATCATTAAGTGCAAAAGAAAAAATTGAAAGAAGAAAAACCATACACACAATAACACTAGATTTACATAGAAAAACCAATGAGGGAAAAACCACGGTGAGGATTAGCTCACAATATAGAGAAAATCAAACTAAATATAAAGGTTCACTTCCTAAACAAGACTTACTGTCCAAAATAGGACTCACTATCCAACAAGGGTTAACCACCTAGAAGCCTCATTTCCATATAATTACAAAGAAGATAGAAGAGATTTGTTACAAAGAGAAAAAAAATCTCAATGCAATGGATATCTCCACCATGGTTCACTCACACACTTGCAGACATGCTTGAATGATAGAGTACACCTTTAACTCATTGCCTCTGAAAACTCTCCACTTGAAATTTGCACTGATCTACTCAACCTCACATCACACTATTTCACATATTTCTCACATCTATCTTGCTCTTGCATTCATCTTTCACAAACATCTCAACTTGTATTTATACTGTCTTCAACTTTCAAACTCATCCAAGGTTGACCACACACCATTTCTATTTACTAATTCAAATTAGTTCGGCTCTAAAACATTCAGCAATGGAATTAGAATGAGGGTGACCTACAAACACACTTAATGAGGACCTAAATAAGTCTCGACACACTTCAACACACTTCCATAAACTTCTCGAGTAGTGTTTAAAACATAAGGTCATCCAATACCAGTGTAAAACACATAAATTAATTAAGCACGTGCTACCTCACCAAAATCCAATTTTCCAAATAACAAACTTCACTTGAACATGACCTCATAAACTTATCCTAAGAATTGCAAATCATAAAACCTAAAAAAGAAGAAATATAGAGCAACTACATTTCTCCTAGACCTTAGCCAGATAAAAAAAAAAGCACAGTTCACAACCGGTGAACATAACTCACATTGTACAAAAATCCAAAAACCCCAAAATCTAGATATATCAACTTCCAACAACCATGAACAATACCACAAATCCTCACTAGCATAGCAAAAAATATTAGAGAAAAAACCAGAGAAAACACTGAATACCCTACAACCTTTCTTTATTACAATTTTCTCAATATCCTCAACATATACAACTAATAACCAACATCCATGACATCAATAACAACATCTTCATACTTGTAACAAAAGAAATATCCATTCAAGTATGATACTTTTATTATATGCTTACTTTTCTATTTCTTGAGAGAAATCCTTAGAACTAAAAGGGTGGTATGATTGAAAGGTAGACCTATTGCTCATTAGATTAGGGACTTTTTGAGAGATCTTGGTGATGTAGAGGCATAGGATGAGGCTCTTGTGACTTTATTTGTATTATTTTAGAAGAGGATGCATGAAAGAGAAAGGATCCCTAAGAAAATGGTGGAGAATTACAAGAATGATATCACATTATTGGTAACAATAGATGAGTGCATCATACAAGCAGTAGAACCAAGAATAGTATGGATCTTGGAGATGGGATATGAGATTATTGAGAAGTAAATTACTACATATGTGAACTACATGTTTAGAAAACCAAAGGATACCTCAGAAGAGAGCTATGGCACATATGAGAAGAAATATTTGAACTTGCACCAAGAGCAAAGGCAATCAAAAATCAAGAAAACTATGGAGAAGATGACTTCTATAGTTGTGGAGGATATGGGCCTCTCCAAGGAGAAGATTGAAAAGGCTAAGGTTGAGTCTAGTATTGTGAGAGGATTCAAAAGAACAAGAAGATATAGTGGAGCAACTACCACCCCTCCTACTAGTCAAAAGTTGGCTGGGACTAAGCCCCCTATAGGAGAGAAGAGAAAAACAAATAAAAGTACTCTAGTTGTGTAGAGAACAAGACTTGAGAAGAAGACGACTACTCCAGTAACACCACCCGTAGGCCCTACCAAGAATAGAACAACAAAAAAAAAAGGGGTGAAAGACATAAGTGTAAATGTTGAAGAGGAAGAAGAAGAAGAAGATGAAGGACCTAAATTGGTCTAGAAAAGAAAAGGTGAATCTTCACAAAGTGAATCAAGTTCAAAGAAATAAAAAGTTGATGTTGTCGATACTAATGAAGAAGTTGAGGTTGAAAAATAAAAGGAAGGATTTAGGATAGAAGTGAGAGAAAATAAGGAACATGCTAGAAAGATGAAGACTCGAGATGAAAAGAAAAAGCAAAATCAAACACCTCTAATAAAAACACATGCTCCCATGAAGTTGGATGTACTGTTCAATAGCATCTTATAGCATGAAATGTTAGTAGAAACTACAACCCTATATAATTAAGCAAATGAGGTGGATAAGGCCACCATTGTAGAAGCTACCATTAAGTATATTGTTGTTTTAGAAGTTGACATGAATAACATTGAAAACCAAATTCCTACGAAGCTATGGAATGTCTTGATGGAGAGAAGGAAAGAACCAATAGATGAAGAGGCTAAAATGAAAAACCTATGCATTTGAGAAGATTGTTGCCCCTCTGTTAGAGGAAAATAAAGCCACATTGGATAGATTGTATAGAAAATAATTTAGGACAAAACAAAGGGTGATCACCCTTATGGGAAGAGACAAAAATAAGATTGAAAGGCTCTGAAAGGAGACAGTGGATAAGATAATAGATCTAGGATAGAGATATGGAATTACTTTGAAAAGAAAAGAAGATCCTTCTCTAGAATTCAATATAGGAGAAGAAGCAAAGTATTGATGCTCAATATGAGCATGTAATAGCTGAAGGATATGCTCAGGATAATGTTCTTCTGGAAATAAAAGAAATGATAAAGAAATAGGGAAGAATGTTGAGGAAGAAACAATCAAAAAAGACATTGAAAAGGAGGATACTTCTACTCCTCCTATATCTGAAGAAAATGTTGAGAATATACAAGGAAAATTGGAGATAGTTACTCCTCTAGATAACACAGATCAGTCTATTTTTGAAGATAATGCAAATAAGGATGGTGAAAAGGAGAGTGATGATGTTGAGAAGAAAGGTGACCAAGAAAATAATGAGAAGGATGATGATGAAAAGAATGGAGATGCATCTAGAGATGCAAAGATAGAATTAGAGACACAAGTGAGCTTTGGTAAGAAGGAAAAGATTGTAGATAGTGTGAAGGCTACTAGTGAATCCTCTAACACCTCCAAAGATTCTTTGAAGAACTTACTAAGCATGCAGGTGCAATTCCAACCTATTGTATCAACCCAACTACTATTACTACCTATGCAATAGGGGAATGTGTACCTTGATACGATTTCCCCTCTCCACAAGCTTCAGTTGGGAGATGTATTTCAAGCATATGCCTGAAAGGAGATAATAGACACTCATCAGAAGAGTGGAGAACTAATGGATAAAGTAGTAAAGACTCTTCAAGAGGCCATACATGATGCAAGCATTGAAAACTCACTCTCTAGTATGGAAAATTTTAAAAATTTAATTGATTCTTTCAAAGAATATGCTACTATTCTTAAAAGAAAAATTGAAAATGAGGTTGAGAAGAAGATAAGTGAAAAAAATGTGATGGGAATAACTAAGAATTGTTCCCTTGAACACAATAAGTTTCAATAAAACCTCAAGGGTGCACGAAATTGTGTGGATGAAGCAAAGACCCTATTTCAGTATTGTATGAAGTGGCCTAGAGCCACACAAAGCATAAAGAATGAGATGGACTTCATTGATTCCCAAATCAATAATGCTTCTAGTGCCTATGATCCAACACATGACCTTATTAGAAATACAAGGAAAACAATAGAGGATTTGCATGAGAGATTATTCCAATTACAGGCCCAAAAAGGGAAAACTATTATGTAGTTTAGAAATCTTAGGGACTTGGTAAATTCAAAATTCATATTTGTTTCAAGTGCCCTATTAAGTGCTGATAAAGCTACAAAGCTCAATATGATACCTAGTACTTTGGAAGAAGAAGAAATACTAATGGAGCTAGAGACCCAGTGAAAAATTATTGGGATGGACAAGAAGATCTATGAAGAGGGAAAACAAGTATGGCAGACACATCTATAGAAGCTCCAAGGGTCAACTTCCTCTGGTTGATAGCATTTCTTTATTATTTATACCTTTCATTTTCAGTTTTAAATTCTCTGTACATATGTAGATGGTGTAACATATTTTTCATTATAATTTTTCATGCATAGCATTCTTAAGGGGAGTCAGTTCAATTTTTTAGTTTGTATATATGAATATATCTATCAAGGGGAGATTCAGTACATGTAAACTAGACTATTTGTTGTGCATGTTTTGCACACATGCCCCGTTCGGAACAAGGACCCTCTCTTCCTATTTCCTTGCTGGGTCGTTTTGTGTCATTGCCTCGTTTTGCATGCCCCTGATTTTTGTGTCTAAAATGGTTAGTGAGTCTCATAGTATCATTTCAAGTTGACCATGTTTCACCCCACAAAATTTTCTAAGTCCTTCGAGTCCTCCAGATTTTCCCTACCGGATTTCCTTGGCCGAATTTGCTTGCTCGCTAGATTCGCTTTTTCCTTCATTTTTTACTTTGGGGACAAGTTTCATGTGGATTTGGGATGGTTTTGTGGTGCCTAAGTGAACTACCAAGGTTTTGTTAAGTTTTGGGAAGTTGGGAAAATCTCCTTCCGGGACTCGACCCCTCTGTGGACATTTCTGAGACTTTGTCCCTCCTTGGTCATTTTGACCTTCTGTCAGCCCCCGACGTTCTGCCTTTCAGGACCCGGCCCCTCTATGGTTGTTTCTGGGACTTTTTCCCTCCTTGGCTGTTTTGACCTTCTGTCGGGCCACGAAATTCTACCTTCTGGGACCCGGCCCCTCTGTGGCCATTTTTGAGACTTTATCCCTCCTTGGTTGTTTTGACCTTCCGTCGGCCCTCAGCATTCCGCCTTGCAGGACCCAGCCCCTCCATCATCGTTTATGGGACTCTGCCCCTCCTTGGCCATTTTGACCTGCCATCGGCCCCTGGCGTTCCGCCTTCCAGGACTCGGCCCCTCCATGGCCATTTCTTAGATTTTGTCCCTCCTTGGTCATTTTGACCTTCTGTCGACCCCCGACATTCTGCCTTCTAGGACCCAGCCCCTCTATGGCCGTTTTTGGGACTCTATCCCTCATTGTCTATTTTGACCTTTTGTTGGCCCTTCGCGTTCTACCTTCTGGGACCCGGCCCCTTCGTGGTTGTTTCCAGGACTCTGTCCCTCCTTGGGCCCACATTAATGTTTATGGTCCAAATGAGCTCCAAATATGAATATTATGATCTTTTGATGATGCATGGATGGATCTAACAAGGAGTTTGCAGGATTTGACTAACGTTTGCCTTGATTTGTGTATGAAAGCACTTATGACACTTCATGTACGCATGATTCAAGGAGCCTACTGTAGGTCTGTTAGGAGACCCATTGAGAAAGTTGAACAAGGAAAAGTGCATAGCTTCTGTCACAATTCATTTCATGTTCACCTCTCCCCCTAACACCCACCAACAAGGTCAGCATTAGAAGGAGGCATGTTCCAAGGAATTCAATGACAAAAATGCAAGGGGGGTGGCCTTGAAGAAAGCATGAGGGAGTTGTCCTACTTTTCACTAGATGATGATGACCTGTCCCCTGAATCAAGGGTAACCAATCCATTGATTCTAGTCGTCGATAGACCCATTTGATCCAAGGAAGAACACTACAAACACATCAAGTAAGAAGGAAACTTTTAGGCAGTTTCAGCTATAGTAAAAGGGAAATTAGCTAAATGACAAAACTGCTACAGCACCTAGGCACTCGGTGACAAAACAAGGAAAAGACAAAAAATGTATTTTAAATTGTTGAATATTGAGGGGTAGGTGAAACCCTATTGTAAACAAATCTAGGCCATTCATTGGAAATTGATCCTAGCCATTCATTTGGGCTTTGGAAAACTATAAATAGGGGTCTTCCCCTCATTTGAAAGAGGTTGGAGAGCTGGTGTAAAAGGAATTTGCAGTAATAGAAGACAACATTGCATGATTTTATGGATGTTCTCTTTGATTTTACTCATCTTGCATGCATGGTTCTACTTCCGTTTTTAGTTTAGTTGTTAGTTGCTTGAATGGAAGTGGTGATGGTGATTGTTGTTTCAGTATTTGATGAATTTTCAGCTAATGCTTTTTGTGGTTCATTGATGATGAGTCACTTTGCAAAGCTAGTCTGAGCTCTTCACTTCATTGTTGCAACTTAGTTTAATTACATGTGCATGATGTGTGTGTGTATTATGAAAATTTACAGTCCTTCGAAGATTGCACTGGTTTTGTGCAACTGTAGGATCCTCTTAGCCAAGAAAAACCTAGTTTAGGGAGTTTTTCTACTGTAGTAGACCCCATAATCACTGTTCATTCGTAGTTTCAGATCAAGGAACCTTCTCTCTTCCCTCCCCTTTTTTCATTTTTTTTAAATAGCAACCTTAGGAAAGGTTCATTGCACATTGTAAAGCTAAATCCAATGATAAAATGGAGTTCAAGACTGTTGTCTAAACCTGCAGCAAATGCACATCAACTCTCCCATCCTAAAAACTCCATTTGAAGATCCAACTTCCCCACTTTGTGACTCATCTGTAAGTCCACCTTGTGATTCCTGTTGTCACCTAGGAATGCACCCTATGCAAAGTTGTAAAAACTAAGCTTTCTAGTGAAACATTGGATCACTCCAAGGCTATGGGTCACCTGAGATTGGAGTGAACCTCCGGAGAAGGTCGACTTCCTTTGGGTATCACCTAAACTAGCGATTCTGTGAAGGTAAAAGGAGAAGGAATGCATACAAATAATGAAACTAAACTGAACTATTTCTATGGTGATACATCGAGTTAATAAGAAATCATGAAATGGACACAAGAAGAAAATACACTAGAAAGCAAAAGAAAACGTTTTCACTTACTTATCATAACCCCTTTAAACTCATGCACTATTCTTAACAGGCTTGCTCTACATGCATATCTTAGGAACGAAAGATGAATTTTACAACCTTAAGTATGAATATAGATTTTTACAAAAACATAGCTAAGAACTTGCATAGTCTAAAATACAAAAGTGATAGTAATACAAACATTAACAGTAGCTTCCCAGGTAAACTCTATGTTATATTCTAGATTCCAGTTGAGTTACAAAAACATACATTTAGTCAAGAAAGGATTGATAAAAATCACTAACTCTTTTGAATGCACAATTCAAACTATTTACAAAAAGGCAAAAAATGCCTTATATACACCAGACTATGTCGGCCCCTTAGGGCATACAAAAATATCAGGCCCTAGAAAGATCCCCCCATAGATCTTTTTGACTGAATTAATGTAGAACCCTGCGTGTCCATGATGGTGAAGAGTCATCCCTGGAGAGCCTTCTTTAGATATTTCATAGCTACCGCATTCATTCTAATCCTAGCATCATGTCCTATTTGAACCACCTCGGCTGAATGCCTTGAATGCCCTAAGCTCAGAATAGATACGCGTTACGTTCACATTCTGTTGACATTGTTCATCCTGCTCAGACTGCCATGGCTCGTCTCAGCTCCTCCTAGTTGGTCAAGCATATTCCACTCATGCTCTATAGGCAGTCAAAACTCTTTTGAAAAGAATAGCATCTCGGCAAGACACTGAAAGTGTCTCACCGATGTGATTATGTCCTCTGAATCCATTGGCATAGCGTGTGATAGTCGATGATAGTTCTATCAAGCTCGTAAAGTCACACCAATTTTACTGGAGCCATCGGTAAGACACCATTTATCACCAAGAGGTCGCTGTAGGTTTAACGAGTCATGTTGAGATCCCTTTCTATCGCTGAGACCACCCTCATTCGGGAAGGCATCCTTATATCAGCAAGACCTTATGTCGATGTCAAGCTCTTTCGGCAAGGTCTATACCTTCTGGTCGGCAAGAGACTATTAAAGTCTCCCCGAATGCATTCTTACCTTACCGAGCTCCATATTCCTTTCACCAAGACATGATCAAGTTGGGAAGACACCATAGTGAGGATCAAATGTTGCATCGATACCTACTTCTATCGCTGAGACCATACCATGTCGGTGAGACATCATGCTGACAGTCGGGCACTACACCAATGTAAAAGTCAGGGAGACTTTTTGCATCGGTGAGACTTCCTGTCGAAGGCTCCCACCTAAGCCGAAGAATCCATCCTCCGCCAAGTCGTTCACTTATCGGCAAGACATCACCAAGTCGGGGAGACCTTCCTCTGACTTGGAATGCTATACCAAAGGCCCTCTTATCGGTGAGACTTTAACGGGTTGCTGAGACCATACCTAAATGCTTTGTCGCTTGGTGGGCTCCTTTCCTATCGGGGAGACACTCACACTTCGGTATGATCTTATTCTGAAGCTCACATCCTTTATCAACGCCGCTTCTAGAGTGATTTTTGGCAAGACATTACGAGTCGCCGAGACTTCTCTCTAATTTCCAACTAATGTTGAAACCCTCCCTAGTTTGAAGCACTCAGACTTGATGGAACCCTTGCTAGTCGGCGAGACTTCTAGAAGGTCCTGCCGACATTCTCCTTAGATGATTTCATGCCGAACTTGCCTAGGGAAGGTTCTCACACTGAGTTCCCCGTGACCTAGCAAAAAATGTAGGATCCTTTCCCTTGTGCGAATGTTCCATTGGCCTCTAAAGATCTAACATATGATTATCTTGCCTGATTTAAACTATAGGTGAAATATAGGCAACAATTTTGGCGACCTTTGCGGTATGTTTTCCTGCTAAACATGAGAACCAATGGCTATAACTTGTCCATTGGGTATGGAGTCATTAGAAAGCTTAGAGAGAAAATAAAAACGTCAATTGGCACATGTTTGCAATTTGCATGAGACTTATAGAACACAACAGGTTGTTAAAACGACAAAACAGAGGAAAACGAAGAGAAAATAACTGTGCCTTCAACACTTATGGAAAACATAAAACCTAAACTAATATGTACAATAGATGAACCTGTCAAACTTGGAAACAGGCCTTGAGGTGCATCCCATTAACTGGGATAGGAAGCACTTCACCTTTTGTTGTGGCCAGTCGATACACATTGTGCTCCTTGCGGTCTATGACAATAAATGGACAGATCCACATATTGTCGAACTTGGTGTGGTGGCCTAGCCTACTTTTCAGAACATTCCATTTGAGAACAATGTCGCCCTCTTTGAAATTCTTGGTTGTAGCTTTCTTGTCGAATTCTCTCTTTGTTTGGAACTGATGACACTCCAAAGATTTCATTGCTCTATCCCTTGATTCTTTGAGCTCCATGAGCTCTGCATACCTTATAGACATTGGGTCCTGTCCCTCAAGCATCTCCAACTGGTGAACAATGTCTAGAGCTGGAAGCTCCACAGATAGGGGCAATCTTGCCTCTTTTCCATAGACCAACATATATGGTGAATTGCCAATAGACATCTTAGGGGTCACTCTGTCAGCCTAAAGTGCATTCTTTAAACTGATGTGCCAGGTCCTTTGATTATCCTCTATGGTTCTTTTAATGATCTTGATGAGATTCTTATTTGTGCTTTCAGCTATACCATTACCCTAAGGTTAATAATTTGAGGATGTATTTGAATGAATTCCATGTTTAACGGCCCAATCAGTTACTCTTAGACCTGTGAATGCAAGAGCATTATCAGATATGATGGAGTCAGGAACTCCAAATCTGGTGACTATATCCTCATAGAAGCTCAAAATTGAAGACTTTTTTGCTTCTTTCAAATCTATTGCTTCTGTCCATCGTGTGAAATAGTCTGTAGCTGTGAGCACCCACTTGTGACCAGCACTAGAAGGAGGATTTATTGGCCCAATGAAATCAATGCCCAATATCATGAAGGGCTTCTCCACTTGAGTTGGATGTAGAGGCATAGCTGGTAGCTTTTCCTCTCCTGCGAATAAAGCACATTTGATACAATTTCTTGACCAGGAATATGCATCCTTGAACAAGCTGGACCAGTAGTAACCAGCTCTCATGATTTTCCAGGTAGTAGTTCTACGAGCAAAGTGACCTCCTGCAGCTCCATCATGAAACTCATGAAGTACCTTTTCAATTTGATCACTATGAATGCATCTTAATAGGACACCATTCAGATCTTTTTTGAAAAGAACACTGCCCACCAGCATATATGGTATGGATTGCAGTCTGAAGTATCTCCTTTTAACTCTGTTCAAACCTAGTGGACACTCACCAGTTTGTAAAAATTGGGTCATATCTTGAACCCAATTAATTATCCCTACAGGCACGTTGTCTTGAGCATCCTGAAACTCATTTTTATTAGCAAGGATAACATCCTTTCCTAGTTCACTTTCACTGCTTGACCCAGTAGCAAGTTGTTCACAGAGACCCTTGCCTCTAATCAGTTTGGTGATCTTAATATCTACATCATACTCCATGACCTTGGTGATCCACCCTACTCTTTTTTCATTCAGATCTTTATTCAATAAAATTCATTCACACTTGAGTGTGCCACCATGACATGAATTTTATTATGAGAGATCAAAGGCTTGAGTTTCTTCAGGCTTCTGATCATGGCAAGAACATGCATCTCTACAAAGGAGTATTTTTGTTCATAATCGACCAAACCTTGACTAAAAAAGGCTATTGGTTGTTCTAAGTTCTCTTCATTTTTTTGAACCAATATTGCAGAAATGTTACTTGTGCTACCATAAGCATAAAGATAAAAAAAATTTAGAAAAATTGGGATTTACCAGCGTAGGAGCTACTGCTAAGGCTGCCTTGCCCTTTTCAAAACTATTCTTGGCATCTTTTGTCCAACTGAAAAATGCATTCTTCTTTAACATAGCTGTCAAAGGCTATAACAGGTTTGCAATGTCTGGGATGAACCTTCTCAGAAAGTTGATTTGGCCCAAAAAGCTCTATAGACCCTTCTTGTAATTTGGTAATGGCAACTCAAGTATGGCTCTAACTCTTTCAGGGTCAATAGAAATTCCTTGCTTTGACACTATGTGTCCTAATAGTTTCCTTTCATGAACAGCAAAGATACTCTTCTTTGGATTGAGAGATATACCAAACTCTCTGCATTTTTCAAAAACTTGCCTAAGATGGAACACATGTTCATCAGCATTCCTAGAATATACTGTAATGTCATCTAAATAAATCAACATAATCTTGTTGATCAAACTTTGAAATGCCATGTACATAGCCTTCTGAAACGTAGCACCAACATTAGATAAACCAAAAGGCATCCTTTTGTATGCCATGGTGCCCCATTTAGTTGTAAAAGTAGTTTTGAACTGATCTTCTTCTTTAACCAACACCTGATTATACCCTAAAAAACCATCTAATAAGGAAAATATTTTAGAACCAACAACCTCTTGCAAGATTTGTTCCATGGAGGGCAGTGGGTAGTGGTCTTTCAAAGATGCTCGGTTAAGATCCCTAAAGTCTACACAAAGTCTTATTTCGCCACTCTTCTTCCTAACCGATACAAGGTTAGAAACCCATGAAGTGTGTTTGATAGGAAAGACAATACCCCCCTCAACTAGTTTAGTCAGCTCTTTAATCATTAGGGGCTCAAGTTTAGGATTCAAGGGCATTTGTTTTTGTCTTACCAGCTTGGCATTACATTCCAACTCAATTGTATGCTGAGCGATATGGGAATCAAACCCTTTCAAATCTGAGTATTCCCAAGCAAGGACATCATGAAATTCTTGACATAAAGCAACAAAAGCTTGTTTATCTTCATGTAAACAATTTTTTCCTATCTTAAGAAGTTTACCATTGAAAATCTCTAGTTCTTCATAATCTTCTTCTTTGATTTGCAAGCCAACTTTGCCCTTTTTAAGCTGATCATCAGTGCTGAAAATTAACTCTAAGGTAACAAGGCCTTTGGGCAACTTATTTGTCCTCAAATGGATGACTTGATCACCATACTGCTGCCTAAGTTTTGCTTGATTTTCAATGGAGAACTGATCTTCTTCGAGCAAAAAGGAAAGAATATGTTCATCATTGTCAAAAACTTGCCAGTGAATGTTGTTGTCAAGAATTGATGGTCTGACTACAACCTTCACATACTGCTGCACTTTCTCTTTTCTAATGTCATTTGGAATATCAAACTACGCTCCAATGGCTGCAAGTCTGTCAGCATGCTTGTTCTGATTTCTTGGAATAGACACTAAGTTAAAGGCATCAAAATCTTCGTTCATGTCCCACACTCTGTTTCTATAAGACTTTAATGTGTCATTTTTAGAAACATTCAGGCCCCTTACTTGATTAACAATTAATTCGCTGTCCCCATAGACTTTCAAGCTAGTTATTCCTCTCTTCCTTGCCCATTCTAGACTGTGAACAAGGCCTTCATACTCAGAAGTGTTATTAGAGCACACAAAAGAAAAACGGAATGCAGAGTAATACCTATCCCCTTGTGGAGAAATCAACATTGCACCTCCTCCTGCTCCATTCTTACTTTTGGAACCATCAAAGAACATCTCCCAAAGTCCACTTAGTGGTTGCAACAACTAATCTGCATCTTTCTCCAGGTTTGGAATCTTTGTGTCAGGCTCAAGAATGACATAGTTTCCCATACCAGCATCCGGAATGAGGTCCTCAGGACCGTCCAATACATTTTCAACTGCCCATTCATGCAGCAGCACATCAGGAACAACTTCTGATTGAAGATCTTGCGCTACAACCAGCTCACTGTCAATTGAAACAAGACAATTTGTGTCTGGCATAATGGGAATAGCATTAATAGGGCTCGGATTATATGGTTCAATGTGGTCTCTAGCCAACCTTTTAGATTTGATGGTCACCTTGGTTCCATATCTTGTTCTAAATAGCATATGTGACCAATCAGCTGATACATAACCACCTATTTTGGCTGTAAAGTCTCTTGATAAGCACAAGGAAAAGAAAGGTGGAAGGTGTATGACACATATGTCTTGAGGAACTAAAAAATTTGGACAAGCATGGAGGGTGAGATTTAAATCCTTGATAATACCCAAAGTATTAACCAAAGTACCATCCAATTGGATCACTCCCTTATCTAAAGGCTGGTATCTTAGTCCAAGTTTGTTAGCAATCTGTTTTGGCATCACGAAGCTGCTAGCTCCACTATCTACCATATAGTTATGAACTAACTTATCACCAATAATCACTGACACGTAGAAAGGAGGTGGTTTAACTCCCTTTTCAGTCTCTATGCAAGGCTGCTGATCATTTCCCTAGGAATTATTTGTTAACACAGCTCTAACCTGACCTATTGGGGGCTCAGATTCATCAGACATTTTCAAACTTGACAGAGCTGACTGTAACATATCCTTTTGACCTGGGATGGATAATGAGTCCCACATGGAAATTGTAACATTCATTTTTCTCATAGTGTCAAGCATATTATAAGGTACAATTAGATTTACTTTAGGATGTACCTTTATACCAGTATGATCAACTTGCAGGTGTGACTGCTTCTTGTCTGGGAGTTGCTGATTTCTTTGCCAAACAAGAGCCACTCGAGGTGTAGATGGTTCTGCAACCGCTGCCTTTCCTTTGTCAGCCGCTTGACCAAGTTCAAAAGCTCTCTTCTTTGCTCTGGTGTTAGCTGCAACTGGAGAACTATCTTCGTTCAACCCACAAAATTCTTGACCTTACCAGTTAAGTAGGGTAGTATCATTGCTAAATTGGTCCTGGTGTTGTGGGGATGTATCATTGCTAGCACCCTACTGCGAACTTGAAGCATTCTGTACCATAAGTGCCTGGTTGATCAGTCTATTTGAGCAAGTGGCCTGATTATGAGGTTGGTTACAGGGGTAACACCACTAACAGTTTGTTGCTAAGTTGTTTTGGATAGGAACCAACTCCTTGGTCGCACTAACAGGGGTTGGAGCATAGGCCTGAAAAGGCCTTGTGTTCACACTCTGTCTTGGGCCTTGATAGCTGCCCTGATACTGCTATCTATTCCCTTGGAATTATTGTTGCTGACCTTGGAAGGGCTAACTTGAGGCCTGACTCTACTGTTGATAAGGCCTAGAATAGGACTGTTGTTTCTCCAAGTGCACCAACTTGTTACCAAAAGTTTGTAAAAGAATTTTGATCTCTTGTAACTCCTGTGATGAGCTTGAAGCAACACTTTCTTGTTTATCAATGGTTGGAACAGCAGCTGGCAACATTGTTACATCTGGTACAGATGTGAAAGGAGGTATTTCCAAAGTGATGTTTGCATGAATTTTTGGAAATATGGGCATTGGAGGCCTAGTGGCAAGTTTTCCATCTTGTATTAAGCTGTTCTCAGCTCTAATTGCTATTTCAAAAGTGTCTGGCAAGGACACTCCTCCCATTGATTGTATCATGAAAGCTATATCGCTGTTCAAAGCCCTCAAAAAATATTAAAAATGCATATTCTGGAGGTGGCCTCACCGCTGTAGGGATTCTATCCCAAGTTCTTTGAAATCTAAAGTTGAAATCGTTCATTTGTTCTTGTGGACCCCTCTTAATTGTAATTAATTGCTCCAATAGAGACAAGTTATCAAACCTGTCCTTAAATTGCTTACGCAACTTGTCTCCAAATTCATCCCAAGTTGCAATTGAACTGACTGGTAGGCTCCTATACCATTGGATAGCTCTTCCCTTTAGTGAAGCAGCTAGTAATCTCACTGCCACATCCTCTTGGGTTATGTGATGGACTCCGCATAACGAATCCACATCTCTCATGTGTTCAATTGGAGTAGTTTGGTCTTCTATAAAAATTAGCAGACTCTTTAACATTGTCATTGGGATGTTGTTGTGCTATGCCAAATTTAAGGGGCTGCCTCTATTGAAAACGACAAAGGGTTGATTCCTTGCAGCGGCCATTGGGGGTAGCTAGATTGGATTTACTTGTATGGAAAAATGAGATCCCACTGATGGAGGAGAAGAATGAGTTCTTCTAGAATAGATAGCTATTGTTCCTCTTTTTTCTTTTGCTCTGCCTTTTCTTCTTGGTGGTGACAGCTGCAAATATTCAAAGGGACCTGAGCTACCTCTTGTCTGAACTTTTCTCATAAACTGTAGAAGGCACTGATTTCTGGAGTTCTTCTTTGTGGAGTCGCCAAGTATGCCAAATGACTTATCTAAAGCCCGGTAATAGCTGGTCGCATACTAAACCAACAATTCAATCTAATTTTAGTCCCACTGGGCATGCTAGAAACTATTGTCACCTGGAAATGCACCCTATGCAAAGTTGAAAAAGTTGAGCTTTCTAGTGAAACATTGGATCACTCCAAGGCTGTGGGTCACATGAGATTGGAGTGAACCTCCGGAGAAGGTTGGCTTCCTTTGGGTATCACCTAAACTAGCGATTCTGTGAAGGTAAAAGGAGAAGGAATGCATACAAATAATGAAACTAAACTGAACTGTTTCTATGGTGACACACCGAGTTAATAAGAAATCATGAAACGAACATAGGAAGAACATACACTGGAAAGCAAAAGAAAACATTTTCACTTACTTATCATAACCCCTTTAAACTCATGCACTATTCTTAACAGGCTTGCTCTACATGCATATCTTAGGAAGGAAAGATGAATTTCACAACCTTAAAACATATTCTAGATTCCAGTTGAGTTACAAAAGCATACATTTAGTCAAGAAAGGATTGATAAAAATCACTAACTCTTTTGAATGCATAATTCAAACTATTTACAAAAAGGAAAAAAATGCCTTATATACACCAGACTGTGTCGGCCCCTTAGGGCTTAAAAAAATATCAGGCCCTAGAAAGATCCCCCCACAGATCTTTTTGACTGAATTAATGTAGAACCCTACGTGTCCATGACGGTGAAGATTCATCCCCGGAGAGCCTTCTTTAGATATTTCACAGCTACCGCATTCATTCTAATCCTGGCATCGTGTCCTATTTGAACCACCTCGGTTGAACACCTTGAATGGCTTGAGCTCAAAAAAGATACGTGTTGCATTCACATTCTGTTGAAATTGTTCATCCTGGTCAGACTGCCATGGCTCGTCTCAGCTCCTCCTGGTTGGTTGAGCGTATTACACTCAGGCTCTATAGGCAGTCAAAACTCTTTTGAAAAGAGTCACATATTGGCGAGACACTGAAAGTCTCTCACCAATTTGATTATGTCCTTCAAATCCATCGGCATAGCGTGTGATAGTCAATGAGAGTTCTATCAAGGTCATAAAGTCACACCAATTTTACTGGAGTCAGTGGCAAGACACCATTTATTTCCAAGAGGTCGTAGCGGGTTTAACGAGTCACGTTGGGATCCCTTTCTATCACTGAGACCACCCTCATTCAGGAAGACATCCTTATATCAGCAAGACCTTATGCTGATGTCAAGCTCTTTCAGTGAGGTTGATACCTTCTGGTCGACAAGAGACTATTAAAGTCTCCCCGAATGCATTCTTACCTTACCAAGCTCTGTATTCCTTTCGCCAAGACATGATCAAGTCGGGAAGACACCATAGCGAGGATCAAATGTTGCACCGATACCCGCTTCTATCACTGAGACCATACCATGTCGGTGAGACATCATGCCGACAGTCGGGCGCTACATCGATGTAAAAGTCAGGGAGACTTTTTGCATCGATGAGACTTCCTGTCGAAGGCTCCCACCTAAGCTGAAGAATCCATCCTCTGCCAAGTCGTTCACTTATCGGCAAGACATCACCAAGTTGGGGAGACCTTCCTTTGACTTGGAATGCTATATTGAAGGCCTTCTTATTGGTGAGACTTTAACGAGTCACTGAGACCATAGCCGAATGCTTTGTCTCTCGGCAGGCTCCTTTCTTATTGAGGAGACACTCACACTTCGGTATGACCTTATTCTGAAGCTCGCCTCTTTATCGACGCCGCTTCTAGAGTGATTGTCGGCGAAACATTACAAGTCACCAAGAATTCTCTCTGATTGCCAACTCACGCTGAAACCCTCCCTAGTTTGAAGCACTCGGACTTGATGGAACCCCTGCTAGTCGGAGAGACTTCTAGAAGGTCCTGCCGACATTCTCCTTAGATGATTTCATGCCGAACCTTCCTAGGGTAGGTTCTCACATTGAGTTCCCCATGACCTAGCAACAGATGTAGGATCCTTGCCCTTGTGTGAATGTTCCATTGGCCTCTGAAGATCTAACATATGATTATCCTGCCTGATTTAAACTGTAGGTGAAATATGGGCAACAATTCTAGAAAATCATATCAAACAACTGAGATATTCCAAGCACTATCAAGACCTAACACCCGAGAGACCTTGGGGTGATTTTCAGCAACTTGTTGGAAGTCTCCTTTCAAGAGAGGTAGTGCATCTACGCACTGCTTGTGTTGAGAAGTGTACAAAACGCCTGTCAACACTATTGTATGCACCCTTTTCCCTTGATGTCAAAGGGAGAGTAATTTTGGAGATTTTTAGGCATGTTTCCATCAATGACAAAGGGGGAGATTGTTAGAAGAATGAGGTGTTTGTCATTTATGTTGTTATTGGCAACATGAGCATGTGGGATAAGCACAAGGTATATTGTTATGCATTGCAGTGTTTTCATTGATGTCAACATTGTATCCTCATACAAATACTATGGTACAAATTAGTTTGGGTGTCATGAGAATTTTTTAGGATTTTTGTGTAAGGTAATTTTTCAAGAAGGTTTGATCTCGTGAAAACAAATGTGATGGAAATTAATTGTGTTAATACTAGTGATTTTATGTTCAGAGCATCCAATTTTCGGTATGGATTGATCCACCATTCAATTCTTTGCTCTATAGTTATAATATAAATTTTTTGGTTGGTAGAAGTATCTAATTCCAAAGTTTCATCTTATTTTGGCTCTTGGTGTGAAAGTTATGAGTAATAGAAGTTCAGCTTGACAATTACAGGCATTTTCTAGTTCTATGCATATGATTCAAAAAATTTGCACTTCTTTGCAGATTGGATTTTGGCTCTATGGATTTGAGGAGATGTCGACAGATTTCAATAGAGTGTGCATTACATTTGGGATGGATTTTGGAGGTCCGCGTGTCCAAATGTGGACATATAGTTGGTGAATTTTGAAATTTGGTCTTCTACAGTGCTGACCTAATGGGTTTGAAGGTATACTAAGCTTAATTAAGTATTATGGAGTTATGTGGGAGTTATTACAAGTCCATACCAACCTACTTGATATATTACAAGCCTTGGGTTATGGTACAAAGGTGAAATATTTTTAATTTGAGCTCACAAGTCATATTTTGTATATTTTGAATGGTACATCTAGTTAGGCTAATCTAATTGATGTTCTAAGTGTTTGTGGATGAGTTGGATATAAATATCAAATTATTTTGAAGATGATGATAGGTGATAAGATTTAGTGGATCCAAATTGTGTGAATTTAGTGAGAATGCAGAGAAGGGTAGTGTGATGATTTAGATCAGTATGGAGAGTTTTGAGTATGTATTTTGAGCTTCATTAGAATTGTATTTCATGGATATGTTAGATGCAATTGTAATAGTTCAAATCCTAGCTATGTGCCATAATCTCTTCTATCTCTTGATTTTCTCAATGGGAAGTGAGTCCACTTGGATAGTGAGTCCACCTGCAATGAGCACTTCTATAATATACTATAACTGGTTATAATATATTGTGAGCTAACCCTCACCATGGTATTTCCCATTTTTGGTTTTCCACATAAAAATCTTGGTGTTCATGTGTTATGTGATGTTGTTGGATGTTTGCATGTTTTCCTCATTACTGTAAGATGAAGTTGCATGGTTAAATGTTTAAATGGTTTAAAATAATATTGATTCACCATCCCTCTCAATATTTTGGGTGTTCAACATCTTGTGTGTCTAAAAATTGGTATCAAACCTAAGGTTCCTTAGAAGAAGATTAACTACTTGAGGTAGATCTAGATAGTGCATGGGAATGGTGTCAAAGCTCCTATCTTCAATGGAACAAATTATGCCTTTTGGAAAGCCAGGATTTGGCATATGGAAATTAATCAAAAATGGATATATTATGTGTAAAAATCCTCTGACAAGTGAAGATGAGATCAAGAAAAATGAGAACAATGGAAGAGCAATGAATTCTATTTTGAGTGGGATTTTATATTCAAAACTTGTGAAGGTGATAAGTTGTAAAACTACTAAAGAGGTTTGGGAGAAGTTGAAGAGCATTTATGAAGGAGATGATAAGGTCAAGCAAGCAAAGATGTAGAATTTTAAGGCCAAATTTGAAACCCTAAGGATGCCAGAGGATGAAGATATTGCAAGCTACATGTACTGGGTGGATGAAATTGCCAACTCCATCAATGGTATTGGTGGAAAGTTGGAGGAAAATGAATTTGTGAAAAAATTATTGACAACTCTTCTTGAATTCTATAGTGCTAAAGTTTTTACTATTAAAGAAGCTTAGAATTCAGATCAATATACTAGAGATCAATTGTTTGGTGTTTTAACTACTTTTAAATTAAGAGAATTTGATAAATATGCTCCAAGGAAAGAAATTTCTTTTAAATTCAACAAGAAAGAGAGGAATGATGAATCTAATATGGATGATTTTGATGAAGTGGAAGCAAATTTTATAAGAATATTAAAAAAGGGTACTAATAGATAAAAAGGAGGGTTACCTTTCAAGTGTTTCAATTGTGGAAAGATAGGTCACCATGATTCAAAATGTCTAGATAGAGTTTCAAATGACAAACATAAAGATCATAAAGGTAAATTCATCAAGAAAAGTTACTATGTTAAGAAAAGGTAGCAATGATAAGGAATCAAACTACTTGAATAATGAAAGTGATGAATGATTGTTCATGGCTTTGAATGTTGGAACTAATTCTACTTACCTTGAGAGATGTGTGAAGGAAATTGCTCCAAAAATAGGTCACAGTATTGAAGGAACTATGTTGACTGCCTTTCATGCAAGAGAGGAGAGGAACTACTAGATAATTGACAACGGATGTTCAAACCATATGACAATTGATAAGAGTGATTTTTTTAACCTTGAGAAATATGATGGTGGTTGTGTTAGATTTGGTGATGACACATCTACTAAGATCTGTGGAAAAGATTTAATTAGTTTTGATAGAAAGCATAATATCGATGATGTTCTTTATGTCAAGGGTCTCTAGTATAATCTTCTCAGTGTAGGAAAAATGTGTAGCAAAGGATACAAACTAGTGTTTTAGGATGATGGTTGTGAAATTAGAAAAAGATCTGGAATCTTGGTTGTAGTAGGAACAAGGACAAAAGGAAATGTTTATAAGCTCAAAAGTGCTAGTGGTAAGTGCTTTATGACTCAAATCAATAAAAGTTGGTTGTGGCACAAAATAATGGGTCATATCAATTTTGAGAGCCTAGTGAAGATCAACTCTACTCATGTTGTGAAATATTTTGTAGGGATTACAAAGTCTATCAATGCAATTTGCAAAGAGTGTCAATTTGGAAAAAAAACAAGGAACAGTTTCAAAACTAGGGAACATTATACTATAAGACCTTTAGAGTTGGTGCATACAGACCTATGTGGACCTACTAGAAAAAGAATCCCTCAAGGTGATAGGTGTTTTATGTTATTAATATATGATTACTTAAGAATGACTTGGGCGACCTTTGTCAAAGAAAACTCAAAAGCTCTAGATAAGTTTAAAGCATTTAAATCCATGGTTGAGAATTAAAATGATTTGAAAATAAAGTGCTTAAGGTCTGGAAGAGGTGGTGAGTTCACTTCAAATGACTTTAATAGTTTTTGTGAAGATCATGGGATAAAAATACATTTATCGGCTCCTAGGACTGATCCACAGTAGAATGGGGTTGTGGAGAGGAATAACATAATAGTTCAGGAGGCATCAAGAACCATGTTGAAGGAGGAAAATCTACTGGATGTATTGGAGAGTATATATTCATACCATAGTTTACATTCTCAACAGAGGACAAGCAAGAGTGAATAGTTCAAAGGCCCCCTATGAGCTATGGTATGGAAAAACTCCAGTGAAATATCTTAGTGTTTGGAAGTAAATATTATATCATGAGGGATGCAGAAAACTTAGGAAATTTTCATGCAAGATCAAATGAAGGAATCTCCCTTGGATACTCTACAAATATCAGGACATACAAGTGCTATAACAAGAGACTAAAGAAGATAATTGAAAGTGCAAGTGTCAAAGTGGATGAAGAATCTTATTAGAGCTCAATGCTAATAGAAGGATATGAATCTGATGAACCCCTTTGTAAAGAAGAAGAAGAAGAAGAAGAAGAAGAGGTGCTAGTGGAATAGGAAGAAGCTCCGGAAAAGAACCCTAAGACCCCTAAGTTTGTGAAAAAAAATCATTCTGAGGGTCAAATAATTGGAGACAAGAGAAAATGTGTGTTGATAAGAAGAAAAGTTGTTATTCTAGAGGAACAGGTAAACTTTTTTTTACTCTCCAAGATAGAACCTAAAATAGTTTCTAAAGCATGAAAATATGAAAATTAGATTAATGTTATGGAAGAAGAACTCAGGCAATTAAGAAGAATCAAACATGGGAACTAGTCCCAAGACCAAAAAACAAGAATGTGATAGCAAATAAATGGGTTTTTAGGAACAAGTTGAATGAGGATGGATAAGTTATCAGAAACAAGGATAGGCTTGTGTGTAAAGGATAATCACAAGTGGAAGGAATAGATTTTGAAGAAACTTTTTCTCCAGTGGCAAGAATGGAGGCTATTAGGATGCTTTTATATTTTATGACACATAAAGTCATTAAGGTATATGAGATGGATGTAAAGCCTACATTTTTTAATGGTAAGTTAGAAGAAGAAGTTAAATTGAACAACCAAAAGGTTTTCAGTTATCAAAAGATCCTAATATGGTTTGTAGATTGAAGAAGGCATTATATGGGCTCAAACAAGCTCCTAGAGCCTAGAATGCAAGATTGGGAAGATACTACAACAAGGATTCAAAAAGGGTACTATAGAAAACAACCTTTACTTCAATGTTGAGAAAGATCAAATTTTGATTATGGTTGTGTATGTTGATGATATAATCTTTGAAGGAAATGAGACTATGTGTACAAATTTTGCAAAGGAGATTCAAAATAAGTTTGAAATGTCAATGCTTGGAGAGATGAATTTATTCCTTGGGATAAAAATTATTCAATCAGAAAAATATATATTCATTTTATAATCAAAATATGTAAAGGAAATGTTAAAGAAGTTTGGAATGGAGGATTCTAATCCAGTATGTACTCCCATGGATATTGGTTGTAAATTAAGAAAAATGATGAATTTCCTAAGATATATTAGACTAAGTATAGATTCGTGATTGGTTGATTACTATATCTAACTACAACTAGACCTTATTTTAGACATGCAATATGTCTTGTGGCAAGATTTCAAGAGGATCCTAGAGAGTCACATGTGGTAGCAGTCAAAAGGATATTCAAATATTTGAAGGGAACTCTAAAATTTGGTCTATGATATTCTAAGGATACTTATTTCTCTTTGAGTGCTTATATAGATGTATATTGGGCAGGTTGTGTGGATGAAAAAAGTACAATTGGGTGTTCTTTCTTCATTGGAAACAAGATAGTTTCTTGGATATGTAACAAGTGGGATTCCATGTCATTATCTACTATAGAGGCATAATATATTGTTGCGGCATATTTTTTTACACATGTGCTATGGATAAAGTAGGCATTGAAGGATATCAAAATATCATATGATGAACCTATTCCTATCTTGTGTGATGATACAAGTGCTATCAAAATTTAAAAAAATATGGTCATGCATTCAAGAACAAAGAATATCTCTATTCAGTATCACTTTCTAAGAGAGAAAGTTGTTGAGAAGGAAGTGAAGTTGGAGTATATGCCTACAAAGGATCAAATAGCATAAATTTTCACAAAGGCTCTTCCAAAATATACATTTGAATATCTTAGACATAAGCTAGGGGTTATTTCCTCTCCTTTCAACTAAATGCATAAGATTGTGCATATTTCCAAGGGAGGAATTCAAGATGTATTATTTATCCTAGACCAATGGAAGCAACCTCTCAAGGGGAGCAAGTAGTGGTAATTTTAGTTAGTATAGTAAGGGGAAACACATTTTGTGCTTGAATTGAAGTGCACAAGTGTTATCCTTTGCCATTGATGTCAAAGGGAGAGAGAGAGAAGTCTAAAAAACACAGAGAGAAGGAGAGAGAAATTTGAAAAAATCAAAGGGAGAGAGAATTGGAGAGCTATGTTGGAAAATGTGACTCAAACTTACTAGCCTGATAATCTTCCCACGGCTTGATGTTTAACTCCTTATCGTCTTGATAGCTCCACTTTGGTGGGACTTAGTACACAATCCCATCGATGGTCTAAGAAATCTTCATGAGTTTGGTGTTGTGTTCTATCAGTGAGAGATGATCATGTCACCGGGACATGGAATGGAGTCTCTCTGATGTCTCGTTGGGTATTTTAGACACTACTTCAATGGGATTTGAAGCCTTCATTGGGATGTTGAAGTCAATCCCTTCGAAATGCCTATGACTTGGTGGATAAAGTACTCGGTGGGGATCACCGTCAATGTAGACAATAGGTACATTAGTGAGACTTATCTACTTCGGTGGAAGGTGTTAAAACATCCCCCCGACATCCTAGTGGGATGGAGTAGAAAGCAAAGGGCTTGGATCAAAGTGACTTTGAGTGTTCAGAGAGACATGGCCTCGTGTCTCTTTGACACTTCGATAACTGAACATCTTGGCATATATGCATATTGGAGTAAGTGTTGAAGTTTGAAGAGAGACTATCTCCAATCTCTATGATACTCTGGTGGTAAGCGTTGGCAAAGGAAGTAACTAGAGACATGTCGAGGTAACACTAGGAATTCAAAGAGAGACTGTTCCCAGTCTCTTTGACATTCCAACATGAGAATGCAATGGCAATTATGACTGTTCAGTTTGATAGGAGGATGTAATGTTTGGCTTCCTAGAATGATTGGAAACTATATGCAAATGCCATAGTGCATTGTACATATAAAAACAGATAGATGATCTAAGGTTGATCAAGAGGTTGATAAGGGAAATTTTATGTTACTATAATTAGAATTGACTCTGTAAGCTAATACCTAAAAGAGAAAGTTTTGTATCTTGTATGTAGATGACTTTTTAATATAATATAAGTGAGCATTGCTATGGTGTGTGGGTTTTTCTCCTGTAAGGGTTTTCCCACATTAAAATTGGT
This sequence comes from Sequoia sempervirens, assembly GCA_007258455.2. Taxonomy (NCBI): domain Eukaryota; kingdom Viridiplantae; phylum Streptophyta; class Pinopsida; order Cupressales; family Cupressaceae; genus Sequoia; species Sequoia sempervirens. The sequence continues at coordinate 346,765,126 of VDFB02086081.1, read as the reverse complement.
GTTCAATTGTGTGATGTATTAATTCTATGTTCTATTAATTTCATGACATGTGCATCTCTATATTCTATAGTTGTAAATTTTTTGTGAAATATTTTGTATCTCTCTCCTATAAAATTGGCATTTAGGAAGGCATTTCTACACTTAGCTTTCCTTACAAGTGGTATCAGAGCCTGACCAATTGTGTTATCCTTGTGGGCGAGTCAGGTTTTTTATGTTGGTTTTTCGAGTGGGAGTTTTGTAGTGAGAATCAATTTGAAAACTTGTTACATATTTGAGATGGCTAGCACATCAAGAAGAATAGAAACTGAAAATTTTAATGGTGGCAATTTTGAGTCATGAAAACTCAAAATGGAAGATTTTCTTGTGGATTGTGACCTATGGGATGTTGTTTTTGGATCCAAACCAATGGGCATGAAACAAGACTGGGATCTCATGGATAGGCCAAAGGTCTCATCAGACCGTGCTTGGCTGATTTTGTGCTCTTGAATGCTTATGAAGAGAATTATGCTTCTTCTTTGTGGAAAAATATTGGTGACATTTATCAATGGAAATCTCTGGTAAATAAGTTATTCCTGAGGAAGAAGTTGTATTCATTAAAGATGGAAGAAGGGGAATCTATAGCGGATCATTTGAATTCTTTTAATATGATTGTTGCTCAATTGGCATCTGTGGGTGTGAAGATTGATGATGAGGATCACTATCTACTTATGTTGTTTTCTTTTCCTGACACATCAGATCATTTAGTAATGGCTATTAGGAGAACAAAAACCCCTTTAAAGATGGAAGATGTGGTTGCTTCGCTCCTATCAAAAGAAATGCGAAGGAAATACTCTAAGATGGCCAAGGAGGCCCTTATTGTTTGAGACATATCAAAGGAGAAAGGTAAGAAGAAATACAAGAATTCTAAATCCAAGTTAGAGGGGAGATCAAAGTCTCTTGGTAAAAAATCCAAGGTGATATGTTGGAATTGTGGGTAGACTGGACATATCTAGAAATATTATAGAGGAGAGAAAGAACAAAAAGAAGAACCACTCTTCTGATAATGATTCTTCTCAGAGTGATGCAGATGCCTTCATAGCAACCTTGGCAACTCAAGTATTAGATGATGCTTGGTTGATTGGCTCAAGTGCATCTTTTCACATGACATCCCACAAAGATTGGTTTTTGAAGTATGAATAATACAAAGGTGGAAAGGTGTATTTGGGTGATGATTCATATCTGGAAATAGTTAGCCATGGAAGAGTTAGAATTCAATTTCCCAATGGAAGAGTAAAATTAATCGATGATGTAATGCATATACCAGGTCTGGCTCAAAATTTTCTTTATGCAAGTAAGTTGAATGATGTTCGTGTTCAAATTTCTTTATCGAATAGTGCTTGTAAGATGACTAGAGGTCCAATTTTGTTGGATAAGGGTGCACAAATTGGAACTCTATACAAGTTGGACTCACATGCAGTTCAATGTAACAATGCCTCAGAAAATTCAAACAAAGCTAGTCATGTAGAGAAGAAAAATGTTGTTCATGTAGGTGTGAATTCCTTGGAGGTGAAGCTCCTAGTAGAGAAGACAATGTTTTGGCATCAAAGGCTAGGCCACATTGTTGAAAAAGGTTTAAAATCCTTGAAGAACAAAAGCCTAGTTGAAGCAATTGATGATTGTAACCTTGAATTCAAATTCTATGAACATTATATATATGGAAAGCAACATTGTGTTTCATTTTATTCTAGTTCTCATAAATCTTATAGAATCTTGGATTATATTCCTTCTGATATTTTTGGTCCAGTTAATGTTCCTTCATTATCAAAGTCTATATATTATGTCTCATTTATAGATGATTACTCAAGAAGGGCATTTGTTTATTTTCTCATAAGTAAAACTAAAGTTTTTAGGTGATTTAAGGAATTTAAAACCTTGGTGGAAAATCAAATTGGAAGAAAAATAAAATGCTTGATGAAAGATAATGGTGGTGAGTTTTTTTCTATAGATTTTGACAAGTATTGCAAAGACCATGGAATTAAAAGGCATAAAACCACTCATTACACTCTGTAGAAAAATGGAGTTGTTGAAAGGATGAACAAAACACTAATGGAAAGGGCGAGAATTATGCTTAGTAGTGCTAGTCTGGAACATATGTTATGGGCTGAGGTTGTGGCTACAACATCTTACTTGATCAATAGATCTCCCTCTTCGATGCTCATAGATAAGAAACCTTTGGAAGTGTGGTCTAGTAAGAATCCCTCTTTGAGACACATTAGAGTATTTGGATGTGAGGCACATGCATATGTGTCAAATGAGAAAAGATCTAAATTGGAGAACAAGGCTGTAAAATGTATCTTCATTGGTTATGGGATTGGTGTGAAAGGGTACAAGCTTTGGAATCCAATCACATAGAAGGTGATGTACATCAAAAGTATAATCTTTCATGAGCTAAAACCTTCCACTATTGATCTATAGCCAGAGATGAAAGAAGCAGAAAAGAAGGAGGTAGTTGAAATTCCTCTTACTCCAAATAAGTAGGAACTACGAACTCCTAGTGGACCTGTAGATGAGGAGAGCTCAAGAAAATCTTAAAAAATTTAGCAAGAAGAACCTCAGCCTCAGCCTATGAGGAGGTCTACACATGAGAAGCAACAACCTAAAAGGTTTGGTTATTCTATGTTAGACTCTAGTTGTGCCTATGCTTTGATTGCTAACACTGATGAGCCTAGGAATGTGTTAGAACTATAAAATTTTGAATTTTTCACAGTCAATTGCATTCATGGGTTTCTAAAATGAGTCCTCATCATAAGCATAAAATTCCCTCTTCATATTGTCTTGCTTATTTTCTGTCATGAGATCCATTTAAATCCATCTAGTCCTTCACATTCCATTGTATTACCCATATCAGCAAGATAGGGTGAAGGTCTCCCCAACCTATATTTTTCACTAATGTATGATTGTTGTAGACTATCGGCATGATACTTCTTTTGTTTCGGCGATAGAGAGGATTCATATCGGCATAAGAATCATATTCGAGATGAGTTCATAGCGAAATATTATCTCTTTCCGACCACCGTATGAAAAAATACATCGGCATAGGTTGGGGCATCAATGTAATGTCACAGCGAATACAATATGTCTCACCGACTAGTACATAGAAGGGTCATTTCGGCCAAACTGATGGGTATCGACGTGAAGTCATAACAAAATCATATTGTCTCACCGATTGGCTCACAAGCAAACATCTCGGTAAGACTCACATGCATCGGGGTAAGGTCTTGGCGAGTGGCTCTTGTCTTGCCAAATCAAATACAAGGGGACTCTATTAGAGTATTTCGGAGTGAGGTCTTGCAGTCTTGTCGACTCAAATGTTACGCCGATAGAGATATGCATCACCAGGAGAAGAAGTCTTCAGCATAAGTTTCACCGAGGTTTGAAAGTTATACCGATAGAGTATGTCAGGGTGAGTCTCACCGAATGGAGCAATCTGGAGGAATGGGTTCGGCGAGACATTTGGTATCGGTATGAGTCTTCACGAAGATTCATGGTCTTGCCGATGGAATTTTTTCATCGGTAAGATTTATTTTGTCGGTGTCAAACTCAATGGTCACGCCGAAGTATGTTTTCAATCGGCGAAGGGGTGATTTTGTCTCAACAACTAGATAATACATTGAAGAATGCATATCGATAAGACATAATGATATCTATGAGACATCTCCCCGACTTGAAATTGTCACAGTGACATGAAAAACAGAAGTGGTAGTCATCAATTTGATTCCAGGTGTCAGTTCGACCACAAAATGTCTTGGTGAATGGTGTAATAAACATTGCAAAAGGACTCCGCCCCAGATTTGAAAATCTCTCACTGACAGGACATTTGATGCGACAGTGCCTGTTTCAAATGAGCCTTCATTCATGCTTCATTAATGGAACAACGAGATATAACAATGAAGGTTTAATCAATTCTTCAGTACCAAATTGATTGCAGAAGAATTGGCAAGGTGAACAGAGAACTAAGACATCTTTCAGTCTGAGGAGCTTGAGCAGAATACTGTAAGTAATTGCATCTCAGCCTTCTAATTTTAAGTTTTGTAATCTTGAAGAATGGAGTCTTCTGGTTCTGGAAAAGCTAAGGGTAGAAATCTTGGTGAGAGTAGTCAATCAAAAGGAAAGAAACAAAAGGTTGATACAGAGCATGAGGGCACTAAACGGAGGTTAAACCAGGATCTTATTGACCATTTACCTAGTTCAAGGCCTAAAGCCAGAAGGTCCGCACAACTTACGACATAAGTTGATAAGTTAGATGATAAATGCAAGTTCATAGGTGATGTCTGGACTGCTGTAAGAGGATATGAACTATTCAATTTTCACTACCATAGGAGAAACCATTTTGAACCAGTCTGTAATCCTTGGAAGCTGAATGTAGGGAAACTAGTGTGCCCTAATGTATTTGTGAATGCAGAACTAGTGAAATTGCTTGCATATCATTATGATCCAAAACATAAGGCTATATGTGACCCATTTGGGAAACCATAGATATATGTGTCAAAAGAAGCGATAGGTGAGGTTTTCAAATTAGAAGGGTTCTACAATGAGGAGATTAGTTGTGAACAATTGGAGAAAGAATTTTCAAGAATGGATACTACTTATAAGGGCTGGAGGTTGCCAATTCATAGGATTAAACAGGGCAGCCAGATCCTCTACAAGATAGTGAGGGGCCTCCTTATCATGTGGATTTGTTTGAGCCCTATATGAAGTACACATATTTCTTAGTGTATCAAGTGTTGGGAATGGATGCCCCAGAATTCATGTCAATTGTGCCAATGATTATCACAGCAGATATTTAGTATCACAATTCTAGGCCATTTGACTATGCCTCATACATTTCTAAGGGGCTTGATTCAAGGTTGATGGCTATCAAGGTGGGATCATCTATTGTTCATCTTAGACACTATTCATTGTTGATGCACTTGGTGCTATATTTTGGACAGGAGTTAGGAGTGTGGCCTCCAGAATTGAGGATTTCTCAAATTGGTAGGGAAGGTGAAGCATTGCCTGTTCAATTGTGAACTGCTATTTGGGACAGCAGGTTTGCTAGTTCTAGTTTCATTCATTTCGAGGAACATTTTTGTAAAAACATTGTATAAGCTGTATCAATTTCCTTGTAATTATTCATTGACTGATGAGATTAAAAGATTCCTTCGGCCAAAAGACTTCAATGGGAAAATTGATCATAACTGGGGAGATTGGTATTGTTTGGAGGGAGCTACTGTGATCAGAGTATATGGATTTGAAGATGCCCCTTTCATTCTACCAAGGACAGTTCCAAACAGAGTTGCATATTTAGAAATTGTCAGACAAATGGATTATAGCAGTGTGATGCATTTCAGCTCTTTTGGGAAGTAGGATTTTATGCCTATTACATTGTGTTTTGGTGACTTTACTGTGTTGTCTAAGGAAGTATACAATTCAATCCTTGATAGATTGTTGCATTATAATATGAAGAGAGGACCACCCAGAAAGGATTTTGATCCAGAGGGATATATCAATTCTGCTAAGCTGAAGATAAATTTTGGAGGGTATCAGCATGTACCCTATCCCTTTGATGATATGATCAGAAACTTGGATGAAGATGAAGCTGAAATGGTGGTTGAAAGGTATAACCAAGGGCTACAGGAAACAGAGCAATTGACTTCTGGAGGAGAGGAGACACCAAGGGATAATGTGCCACAAGGTAAACTAGAAAAGGTATCCAGGTTGAGGACTCAGTAGTATGTTTGCTCAACCAGAGAACAGAGTATAGAAAGTGGTGATGTTGATACAAGACATATGGAATATAGATCATTTGTTTCTGATGATGAGTTTATAAATTCCCCATAATTCAAGGCATTCTTGTATAAGCAGAAGGGGAAGGAGATAAGAGAAAATGTTGATGATGTCACTTCAGGAAATGAGGAACAATTGTTGGGCCGATTAAGAAAGTGTGTGGATGATGAAATAACAAATATGACTCCTAAAAAGTGAAGGATAATGTTGGAGAACGCTGGTGTCATGATCTTTCCTGGCCTTGACTTAAACTCTGCATTGGTTTTTGATAGTTTCTTGAGGGACAGCAATGCTACACACAAGCTCGACGGAGAAAAGGTAACAGAGGTGTATGCAGGCTCTAAGTACAATACTGATGAGGGATCATTGATGATATGGGCTTTGTACCCACCCCACAGGAAATCAATAGTAATTGACATAGAGAAGGCATTTAGCCATGTCATGACCCTAAAAGTTGGAGAAGCTGATCCTATGGCTACTACAGAAATTGGGGTCAGTATTGCAAAATTGAACAAAGCACAGATCCAAATGTTGATAAAAGAAAGAGAAATGTACAAGGAAAATAATGAAAAAATGTTGAGAGAGAATGATAGACTGAAAGACTTGGTTAGTATTTCAATGGGGCCAACCAAAATGCTCACTCAAGGAGAAGGCTCTCAGGAAAAAGATCATTGGGTAGGATCAAGTGCTTATTCTCAAGGAAAGAACGATGCAATTGCAGCAATTGTCAAGAAGAGGCTGGATAATTTGACATTTTGGTTAAATAAACTGTGGGGAAAATATTCTCATACTCTTGTCGCATTGAAAGAGCACACAAGGATGGATGGACGAATTATGGAGAAGTTTCATGAGATAGCCCAAAGAGATGCTTCTAACAGGGCAACACTTGAGGCTGTAGATCATATTGTAAATCGTCATCAAAACTTCTATGTTGAGCTACAGGGGGATGAACAGGGGTTGATTGATGCTGCCAAGAAAATTGTGATCACATTCTCTGATGATAAAGGAGAATTGAAAGAAGCCACCAGATGGAAAAGTGAATGTGAGTCAATACTGAATGAAGTCTTGAAGCTAGCTTTTGCAGAGGATACAACATTAGAGGAAGTGAACGAGCAGAATGAGGAGATGATAAGGATGGAAATCATGATCTAGAATGATGTTGGAGATGTGGACACATATGAGCGTCGGGATTATTTAGATCATCTTGCTAAAACTCACATGTGGCTTAATAGAGCTTAATTATTCTCTATCTTTTTGTTTTGTAAAATGTGATATTTCAGTTTCTGAAAGGACGTTTCCTTTCGTATTCTCAATGTATAAATGTCTGTTTTGGAAACGAAATAGGTGAAAAGTAGAATAGATTAGAGAATAGAAAATATACGGTGGAACACAATGTTTCATAGGTCTAAGACTCTGGTGTATGTTTTGAAGTCATTGAGATATCAATGAGAATTATCTGATTTGCTGGTGTATTTTCTGGTGTCAATTGTTTTGTTGTGCCTATTGAAAGAGTTATTTAAGTTGTCTCTAAGATTAATGTTGTCTGGTTATTTAAATTGACATAACAAGTTATGTTCAGATAATCAGTACATATTAGTTGTATCTATGTGATTGGTTGATAGGTTCTTTCAAGGAAGGATTAAATCCTTTTAATTAATCACAATAATTAGGGAAATTCATCTAGATCAGTAAAAAGAACTTAATAATCACAATCTTGCATGTTTATATTAGTTATAAACAAAAAAATGCCAAACAATTTGAATGTCCTCTAGAAAGAAGTCACTCATTTAAGATTTCATTTGACTCTGCATACCCAATAAGGCACTAGTCTATGCATTTCACCATTAAGATTCATTCATTTTTCTTTACATCTGTTAACTGAGCATATTAGGATTTAGTTCTGAATATTGGTATACAATTTATACCAAATTTGATTTATTTTTCTACTTCTATCTGCCATCGTGGAAAAATCATTGCAAGAAGAGAAGATTAAAGTCAAGTCTACTCAATTCATCTAGGTACACCTGCCTAGGTCTAGCAGCACCTGAAGAGTAGAAGGTTTATGTCAATTAGCCTTGTCTGTTACCCTAAAATGTATCAAGAGATTGGCAGCCTCTTGAGGTACCCTTTACCTTCATTTTTGAGAGCTAACTGAATGTTAGGGAGGAATTGGATATGTTTGATTCAAGTTCCTGGTTCGAAGCCATGAATAAAGAAATGGTGTCATTAAAGAAAAATGAAATGTGGGATCTGGTAGCTTTGCCTAAATGTCAACAGCCTGTTGGGTGCAAATGGGTGTTTAAAAAGAAAATCAGTTTGGATGGCAATGTTGAGAAGCATAAAGAAAGGTTGGTCATGAAAGTATATTCCCAAGTGGAGGGAATTGACTATGGAGAAATATTTTCTCCTATAGCTAAGATGACATCTATCAAATTTCCATTGTCACTTGCAATGGCGTATGATTTAGAAATCGAGCAGATGGATGTATGTTGCAAGAATGAAGATGTTTTACATTGATTTCCCCTTTTCACACTAAGAAAAAAATACTTTTTCAATAACAACACATGACACTACCAACCGGTTGTTGTTATCATTAATGTCATGGATGCAGGTTATTGGATGTATATGTCGAGGATATTGAGAAAATTGTAATAGAGAAAGGTTGTAGGTGTTCAGTAGTTGCTTCGGGTTTTGCTCTAGGATTTTCTCCTATGTTCGCGTGGTTCAGATATGATGATCATGATTATTGGAAGCTACTATATCTAGGATTTGGGCTTCTAGATTGTTGAAAAGTGTGAGTTATGTTCACCAGTTGTGAACTATGGTTTTCTGTGTATCTAGCTGAGGTTTGGGAGAAATATTGTTGGTCTGGATTTCTTTTTGGTTGAGTCTTATGACTTGTGGTTCTAGAGTTGAGTTTTTATGATCATGTTGAAAATAATTCTAGTATCTAGAAGGATTGGATCGTGCTAAGAGTTGTGTGTTCTTAATTTTTCTATGTGTTCTACACTAGTTTGGTCGACCTTGTGTTAAACACTACTCTCGAAGTTAATGGGTCCTCATCAAGCATGTGTTTGGGTCACCCTCATTCTAATTCCACCCTAAAATGTTTTGGCACTGGCCTAATTTGAAATTGAATAATGGATGGCTGACTTTGGATATGTTTCAAAGTTGAAGATGGTATAAATACAGGATGAGTTAGTGGTGAAAGAAGTACAAAGAGATAGTGAAAGATATAGATCAATATTTATGTATGTGATGCAACTGTGGCAGATCAGCGCAAATCTAAAATGTTGAGTTTTTGGATGCAATGAGCTGAAGGTGGACTCTATCATTCATGCATGTCTGCAAGTGGTTGAGTGAATCGTGGTGGAAATTGTTGTTGCATTTATATTTTCTTCTCTTTGTAACATATCTCTTATATCTTGTTTGTATCTTTGTGGCAGTGAGCCCTTCGGGTGGTTAACCCTTGTTGAATAGTGAGTCCTTGTTTTGGTAGTGATCCTTATCAGGCAATGAGCCTTTTGTAATCAGTTTTGATATTCTCTATACTGTGAGTTAATCCTCACCATGGCTTTTCCCTTCTTCGGTTTTCCATGTAACTCTGGTGTTATTATGTATGTGTGATTCTTTTCAGTTTCTATCTTTGCATTCAATGTTTAATCATTTAGCAGAGTAGTGATTTGTGATTGATCTAAGTTCTAATTAATGTTTTAAGGATTAAAATTTTCTATGACTGATTCATCCCCCCTATTAGTTGTCTTATTCAACAATTGGTATCAAAGCTAGGTTCCTTGGAGAAGAGATTAATTGCTTAAGGAAGGTTTGGGATGGTTGGAAAAGTTTCTTATGAGTATCTGAAGTTTGATGGAACTAATTATGCTTTCTAGAAAATACGAATGGAAGAATATCTATAGTATTACAAATATGATGTGGAGAAAGCATACAAGACTCCTTACACTCCTACTAATGGTCTGAGTACACCTGATGAAATCAAGGCACATGAAGCGAACAATAAGGTGAAGTCAATTTTGAAGAATAGTCTTGTACATTCTGAGTTGATTAAGTTACAAAATATGAAGACTGCTAAAGAGGTCTAGGATACTATAGAAAAATCACATGAAGGTGATGAATGGGTCAAAGAAGCAAAATTACAGAATTTGGAGACACATTTTGAGCTCCTGCATATGTCTGAAGATATGAATGTTAAAGCCTATGTATAGAGATTGGATGAGGTAGTAACTGGAATGCAAGGACTTGGTGTTATAGTAGATGAATCCAGGATTGTAAAGAAGATTCTTAGAACTCTTCCTGATGCATACAATGAAAACGTATGTGCTATTGAAGAACATATAGACTACAAGACTTATACTAAAGATCAGTTATTGGGAACTCTAACATCTTATGAAATGAGAAAGTCAAATTTGAGAAATGGATCCAATTTAGAAACTTATTTCAAGGCTACAAAAGTTAAAGATCTAGATGAAGAAAATCTTGATGAAGTAGAAGCTAACTTTGTGAGAAGGATGAAGAAAGGATCTAGTAAGTATGAAGGTAAGTTACCCTTTAAATGCTTTAGTTGTGGAGGAATAGGTCATTACGCTTTGAGGTGTCCAGAGAGAGCTAAGAGGAAAAAATAAAGACATGAGAGAGAAAATAAAGGAAAGAAGATCAAAAAAGCATATTATGTCAATGACGATGCTAGTATTTCTGATCAGGAATCTGATTATGGAGATCCTGATGAAAATGAATGCTTGTTCTTGGCTATAAAAGATAAAGCTAGTTTTGCTAATTCTAAAAAATAGGTGAAGGAATGCCCTTTGGAGAAGGAGAAAAGTGAAGGTATTGTAATCTCTACCCTACATGCTAAACAAGAAAAGAACTATTGGGTATTTGATAGTGGTTGTTTACATCACATGACCGGTGATAAGAGTAAGTTTGTTTAACTTGAAAAATATGATGGTGGCTTATTTATATTTGGAAATGATACCGGTGCTAAAATTTATGGGATAGGCTCATTAAGTTTTGGTGGCAAGCATAATATTGATGATTTCTACTATGTTAAAGGCTTAAGGCATAATATTTTGATTGTTGGACAGATGTGCAGTAAAGGATATAATTTTGTATTTAAGGATGAAAAATGTGAAATTAGGAAATACTTTGGAATAGTGATTGTAGCAGGAAAGAAATCTAAAGGAAATATATATCAACTTAAGGGTGTTGATGGACGATGCTTTATGACTCAGATTAATGATAGCTGGACATGGCATCAGAGAATGTGTCATATGAATTTTGATAACTTGACAAGGATTAGTGCAGTTCATGTTGTGAGATATTTACCAAGGATTACAAAGCATGTTAATGCTATTTGCAAGAATTTTCAGTTTGGAAAGCAAGCAAGAAATCATTTCAAATCAAAGGAACAATATACTACTGGACTACTGGATTTAATTCATATAAATCTCTATGGTCCTACAAGAGTGATAATTCTACAAGTTGAAATGTACTTTATGATTTTGATTGATGATTACTCTAGGTATACATGGGTTACATTTCTTAGAGAAAAATCTGATGCATTAGATAGATTCAAGACATTCAAAGCTATGGTTGAAAATGAAGTAAATTTGAGGATAAAATGCTTAAGATTTGAAAAATTGGTGAATTCACTTCCCATGAGTTTAATATGTTTTGTGAAGTTCATGGAATAAAAAGACAGTTATCTGCTCCGAGAAATCCTCAGCAAAATGGATTTGTTGAAAGGAAGAACAAAACAATTCAAGAAGTAGCTAGATCAATGATTACTGAAGTAGGTCTACCAGAAGTTTACTGGAGAGAAGCTATTCACACGGTTATTTATGTATTCAATCAAATTCAAGCAAGAGAAAACAACAAAAAGAACCCCTATGAGCTATGGTGTGGAATAATTCCTACTATTAAATATTTCAAGGTATTTGGAAGCAAATGTTATATCAGAAGGGATGAAGAAAATTTAGGAAAGTTTGATGCAAGAAGTGATGAAGGAATTTTTCTTGGATATTCTACTAAAAGAAAAGCCTATATATGTTTCAATAAAAGACTAAGGAATATTGTAAAAATCTCAAATGTCAAGGTTGATGAAGAAACGAAGAATTCAACTAATGTTGATGGATATTTATCTAATGAGCTTGATTGCGTAAGGATAGAAGAAATTGTGGAAGAACAGGAGAAGGGTGAGCAAGAGAAGCAGAATGAAGAAGTAGAAGATGAAGCTCTGGTAGTGTCCCTAAGACACCTAAGTATTTGCAGAAAAATCATTCAAAAAATTAGATCATTGGAGACAAGACAAAAGGAGTATTGACAAGAAGCAGAGCTGTTGCTGGTGAGATAAATCTGTGTTTACTCTCTAAAATTGAACCAAAGACTATAAGTGAAGCATGTAAAGATGAGCATTGGATGGAAGCTATGAAAGAAGAAATTATGCAAATAGAGAAGAATCAAACTTGAGAATTGGACCCAAGACTAACAAATAAAAACATAATTAGATCAAAGTGAGTATTCATAAATAAGTTGAATGAGAATGGAGAAGTGGTTAGAAATAAAGCAAGGCTTGTGTGTAAAGGCTACTCTTAAGTAGAAGGCATAAATTTTTAGGAGAATTTTTCTCTGGTGGCAAGAATGGAAGCTATTAGGATGTTCTTAGCATTTGCTGCTCATAAAGATTTCAAGTTCTATCAGATGGATGTTAAGTGTGCATTTTTTAATAATGATCTAGAAGAAGAGGTCTACATGGAACAATCAGAAGGATTTTAGTTATCAAATAAACTATACATGGTCTGTATATTGAACAAAGATTTATATGGATTGAAGCAAGCTCCTAGAGCTTGGTATGCAAAGTTAGATAGGTATTTAATTTAGCAAGGTTTCAACAAAGGTACGGTAGATAGTAATCTATATTTTAAAATTGAAAATGACAATCTTGATTGTGGTTGTATATGTTGATGACATTATTTTTGGAGGAAATGAAACTACATGTAAGATGTTTGTGAAAGAAATGCAAAAATAATTTGAGATGTCTATGTTTGGAGAGGTGAATTTATTTCTTGGGATACAAATTAATCAAATAGAGAAAGGTATTTTTATTTCAAGTCTAAGTATGTGAAAGAGATGTTGAAGAATTTTGGGATGGATGGTTCCAAAATAGTATGCACTCCTATGGTAACTAGTTGAAAATTAGGAAAAGATGATGATTAACCTAAAGCTGATCATAGCAAATATAGATCTATGATTTTAGGTTTGTTGTATTTGACTGCTACTAGATTGGATATTATGCATGTTTTCTATCTTTTGGCTAGATTTCAAGAAGATCCTAAGGAAACGCATGTTGTTGCTATTAAAAGGATATTTAGATATTTGAATGGAACTCTGGATTATGGCTTATGGTATCCTATATATGTTGACTTTACACTAAGTGCTTATACAAATGCAAATTGGGCTAGATGTATGGATGACAAAAAAAGTACAAGTGGTGGTGCATTATTTCTTGGTTGCAGATTGATGGCATGGTTGAGTAAAAAGTAAGATTCAATTTCCTTATTTACTGTTGAAGCTAAGTATATTATTGTTTCATCTTGTTGTACACAAGTTCTATGGATGAAACAAACAATGAAAAACATCAAAGTAATGTATGATGATCCTATTTCTATATTCTATGATAATACAAGTGCAATTAACATTTCAAAGAATCTAGTGATGCATTCGAGGACAAAGCATATATCTATTAGGTATCATTTCTTGAGAGAGAAGGTTGTGGAGGATGAAGTAAAGCTTGAGTATGTACCTATGAAGGACCAAATTACTGATATATTTATGAAGGCTCTTCCTAAAGATACTTTTGAGTATCTTCGGGAGAAGTTAGGGGTCATTTCCCCTCCTTTCGTGAACTAGATGTATATGGAGATACATCAGTCTAGTGGGTCTATGGATCTATCTTTCTTCTGGATTGATGTTTTGGTGGCTACCTCTCAGGGGGAGCAAGTAGTGCCATGTGTTGTCATTGAAAAATTATTTTGTTCTTAATGTCAAAGGGGAAATCAATGTGAAACATCTTTTTCCTTTGTCATTGATGTCAAAGGGGGAGATGAGAGATGAGAGATGAGGAAGATGTGAAAAAAAGAGAAAAAATATAGAAAGCAAAATCATGTGAGATGTGTTCAGAGCTACTGTATTGTCTTTGATGGTTTTTCACATCATATGTTTCCATAAATGATAAAGGGGGAGATTGTTGCAAGAATGAAGGTGTTGTCATCGATGTCAACTAGTTAACTAGTTATCAACTGGTTTTTGTTGTCATTAATGTCATGGATGTAGGTTATTGGCTATATATGTTGAGGATATTGAGAAAATTGTAATGGAGAAAGGTTGCAAGTGTTCAATGGTTGCTTCGGGTTTTTCTCTGAGATTTTCTCCTATGTTCGTTTGGTTCAGATATGTTGATCATGATTGTTGGAAGCTGCTATATCTAGGATTTGGGCTTCTACATCATTGAACAATGTGAGTTATGTTCATTAGTTGTGAACTATGGTTTTCTATGTATCTAGCTGAGGTTCAGGAGAAATATTGTTGGTCTTGATTTCTTTTTGGTTGAGTCTTATGACTTTTGGTTCTAGATTTAAGCTATTATGATCGTGTTGAAGATAATTTTGGCATCTGGAAGGATTGGATCGTGATAAGAGTTGTGTGTGCTTAATTGTTATATGTGTTCGACACTAGGTTGGCCGACCTTGTGTTAAACACTACTCTAGAAGTTAATGGTTCCTCATAAAGCATTTGTTTGGGTTGCTTTCTCCTTCTAATTCCACCCTATAATGTTTTGGCATTGACCTAATTTAAAATTGAATAATGGATGGCTACATTTGGATATGTTTCAAAGTTGAAGATGGTATAAATATAGGATGATTTAGTTGTGAAAGAAGTGCAAAGAGATAGTGAAAGATATATATCAAGATTGATGTATGTGATGTGAGTGTGACAGATCAGTGTGAATCTTAAATGTTGAGTTTTTCGGATGCAGTGAGTTGAAGGTGGACTCTATCATTCATGCATGTCTGCAAGTGGTTGAGTGAATCATAGTGAAAATCTCTATTGCATTGATATTGTCTTCTCTATGTAACATATCTCTTCTATCTTCTCTGTATCTCCATGGCAGTGATTTGTCTGGGTGGTTAACCCTTGTTGGACAGTGAATCCTTGTTTTGGCAGTGAGTCTTTTGTAATCATTTTTTATATTGTCTATAGTGTGAGTTAATCCTCACCATGGTTTTTACCTTCTTTGGTTTTCCATGTAAATCTAGTGTTACTGTGTATGTGTGATGCTTTTTAGTTTCTTCCTTTACATTGAATGTTTAATCATTTAGCAGAGTAATGATTTGTGATTCATCTAAGTTCTGGTGAATGTTTTAAGGATTAAAATTTGCTACAACTGATTCACCCCCCCACCTCTAAGTTGTCTTGTTCAAAAATGTGAATACAACCTTTCTTCATGGTGATTTGAATGAGTAAATTTGCATGTCCCAACCAGAGCACTTCATTGAAAAATGTAAGGAAAATCTGATTTTCAAGTTAAAGAAATCTTTGTATGGTTTAAAACAATTGCCTAGAATGTGGTACCAAAATAGGTATGTGTTGTCTTTTGGATTTGTGAGATTGAAGTCTAATCATTGTGTGTATTTCAAGATTGAAAATCTTTAAATTCTTATTATTGCCCTATATGTTGATGACATGTTATTCATTGGGAATAGTAATGGTATGATTTTTGATTTAAAATCTCAGTTTTCAACACAGTTTGAAATGAAAGATTTAGGTGCAGCTAGGTATATTCTATGGATGGAGATCAAAAGAGGTAGAGGATATAGAAAACTTTGGCTCAACCAGAACAAGTATATTAATGTTGTCCCAGAGAGATTTAATATGACAAACTGTAAGCAGCAAGTTGTTCTAGTGTTGCAGGGAATGAAGCTATCTATTGAAGATTTTCTAAAATATCCTACTGAGATGGAGGACATCACCAGGGTTCCTTATACAAGTGTAGTTGGTAGTTTAATGTATGCAATGGTCAGTACAAGACTGGACATTTCCCAAGCAGTGGGAGTACTTATTCAATTATAACTAATCTAGGAAGAACGTATTGGGATGTCGTGAAAGGGTTTTTTAGATATTTGAAGGGTACCTATGAGTATGCTTTATGTTATTGTTGTCACCTAGAAATGAACCCTATGCAAAGTTGTAAAAACTGAGCTTTCTAGTGAAACATTGGATCACTCCAAGGCTGTGGGTCACTTGAGATTGGAGTGAACCTCCGGAGAAGGCCGGCTTCCTTTGGGTATCACCTAAAGTAGTGATTATGTGAAGGTAAAAGGAGAAGGAATGCATACAAATAATGAAACTAAACTGAACTATTTCTATGGTGATACACCGAGTTAATAAGAAATCATGAAATAGACATAGGAAGAACATATACTAGAAAGCAAAAGATAGCATTTTCACTTACTTATCATAACCCCTATAAACTCATGCACTATTCTTAACAGGCTTGCTCTACATGCATATCTTAGGAACGAAAGATGAATTTCACAACCTTAAGTATGAATATAGATTTTTAGAAAAACACAGCTAAGAACTTGCATAGTCAAAAATACAGAAGTGAGAGTAATACAAACATTAATAGTAGCTTCCCAGGTAAACTCTATGTTATATTCTAGATTCCAGTTGAGTTACAAAAACATACATTTAGTTGAGAAAGGATTGATAAAAATCACTAACTCTTTTGAATGCACAATTCAAACTATTTACAAAAAGGAAAAAAATGCCTTATATACACCAGACTGTGTCGGCCCCTTAGGGCTTAAAAAAATATCGGGCCCTGGAGAGATCCCCCCACAGATCTTTTCGAATGAATTAATGCAGAACCCTGCGTGTCCATGATAGTGAAGAGTCATCCCCGGAGAGCCTTCTTCAGATATTTCACAGCTACCGCATTCATTCTAATCCTGGCATCGTGTCCTGTTTGAACCACCTCGGCTGAACGCCTTGAATGCCCTGAGCTCATAACAAATACGCATTGCATTCACATTCTGTTGACATTGTTCATCCTGGACAGACTGCCATGGCTCGTCTCAGCTCCTCCTAGTTGGTTGAGCGTATTCCACTCAGGCTCTATAGGTGGTCAAAACTCTTTTGAAAAGAATTGCATCTCAGCAAGACATTGAAAGTGTGTCACCGATGTGATTATTTCCTCTGAATCCGTTGGCATAGCGTGTGATAGTCGATGAGAATTTTATCAAGCTCGTAAAGTCACACCAATTTTACTGGAGCCATCGGCAAGACACCATTTATCGCCAAGAGGTCGCAGCGGGTTTAACGAGTCATGTTGAGATCCCTTTCTATCACTGAGACCACCCTCATTCGGGTAGACATCCTTATATCGATAAGACCTTATGCCGATGTCAAGCTCTTTCGGCGAGGTCTATACCTTCTAGTCGGCAAGAGATTATTAAAGTCTCCCCAAATGCATTCTTACCTTACCAAGCTCCATATTCCTTTCACCAAGACATGATCAAGTTGGGAAGACACCATAATGAGGATCAAATGTTGCACCGATATCTGCTTCTATCGCTGAGACCATACCATGTCGGTGAGACATCATGCCAACAGTCGGGCACTACATCGATGTAAAAGTTGGGGAGACTTTTTGCATCGGTGAGACTTCCTGTTGAAGGCTCCCACCTAAGCCAAAGAATCCATCCTCCACCAAGTCATTCACTTATCGGCAAGACATCACTGAGTCGGGGAGACCTTCCTCTGAATTGGAATGCTATATCGAAGGCCCTCTTATCGGTGAGGATTTAACGGGTCGCTGAGACCATACCCGAATGCTTTGTCACTCTACAGGCTCCTTTCTTATTAGGGAGACACTCACACTTCAGTATGACCTTATTCTGAAGCTCACCTCCTTTACTGACGCCACTTCTAGAGTGATTGTTAGCAAGACATTACAAGGCGCTGAGACTTCTCTCCGATTTCCAACTCACGCTGAAACCCTCCCTAGTTTGAAGCACTCGAACTTGATGTAACCCCTGCTAGTTGGCGAGACTTCTAGAAGGTCCTGCCAACATTCTCCTTAGATTATTTCATGCCAAACCTTCCTAGGGCAGGTTCTCACACTGAGTTCCCCGTGACCTAGCAATAGATGTAGGATCCTTTCCCTTGTGTGAATGTTCCATTGGCCTCTGAAGATCTAACATATGATTATCCTGCCTGATTTAAACTATAGGTGAAATATAGGCAACAATTCTAGCGACCTTTGCGGGATGTTTGCCTGCTAAACATGAGAACCAATGGCTACAACTTTTCCATTGGGTATGGAGTCATTAGAAAGCTCAAAGAGCAAATAAAAATGTCAGTCGGCATAAGGTTGCAATTTGCATGAGACTTATAGAACACAACAGGTTGCTAAAATCACAAAAGAGGGGAAAACAAAAGAGAAAATAACTGTGCCTTCAGCACTTATGGAAAACATAAAATCTAAACTAATATGTACAATAGATGAACCTGTCAAACTTGGACACAGGCCTTGAGGTGCATCCAATTAACTACAATAGGAAGCACTTCACCTTCTGCTGTGGCCAGTCGATATGCATTGTGCTCCTTGCAGTCTATGACAATAAATGGACCGGTCCACATATTGTCGAACTTGGTGTGGTGGCCTAGCCTGCATTTCAGAACATCCCATTTGAGAACAATGTCGCCCTCTTTGAAATTCTTGGTTGTAGCTTTCTTGTCGAATGCTCTCTTCATTTGGAGTTGATGACACTTGAAAGCTTTCATTGCTCTGTCCCTTGATTCTTCGAGCTCCATGAGCTCTGCATACCTTACAGACATTGGGTCCTGTCCCTCAAGCATCTCCAATTGGTGAACAATGTCTAGAGCTGGAAGCTCCACAGATAGGGGCAATCTTGCCTCTTTTCCATAGACCAACATATATGGTGAATTTCCAATAGACCTCTTAGGCGTCACTCTGTCTGTCCAAAGTGTGTTCTTTAAACTGATGTGCCAGGTCCTTTGATTATTCTCTATGGTTCTTTTAATGATCCTGATGAGATTCTTATTTGTGCTTTCAGCTAAACCATTACCCTAAGGGTAATAATTTGAGGATGTATTCAAATGAATGCCATGTTTAATGACCCAATCAGTTACTCTTAGACCCGTGAATGCAAGAGCATTATCAGATATGATGGAGTTAGGAACTCCAAATCTGTTGACTATAACCTCATAGAAGCTCAAAATTGAAGACTCTTTTGCTTCTTTCAAAGCTATTGCTTCTGTCCATCGTGTGAAATAGTCTGTAGCTGTGAGCACCCACTTGTGACCAGCACTGGAAGGTGGATTTATTGGCCCAATGAAATCAATGCCCCATCTCATGAAGGGCTGCTCCACTTGAATTGGATGCAAAGGCATAGCTGGTAGCTTTTCCTTTCCTGCAAATAAAGCACATTTGATACACTTTCTTGACCAGAAATATGCATCCTTGAACAAGCTGGGCCAATAGTAACCAGCTCTCATGATTTTCCAGGCATTATTTTTGGGAGCAAAGTGACCTCCTGCAGCTCCATCATGAAACTCATGAAGTACCTTTTCAATTTGATCACTGTAAATGCATCTTAATAGGACACCATTCAGATCTTTTTTGAAAAGAACACTGCCCACCAGCATATATGGTATGGATTGTAGTCTGAAGTATCTTCTTTTAGCTCTGTTCAAACCTGGTGGACACTCGCCAATTTGTAAAAATTGGGTCATATCTTGGACCCAATTAATTATCCCCATAGGCACGTTGTCTTGAGCATCCTGAAACTCATTTGTATTAGCAAGGATAACATCCTTTCCTAGTTCACTTTCACTGCTTGACCCAGTAGCAAGTTATTCACAGAGACCCTTGCCTCTAACCAGTTTCATGATATTAATATCTACATCATATTCCATGACCTTGGTGATCCACCTGCTCTTTTTTCATTCAGATCTTTATTCAATAAAAATTCCTTCACACTTGAGTGTGCCACAATGACATGAATTTTATTATGAGAGATCAAAGGCTTGAATTTCTTTAGGATTTTGATCACGGCAAGAACATGCCTCTCTACAAAGGAGTATTTATGTTTATAATCGACCAAACCTTGACTGAAAAAGGCTATTGGTTGTTCTAAATTCTCTTCATTTCTTTGAACCAATATTGCAGAAATGTTACTTGTGCTACCATAAGCATAAAGATAAAAATCTTTAGAAAATTTGGGATTTACCAGCATAGGAGCTGCTGCTAAGGCCTCCTTGACCTTTTCAAAACTATTCTTGGCATCTTTTGTCCAACTAAAAATTGCATTCTTCTTTAACATAGTTGTCAAAGGATGTAACAGGTTCGCAACGTCTGGGATGAACCTTCTCAGAAAGTTGATTTGGCCCAAAAAGCTCTGCAGACCCTTCTTGTGATTTGGTAATGGCAACTCAAGTATGGCTCTGAATCTTTTAGGGTCAATAGTAATTCCTTGCTTTGACACTATGTGTCCTAATAGTTTTCCTTCATGAACAACAAAGATACTCTTCTTTGGATTGAGAGACATACCAAACTCTCTGCATTTTTCAAAAACTTGCCTAAGATGGGACAAATGTTCATCAACATTCCTAGAATATACTTTAATGTCATCTAAATAAATCAACATAATCTTGTTGATCAAACTTTGAAATTCCATGTCCATAGCCTTCAGAAATGTGGCACCAGCATTGGATAAAACAAAAGGCATCCTTTTGTATGCCATGGTGCCCCATTTAGTTGTAAAAGCAGTTTTGAACTGATCTTCTTCTTTAACCAGCACCTGATTATAACCTAAAAAACCATCTAATAAGGAAAATCTTTCAAAAGCAGCAACCTCTTGCAAGATTTGTTCCATGGCGGGCAGCGGGTAGTGGTCTATCAAAGATGCTCGGTTAAGATCCCTAAAGTCTACACAAAGTCTTATTTTGCCACTCTTCTTCCTAACCGGTACAAGGTTAGAAACCCATGAAGTGTGTTTGATGGGAAAGACAATACCCCCCTCGACTAGTTTAGTCAGCTCTTTAATCATTAGGGGCTCAAGTTTAGGATTCAAGGGCCTTTGTTTTTGTCTTACCGGCTTGGCATTAGGTTCGAACTCAATTGTATGCTGAGTGATATGGGGATCAAACCCTTTCAAATCTGAGTATTCCCAAACAAAGACATCATGAAATTCTTGACATAAAGCAACAAAATCTTGTTTATCTTCATATGAACAAATTTTGCCTATCTTAAGAAGTTTATCTTTGAAAATATCCAGCTCTTCATAATATTCTTCTTTGATTTGCAAGCTAGCTTTACCCTTTTTAAGCAAATCATCAGTGCTAAAAATCAACTCTAAGGTAACAAGGCCTTTGGGAAACTTATTTTTCCTCAGATGGATGATTCGATCACCATACTACTACCTAAGTTTTGCTTGATTTTCCACGGAGAACTGATCTTCTTCAAGCAAAAAAGAAAGAATATGTTCATCACTGTCAAAAACTTGCCAATGAATGTTGTTGTCAGGAATTGATGGTCTGACTATAACCTTCACATACTACTGCACTTTCTCTTTTCTAATGTCATTTGGAATATCAAACTGTGCTCCAATGGCTGCAAGTCTGTTAGCATGCTTGTTCTGATTTCTTGGAATAGACACTAAGTTAAAGGTATCAAAATCTTCGAGCATGTCCCACACTTTGTTTCTATAAGACTTTAATGTGTCATTTTTAGCAACATTCTGGCCCCTTACTTGATTAACAATTAATTTACTATCCCCATATACTTTCAAGCTGGTTATTCCTCTCTTCCTTGCCCACTCTAGACCTTGAACAAGGCCTTCATACTCAGCAGTGTTATTAGAGCACGCAAAAACAAAACGGAATGTAAAGTAATACCTATCCCCTTGTGGAGAAATCAACATTGTGCCTCCTCCTGATCCATTCTTACTTTTGGAACCATCAAAGAACATCTCCCAAAGTCCACTTAGTGGTTGCAACAACTGATCTGCATGTTTCTCCAGGTTTGGAATCTGTGTGTTAGGCTCAAGAATGACATAGTTGCCCATACCAGCATCTTGAATGAGGTCCCCAAGACTGTCCAATACATTTTCAGCTGCCCATTCATGCAGCAGCACGTTAGGAACAACTTCTGATTGAAGCTCTTGCACTGAAACCAGCTCACTATCAATTGAAACAAGACAATTTGTGTTTGGCGTAATGGGGACAGCATTAATAGGGCTCGAATTATATGGTTCAATGTGGTCTCTAGCCAACCTTTCAGATTTAATGGTAACCTTGGTTCCATATCTTGTTCTAAATAGCATATGTGATGAATCAGCTGATACGTAACCACCTATTTTGGCTGTAAAGTCTCTTGATAAGCACAAGGAAAAGAAAGGTGGAAGGTCTATGACACATATGTCTTGAGGAACTGAAAAATTTGGACAAGGATGGAGGGTGAGATTTAAATCCTTGATAATACCTAAAGTATTAACCGAAGTACCATCCAATTGGATTACTCCCTTCTCTAAAGGCTGGTATCTTAGTCCAAGTTTGTCAGCAATCTGTTTTGGCATCACGGAGCTGCTAGCTCCACTATCTACCATATAGTTATGAACTAACTTATCACCAATAATCACTGACACATAGAAAGGAGGTGGTTTAACTCCCTTTTCAGTCTCTATGCAAGGTTGTTGATCATTTCTGTGGGAATTATTTGTTAACATAGCTCTAACCTGACCTATTGGGGGCTTGGATTCATCAGAAATTTTCAAAATTGACAGGGTTGACTGTAACATATCCTTTTGACCTAGGATGGATAATGAGTCCCACATGGACATTGTAACATTCATGTCTCTCATATTGTCAAGGATATTATAAGGTACAATTGGATTTACTTTATGATGTACCTCTATACCAGTATGATCAGCTTGCGGGTGTGACTGCTCCTTGTCTAGGAGTTGCTGATTTCTTTGCCAAACAGGAGCCACTCAAGGTGTGGATGGTTCTGCAGCCGCTACCTTTACTTTGTCAGCCGCTTGACCAAGTTCAAAAGCTCTCTTTTTTTCCCTTGTTTTAGCTGCAATTGGAGAACTATCTTCGTTCAACCGACAAAATTGTTGACCCTTCCAATTAAGTAAGGTAGTATCATTGCTAAATTGGTCCTAGTGTTGTGGGGATGCATCATTGCTAGCACCCTGCTACGAACTTGAAGCATTCTATACCATAAGTGCCTGGTTGATCAATCTGTTTGAGCAAGTGGCCTGATTATGAGGTTGGTTATAGGGGTAACACCACTCATAGTTTGCTGCTAAGTTGTTTTGGATAGGAACTAGCTCCTTGGTCGCACTAACAGGGGCTGAAGCATAGGCCTGAAAAGGCCTTGTGTTTACACTCTATCTTGGGCTCTGATAACTACCCTGATACTGCTATCTATTCCCTTGGAATTGTTGCTGTTGACCTTGGAAGGGCTGACTTGAGGCCTGACTCTACTATTGATAAGGCCTAGAATAGGACTGTTGTTTCTCCAAGTGCACCAACTTGTTACCAAAAGTTTGTAAAAGACTTTTGATCTCTTGTAACTCCTATGATGAGCTTGAGCAACACTTTCTTGTTTATCAATGGTTGGAACAGTAGCTGGCAGTGTTGGTACAGCTGGTAGAGATGTGAAAGGAGGTATTTTTGCATGAATTTCTAGAAATATGGGCATTGGAGGCCTAGGGGCGAGTTTTCCAGCTTGTATTAAGTTGTTCTCAGCTCTGATTGATATTTTGAAAGTGTCTGGGAAGGACACTCCTCCCATTGACTATATCATCACAACTATATCGCTGTTCAAAGCCCTCAAAAAATATAAAAATGCATATTCTAGAGGTGGCCTCACCGCTGCAGGGATTCTATCCAAAGTTCTTTGAAATCTAAAGTTGAAATCGTTCATCTATTCTTGTGGAGCCCTCTTAATTGTAGTTAATTGATCCAATAGAGACAAGTTATTAGACCTATCCTGAAATTGCTTAAGCAACTTGTCTCCAAATTTGTCCCAAGTTGCAATTGAACTGACTGGTAGGCTCCTATACCATTGGACAGCTCTTCCCTTTAGTCAAGCAGCTAGTAATCTCACTGCCACATCCTCTTGGGTTATTTGATGTACTCCGCATAACGAAGCCACATCTCTCATGTGTTCAATTGGAGTAGTTTGGTCTTCTCCTGTAAAAATTGGCAGACTCTTGAAGGCTGCCATTGGGATGTCATTGTGTTGTGCCAAATTTAAGGGGCTGCCTCTATTTAAAGCGACAAAGGGTTGATTCCTTGGAGCGGCCATTGGGGGTAGCTGAATTGGATTTACTTGTATAGCAAAATTAGATCCCATTGATGGAGGAGTAGATTGAGTTCTTCTAGAATAGATAGTTGTTGTTCCTCTTTTTTCTGTTGCTCTACCTTTTCTTCTTGGTGGTAACATTTGCAAATATTCAAAGGGACCTGAGCTGCCATTTGTCTGAACTTTTCTCATAAATTGTAGAAGGCACTGATTTCTGGAGTTCTTCTTTGTGGAGTCGCCAAGTATGCCAAATGACTTATATAAAGCCTGGTAATAGCTGGTCGCATACTAAACCAGCAGTTCAATCTAATTTTAGTCCCATCGGGCGTGCTAGAAACTGTTGTCACCTACAAATTCACCCTATGCAAAGTTGTAAAAACTAAGCTTTCTAGTGAAACATTGGATCACTCCAAGGCTGTCGGTCACCTGAGATTGGAGTGAACCTCTGGAGAAGGTCGGCTTCCTTTGTGTATCACCTAAGCTAGCAATTCTATGAAGGTAAAAGGAGAAGGAATGCATACAAATAATGAAACTAAACTGAACTATTTCTATGCGGATACACCAAGTTAATAAGAAATCATGAAACGGACAGAGGAAGAACATACACTGGAAAGCGAAAGACAACATTTTCACTTACTTATCATAACCCCTTTAAACTCATGCACTATTCTTAACAGGCTTGCTCTACATGCATATCTTAGGAAGGAAAGATTAATTTCACAACCTTAAGTATGAATACAGATTTTTAGAAAAACATAGCTAAGAACTTGCATAGTCTAAAATACAGAAGTGAGAGTAATACAAACATTAACAGTAGCTTCCCAGGTAAACTGTGTGTTATATTCCAGATTCCAGTTGAGTTACAAAAACATACATTTAGTCAAGAAAGGATTGATAAAAATCACTAACTCTTTTGAATGCACAATTTGAACTATTTACAAAAAGGAAAAAAATGCCTTATATACACCAAACTGTGTCAGCCCCTTAGGGCTTACAAAAATACCAGGCCCTAGAAAGATCCCCCCACAGATCTTTTCGACTGAATTAATGCAGAACCCTTCGTGTCCATGACAGTGAAGAGTCATCCCCGGGAGCCTTCTTCAGATATTTCACAGCTACCACATTCATTCTAATCCTAGCATCGTGTCCTGTTTGAACCACCTCGGCTGAATGCCTTGAATGCCCTAAGCTCAGAATAGATATGCGTTGCATTCACATTCTATTGACATTGTTCATCCTGGTCAGACTGCCATGGCTCGTCTCTGCTCCTCCTGGTTGGTCGAGCGTATTCCACTCAGGCTCTACAGGCGGTCAAAACTCTTTTGAAAAGAATCGCATCTCGGTGAGACACTGATGCGATTATTTCCTCCGAATCCGTCGGCATAGTGTGTGATAGTCGATGAGAGTTCTATTGAGCTCGTAAAGTCACACCAATTTTACTGTAGCCATCGGCAAGACACCATTTATCGCCAAGAGGTCGCAGCGGGTTTAACGAGTCACGTTGAGATCCCTTTCTATAGCTGAGACCACCCTCATTTGGGAAGACATTCTTATATCGGCAAGACCTTATGCCGATGTCAAGCTCTTTCGGCGAGGTCTATACCTTCTGGTCAGCAAGAGACTATTAAAGTCTCCCCGAATGCATTCTTACCTTACCGAGCTCCGTATTCCTTATGCCAAGACATGATCAAGTTGGGAAGACACCATAGCGAGGATCAAATGTTGCACCAATACCCGCTTCTATCACTAAGACGATACCATGTCGGCTAGACATCATGTCAACAGTCGGGTGCTACACCGATGTAAAAGTCGGGGAGACTTTTTGCATCAGTGAGACTTCCTGTCGAAGGCTCCCACCTAAGCCAAAGAATCCATCCTCCGCCAAGTCATTCACTTATCAGCAAGACATCACGAAGTCAGGGAGACCTTCCTTCAACTTGGAATGCTATACCGAAGGCCCTCTTATCGGTGAGACTTTAACAGGTCGCTGAGACCATACCCGAATGCTTTGTCGCTCGGTGGGCTCCTTTCTTATCAGGGAGACACTCACACTTCGGTATGACCTTATTCTAAAGCTCACCTCCTTTACCGACACCGCTTCTAGAGTGATTGTCGGCAAGACATTACGAGTCGCTGAGACTTCTCTCCGATTGCCAACTCACGCTGAAACCCTCGCTAGTGTGAAGCACTCAGACTTGATGGAACCCCTGCTAGTCGGCGAGACTTCTAGAAGGTCCTGCCGACATTCTCCTTAGATGATTTCATGTCGAACCTTCCTAGGGCAGGTTCTCACACTGAGTTCCCCATGATCTAGCAACAGATGTAGGATCCTTGCCCTTGTGTGAATGTTCCATTGGCCTCTGGAGATCTAACATATGATTATCCTGCCTGACTTAAACTATAGGTGAAATATAGGCAATAGTTATCATGGTCACTCTATTGGATTGTAGATTTTAGTTAGAATTTGCAGTTTTGTGGATTTTGATTGGGTAGGGGACATTGACAACAAGAGATCTACCAGTGGATATGTGTTCATGTTTAATGGTGGTGCAATTAGCTGGATGAGCAAGCGGCAAGTTGTAGTCACTTTGTCTACTACTGAGGTTGAGTACATGGAAGCAACTCATGCTTGTAAGGAATTTGTTTGGATTAGACATTTGTGTTATGATGCATTGACTAAGCTTGTGAGCACAGGTAAGTTTAGATTGTGTGCTAGTTTGATGGGCCATGGGGCTTATGATATTCATTAACCTCGAGCTTTGGAAGGAGCCAGTAAGTTCTTTGTCAAGTGGGAGCATTTTGGAAAATATAACTCAAAATTACTGGCCTGATAATATTCCCACGTGTTGATGTTTAACTCCTTATCGGCTTGATAGCTCCACTTTGGTGGGACTTAGTACACAGTCCCATCGATGGTCCGAGAACTCTTCATGAGTTTAGCATTGTGTTCTATCAATGGGATATGATCGTGTCATTGGGACATGGAATGGAGTCTCTCCCATGTCCCATTGGGTATTTTAGACACTATGTTGATGGGAGTTAGTCCCTTCAAAATGCCTATGACCTTGTGGAAAAAGTACTTGGTGGGGATCAATGTCATTGTAGACACCAACTACATTGGTGAGACTTCTCTACTTTGGTGGAAGGTGTTAAACCATCCCCTTGACATACCAGTGGAATGGAATAGAAATTGAAGGGCTTGTATCGAAGTGACTTTGAGTGTTTAGAGAGATATGGCCTCATGTCTCTTCCACACTCTAGTAACTAAAAAACTTGGAAGATATGCATATCAGAGTAAGTTTTGAAGTTTTAAGAGAGATTGTCTCAAGTCTCTAAGATTCTCCAATGGTAAGCGTTGGAAAAGGAAGTAACTAGAGACATGTCGAGGTGACAATGTTAATTTGAAGGGAGACTGTTCCCAGTCTCTTCAACATTCCAGTAGGAGAATGCAATGGCAACTACAACTATTCAGTTCGATAGGAAGATGTAACATTTGGCTTCTTGGAATGATTGGAAACTATATGTAAATTCCATAGTGCATTGTACGTATAAAAAAAAATAGATGATCTGAGGTTAATTGAGAGGTTGATTAGGGAAATGTTATGCTACCAGAATTAGAATTGAATCTGTAAGTTAATGCCTAAAAGAGAAAGTTATGTATCTTGTATGTAAATGAATTTTTACTATAATAAAAGTGAGCATTGCTTTGGTGTGTGGGTTTTTCTCCCGTAAATATTTTCCCATGTTAAAACTGGTGTCCAATTGTGTGATGTATTAATTCTCTGTTCTGTTAATTTCGTGAAATGTACATCTCTATGTTCTATAGCTGTAAAGTTTTGTGAAATTTTTTGTATCTCTCTCTTGTAAAATTGGCATTTAAGAATTGGTTTCTATAGCTATATTTCCTTTCAAGCTGAAGTGAGGAGAGTTTCTTGAGTATTGGAGATAGAGTGTTGCTTTTTTTGTTGATGGTTTTTTAGCAATTGTTTCCATCAATGACAAAGAAGGAGATTGTTACACTATGGTGTCATGAGTGTTGTCATTACATTCAACCTCTAGTATGGATTTGTTGAGAAGGTGTGTATGGTTTTGAGTAGGTTTTGCAAGTGCAATAGGTCACTTGGTTTCCAAGTTCTTTTGAGAAAATTTACACAAAGACTGTACAAGGTGAACCGGGAAGTGTTATGTATTTTTCTTCGCATTTCTTCATTGTTGAAGATGTGATTGTGCAGTTTGAAAGTGATGATAAAAGGTCCTCGAAGGTGTTATATCCAGTGTTTCAAGTTTTGGATCATGCGGTAGTATAAGATATATTTGATAATGTGCTAGATGATATTTGTCTTGTGAAGAAGGATCCATGAGAGAAATGGAATTTCTTTGCATTTCTCCACACTTAATTTGTTGCAAGTATGGGAAATTGGTGTTGTCATTGATTTCAACAAGTTTGTGTTGTCATTGATTTCAACAATTTTGTTATCATTGATGTATGTTGACATTGTTGCAAGTGTGAGCAGTTGATGCTTTGATTAGTTGCATTATGTTGTCATTAGTAAAGCTACTGGTGTCAACCTCCAGTGTTTCTTTTATAAGCTTATGTCTATGGTTGTGGAAGTGTTGAAGATGATGAGTATGTGTCTATAATGCTTGGTTTCCAAGTTCTTAAAAGAAAATTTGATAAAAAGTGGAAACGGGGTGTTGTAGTGGTGTTTTGGGTGACAAAATTGTGTTCTAGTTTTTCTCTGCATTTCTTCTAGGTTGTAGATCTACCTATGCAATTTGTATATGTTGGTGAGAGGTGTTATATTCAAGAGTTGGTCTGTTTGATTTTTTATAGAAGAATTTGTGTCCACTAGTGTGTGACTATGCATTGCAGAGGTGTTTGGGAGAAATGACTGTGCTTCGCATTTCTCTATAGTTATGTTTCAGGTCTTGTGATATTAAAGGTGTGTTGATGGTGTTGGTAGTTTACCTCAATCAAGAGGATTTGAGTTGTGGGCATATTATGAGGATTCTGAGTCAAAGAAATCAAACTAGCAATCTGATTCAGAGGATGCAGGTGCTGAGCATGAGGAAGAAAAGCCTGAAAGTGAAGGAGAACATGAAGGGGAAACAAGGCGACATGATGCACACATCACTAGCATCTAGCAGGAGGGATCATTCAAGATGCATGGAGTTTTAGCAGGGCAAAAGATTATCACTCTTCTTGACACAATAGCTACACATAATTTTATTGATTCCAAATTGGTTGAGAAGCATGGAATCAAGAAAGAGAAATTTGAGGGAATAAGAGTTAAGGTTACAAATGGCTACACCCTCAAGTGCGAAAGGAGAATTCCAAATTTACCTATGTGCTTGAACAAATATGAGTTCAAGATTGACTTCTATATGGTGAACATGGGTGATACAAATATGGTACTTGGCATGAGACGGTTGCATGATATAGGAAAACTCACTCTTGACCTCAAGGAGATGGAGATGACATTTCAGGTCAATGGGAAGACTCATTCTTAAGGAAATCTGAGACTTCAGTTTTAGGATGATCTCATTCAAGAGGATGGAGAGGCTCATGAGACATGATATGGTTGAGTGGGCAATAGAATGTGTGTTGATGCCTACGCAAGGTGAGCAGCAGAAGCCAGAATACCATCCAAACATTCAGGAGTTGAGGATTAAGCACACAAAGGTATTAAGTGAAATTCCTCTAGGTAGACCTCCAGATAGAGGGATTGAGCACATCATTGAGTTGGAGGAGGGCGCCAAGCCTGTGATAGTCACTCCTTATAGGCATCCCAAGCAACTCAAAGATGAAATTGAGAAAACAATTAAGGAGTTGCTTGCTATGGGGCACATTAGACCAAGTAAGTCACCTTTTGCATCATCAGTGGTCTTGGTTAAGAAAAATCATGGTACATTCCGGATGTGTATTGACTATAGGCTACTGAAAAAAAAGAACAATCAAGAATAGATACCCCATTTTGAGGATTGATGAACTAATAGATGAATTACATGGTGCCCGCTATTTTTAAAAAATTGACTTGAGGTCGAGGTATCACCAGATTTGTGTCAAGGAGCAAGGCATTGAGAAGACCACATTCAAGTGTCATTGTGGTCATTTTGAGTTTCTGGTTATGCCATTTGGGCTAACTAATTCTCCTGTGACATTTCAGTCCACAATGAATAGGGTCTTCCATTCACAGTTGAGGCGGTATGTGCCGGTATTCTTTGATGATATCTTGGTGTACAACAAAACATGGGATGATCACATTGCTCATCTTGATACTGTCTTGGGTATTCTCGGAGAGGAATCCTTGTATGCTAAGGAATCCAAGTGTGACTTGGGAATGGCAAAATTATTGTATCTTGGCCACATCATCAGTGCAAAGGGAGTATGCATGGATCCTAAGAAGATCAAGGATATTGTCGAGTGGCCCACACCAGAGAATCTCACTCAGCTTAGGGGATTTTTGTGGTTGTGTGGTTTCTACCATAGATTTTTCAATGGTTACGCACGACATGTAGCACTGCTCAAAAATTTGACAAAGAAAGGGGCATTTGTTTGGACTCTGGAGGCACAATATTTCTTTGAGATGTTCAAACTAATCATGACTACTTGCCCAATGCTTGCATTACTAGATTTTTTGAAACCCTTTGAGTTACAGTGTGATGCTTCAGGTGAGGGGATAGGTGCAGTCCTTATGCAGGAAAAACATCTGATCACTTTTGAGAGTCGGAAGCTTTGTGGTCTAGAGAGGGTTTACGACATATATGATAAGGATATGTTGGCCATTATGCATGCATTGGCCAAATTCAGGCAGTATTTGGTAGGCAGAAAATTTGTAGTGAAGACAGACCATAATAGCTTGAAACATTCCCTTGGGCAATGGGACCTTAATGATCATTAGTAGAAATGGGTGAGCAAGATACAATCATACGACTTTGACATTTCCTTTATCAAAGGGACACAAAATTTAGTTGTTAATGCCTTATCTCGTCACCCACACTTGAGCTCCATGGCTAGGATCGCAGAGGGTTGGAGGCACCTGATAGTGGTAGAGTATGCTAAGGACAGTTGGGCTACAAGGATTGTTGAGGGGTCAGTGTAGGATGACAAATACACAATTGTAAATGATCTTATCATTTACAAAGGAAGAATCTATTTGACCCTAGGATCAGAGATGAAGAACACTATTTTGAGGACCTTTCATGATGCAGCCATGGCAAGAAATCCCGGATATTTCAAGACCTACAAATAGATATGGGAGAGATTCACTTGGAAGGGCCTTAAATCAGATGTTTTATGATATGTCAGAGTTTCTTGTTTATCAGCAGAATAAACAAGAACACACACACCCTGCGGGCTTACTTCAGCCACTTTTGATTCTTGATAGGAAGTGGGAGTGTTTATCGATGGACTTCATAACTGGTTTGCCAAGAGCCTAGGGATGAGATTGTATATATGTGGTTGTGGATCATTTGACTAAGTATGATCACTTCTTTCTAATCACATCTATATATGCAACTACACAAGTAGCAGAGTTGTATTTCCATGAGGTATTCAGATTGCACGGGTTGCCTCAGAGCATCGTCAATGACAAAGATAGCCAATTTATGAGTCATTTTTAGTAGGAGCTATTCAGACAATGTGGGATGGAGCTCACTTCGAGTACTACTTACCACCCATAGATAGATGGACAGACAGAGGTAGTGAACAAATGGGTGGAAGGGTACCTCAGGAATTACATCGCAGGGCAGCACAAGGGTTGGGTTAAGTGGTTATATCTTTGTGAGTATTGCTACAATACCACTTACCATCTCTCTATTCATATGACACCATTCATGGCTTTGTATGGGTATGATGTGTTGAGCTTTCTGGATCTCTTGTTGAGTGATAGTCGTGTGCCTAATGCTAGTGATCTATTACAAGAGAATCAGGATATTATGAGGGCTCTACGGGAGAATATACAAAAGGCATAGAACCAACAGAAATAGTATGCAGATCAAAAGAGGGTTGAGCGCTCTTTTTAGGTTGGAGATATGGTGTACTTGGTGTTGCAGCCGTACAGACAGTCCTCTCTTAAGAGGAGTGGTGTAGAGAAACTTAAGCCCCGCTATTATGGACCATTCAAGATTATCAAGAGAGTGGGAGAGGTTGCTTACGAGTTGGAGTTTCCTACGGATTGTAGAGTACATAATGTGTTTCATGTGTCATGCCTCAAAAAGGCATTAGGACATCGTGTGGTTCCTTCCATGACCCTGCCACCCTAGGATGATGAGGGGAAGCTGATTTTGGTGCCCAAGGCTATTTTGGATGTTAGGGAAAGACATTTGTGCCGCCAGGTTATCAAAGAATATTTGATCAAATGGAGAGACTTGCTAGTTGTGGATGCTACTTGGGAGAGTGAGGAGATTCTATAGCATCCAGATTTGAGATTGCTTGGGGACAAGAAATTTTAGGAGGGGTGGACTGTAATGTCCCCTTCTAGCTAGACATTGATGCATCTACATGATTAGCCTATCAGTGGGCCTTGTAGGCTAATAAGGCATGTTTAGAGGGTCTTCTTGGCAGATACCTTGTTGGAAGTTGGCTTCTTTAGGGATTCAATATTCATATGGAGTTGTTCTAGTGATTAATTGATATGTTTCTATTTTTAGAAACTTCATGTTATAAGGTGATGTTATATTTTCACTTTATGTTATGAGTTATTATTTTATTATAAAGTGCAAATGTAAATTATAAAATAAAAATAATAATAAAATATTAAGATGCTTCTAGAAGCCACCCTATTGAGGAGAAATAAAAATTAAAAGAGGGTGTTGGCTGCCATTGTTCTCATCTAGCATTTGACATTACATTTCATGAGCACTTGTGGAGCTTAAGGTTTCTGTAGTACATTGTCATTGGGAATGATAACTCCCATTGATAGCATAACTGAGGAAGTGAAATACCTTCTGAAGGGTTGCAGCTTTTGGAGGTGTTACTTTAGACTTCTCATTGTAGCAAAATTGTGGCCAAAGGCCGATTTTGAGATAAAATCGATTGGAGGATATTGAGGAGCATTTTTTTGAAGATACACATCATTTTCATTCTAGTAAAGGTTGATTTTGGAGAGCACAATATTCTGATATAAATTATTAGTCATATATCAGCTTGAAGGTGAAATTTTATTTTATTCATGGGAGATTCTTTGGGCATCGAATTCTCTTAAAGATGGAGGTTCTTGGTATTTGAGGCCTAGGAAACTCTATTGTTGGTGATTGGAGGTGGAAAGGAGCTAGAAATTATTTTATACCTACATTTTCATCAGCAACAAGGGCGGCTACTTGGAATATTCAATTTGGCTCAAGGAGTGGTCATTTTGCTTGATTTTTGATTGCTACTTCACCTCTCATCATGGGCGCCATCAAGCAACTAGGTTCCTTCAATAGTTGTCATCTTTTCATTTGCATATTAGGAGTTTTATGCTGCAGTTGTAGGTGAACATTATCAGCCATTATCATAATTTTAATATCATTGTAATACCAAGAGTCTTGACCATTTGTAATCAGCATTGTATTGAATAAACATTTGCAATCAAGGAGAAATAAGTAGTTTCTCAATTATAGTTGTTATTGTGCACTTAAATATCATTTGTATTCAGCTTAATAGTATGCATGCCAAGTGTTTGACAAAATGTCTCTTGGTTGTAGCTGCATTTTATACATGTAGATTCTCATCTATTTGCATCTCAAAATAAAAAAAGTAATTGCATTGCACTTAGATACTTGCATAAACATTGTAGAAGTTATTTTGAAGCTTTCAAATCAATTTTACATTCATTATAAGCATCAAACAACAAACTAAAACTTTAGACCAACAAACTAGCACATTGCATACAAACTGTTTGACAAAATTACAAGGCAGCAAATTGAAGAGATTACGGTCAATTTGAGCAAGGCTCATTAAAAATTGATGAAGGATGTGAAAATAGATGTGTGAGATGTGAAGAATGTGAAGTGAAAATTTGTAGAGTGTGAAATTGAGTAATACAGTGCAAGCTTTCATGTGTTAGATTATTGATGTAGTGAGCAAAAGGTGGCTACAATTATTCAATCAAACTGTGAAGGTGTTGAATTCATTGTGTTCTTTGTTGAATTGAGATGATTTTCTATGTGTAACATTCCTTATCTATCTTCTTTTCTATTATGGTAGTGAGCCTTTTGGAAGTGAGTCTTTCTTCTTTGGGCAGTGAGCCCTTAAGCAGTGATCCCTATTGTATTTGGTATTATTATTACTTATATTGTGAGCTAATCCTCATCATGATTTTTCCCTTCTTTGGTTTTCCATGTAAATTTGGTTTTCTCTTGTTTATGGTGTTAAGTTGTTTCACTTTCTATTATATCTTTTTCATGCTAATTCATCATAACAGATTTAAGGGTTTAATGGATGAAAGAGGATATAAATGTTAATGAGGGTTTTGAAGTTTTAAGGTACAAATGATTCTCCCCCTTATTAATTGTCTTGTGCATTCAAAAATTGGTATTAGAGCAATTTTCCTTGGAAAAAAGCTTAATCGCTTAAGGTAGATCTAGGATGGTACACAAGGAGATCTCTATGTTTGATGGAATGGACTATGCATTTTGGAAGACAAGGATGGACAAATTTCTAGAATATCTAGGATATGATATCTAGAAATCAGTTAAGGATGGATACACTGCGCTTGAAAATGATCTGATCACTGAAGCTGAACTCAAAGCCTATGAAACAAATAGCAAAGTAAGGTATACTATCTTAAGTAGTCTTACAAATATTGAATTGGTGAAAGTTATGAATCTGAAACTGGTAAAGCAATTTGGGATAAGTTGGAAAGTATTTATGAAGGATATGATATGGTCAAACAAACTAAGATGTAGAATTTAAAGACCACATTTGAGAACTTGCAGATTTCTAGAGATGAAAACATCACAAGCTACATGGAGAGGGTAGATGAAGTGTTCAACTCCATCAGAGGTCTTGGAGGTAAAGTGAAGGAATCAAAAGTGGTAAAGAAAATTCTTAGAATGCTACCTAAAGCTTATAGTCATAAAGTTTATGTTATTGAGGAATTTGCAAATCTAGATCAGTATTCTAGAGATCAATTGTATGGTTCTTTAACTATATTTAAAATGAGAGAATTTGGTCCAAATAATGGTGCAAAAGTTGAGACTGCTTTTAAGGCTGAAAAAATAGAGAAGACTGAAGAGCTAGATCAGGAAGATCTTGATGATGTTGAGAAGAATGAGAAGGGGTACTAGTAAGTACAAAGGTAAGTTTCCTTTCAAATGTTACATTTGTGGAAAGATAGGTCACTATGCTTCAATATGTCCAAACAAAGTTGTGAATGACAAAAACAAGGAGAACAAAGGTGAGATGATTAAGAAAAGCTATTATGTTAGAGAAGATGCAAGTAAATATGATGATGAATTTGATTATGGCGATGATGATGATGAATTCTTGTTCATGGCTTTAAAAGATGAATCTATTTCTACTAAATCTGAAAGATGTGTGAAAGAATGCCCTCCAAAGAGAAAGGATAATATTGAAGGTACTTTGGTATTTTCTTTTCATGCTAGATAGGATAAGAATTATTGGATCGTTGATAGTGGTTGCTCTAATCATATGACTGGAGACAAGAGTAAGTTTGTTAAACTTGAAAAGTATGATGGAGTAATTGTTAGATTTGGATATGATTTAGGTGCTAAGATATGTGGAATAGGTTCAATCAATTTTGATGGCAAGCATAATGCTAAAGATATTTAATATGTTAAAGGTTTAAGGAATAACCTCTTGAGTGTTGGACAAATGTGTAGAAAAATATACAATATTATGCTTTAGGATGATGGATGTGAGATCAAAAAAGGGTCTGAAACTATGATTGTTGTTGGAAGGACATATGGAAATTTTTATTAGCTCAAGGGTGTTGATGGTCACTATTTTATGACTCAAATCAATGAAATTTGGTTATGGCATAGGAGGATGTGTCATGTTAATTTTGATAATTTGGTAAGAATAAATTTAGTTCAAGTAGTAATATATTTTCCAAAGATTACAAAGCCTATCAATGTTGTCTACAAGGATTTTCAGATTGGAGAGAAAACAAGAAGTTTCAAAGGAAAAGAACAATCTTCTACCGATAACTAGAATTGGTGCATAGAGACCTTTGTGGTCCTACAAGAACAAGAATTTTTCAAGGTGATAATTATTTCATTCTCTTTATTGAATTTTATTCTAGAATGACATGGGTTACTTTTATTAAAGGAAAATTTGAAGCCATATATAGGTTCAAAGCATTTAAAGTTATGGTTGAGAATGAAATGGATATGAAGATCAAGTGGTTGAGGTTTGACAGAGGTGGAGAGTTCACCTCCAATGAATTTAACATGTTTTGTGAGAATCATGGCATAAAGAGGCACTTTTCTATCCCTAGGACTCCTTAGCAAAACGAAGTGGTTGAAAGGAAATGCAAAACTATTCAAGAAGCTGCAAGGACTATGATGAAAGAGGCTAACCCACCAAAATTTTACTAGAGAGAAGCAATTCATATGATTTTTTACATACTTAACACAGTTCAAGCAAAGGAAAATAGTACAAATAATCACAATGAGTTGCGGTATGGAAGGATACCTACTATTAAATATTTTAGAGTGTTTGGAAGTAAATGATATACTAGAAGAGATGAAGAAAATTTAGGAAAGTTTGATGCAAAGTCTGATGAAGGAATATTCCTTGGATATTCTACTAAAAGAAAATCCTACTGGTTCTACAACAAAAGACAAATAAATATTGTTGAGAGTGCAAGTGTCAAGGTTGATGAAGACTTTTAGAACTCAGTGGTAATAGATGGATATGAATCAGACGAGGCTGGTTGCAGAGAGAAAGAAAAAGATAAGGAAAAGGAAGTACAGTTTGAAGAAGAAGAAGAAGAAGCTCTGGAAAAGACCCCTATAACCCCTAAGTATGTGCAAAGGAATCATTCTAAAGAATAGATCATTGGAGACAAGAGAAAAGGTGTATTGACAAGAAGGAAAGTTGAAGAAGAGGTAAATCTATGTTTAATTTCTGAAGTTGAACCTAAAATAGTGATTGAGGCATGCAAAGATGAAGATTAGATGGAGGCTATGGAAGAAGAAATACTACAAATTGAGAAGAATTAGACTTGGGAACTTGTCCCAAGACCTAAAAAAAAACATAATTGGATCTAAGTGGGTGTTCAGGAACAAACTCAATGAGAATGGAGAAGTGGTAAGAAAAAAGGAAAGGCTTGTATGTAAGGGCTATTCACAAGTTGAAGGAATAGATTTTGAAGAGACATTTGTTATGATGGAAAGAATGGAAGCTATCAAAAAAAAAATAGATTTTGTAGAACATAAGAATTTCAAAGTTTATCATATGGATGTGAAGTCAACTTTCTTGAATGGAGAATTGGAAGAAGTATATATGGAACAATCAGAAGGATTTTAGTTATCAAATAACCCTAATATGGTTTGTAGATTGAAGAAGGAATTATATGGATTGAAGTAAGATCCCAGAGCTTGGTATGCAAGGTTGGATAAGTATTTGATACAACAAGGATTCAATGAAGGTACTCGAGATAGTAATCTTTACTTTAAGGTTGAAAAAGAAAAAATCTTGATTGTCGTTGTGTATGTTGATGACATGATTTTTAGAGGCAATGAAGCTATGAGTAAGAAGTTTACATAAGGGATGTAGAAAGAGTTTGAAATGTCTATGTTTGGGGAGATGAATTTCTTCCTTGGGCTACAAATCATTCAAACAAACAAAGGCATGTTTATTTCACGATCAAAGTATGTCAAAGAAAAGCTAAAGAAGTTTGGAATGGAATACTCCAAACTGGTATGTACTCCTATGGTTATAGGTTGCAAACTAAGCAAGAATGATTAATCCCCTAAGGCTAATCAGACCAAGTATAGATCAATGATTAGTGGACTGCTATATCTAATTGCTACTAGACCAAATATCATGCATGCAGTTTATCTTGTGGCTAGATTTCAAGAAGATCCTAGAGAGTCACATATGCATAAGTGAAGAGGATATTAAGATACTTAAAGGGCACTCTGGATCATGGCTTGTGGTATCCAAAGGATACTAATTTCACTTTGAGTGCTTACACAGATGTAGATTGGGCTGGTTGTGTTGATGATAGGAAAAGTACAAGTGGTGGTGCATTCTTTCTTAGATCTAGATTGGTATCATGGCTAAGTAAGAAACAAGATTCAGTATCTTTGTTTACTGCAAAGGTTGAGTACATTGTAGCAGCATCTTCTGCGCACAAGTGTTATGGATGAGGAAAATATTGAAGGATATCATAGTATTATATGATGAGCCTATTTCTATCTTTTGTGACAATACAAGTGAAATAAACATTTCAATGAATCTAGTGATTTATTCAAGGACAAAACATATTTCAATCATATATCACTTTTTGAGAGAGAAGGTTGTGGAGAATGAAGTGAAGCCTAAATATGTACCTACAAAGGATTGTATTTTTTGATATATTCACTAAGGCTCTTCCTAAGAATACTTTTGATTATCTTTGGGAGAAGTTGGGGGTCATTTCTCCTCCTTTGAACTAGATGCATAAGGAGATGCATCAGTCTAGTGGATCTCAAGATTCATTCTTTATTCTAGACTAATGTTAGTGGCTACCTCTTAGAGGGAGTAGGTGCAAGTTGGTGTGTGCTCCTAAGGGGGAGTATTTAGAGTAGTAAAGGAAAGAAGTTGCAGTAGTAAGTAGGTTTTTTGATGTCAAAAGAAGAGAATAAATACAAACATTATTTCCTTTGCCATTAATGTCAAAAAGGGGGAGAGAGAAACATATGAAAAAGTATAAGTAATAAGGGACAGAGAAAGTCATGTGAAAAAGAATGTCATTCAAGAAGACATAAAAAAGTAAAGAAGAAAAGCTATAAAGGAGAGAGAACCATGTGAAAAAGATAAATTTTTCAGGGGGAGATGTAATATGAAGAGTTGTAGAGTGTTGGAATTCAAAGCTGTTGTTTTTGATGGTTTTTCATATCATGTGTTGCCATCAATGAAAAAGTGGGAGACTGTTGCAAGTATGAGCAGTTGTTGTCATTGATGTCAACAAGTTTGTGTTGTCATTGATGTATGTTGAGATTGTTGCAAGTGTGAGCAGTTGATGCTTTGATTAGTCACATTATGTTTTCATTAGTAAAGCTACTAGTGTCAACCTCTAGTGTTGCTTTGATAAGATTCTATCTCTAGTTGTGGAAGTTCTAAAGATGATGAGGATGTGTCTTTGGTGCTTGGTTTCCAAGTGCTTTTGAGAAAATTTGATAAAAAGTGGAAATAGGGTGTTGCAGTGGTGTTCTAGATGATAGAATTACATTGTGGTTTTTCTCCAAATTTCTTCTAGGTTGAATATTTTCCTATGAAATTAAGATATGTTGGTGATAGGTGTTCAAAGGTGTTATATTGAAGTGTTGGTGTGTTGGATTGTTGTACAGAAGAAGTTGTGTTCACCAGTATCTGACTATGCATTGCAGAGGTGTCTGGGAGAAATGTATGTGCTCTGCATTTCTCCGCAGTTGTGTTTCATGTATTGTGATTTTCAAGGTGTGTTCATGGTGTTATTAGTCTACCTTAGTCGAGAGGATTTTAGATTTGGTGCTTTAGAAGATGGTTTTGTAAGTAACAATGTATGGCAGAGGTGTTGAGTATAATAGGTGTGTACATTCTTCAGGTGAAAGTTGTGAAGGATTTTGTTGGATTTTAGGCTATTTTAGGAATATTCTAGATCATGTTTGAGTGTGGTGTGTGGTTTGCAAGTAGTCCTTGAGTTTGAGGATGCATGAACTTAAAATTTTAATGGTGTTTGCATGGGTAATTTTTGACCTAGTGTTTACACTACATGCGATGGATAATTATTGTTTGTGGTAGTGTGTGTTTGAGTGATGTTGATTTGGATCCCAATTAAGTTTTGATGTGGTATGATTTCACTTTTTTTCACCACAAAAGTGTTTTGGTGCTAGCCTAATTTGAATTTCACATTTGAGGTGCATATCCAACCTTGAAGAAGGTTTCAAGCTTGAAGAAGGTATAAGTATGAGTTAAATTGATGAAGGATGTGAAGAT
Organism: Sequoia sempervirens; assembly: GCA_007258455.2. Classification (NCBI taxonomy): domain Eukaryota; kingdom Viridiplantae; phylum Streptophyta; class Pinopsida; order Cupressales; family Cupressaceae; genus Sequoia; species Sequoia sempervirens. Next base: position 346,724,774 of record VDFB02086081.1, on the reverse strand, counting down.
AGATGTGTGAAATGCAAAGAATGTGAAGTGCAGAGTTGTAGAGTGTGAAATTGAGTAATGCATTATGAGCTTTCATGTGTTAGTTTACTAGATGTAGTGAGGAGAAGGTGGCTACAATTCTTTAATCAGACTATGAAGGTGTTGAATTCTTTGTGGTGGATTCTTTGTTGCATTGAGATGCTTTTCTCTATGTAAAATTTCTTCTCTATCTCCTTTTATATTCTAGAAATGATCCTTTTAGCAGTGAGTTCTTTGGGCAATGAGTCATCCAACAGTGATCCCTATTATATTCAATATTGATATTACTTATATTGTGAGCTAATCATCACTATGGTTTTTCCCTTCTTGGGTTTTCCATGTAAATCTAGTGATCTTTTGTGTATGGTGTTAAGTTGTTTTAGATTCTGTTATTTTTTTCATGCTAATTCATCATAATAGATTTAAGGATCTAATGAATGAAAGAGGATCTAAATGTTAATGAGGGTTTTGAAGTTTTAAGGTACAATTGATTCAACCCCTCTCAGTTGTCTTATGAATTCAATATAATTTTCTTGTCATGCGGGTTTGGTAATGTTCTAATATTGCTTGTATCTATCTTTCCTTGGTTTGTTGGTTGCTCAGTTGTTTTGCAAGCTTGGTTCATGAGTTTTATCTCTATGGAAGTTTGAATGGTTGCATATGACAATAGTATTCTCAGTTTTGTATGTTTGCACTAGTGTTTTTGGATATTTTGTTGGTGTTAGAATATTTTAGGATAATGTGTAATGTGGCTACATAGTCTATAGGATGTTTTCAACCTTGGTGAAGTGTGAATTTGGTTGCTTGATAGCATTAATGTCAATTTGTCCAACCTAGTGTGTTACCATTGTTTATGGACAAGCTTCATGATTTTTGGAAGCCCGGTGTAGTGTGTCAATGTAGATTTGGGTCATGGTTAACCCTTTAAATGGTTCACCATCACTTATTTCCACCACAAAGGTTTTTGGTTCTGACCTATTTATTGGTTACACATTTGAGGTGCATACATTTTATTAAAGCTAACCTAGAGGAGGTTATTTGAGGTTGTGGAAGATATATATCCAAGTTCAAATATTTGGAGATGTGTGTGGCATGGAATGATGTGTGTGTGATCATGTGTTGATATTTGAGTGTGAGAAAGAATGCCTAAGACTACCAAAAGCAGTGAGTAGAAGGTATCTACATTTTAGTGCACCAAAATTTGTTGGAGTCAATGAGCCAAAGGTTGTATATGGTAAAGAAACATTGTGGTGGATTCTACAGTTGCTTTAAGGTAGTGAACCTCCCTGTAACTGTTTCTTTGTAATCCAAAAGAATTGATCTTCCTAGGTAGTGATCCCTTAGTAGTGAGCCTTTTCTTTTTGGACAATGAGTCCTCTAAGTAGTGAGACCTAGGCAATGAGCCTCTTGTAGTTAGTTTTGGTTTTCATATAGTGAATTAATCCTCAGTGTGGTTTTTCCCTTCTAGGGTTTTCCACAAAAAAATTTAGTGTTCTATTGTGAATTTTTGTGGATGTGTTGTTTCATGTTTTTACATTCATTCTAATACTTAATAAGGGTTTGAAGGTTTTAATGCACAATTGATTCACCCCCCTCTCAGTTTTCTTATGTGTCTAACAATGTGCATGTATCAGAAGATCATATTCAGTGACGAAGATTGTTATCTATAACTCTGGCATGAGTTGAGTTACCTTAAAGATTTGTAAGCTTTATCATTGTATTTTGATAGGACTGGTGTTCTACTTGTTGTACTATTTTAGTTAGGGATTGGTGTCTCCAGTAGGTTGGTACCTACAAACACAATAGGGGATTGTATTCTCTAGTAGGTTGGTGCCTATTCAATGTGTAAAATCCACTTGTATATTTCTACATTGTGAGGTTGGATTTGGACAGTAGATCCAAGCAACTTTTCTCGCCATGGTTTTCCCATCCTGGGTTTCCACGTATATTTGGTGTTCATTTGTGCATATCTGTGTGGTTTTTTTTTTCCTTGATCTTTAGCTTTCTAATTTGGTTAAGTATGATTATTGATATGTGCATTTGAGTTAAGAGTTTTAAATAGATTTGATCTATTGATTCACCCCTCCCTCTCAGTAGATTGTGTTTCATTCATAATTCACATATGACTCTGTTATTTTTTTAATAAGATCATGCAAGATGTAAGTCACAGTCCTTTGATATGTGGATCCCATATTACTAATTTAAGAGGCATTACCTCATTAAAAAATGTTCCCCACAAGATACTAAATGTAGAATTTTTTTAGTTTGCTTCTAGAATATGAATTTAGTTATATCCTAAAAATTCATCTATAAGGGATATCATCTTGAATATTTGGTAATATAATCCAATATTTGATCTATATAAGGAAAAGAGAAATTATCCTTCAAAAATGTCATTTTGATCTCTAAAATTGAGACATACCCTAATATTTTCATTCTTTCTTAGGAAAAGAAAAATATTTGAATCCATTTTTAATAGTACTTTGGTTTGATAAAACACATGTATATACAAGTTTCATTAGCTCTTCTTCTATGAACTCATCCACTTGTCACTTGTTTGGTCTCAAATTTCGCTTGACTAGTTTTCCTTTGAGCTTAGTGACCAATTTATGATAAATTGTGTTTAAATTTAGGTTAGGTGTGTTTTTATATGTCCATGCAAATATAGCATGGGGCTCAATGAGAAATTTGGCCATCCTTCCACTTTTTAATCTAATAATTCTCCTCCTAATGCAAATATTTTTAATTTTTGGTGTTCTTATATTCATAACTATAGTATCATCTACCAATGATGGGTGACCTTCTTCAAATTTATGTTGAGTAGGAGGTTTATTGGTTTCTTGATCAACCTATAAGATATCTAGTTCACCTCCAAAGTAATGATTTGGATAAGGTAGGATAATGTACCCTTTCTTATATAAAATCCTAGGGAATCCATTATATGTATGAATATATTATAATGTAGCCTTACCATTTATGCATGATCTCTCATGGGTACTTCTATCTTGTCTTTAACATAGCTAAGGATAGTTCAAAATTAAAAATTTTTAGCAACAGCCCACCCCTTAGTGAGATAACTAACATATAATTGTGTAATTGTGCATAGTGTTAGAATATTGTGACCGATGTAGCCATGGGATTGGCCATTTGGTTTCTTTCTCTTAAGATAACCTTTATTTTAAAAATTAAAATGGTATTAATTTTAAAAATTCCTCTTTATAGGGTCACAAACATTCTAATTTTGTTTCATATTTTTCTAAAACATGATTAACTATCAACTAAGTGACCAAATATTGATATATTTATATCTTCCAATTTTATAGCTACTATAATCCCCAAGAATAGATCTTCATATATAGCAACATTATTGGTGCAAAAAAATCAAGCCAAAAAGTGAAAGGGAGAACCTTTTGTTTTGCAAAATTCGAGACAGTTAATAGTTTGGCTCTTGTCTTACATCTAGCTCCATCAAAGTGGAGTACCTAGAGATTGTTAGGTGATTACATAATTGATTATTCTCCTAGATCATATGAGAAATTTATTCTTACACTCTTTCCTCTTCTTCTCTAGTGGTGATTTTGACAATGTAAATACAAGTGTCTTACTCTTGATCTTTTTCAATTAATTCCACTATATGGATATTCATATCCTCATGATAATAGATAGTTGGGGTGTAAGACATTTTTTTGTAAGGATAAAATGTTAATTTTCTTGTGATCCTTGTCTCTATAGATTTTAAGTTTCTAATGATATTTTTCACCTATTTGGATGCCTCTTCTTTTTTAAAGAGTTGAATTCCTAGGCTAGTTTTTGAAGGATCTATTTACTTTTCTTGCTTGATCCTATAAATAATAAAGATACCCAACTCTTAATTTATGATTTGGGTTTGAGCCTTGTTAAGGAAATTAAATTCTTGGAATAAGGTAGAGGAAATGTCCCTCATCCTCTAAATCCAAGCTCTTCCTAGGATCATGTTATAAGTCCATTCAAAGGATTTTGGGACCTAATTGGATAAGGTAAATCTTTCTAATAGTTTGAGTTTTGGGTTTATCATGAATTCTAAGGGTGGTAATTTTGGTCATTTTTTAAATTTGTCACTTTGTGCCTCTCCCTTAAACTTTTCACTATAAATAACCACTTTGAGAGATTTTATGTGAATTGTGTCAATCTCCACAATTTTATAGGGTTTCAATACCATAATTTTTAGTACTTATTTAAAATTATTTAAACCCTAAACCACTCTACATAGATCTTGCACTTTATCTTTTAATCATTTAGTGACTTTCCCAATAGGTAACAATCTTTTAAGTTGTATTCCCAAGTCTTAGGCTTCGTATTTTCACCACCCCCTTCCTATTGACTGACTAAGCCAATTATGTTTTAAAGTAACTTAATTTTTCTCATCTTAGGCTTCTTATTTGAGCATGTAATCTCTTACACATCATAACTTAATTTTGAATGCTAGCTTCAAACTTACGATCATGAGCTCTTTTACTAAGTGCCACTAGCTCAACATGAGCTCAAGTAAAAGTTGTAAGAATTGTTGACTACTAAAAGGGTGATGAAGTGACATATGTCATATTTTGATTGTATCATGTTGTATCATTCATATTGCAAGCTCTAATGAGAAGGTTTCTTCAAATATTCACAAATGTGCTATGTTTCCATGTGTACTCCACTATTGCTCAACATCTTAGTCCTAATAGCTTGTGGGACCAATTCCTTGCTAAGGTGTTTATATTCTATTAGATCACGCAAACTCTTCATATTATAGGTTCTAAATAGTCAATCCCATTCAAATTGTGTTAGTGTTATCTTCTTCCATGTGTTACTCTTGGTGACCTATGCTTTCCTCATAAATAAGGATCAAATCATTCACACATAGAAATCTCTCATTAGTAGCACAATGACTTAGTTTATCACAATTTATCAAAGGAAGTAGATACAAAACATGTTTGCATGCACTACAATGACACATGGAATCTACTTAGCATGGGTCCAAGTGAGAGTCTTAAACATTTCTAAACACCAAAAAATGACATAGTGCTAGATGTCTCAATTTATTGCATCATAGTAGCTGCTTCATAGTGCAACTTTATTTATGCTTATCCTTCCAAGGTTGTGATCATGTACTTGATTGTAGTGTGTCCTCTTCAAAGTGATGTATTTTGATGTGACCTCTTATTTTTAGTCTCACATTGTCTATAGTGGGCTCAATACTTAATGACTCAAGGTTTCAAGCCAACAAATTCCCACCAGGTTTCTTCCAGGTGACCAAATCCATGGGGCCCACTTGCAACTCAAGGAAACTTATATAGGTGTTATAATTTTATTGGAGCATGCTATTTCCCTTACAGAATGACTCCACTTTGACAAAGATAATAATATTTCATAATAGGTTAAAACCCATCCAATTAAAAAAATTTAAAATTGAATTAATGGACCAAACTCAAACTTTTGAAATGATTAGCACCATGCTATCTATTTTTGTGTGAACATCATCTAGATTACCAAAATAGAAAATTGAATGCCTAGCGACCCTTTCAACTACAATGTAGTCTTCGAAAGCCACCCTCAATGCTATCTTTAGTGTTCCCAAGTCATTTTTGTGGTGCCATGTTGCATTCATGGATTTGTAGGTATTTTTTTGTGAGAAGGTCGTCCTAGGTGCATTTTGTAGTAGATTATATGGGGATATCTTTCACTCTTCCTCATATTCTTTAATACTAAGACTAACCCTAACTTCAAGAGTGTTTCTCACGTTTTTAGATCAAATTGAGTTGGATAGGTATATACTCTCCTTTGGTTTTTTCGATGGCTGAGCTTTCTAGGGTGTTTCGATTTTATCTTACAATAAAGCCTAATTGAGGCTCCTTTGAAATGGTTTTTTGTTTTCTCTATAGATACTCGTATGTTATAAATTATTATCACTATAACTAGGCCCTAGGCCTTAGATTAATTAAATTATCATGTTTTACTTCTCACCTTTGATCTTGTTGTGTAAGGTTTTTACCCCTATATTAGAGTGTAGGTTTTGTCATTTTTATAAGTTGATTTTTGTATTTTTTTTGTAAGTGTTGACTATGGATACCTACTCATCCCTCTTAATTCTCATCAAACCCTAACCTTCATGTATGCTCTCAAAATATTTTTTAAAAAAAAACTATGGTTAGATTTCTAATAATTTGATTGATCCTTTGTGCTAAAGTGGATAGGAAGAATCACCCTAATTTAGGTGCATCACCACCTCTTTGTTTTTTTCATCTCTTTCTCTCCCTTTTTCTTATGTAGGTTATTATTCAAAATATTAGTGTAAAGTTATTCAATTATTGGTTGGACCAACACTGGTGTGTTTAGGCTAGAGAGGAAACCAACCTTCTTTGGAGATATGATCTCAACAATAAGGGTCTCACACTTGAGATCAATCTCATTATTTCATTGGAATGTTGGACCTAGTTTGAAATAGGATAAAATTTCATGTGACAATAGTTTCTAGCATGCTCAATGGGACAACTACAAAATTTAATGATGAAATTTTTGAGAAGATTGGTATTGGTCTTTGTAGCTCCAACATTTAAAGAGGTAGTTCTTCAAATACCTAGAGACTCTATTGAATTTCTAATTCCAAACCAATGTTGTAACCTTCATACCAAGAATTCAAATAAAAGAATCTTAAAAATACATTTTTTAGTCTTTTGATTTACCAATACCTAATTCAAGAAGAAATGGACACTCTTTATCTCCTACAAGAATACCTAGAGATTCTACAACACCATCTCCTAGAGCTCAATCTACGCCACCATTTAGTAGAATATTACAACTAAGAACACTTACTATTTAAATAAACAAAAATATATTTCACATGGATCTCATAAGGTAGAAATTTTTTGTCACTTTTAACGGTGGTAACCCTCTTTTGTTAGCCCAAAGAGATGAAATACTAGTGAATTCATTGAAAACCATTCCTCATTTCATTGGTGAAACAACCACTACCTTAATAGAACACATTCAAGATGTGGCCAATACATGTTTTGTACATAACATTAGTGAGGATAATGTATCTCTTAGGCTCTTAGCCACATATTTAAAAGGAAAATCTCCGCAATGGTATAGAGGTTTGCAACCTAACTCTATTCATAATTGGGATGAGTTAGGAAAGAAACTATGTGAGTGGTTTGAAGACAAAAGTAACCATCTATCACTTGATAAATTAAGTATTATCGTAACATCCCCCATGAATTCATGGGAGACTTCAATTTCAAATTTTCAAAGATATAGGATATAATCACTACTTTGGGAAATCCATCTCCTAATCATGTCTTCTTATATTACTTAAGGGATCTTAACAGTGATATTGGTGTCATGATCTAATATATGGGTGGAGTGACTCTGCCAAATGCATATGATTTTCCATCAAGGAAAAAAGCTATCTAATATAAGGAAAAAAATAGCTCTATGTCCTCCAATTCCTCTATTCCTAGAATTAAAACCTCAAAATCCCACTTTGGGAACTATCCCTATTACATCAACAAGCCAACCATCTACTTCCGCTACACCTTCAAATAAGTTTCATGAAGTGAAATCCCTCTTGCAATTTTTTGGTAATGAGTTAGTAACAATAAAGAGGAAACAATTTCAAAATATAAAACTTTACCGGTCTCATAATCAAAATTACAAGAAAAACTGGAAGCCTTATTAAGGACAAAACCAATGGAATTATGTTAGACCCTTAAATAGTATTAAACTAGCTACTACCAGCACTTCAAAGTAACTTATTCCAATTAAAAATAACTTATCTCAAAAGGAAATCTAGTGTTTCCCATGAAATCAACCACACAACTAGATCACTTGTCAAAATGGATATTTTATTCAAACTCTAGTGATTCAAAATGAACCTTCTATTTCAGTATAAAATTAGATATAAATTAAGCAACTGTTGGTAGGTAATATCACATTCTAGGAGACTCCATGTTGGTAAATTGGCATGAAGTATATTTTTGTGGCCTAAATCAACCAAGCGTTGATGTATTATCCTAGAATGCAAGAGGAAAAAAAGAGCAATGGAAGGTGGAAAATATTCCCTAGTTTTTCGAGCATCAACTTCACAACCATTTCAAAAGACTACACGTTCAAATAAAATAGATAAAACAACTATATTATAGCCAAATTGAATTGTTGATGGAGGTAAAAAAGAATGAGGTCAATCTTAGATCAACCAATCAACAAGGCTAGAGTCTTCTACTTCAAAATTTTCTTCAAAGGTTATTGAAACAACAAAAATAGGATGCGGGTTCCAAATATTGTGGGGGATGGAACACTAGGGATGGTCCTATTCCACTTAGTTTCACTCAAGGAAACCCTAGAGATCTCAATCTAGGGATGTAAGTGAGGAAAGAGATTTTCAATAGGGTGTCCTAGGGTGTGATTAATGACTAAAGAGGGGTTCACCACCAAGCTAGGGCTTGGAAAGACTAGCAATATGCAAGGTCTAATGATTAACCCTAATGATATGTAAGACTTCACTAAATGACCTAGAAATGAATGCAAAATAGAATGGAAAGTTGAGAATGGTACAGAGGGGAACCTGGAAACCTGTAGCAACTTGATTAAAGATGTGAAATTTTGAATATTTTGAATTTAATGTCTACTGGGACTCATACACTAGTTTAGGCGATTTAGTCCCACATTAGGGTTTTTGGGCAGGAATAGGAATCTAGCAAAGACAAGTCTGAAACACCTAAAATATAGAAATTTGACTGTACTAGGGCTCATACGCCAGAAGTGGCTTATTATTCTTGCTTGGCCTTTTTGGAGGATCAGGATTTGAATCTGCTCTTCAATCTTTGCTTTGTCTTCTCAACCTGATTTCTAGATCTGAAATGTCAAAATTTGCTTTGTAGATGCCTTTTAATGATCTTGTAGATGATGTGACAACTTTGACAACTTTGAACACTTGACAACTTTTCTCCAATATTGCTCCTTAGGGGATCTTCAACCTAGACCTACAAATCACACACTAAAGAGAAGGGGGAAATGTTGTTTTGTTAGTGGATAGGGGTTTTCCTTGGTCAAACCTCATTTCGGTATTCAAACCTTGTAATGAAATGAAGGAATGATGAATGAAAAAATGCTATGTTGCAACTCACCAAACCCTAGGAATAAAGTGTTTCAAACATGTACGAAATGGCTCCAATGGATGTAGACCTTGACTCTTGCTTGAATGTGATAGATCTTGAATTGAATACTTGCTTGAATCATAAAACCCTACATCACAAATGTTAGCTCAAAAATAAACATGATACATGATGAATTTGACATGATGCTTGATACTTGAATAATGCTCTAAAACACTTGATAATCAGCTCTTGAATGCTCTTGAATGCTCTCGAATGCTCTTGTAATCACCAATTTTCTATTAGGGATGCTCTCATGAAAGTCTTAGGTGAAAATGAGTGAAATAACCTTGTATTTATACTTGTTTATGCCAAATTTTCCAAATTACAACACTTTAAGTAGATATTAGATCTAGGAGAATAAAATCCCACCAATAATTTGAATTTAATTTAATTTTAAGCCACATGGGACTCATACACCAGTTGTGGCATATGAGTCCCATTAGGCTGGGCTTTGGGACACATTTTTTAAGAAATGCTTAGATTCATGTGAAATCTATATCGGGGCCTTGAAACTTAGGTGGAACCCATACACCCAAGGTGGTGTATGAGTCCTAGATCACTAAATCTAGTCCATACAATCCAAAAACACCAAAATTATGATTGGATGTTGGTTCATATCAGGATTATCCTCGGAAAGATGCATTAATTAAGGCTTGTGGATGCAAAATAAGGCCAATTAAACAATAAAGAAGCCCAAATTTATTAATAAAGCCCTAGATTAGTGTGAAAATGTTAGGATACACTTTACAACACCCTAAATAAGGCATAACTAAGCTCATTTAGTTTACAAGGGACCAAGACCTAATGTGAATGCATTAAACACACTACAACACTAAATCAAGGCCACATTAAGCTCAGTTTATCAAGGAGGGCCTAAACAAGAGGGAAAATGTAGAGAGATGATTTTTTCATTACCACAGTTATAAATGTTACTTTTAATATAATTGATCAAATGAAGAATGTTAACCTAAATATACCTATGTTGAAGGCTCTCTTTATCCCATCTCGAAGGGATTTTCTCCAAGGATCATTGAAAGATATGAACTAGTCAGCTAAAGTAGTGGCAAGGGAAGGAACAACAACTCCAACTAGCCTTGTTCAACTAAAGGAGGAAGTAAATTAAATTAAAATTAGGAATCCACATCCCTTTTACATGTATTTTATTATTGGAGATCACATAGCTCATAATTTTATGATTAATTTAGGGGCTAGCAACTCTATTATGCCCAAGAAAATAGTTGATCTCCTTGGCATTAAACATGAACCTATGACTAAGGGAGTTGTACAATTGGATGACAATCTTGTTAAGATAATAGGGGTCATTAAATATTTAAATTTAACCTTGCATGCATGCTACAAATGTGTTGTATTGCAGGATATATTGGTCATAGACCTACTTTCCTTGTTTTCTATCTACTGGTCCAAGGAGTACATTGCTAAAATTTGTGGGTACTTATCCTCTAACTAGTCCCATATGATTTTGATTATATAAGTATAATTTATAGGGTTTTGTACCCTTAACATAGAATTCCAAGAGGGAAAAATTCCAGATAACCATAATTAACATAAAAAGATAAAAACAACAAATCAATAACAAAAAAATAATAGAGAAACAAAAACCAATAGAGGAATCAACCAAGAAGAAACACCCAAGACCCCTACTTGGATGTTTTTTCCCATTCTTCCATGAGTAATTTGAAGACATCTATCTTGGCCTCACTAGAGCTGGGATCAATAATAGGGTTTTGTTTTTTAATCTCCTCCTAGAGCATTGAAGCCAGAGTGACCATAGAATGATGAATCAATTTGAGAGTGAAGCAGGTGAGATGATTAAGCTTCCTTTCAAGAGTTTTATCTAAGTCACCAAAGCGTTACAATATTGGGAAAATTTCTCATAGAGATAGCTTGCTTCATCTTTACACTCATGAGGGGGTGGATTCTGAGGTGCATTCCTCCATGTTGAACACCTAGAATACTGAGAGGGAGTGAATCAGTATTCTTTTAACCACTTAAACATTTAAGAATTCATTCCACATAGCATATTCAATTTGCATCAGGAAAGGAAAGTGTGAAAGCAACCATCAAAGCACATAACATGTGAACACCAAATTTTTACATGGAAAACACAAAATGGGAAAAACCATGATGAGGATTAGCCCAAAATATATTATAACTAATTATAAGATATTACAAAAGTTCTTATTATAGGTGGACTCACTATCCAAGTGGACACACTGTCAAAGTGGACTCACTAATCAAGTGGACTCACTAGCCACTAAAAGAAGAAAATATAGAAGAGAGTGGTGGCACATAGCCAAGATTTGAACTATTACAAGTGCATCTACAACATGTTGGAATATAGTTCCATTGAAGCTCAATATACTGACTTTACACACTTCATACTAATCTGCACTAACACTCTGTTTTGCTTTACATTCACCTTATACTTGCACAATTCACATCAATCACACTTTCTTTTTCTAACATGATCATTCCAACACTAAAATGAACTCATACTTATATTGATTTAATCCCAACATCAATTAGGTTGGCCTAATTAGATGTATCATATAAAATATGCCTTTCCCACTCAACATACACATATACATACTTTGCGCCAAGATCCAAAACTCATAACAAATCAAAATAGGTCATCATGGACATATAATAGCTCTCACATAATGGATTAGTAATTATTAAAACTTTACAATACACAAAACTTATTAGGTCGGCACTGATAATGACCTAATAATATAATTCACCAACTATACATCCAAAAATTGGCATGTAGACCTCCAAACTTCATGCCACTTAGAATTCACACTCTATTGACACCTATCAATATCTCCATAAATTTCCAAATCCATATACCAATCAGCGAAGAAGTGTGGATTCACCAAAACATACATACTATACTGGTAACATTGTAACTATTAGACCAAAAATTATTTCATTCATATCTTCAACACTAGAGACCAAAAAAATATGAAACTCTAAATTTAAACTCCTCTAATATCCAAAAAAAATATATTGAAATTGTAGAGCAAGATTCGACACAGCAGACCAACGCAGACTAGAATACTGTATGTCCTATACATTGAGAAAATTGTTTTGATACTTAGCCAATTTCTCTTTCATTTGTCTTCACTAGATCAAACCTTCTTGCAAATTCCCATTGGATTACCATCCTCAAACATGTTCAAGATGTAAAAACTAATGTACATGATGATCTTCATACTAGAATACAATGTTGACATCAATAACAACATTGTAATATAATTCACTTATCCTTCATGCTCATGTTGTCAATAGGCATATCAATGAAAGTCTTCTTATTCTTCCAACAATCTCCCCCTTTTTCATTGATGGAAACATGCCTTAACTATCTCCCAAAACTATTTTTCCAATTTGACATTAAGGGCAAAGAGTGTAAAACATAAGTCTTCACATATACCATAACTCCACCTGACAGATATGTACATATATACAATCCAATAACTTAATTGATTCCCCCTAAAAATTTGTACTAGAAAATTGCCTTATACCATCTTCATATGTACACTAAAATTTGAATAACAAACTAAAATACATAAAAAGAAATACAATCACCTGGAGGAGGTATTTGACTTGTGCAAATTTTTATGGTGGGATTTCCACTCTTTCTTTCCTTCCTCCTAACTCTTCTTGGTTAGGCCAAGCATTTTGTTTAGGGTTTAAAACTCCAATAAGAGTTCTACACCATCATCCGGAGTGTTGGGTACTAGATTTAGCTTTGAGGCTTTTTCAGCACTTAACAAGGCACTAGAAATAGGTATGAACTTGGATTCCACCAGATCCATGAGATGACTAAGCTCCTTTATGATATTTTCCTTCTGAACTTGCAATTGGAAGAACTGCTCATGTAGATTCTCAATGGTAGACCTTGTGCCTCCATCCAATTCTTGTGTCAAATCATAGGCACTAGAATCTTTGTCGATTCGGGACTCAATAGAGTCCACCTCATCTTTTATGCTCTTTGTAGAGCTCGGTCATTTCATGCAAAATTGGAATAAAACTTTGGCTTCTACCACACAAGCTTGTGTACCTTTAAAATTTTCTTGAAATTTTTTGTGTGCACTAGCACACTTCTCCATTATATCCAACAATCTTCTATCATTTTCTTTTTTCTCTATTTATTTCTCTAACTTCCCTTTCAATCCATTAGCATACTCCTTAAATGAATCAATCAAGAACTTTAAATTGTCCATACCAGATAAAGAGTTGTCAATACTTACATTGAGTATGGCCTTCTGCAAAATATTTACTACCTCATCAATCATCTCTCCACTCTTCTAATGTGTCTCTAATATTTCTTTCCATGTAGAAGCATCCTCATTTTGGGTTTCAGTACCTTTTTCTTTTACAGTGTCTTCTCTAGTAGCTCCTTCTTCAAAATTCTCCTCACCTACAACATTTTCTTTTGCAATTTATTTCACTTTCAAAGGAACATTTTTCTACGTATTTCCTTCTTCAGTTACATGCTCATGTTGAGCATCATCATACTGTGCTTCTTCTTCAATGTTCACATCTAGAGTTGGCATATCAACATGCATTTCTTTTGTGCTCTCTAGAGTTATCCCTAATCTTTTTTCTAACTCTACAACCTTCTCCACAATCTTGTTTTGGAGCCTTTCTAGATCATTTTGATCTCTACTCATGAGAGTGGTCACCCTTTTCTTTGTTCAAAACTCCTTTTTGTACAACTTAGCCAATGTGGCTTTATTTTCTTCAAAGAGAGGTGCACAGATCATTCCTAAAGAAAAATATTTTAACTTTTCTTCTTCCTCAATAGCCTCTTGCCTTTTGGAAAATAATACATTATTTAAGTCTTTCAGCAACTACTTTTCAAAGTTCTACATGTTAACCTCAAATGCAACAATATACTTGATAATTGCTTCTACAATGGTGGCCTTGTCTACCTCATCAGCCCCAATATACAACATATCATGCTCCACAATCCCATTAAATAAAGCATCCAACTTCATGGGGATATGAGTACTTACCAGATCCTTTTTCTTCTTTTTTTTCTTATCTTTCGGTGACTTTTTCTCTTTACCAGACTCTGCTTTTTTTGCTCTCATCTACATTCTGTATCCTTCTCTTTCTTGACCTCTGCCTCACTATCTGTGTCAACAATATTAAATCTTAATTTCTTTTCACTAGCTTCTCCTTGTGTTGCTTTAGACTTCCTTTTCCAGACCAATTTTGGTCCTTCTTCTTCATCATCATCTTCAACATTCACTCCTAGGTATTGTTCCCTTGTAGCTTTTATTTTTACTCTCCTTCTTGGGCTAGTTATTTTTTGTGTTATCAAAGCAACCTTTTCCTTTTCAAGCCTCTTTTGTTATTTAATCAGAGGTGTTTTCTCCTTTACTGGAGTACTTACAACCTCTTTCCTCTTCTCTTCTGCAAACATTCTTAGTCTCGGAGGACTTTGGGGCAATCGAAGGAGTGGTAGTTATTCTACTAGATTTCCTAACACTTGATGATCCTCCCAGTGAGCTAGACATGGCTTTTTCCTTCTCAACCTATTCTTTTGTGAAGCCCATTGCCTCCACAAATATTTTAGTCATCTTGTCAATGGTCTTCTTTATCTATGATTTCCTTTGATCCATGTGCACCTCCATGGATTTCTCTTCATATGTACCATATCTCTCTTTAGAGGTGTCTTTTGTCTTGCTTAGCATAGATTCTATTAAGCCAATGATTTCTTCCTCAATAATCTCATATCCCATCTCTGGGATCCAAACGGTCCTAGGTTCAACAACCTGTATAATGTAGCAATATTTTGTTATAGGAAAAGTTATGTCACTCTTGTACTTTTCAACCATGCTTTTAGGTATCCTTTGTCTTTCCTACATATTTTCTTGAAAAGTTTTGAAGAACACCCATAGGGGATTATTCTATGCATCTGAGTCTCCCAACCTCATCAAATGATCTCTAATCTAGTGGGGTGCAGGCCTATCCTTTAGCCACACTATGTTATTTGTTCCAGGGATTTCATTCAAAAAGTAGAATAGTAAACAGATGATCAAAGTTCCAAACTTAAAATAATACTTAGAATATTTTGTCTTCTACAAGTTTTCTAGATGCTAAAATCTCAACAACTCACATAGATCATAGTCTTCACCCTTCTCAACCATCTCATATGTTGTATTGATGGTTGTACTTGATACTGAATTCTCTCTGTTGGTGAAGTAAATCTTGTATTTGATCATCATTGAAGCATAGTTAACTATCGGGTTCCTGATGTCCTTGAATGTCAAGGCTCACCTATCGCACTTTGCACCCATTTTCTCTACCACTATCTTATTTTTAATTGATTTGAGTACTAGAGCTAGTCTGGTTGAGCACAATCCTATCACAACCCTAATTGCCTCTTTATTTATCAAATGTGGAATGTCTAACTAGAGAAATTTTTCATGAATTCTACTTAGGGTGTATCTCACCCACTCATCTACATACCATACATCACTCAACTTTGTATGATTGTACTCTTCCAATTTAAGGGTAAGTGCAAAAATATGGTTCCCAAAAAGGGGGCTTAAGTGGCCATTTTTTCCTAAAATCGGGAAATACTGACCTTGGACGTGAAATTGAGGATAGTTACACTCAAAATTTTGAGATGGAACAAAAACAAGGATTGAAGTGCTCTAAGTCTACTTTCTAAACTACTAATTTATTTTGAAAATGGTTGAGATTAAGGGGTTCAAAAGAGGGATGTACAGAAATTGGTGTTGTTTTTGTCAAAAAAACATAACATAGCAACTCTTGTATGTCCCTAGCACGATGAACTTTTTTTAGTATTTTTAAAATCTCTTTGGTCATAAATTAGCTAACAGTATGTAGTTGATGCACAATTTTTTTGATAATGTTTTAATGAATATTTGAATTTTTACTAATTTTCTAAGTGGACATTTCCTGAAAAACATAATTTTGGTCGTGCTACCCCTACAAATTTTGGAAACTAATTGAATTTTTTTTCATTTTATTTTTTAAATTTGTAGAATGGAGTCTAGTTTCTAAAAATGTAATTTATTTAAAATTTTGATGAGCGGTTAATTTATAACAAAAAAAACACCAAACACTGCTTTTTTCCAAAAAAGAGACACACAAACAAAAGAAATTATAGATGAAAGGCTTAACATTGTCAGAAAGTGAAAAAAAATACATCATTGGATAGATAAGAGAAAACCTAACATTACCCAAGTGTTCAATTTGTTTGACATTGAACCATGTGCAATCCTGATAGTGAGCATGAACCCAATTATGTGAAATATTATAGAATTTACAAAAACACGTCTCTAGTTGTTGGGAATGCCCTCCAAGACTTTGGGTTGGTATTCCAAGGAAAATACCAAGCCCAAGGCTTGGGGATTCCCAAAGCAAGATATAACGCACGTGCATTATAACGCGCTCACGTTATACCTTTGTTTTGACATGGCTTTTGTGTTTTGTGAATGCATTGAAAAAATGCGATCATGTTATATTTATTTTTCTTCTCTTTTTTTTCTTTCTTCTCATTATCTTTGAGGGAAACTATATACATGAAATAAATATTTAAGTTATGTTTCATGTATATAGTTTCAAGATGTTTAAGAGTGGTTTCAGATCTGTAGGAGTTATAATGCAAATTCTAGTTTTTGGAAGATCTCACAAATTTTAGACTTAGTCAAATTTCAGTAATTAGGTCAAATTTTAGTAATCAGAAAGTTGTATTATTTCTCTCTCTATCTCACTCATTTTTATCCCTTACACTCTAGACCTCTCTCTCACTATCTCCATTATCTGACTCTCTCTCCCTTGATCTCAAGAACTCTCTGTCTGTTTCTCTCTACTTTGCCATCTAATTCTCTCTACCTCACTTCTCTCTCTCTCTCTCTCTCTCTCTCTCTCTCTCTCTCTCTCTACACCTACTTCTCCTCCATCACTCCCTACCACTCTCTTTATTCTCTCTCCTCTCTCTCTCCTCCTCTCTCTCCCCTCCCTTCTCTCTCCCTCTCTTCTTCCCTATCTACTCTCTATCTCCCAATCCCCCTCTCTACCTTTGCATCCATCAAACCTTACCACTCTCTATCTACCTCTCTATCTCCTTTCTCTCCTCCCTCCCTCATTCCCTCTCTACTTATCTCTATCTCTCCTCTCTCTACCTCTCCTTCCTCTCTACTTATCTTTATCTCCTCTCTCCTCTCTACCTCTCCTTCCACCACTCTCTATTTCTCTCTATCTCACCTCTCTCTCCCTCACTACATCTCCCTCCCTCTCTACTTATCTATATATCCCCTCTCCCTCTCTACCTAGCTCTCCATCCATCACAACCTACCTCTCTCTCTCTATTACTCTCTATCTCACCTCCCACTCTCTCCACCCATAACTCTTCTTCTCCTTCCCTCTCTAGTCTCTATCTCCCTAATCCCTCTCTACCTACCTCTCCATCAATCACTCCCTAACACTCTCTCTACACCTCTCTATGTCACTTATCTCCCTCCCTCCCTCATTCCCTCTCTACTTCTATCTCTCCACCTCTCCTTCCCTCTCTAATTATCTCTCTCTCTCTCTCACACACACACACTAGATGTCTCCCTCCCTACCTTTTCCCCTATCTACTCTCTATCTCTCCTCCCCCTCCCTCTACCTCTCTCTCTCTCACTCTCTCTCACTCCTCCCTCACCCTCTTTCTCTCTCACTCTCTCCTCTCTATCTCACCATTCTCTCTTTCCCTCTCTGTAACTCTCTACTTCTCTATATGTCACCATTCTCTCTCTACATATCTTTATCTCACCTATCCCTCTTTACCTCTACCTTCATCCCCTCTCTCGCCCACCATCCCTCCTTCCCTCTATCTCTATCTCTCTCTACTTCTCTCTATCTCACCTATCCCTCCATGACTCCCTACCACACTCTCTCTATTTCTCTCTATCTCACCTCTCTCTCACTTCCTTCTCTCTCCCTCCATAGATCTCCCTCTCCTTCCCATTCTACTCTCTATGTCCCTAATCCCTCTCTACCTACCTCTACATCCAATACTCCATACCACTCTCTCTACAACTCTTTATCTCGCTTCTCTCCCTCCCTTATTCTCTCTCTACTTCTTTCCCTGCCTCTCCTTCTTTCTCTAATTATCTTTATCTCCCCTAGCCCTCTCTCTCACTCTCACTATATGTCTCCCTCCATACCTTTTCCCCTATCTACTCTTGATCTCTCCTCTCCCTTTGGTGTAGGAGCACCTTAAGGCCTTTTGGAAGATCTTAGTGATTTTTGGCTTGTAGGTGGTTCTATCCAACCACCAAGAGAATAAGGACTATGATATCAAGTCCCTAGGTTTTTTTTTAGAGTGTGTTATGGTAGGTTTGGCTTAGAGTCTTGAACTTTATGAGTTCCTAGACAAATCTTGGCAATTTGAGCATTTTGGTAATGTTGACTTGGCAAATTGGCCTAAAAGTTGAAAATTAGCATTAATGTTGTTCTAAGTCCGACCCAAGGGTCCTATCACGTGGGAGAAAGGTATATAAGGTCATCCAAACCCTAATACCTAGGTTGGAAGTTCATTTTCACGAATTGAGACTTGGAGAGCATTTTTGTGTGATTGGAATTCAACAACTTTTGAGTGCATTTTTGTGTTTGAGCCTTCATCCAGTCAAGAATGGATTGAAAGGACTAATATGATGCTTTTAGTGTTTCATTTGTGTCATTTACTTACTGTACCTAGCATTAGATTAGTCATTTAGACCAACTAGTTATGGTTTTGCAAGTTTTTGGGTTTTTGGACTCACTGCCAGTTTGGGCCAGTTTTGTGAATAATGAGTCCAACTTGAATTCCCATGGCTTTCCTCTCATGGCCACTTGGAATCAAGCTGGGGACTATGTAAATAATGTACATATAGGTTTAGGAGTCTTTTTTTGCAAGGGAAGTGAAGAAACTATCAAGCACTAGGCAAGTGCAAGTGCATTCTGGCTAGTGGCTTGGAGAGGACAACAGTAAAGAAAGTTGATAAATGGATTGGTTTGTTCCAATAAAGAGCATGGAAGTGTGGGAACATGTATTCTAGACATTTTTTTTCAAGGAGGAGAGTTGAGGAGGTCATTGAAGCCCTCAAAGTTGGTAAAAGGAGCTAAAACCCTTGAAACCCTTGAAATTAGGGAGGTATGAGGACAGTCATACAAATGGCCACTTGGGAGACCTTACACCTAGTAAATATTGAATCCTAGGGTACCACTAGAAATAATATCAAAAAATATTTGGGGGTTGTTAAGACTGTTTTTGAGAAAAGCCAAGAAAACGAGTTCTAGGAGGCCTAGTTGGGGCAAAAGGCTACAAGGCCTAAAATGGAGTTTTTCAAGAAAACCATGGGAGAATGGTGAAAGAATCCAATGAGATGGATCAATGAGGTTTCAAATCAAAAAATAGATAGTAGAATAGCCTTTCCTAGCCCCTGGAGTGGTTAGGACACTTTGGGTCAATTTGGAGCCTAGGGAAGCCTAGTGGCGAATTGAGAGTAATGGAGAAGAATTTGAAATTGGTGGAGAGTCTTATGAGGTGAGAGGGGTTTAGGAGAGATCCCTGAATAGGGTAGAGAGGAATACCCTAGGAAGATCAGAGAATAGGTCTTGGGAAGAGCAAGAGTGCTCTTGAAAGGTAAGTCTCCCCATCAAATTGGTATCAGAGCCATACAAGGCTTGGGAATTGAGAAGTGAATGTCAGAAAGAAGCGAATCCATAGGAGAGAACACCATGGTGACCAATGCAAAGCTAGCTAGAGACTTGATATAGAAAAAGAAAAGAATAAGCATCTTGAAGAGGCTATGGAAGAGATGAAGCACAAACTAGAAGAGGTGGCAAAGACTGCAAGCAAGATGAAGGTACAATTAGGAGAGGATAAAGATAAGGGTAAGAATCAAATAGAGGAAGACATAGAACCAGAACCTGACCCTCCATTAGCATAGGAGCCTTCCTCAAAGCATTGAAGGCTTTGATTGGTAAGGCACTTGAAGGTATCCATGTGTTCACAGGAAGAATGGATGCAGAGTTGGTTATGGAATGGATTGAGGGAATGGAGAATCACTTTGAATGTGATGGGATTACAGAGGCACAAAAGGTGAAGATAGCCAAATCAAGGCTAAGAGGACAAGCACTAACTTGGTGGAAGTTTCTACAAGAAGAAAGAGAGAAGGAAGGCAAGAAACCCATAGGAAGTTGGAAAACTATGGTGGCTAAAGTGAAGGAGAACTATCTACCTGAAGACTATGATATTCAATTGCACAAGAAGAGACAAAATCTCAGACAAAGAGACCTAGATGTAGCTGCATATACAGAGGAGTTCCAAAAACTAAGCCTTAGATCTAGAGTGCAAGAAGTTGAAAGCATCAAGGTTGCTAGGTATCTAAACGGTCTTAGATGGAACATACAAGAGGAGTTGAGTCTTTTCACACTTACTACCCTCCATAGCTGCTATCAAATGGCTATTAAGGTGGAAGAGAAACTAAAAAAGAAACAAGATTCCAATACTAGAGGTAAAGGAAGAGGTAGAGACTCTAGAGGTGGACATAGAGGAGGTTTTGGTGGAAGAAGCCATGAGAACAAAGGTCAAGGGGATTCCAAGGTTGGAGAACAATCCCATGAGGAAAATAATAGAGGGGGATATAGAGGTAGAAGCTCTAGCAATGGTGGAAGAGGCAGATCAGGAAGCTTTGGGAGAAGTTCACACTTTTCTTCCATGAAATGCTACAATTGTGGACAGTTGGGTCATCCGGCTTATAGGTGTCCAGACAAGCCAGCATCTTCACAAGGTGAGAGGAAGATTACATATGTCCAAGAAGAGGACTGCTCTAAAAACTCAGAAGTAAGTTTGGATTCAGAGAAAGGAGAACAACTCATGTTAAGAAGGATTTTGATCAAAGCACCTACCGAGGATGAACACAAACAAAGGAGAGCTCTTTTTAGAGTCAAGTGCAAGATACAAGGTAAGGTTTGCAAGGTCATCATAGACTCAGGATCAACTGATAATGTCATCTTAGAGGAGGTAGTACAAAAGTTGAAACTCATCAAGATACCCCATGTGTGTCCTTACAAGGTTACTTGGTTGAACAAAGGGCAGAATATATTGGTCAATGAACAAGTTTGGGTTGAGTTTGATATAGGAAAGTATCAAGACAAGATACTATGTGATGTGTTACCAATGGATGCATGCCATTTGCTGCTTGGAAGACCATGGAAATATGACAGGGAGGCAGTACACCATGGCAAGGAGAATAAGTACTCATTCAAGAAGGATGGAGTGACTTATAAAATTCAGTCTTTGATAGAAGAAAACACAGTGGAAAAGGCAAAAACTAGTGCACTTTTGATGAGTGGAAAGGGATTCCTAAACGACATAAAGGAGGAAGAAGGAGAGGCATATGCAATCATGTTGAAGCCAAAGGAAGAGGAGTTATCTAATCATCTACCTATGATAGCAGAAGTGAAGCGACTGTTAGATCAGTTTAGGGACATCATTTGTGAAGGTACACCAGCTACACTACCACCCAAGAGAGCAATCAGTCATCAAGTAGACTTTATACCAGGAGCAACACTACCTAACAAGGCTGCATACAAGATGACACCAGAGCAGAATAAGGAGATAGCAAGGCAAGTTCAAGAACTTTTGGACCAAGGGCTGATCAGAAAGAGCATAAGTCCATGTGTTGTTCCAGTTGTGTTGGCACCTAAGAAGGGAGACAAGTGGAGAATGTGTACTGAATCTAGGGCCATAAATAGGATAACCATTAGATATAGGTTTCCTATTCCTAGGATAGAAGATCTAATGGACTGTTTAGGGGGTGCTAAGTTCTATTCCAAAATTGATTTGAAAAGTGGCTATTATCAGATTAGGATGAAAGAAGGAGATGAATGGAAGTCAGCATTTAAAACCACAAAAGGGTTGTATGAATGGTTAGTGATGCCATTCGGGCTTACAAATGCACCTAGCACTTTTATGAGGGTGATGAATGAGGTCTTGAAGGACTACATAGGAGTCTTTGTGGTTGTCAACCTAGATGATATCCTCATCTTTAGCAAAACAAAAGAAGAACATATGAAGCACCTAGAACTTGTGTTGAGAAAACTTCAAGAGGAGAAGCTCACCATAAACCTTGAGAAGAGTGAGTTCATGAAGCAAGAATTGGTCTATCTAGGATTTGTAGTATCCCAAGGGAACTTGAAGATGGAAAAAAGCAAGGTTGAAGCCATTCTTAGCTGGCCTACTCCAAAGACAGGGACAGAAGTTAGGAGTTTCCATGGATTAGCTTAGTTCTATAGGAAATTTGTGAGAAGGTTTAGTGAAATTTGTGCACCGGTTCTTGACACCATCAAAGGAGGACTGAAAACAAAGTTTGTGTGGACCAAAGAATCCAATGAAGGATTTGAAAGGTTGAAGAGGGAGATAGCTACCCAACCTATCTTAGTTTTACCAAGTTTTCACAAACCATTCATAGTAGAATGTGATGCAAGTAACATAGAAGTAGGAGCTATCCTAAGCCAAGAAGGCAGGCCAGTGGCATTCTTTAGTGAAAGGTTGAATGAAGCAAAGTCTAGGTACTCATCCTATGACTTAGAGTTGTATGCTTTAGTGCAGGCTCTTAAGAAGTGGAGGCACTACCTATTGCCAAAAGAATTTGTGGTATACACCAACAATCAAGCCTTAAGTTACATCAACACTCAAGAGAAGCTCAGTTCGAGGCATATCAAGTGGATGGATTTTTTGTAGTCATACACTTTTACCATCAAGCATAAGAAGTGGGTTAACAACAAGGTTGTTGATGCTCTTAGTAGGAGGTTGCTTACTGTCCAAGAGATATAGCTACAAAGCATAGGGGTTGAAGGATTCAAAGACCTATATGAAGGAGATTCTGATTTCTTAGAAATATACAAGGTATGTACTGATTTTGAGAATCATTTTCATAGTGAATATGATGATTACACTTTGCAGAATGGTTTATTGTTTAAGGGGAAGCAATTGTGTGTTCCTAGAGGTTCCATGAGGGAGAATCTAATCCAAGAAAAGCATAATGGCAGTTTGAGTGGTCACTTTGGTTTGAACAAGACACTAGAATTAGTGGAGAGGTTCTATTGGTGGCCTAAGATGCAAAGAGATGTAAGAAGGTATGTAGAGCAATGTGGAGTGTGTCAAAATGAAAAAGGAATATCAAAAAATGCAGGTCTTTATCAGCCATTACCCATCCCAAATAGACCATGGGAATGCATAAGCATGGACTTCATAGTAGGTCTACCTAGGACACTAACTAGTTTGGACAGTGTGTTTGTTGTAGTGGACAGATTCAGCAAGATGAGCCATTTCATACCATGCAAAACAACACATGATGCTAGTCACATTGTACACCTATTCTTCAAAGAGATAGTGAGGATACATGGGTTGCCAAAGAGCATAGTTGCAGATAGAGATGTGAAGTTTATGGGACACTTTTGGAAAACTCTTTGGAAGAGGCTAGGAACCAACTTGTCTCATAGCTCAGCATATATCCTCAAATGGATGGGCAGGTAGAGGTGATCAATAGGGTACTTGGAAACTTGAGATGCTTAACTAAGGAGTATGGACAAGGATGGGAACAAGTGATTCCACAAGCTGAATTTGCTTACAATGATAGCACAAATAGAACAACGGGTAAGAGTCCATTTGAAATAGTATATGGCTTACATCCAAGGGGTGTACTTGAGCTTAGGGATCTACAAGGATATGAAGGGATCAGTGGACATGCTGATGATTTTTCTCAGTCAATGAGAGAGGTTCATGAGCAGGTAAAGAAGACATTGATAGAGGCTAATCAAAAGTTGAAGGCTAAGAGAGATGAAGGGAGAAGAGAATTACAATTTGAGATAGGTGATTTGGTGATGGTATACTTGAACAAGGAAAGGTTACAGAAAGGCATACCAAGCAAGCTACAGATGAAAAGGATAGGGCCATGTAAAGTGTTGGCTAAGTATGGGTCAAATGCATACAAGGTGGAGTTACCCAAGGAGATGTCTATTTCTCCTATCTTCAATGTGAAGGACTTGGTGAAGTATAAAGGACCAGAAATGGATGAAGAATAGTACAATGCTGAGATAAACAAGGATGTGGAAGCACTCAAGGTACCAGATCAGATCATCCCACAAGTGGACAAGATTCTAGACTCAAGGGTGAAGAAGAAGACTAGGCACAAGACATACATGGAGCACCTAGTGAAGTGGAGACATCAACCGGAGTCAGAGGCTACTTGGATAGCAAAAGGTGACTTTAAGAAGCATGGAATTAGTGAGTAACTCTTGACATCACATGTTCCTTAACCTCTTTGTTGCAGGGAGAGAATGGTGCAGGAGCACCTTAAGGCCTTTTGGAAGATCTTAGTGATTTTTGGCTTGTAGGTGGTTCTAGCCAACCACCAAGAGAATAAGGACTATGATATAAAGTCCCTAGGTTATTTTTGAGAGTGTGTTAGGGTAGGTTTTGCTTAGAGTCTTGAACTTTATGAGTTCCTAGACAAATCTTGGCAATTTGAGCATTTTGGCAATGTTGCCTTGGCAAATTAGCCTAAAAGTTGAAAAATAGCATTAATGTTGTTCTAAGTCTGACCCAAGGGTCCTAGCACATGGGAGAAAGGTATATAAGGTCATCCAAACCCTAATACCTGGGTTGGAAGTTCATTTTCATGAATTGAGACTTGGAGAGCATTTTTGTGTGATTGGAATTCAACAACTTTTGGGTGCATTTTTGTGTTTGAGCCTTCATCTAGTCAAGAATGGATTGAAAGGACTAATCTGATGCTTTGAGTGTTTCATTTGTGTCATTTACTTACTGTACCTAGCATTAGATTAGTCATTTAGACCAACTGGTTAAGGTTTTGCAAGTTTTTGGGTTTTTGGACTCACTGTCGGTTTGGGCCAGTTTTGTGAATAATGAGTCCCACTTGAATTCCCATGGATTTCCTCTCATGGAAACTTGGAATCAAGTTGGGGACTATGTAAATAATGTACATACAGGTTTAGGAGTCTTTGTTTGCAGGGGAAGTGAAGAAACTATCAAGCACTAGGCGAGTGCAAGTGCATTCTGGCTAGTGGCTTGGAGAGGACAGCAGTAAAGAAAGATGCTAAATGGATTGGTTTGTGCCAATCAAGAGCATGGGAGTGTGGGAACATGTATTCCAGACATGTGTGTGCAAGGAGGAGAGTTGAGGAGGTCATTGAAGCCCTCAAAGTTGGTAAAAGGAGCTAAAACCCTTGAAACCCTTGAAATTAGGGAGGTATGAGGACAGTCATATGAACGGCCACTTGGGAGACCTTACACCTAGTAAATATTGAAGCCTATGGTACCACTAGAAATAATATCAAAAAATATTTGGGGGTTGTTAAGACCTTTTTTGAGAAAAGCCAAGAAAACGGGTTCTAGGAGGCCTAGTTGGGGCAAAAGGCTACAAGGCCTAAAATGGAGTTTTTCAAGAAAGCGATGGGAGAATGGTGAAAGAATCCAATGAGATGGATCAGTGAGGTTTCAAATCAACAAAGAGATAGTAGAATAGCCTTTCCTAGCCCTGGAGTGGTTAGGACACTTTGGGTCAGTTTGGAGCCCAAGGAAGCCTAGTGGCGAATTGAGAGTAATGGAGAAGAATTTGAATTGGTGGAGACTCTTATGAGGTGAGAGGGTTTTAGGAGAGATCCCTGAATAGGGTAGAGAGGAATACCCTAAGAATACTAGAGAATAGGTCTTGGGAAGATCAAGAGTGCTCTTGAAAGGTAAGTCTCCCCATCACCCTCCCTCTACCTCTCTCTCTCTCTCGCTCTCTCCCACTCCTCCCTCACCCTCTTTCTCTCACTTTCTCCTCTCTATCTCACCATTCTCTATTTACCTCTTTGTAACTCTCTCCTCTATATGTCACCATTCTCTCTCTACTTATCTTTATCTCACCTATCCCTCTTTACCTCTCCCTTCCTCCCCTCTCTCACCCACCCTCCATCCTTCCCTCTATCTCTATCTCTCTCTACTTCTCTCTATCTCACCTATCCCTCTCTTCCTGCATATCCCTCTATCACTCCCTACCACACTCTCTTTATTTCTCTCTATCTCACCTTTCTCTCACCTCCCTCTCTCTTCCTCCATACCTCTCCCTCCATTTGTCCTTCCTTATCTACTATTTATCTCTCATGTCTCTCTACCTCTCTTTCCCTCCAAAGCTCTCTCTCTCTCCCCAATCCCTCCCTCCCCCTCTTTATCTCTCCCCCTATGAGGGTTGAGGGTGTAAGGTTTATTGTTTAAGGTATAGGGTTGAGGTTATAGGGTTAAGTGTATAGGGAATAGGGATTGGGGTTTAGGATATTAGGTATAAATTTGAGGGTATAGGGTATAGGGATGAGGGATGAGGGTTTAGGGTTTAGGGTTTAAGGTATAGGGTTGAGGGTTGAGGGTATAAGGTTAAGTGTATAGGGTATATGGATTATGGTTTAGGATATTAGGTATATAGTTGAGGGTATTGGGTTGAGGATATTAGGTTTAGGGTTGATGGTTTAGGGTTTAGGGTTTATGTATAAGTTTGAGGGTTGAGGGTTGAGGTATAATGTTCAGGGTTGAGGGTATAAGGTTAAGTGTATAGGGTATAGGTATTATGGTTTAGGGTGTAGGGTTAAGGGTATAAGGAATAGGGTTAAGGCTTGAGAGTGTAGGGTTTTCTATTTAAGTATAGGGTTGAGGGATAATTTTTAGGGTTTAGGGTATAAGGTTGAGGGTGTAGGGTATAGAGATGAGGGTTGAGGGTGTAGGGTTTAGAGTTTAGGGTTTAAGGTATAAGGTTGAGGTTTGAGGGATAGTGTTTAAGGTTGAGGGTATAGGGCTAAGTGTATAGGGTATAGGGATTAGGGTTTAGAATATTGGGTATAGGGTTGAGGGTATTGGGTTTAGGATTGAGGTTTAGGGTTTAGTGTAGAAGGTTGAATGTAGGGTTTAAGGTTTAAGTATAGGGTTGAGGGATGATGTTCAGGGCTTAGGTTATAAGGTTGAGGGTATAGGGTATAGGGATGAGGGTTGAAGGTGTAGGGTTTAGGGTTTAAGGTATAGGGTTGAGGGTTGAGGTATAGTCTTCAAGGTTGGGGATGTAGGGTTAAGTGTATAGGGTATAGGGATTAGGGTTTAGGATATTGGGTATAGGGTTGAGGGTATTGGATTTAGGGTTGAGGGTTTAGGGTACAAGGTTTAATGTAGGGTTTAGCATTTAATTATAGGGTTAAGGGTTTAGGGATAATTTTTAGGGTTTAGGGTATAAGGTCTAGGGATGAGGATTGAGGGTTGAGGGTGTAGGGTTTATGGTTTAAGGTATAGGGTTGAAGGTATAAGGTTAAGTTTATAGGGTATAGGTATTAGGATTTAGGATATTAGGTATAGGGTTGAGGGTATTGGGCTGAAGGTTTAAGGTTAAGTTTATAGGGTATAGGGATTAGGGTTTAGGAGAGAGAGAGAAGAGAGGGTCAGGGGGTGTGAGGGAGAGACATGAGAGAGAGAGATTGCCCCCATTTCTTGGACCCATTTTTTCAAACAAGCCACTACATTGCCAATTTCATCGAATTGACAAGCCAATGGGCCACTAGCTTGCCAATTCGACGAGATTGGCAACCTAACTTTCCCTATTTGAAAAAATGGGTCCAATAAATGGACTCTCCTAGTGATGTAATCCTTGGACCCACTTTTCAAACAAGCCACTATATTGCCAATTTCACTGAATTAGCAAGCTAGTGGGCCCACTAGCTTACCAATTCGGTCAAATTGGCAACCTAACTTGGCCTGATTGAAAAAATGGGTCCAAGAAATGGGGTCTCCCAGTGATTTACATCACCGGGAGACCCCATTTCTTGGACCCATTTTTCAAATAGGCCACTACATTTCCAATTTCACCAAATTGGCAAGCCAGTGCACCCACTAGCTTGCTAATTCAGTGAAATTGGCAACCTAACTTGGCTTGTTTG